>CM067356.1:9226105-9426105 GCA_034190875.2 Urechis unicinctus
CCGCGGGACTGTTAAGAGTGCTGTTGCGCTTGCAGAAGGGAACATGCGGGTTGAGGAGGGTTGCGAGGTACTTCGGTGCACCAAGATTGTGTATGACCCTAAACACCACCAGGAGCACCTTATTGACAATCCTTACATGCACGGGGAGCCAGTGAAGGTTCTTGAGTATGGGGGTGCTGTGATCAAATTTCCTGTTGCGGGTAACCACTCTGGCGGCCGCATTTTGGGCCAGCTGCAAACGGTTCAGAAGAGAGACAGGAACCCCAAGAAGAAGTGCATTTTTGAAGTCAAGTCGTGAGGTAAGGAGAGCGTCCACCACTCGTTTGCACGTCTCCTTATCCAGTATTGGCCGGATCCTGCTGATTTTTCTGATGTTGCAGTACATCGCTCGCGTTACCTGCGCCACCTGAGTGTCCATGCGCATGGAACGATCAAACATAGCACCAAGGTTTCTCACACATTCAGAAGCTCGTATCGATGCGTCACCTACACTGACACATGGGTCAAAGTGTAGTACACTATTGATGTAATGCTTAGGGGCCACAGCCAGAAGCTCAGTCTTCTCATCATTGAGCTTGAGTTTATTGCGTGACATCCACACTCTAACGTAGCTGGCGCATAATTAAAGGGATCTAATGGCCTGTCGAAGGGACAGCTGATCGCCGAGCCTGAACCTTGTGTAGACCTGCGTGTCGTCTGCGTAGCCATGTCTGAGCAGAGAGTGGCTGTCAATGGCACGGGCTAAAGGCAAGACATAACACAGGAAGAGTAGCGGGCCTAGCACACTGCCCTGTGGCACTCCAGTTTTCAAGGCGATCACATCCGATTCTTCTCCGAGAACTGCGACACTGTGATCTGTCTTCAAGATAGCACTTAATCCAGCAGACCGATGATGGCGAATAGTCGGTCAATAAGGAGGGATTGGTCTACAGTGTCGAACGCTGCCGACAGGTCCATCAACAGCAGGAGAACCCCTTTACCTTCATCCAGTGCGACATCAATGTCATCCTTCACTCAGGCAATAGTTTCGTTACTGCTCATGCATTATACATTATTAAAGAACGTATCACAGGCAAATGTATCAAATATATATTTGTCATAAAGGGAGAAAATAATGACAGTTGTCTCCACGCGCTCCTAGAAAATCCTGGTCAAATTGTCGCTTCTCCGACGGAGTCGATATGGTTTTGAGGAGTGTCGATGCGTTGACATTGCCCGTTGAATGCTGAAACGAAAAACGAACGTCGATTGCGCAATGTTAATCGCTTGGACCTAGTTATCTTCTAACGCATGGTTTGAAGTTATACCCACTGCAGTAAAAACAAGTTTCAAAAATATGCTACGCAGTCCAATGGTTCAATTTGTTCAGACCTACGCCAGCAATATATCACGACAACTATATTACCTGTAACACCATTTGATGGAAATTTTCTCTTCCTAGTTGCAAAACTATGGTGCTGTGCTCAGTATTAAGCCCTAGTTTTACTGATATACTCCTCTCTGCTTGTGACCACAGCTTCGTGAACAAGTTTTATTGTTCCCAGAACCAGCCTAACAATGGAGCAATAACGTGTAATCAAGTTGCTGTAATATACGTTCGGTACGGAATGTATGGCAATCACGGCTACAATATCTAGTATTCTTCCTTTGCTTAACACGCAAGTCAATATTACTAGAAGGCATTTTCGCATGCTTTATCGCAATTACGTATTTAAAGTTGTTGGCATTTTTCTCGATTATCAAGGTGGGCGAAATATTGTAACTCCGCCTCCTATATCTAGCCAACACAAAAGTTAAATAATGTTAGTCGCCTCATCCTGAACTTATTAGTTATGATCCGTTATCCCCATCTATCTCTGTTAGCGACTCAAGTTATAGGTTCTTCCGACACAGGGTACAATCCGAGTGCCCATTTTCGTCAATATCAATTTCATATATTCTATAATATGCCACACTGAGTCTCAGAAATGCGTAGGCGCCTTGTCGCATGACGCCTTGTCGCATCCCATTAGTAGTACAGTGGGTAGCTGTAAGTATCGATACACCGCTGGGATCGCCTAATAGCAACTGCAACACGGCTACAGCAGGTTTGTTAGGCGCTATGCTTTTCGTGGTGCGTTTCGCAGTGGCCCTGTACGCTGGCTGGGGGGGGGGGGCAGACTTTTTTGTCTGCGACCAGGAAGTCCTTGGTTACGTAGTCCGTTGCATTCCACAATCCGCCATCGCCATAATCAGTTTTTGCATTATAAATGAATTCTAGTTAAGTGACCTTCATATAAAAGGCACTACCTACTGCATGGTCTATAAAGGCCTGTGCTATACCATGAAAGTCATTACAAGTCTACTATAACTAGAAACTAATAGCACAATATGAAACCAATATATCAATGCACATGCAGACCGCTTCTAATGGGATACAAGGCAGACCCAAGCTCTACAACTTGCCTTCAGAAGATATATCCAGCTCCCCAGTCTAAGGAAACTACTCCCAGGTATGGTATATATACTTCAGAATATATTGTATTAATCAGGATAAATGTGACAGAAAGATCATTCCTAGTATCTCTTTTATGGTAGTTGTCACATATTATATACAATTGCTGTACAATTGTGGTGTAGGCTGAATTGTTATTTAAGCTAGTAGATTAGCCATGCACTGCCATGTGATGTTTCATGATTAAGTAACTTTATCTGATACTTTATCAGTAAGTTGTATCTTCTATTCGCAGCATTGCACTGCAGACAGATTATTACAAAAGTTGTAGCTTCACTGACTAAATGTACAATCTGTGTAGCTCTAAAATAATCTCTTTTATTGTTTTGTGCATCTTTCTGAAGATGTCCTGGTCAATCTTAAACCTGCTGAGGTGCTGCAATCTTGTGATCAACAGCAATTTAGTCTGTAAAACATTTCAGGTCACCATCTTATACAGAATGCATGTGACACTATTCATATGGCACTTCCCTCACACCCAACCTCACTTTGACACCTGGAGTTGTTCTACATCAGTCAATCAGACAAATGGTAGGTTATAGATGTACCAGCAAGGAACAATGCCTAAAATTCTGTGGGATGACCCATCAATCTGAACCACACATCTCTTGCCTCCAGTATTGGTTGAATAATAGAACTGTTATCTCGGGATTAGTGGTGCCAAGTAATTTGCTTAATATGTGTACATGTTGATTGTTTCAGGGAAGAAAAAAGTTCTTAAGTCACAGCTGCCAATGGGACCTTCCCTTCTTAAAAACTGGGAAAAAATTATGAATGAGCAGCGCTAGTTCCAATGGGCCTTGTACCATCTCTAAATTATGCTTGACATGTCATTAACTATGCATAATTGTAAGAGCAGTGCTAGTTTCAAATGGATGTGCCTCAAACTCTTAATTATGCTTGAAATGTCAATAAACATTCATAGTTGCCATGCAAGTGACCTTTTTGGATGAGATAAAAAGGAAAGAGTGCATACGACAGAGTTTGAACGATTAAGCGTTATGATGAACCACGGAGACGCCTCCATGGACAAACAAACAACCATATCGAGCTAAGGAGCGGGAGCCACAGGGATTTATATAAATCGTCTATTACTATTACTACATCGGTGTTGTTATATTAGTAGCAGAGGATGACCATTCGATGTAATAAAGCCTTATGCGGAGTGTGTGCAAGATTGGGGCTTAACCTCGCTTGCAACATCGAAGATCCCTTAGCGACGGAGCGTACAGGTCTCGGACAGGATGTGGAAGGGATGTGGAATGCTACCGAACTATGTTCGCGTTTTCTCAATGATAAGACAGCCGACCCCTGTCAAGTTCATATTCAGACTCTCGACACATATTTCGCGTTCCATCCCACGAGTAACTGTACGACTTCCAGTTTCACAGTGTGGGTATCTCGGTGTAGATATATCTATTTATGCGCCTGGCCCGGCACTCGAAAGCGCCAGACATTTAGAGTCTTTGCTCCTCCATAATTGAATTACTTTGGATAGTGCTTCTTTCGATATGGTATAAATGAATCGTCGTTAATTAAACATGCATTGCCCCTTAACTGCACGTTAATTCTATCGCTTATTATCATTTCAAATTAAGATTCCCTGTCATACAGACAGGGATGAAAGACATATCCCATGGCACAGATGCAAACATTTTATTCCCGTCACAACAAGTTCACCACACTGTCGCATAATGATCGGTTTTTGTTGTGTCCCAAAGCGTTTGGGTTTCTGTTATGTGCCAAAATAGTAGGTTTTTTCTTATGTCCCAAAATGGTTGGTTTTTTGTTATGTCCCAAAATAGTTGTTTTTTTGTTATGTTCCAAAATAGTTGGTTTTTTACGTGTCCCTAGTACCCGAACTATTTTAGAACACCCATTTTGGTACACAAAATGTATAAGTTTAATAAAATAATGAAAATCCAAAATAAGTTTACGAAACCGAAACATGTTACTGACAGACCAACAGATAACAAGAAATTATCATCATATTGACTATATTTTATGTCGCCTCCAATGTCCCAAAATGGTTGTATATATATATATATATATATATATATATATATATATATATACATATATATATATATATATATATATATATATATATATACATATATATATAGATATATATATATATATATATATATATATATATATATATATATATATATATATATCCATTTCTGCATTTCAGATAATAGTTATCACACTGAACCGATGCTAAAGGACTCGCGAAAGGCCAAAAGTTATTTGCAATCATTGTCATGCTTTTTCAACATTGTTAATGCCTGCTTCAATGCTCTTGAAGACAGTGTGAGCTACGTTTCAATTGCACCAACAGCTTACATACCCTACTCCTGTCCTTGGTAACCGTTCCTTTTTACCGTTTCAGCGACCCATACTACCTAACCCTTTATAACTATATGATCTGAAAAGGCTGATTACAACAAGAAAATATGCTACAAAAGACGAGAGTGACTTGCTTTTTAACGCCACGAAATTGAAGATTTTAAATGAACACTTGCGAATAATTGTATTTGTCTATATCTAGATCCGAACTGCTAGTGGGGAAAATGCTAAGTTGTCTTGGACGATCTCAGCCCCAAGAGTATGTACCACTGATATTTGAATTGCAAATGAGGCGCTGCATTAATAGTATGCTTTAGCGATATACCCTAGAGAAACATTTGTAAATTCATCCTCAAATCGCGATGATGATCATTACCCACAGTGAAGAGCTCGAATGTAGCCTATTTTTGGATTTTACTATGGTAGCCTAATCTTGATAACTTATATGTGATCATCTTTCTTTGAATGCGTAAGAGATTCGGTTAGTTTATCTAAGCAACAGGCTTCCCGAACTCTAATGATGAATGTGCTTTAAATTTTATTGAGCGTGCAAAGCCAATGTTCGAACTATCTTATAGTAGCTCTTTACGATCTGAAGTTAAATTCTTTTTTTTAGTATATTTAGATATATATATAGATATATATATATATATTACAGTATATATATATATATATATATATATATATATAATATATATATATATATATATATATATATATATATATATATATATATATATATCTATATATATATATATATATATATATATATATATATATATATATATATATATATATATACATATATGTAGAGAACCATTTGCCGATCTGTCCCATCTGCAGATGGGTCTGACCCGTTTACCGATCGACAGATGGGTCGCCCATCTGCAGATGGGCGACCCATCTGCCGATCCCCGTGACGGAATAAGAGCGACCCATCTGCAGATGGCTCTGACCCAATTGCGGATCAGGGTTGCATCGTCCCAACCGCGAAAAAAGTATCATATCATGATCATTTTTATCGACATTTATTAATTTTCTTGTGCCACAAAACCAACAGAACAACTCCTGGGATGTTCCATCAGGCGAATTTGTCCAAATTTTGCATGTAGATAGAAACCACTGGATCACCATCTCAAACATTGGCCCCTCTCAGAGTACTGTTGGTGTGTATGACTCTCTGTGTAGGAAGCCCTCTAACTGTACCGTGGCATTGTTTGCCAAGTACGTGAACGTCAGTACAGAAGATTTAACAATTGCTGTGATGAATGTACACCGTCAGACCAACGGCAGCGATTGTGGGGTATTTGCCATCCGTTTGCCAAGACCCCTGCTAAGAGCACACGATCCCTGCATCCAAAGCTGTATCTACCCCAGACAACACCTTTGCGGATTCACTGCCAGCTGGTGACTAGCATAGTGATGCGGACACCTGACATTCTTATGTCACTTTAAGATGGTTTTTGCTTCCACAGATGATATCTGTTGGATTTGATGTTGATTTCTATTACTTTTTATGATGATTTTCTTTTCACATACTATGGGTCTTATCCATCCTCAGAAATGGTCAGAAGCATCTGCAGATGGTTCTGACCCATCTGCAGATTATTTTGTTCCTTATCATTTTTTTCCCTGTGTTGCTTAGAATATGGTACTACGGCACATATTTGCGTGCATTAGGTTGCACGTAACGGAAATAAATATAAATCTGTAATTTTTTTTGCAATGAGTTTTGTAATCAGCAGTTGCGTCAAAACCATTTGTGGATGATTTTCTTATCGTATGTTTACAAAGTAACGCATGGGATTTGGCAAAATGACTATGCCACTGAGTTTTTCGTTTGTTCGTATTGTAGCCAAAAGCAGGAATAACTTAAAATACATAAGTATAAGACGATGCAACCCTGATCCGCAATTGGGTCAGAACCATCTGCAGATGGGTCGCTCTCATTCCGTCACGGGGATCGGCAGATGGGTCGCCATAAATTTATATATATTTATATATATATTCATTTAAATATATTTATATATACATATATATATATATCGGTAAACGGGTCAGACCCATCTGCAGATGGGTCAGATCGGCAGATGGGTTGTAACATATATATATATATATATATATATATATATATATATATATATATATATATATATATATATATATCTATATAGAGATATATATCTATATATATATATATCTATATATATAGATATATATATATATATATATATCTATATGATATAGAGATATATATATCTCTAGATATATATATAGATAGATATATTCTAGAGAGAGAGATATATAGAGAGATATATCTCTATATATATATCTATCTATATATAGAGATCTATTATATCTATGAGAGAGATATATCTATATATATATATATATATTATTATTTATATCTGTTATATATATATATATATGCATAAATTTTTATATATAATCATATATAGAGGTCGTTTATTTTATATATATTTATTTCTATACTATATATATGAGATCTCATCTCTAGATATATATATTATATATAAGATCCCTATATATATATAGATAGATACCCCTATATAGAGAGAGAGATAAATATATATATATAGATATAGATAAATCTATAGAGAGATACTTATATCTAAATATAGACATATATATATATATATATATCTCTATATATATCTATATATCTCTCTATATTCTATATATATATATATATATATCTCTCCTATCTATATATATATATATATATATATATCTATATATATCTATATATATATATATATATATATATATATATATATATATACATACATTTATATATACAGATTCAGAAGCATCTGCATTCATCAAATCAAATATACAGCAGAATTATGGATGGGTCGAAGGCTTAAAATGATAACAACCTTTCCAAAGCAGCAGAACTAAACACCTACGATGTCGTTCTTTCGTTTGATGACCAAGATGACAAGGTCGGTATCACAGGTGAGCCTGCAGCAATTGAGCGACAGCATTCAATATATCAGTCATGTTGTGAGGTCTCATTGACTGTGACGGCTTTGTGATTTCGACGGAACGTTATTTTCATTTTGTGTTTGTGAGATGTGACAGAACCAGTGCCTTTTTAGCAGGCAAATTTACAGACCAGAATTTGTTAGTGGATAGATGGATATGGTCATCAATGGGCCATCAGGCATGGTCATCAATAACATTGGCCAAAACAAGCCATTTGATGCCACCATTTCGCATCAATGAGGTCAAACTGTATGCAATGTGCACCATTTCGCATTCGGTGACGTGTTTATCAGGTATGCAATGTGCTTTCTGTTTGTTATCATATGTGTCGAACAATAAACAGCAATCCAATAACTCTGGCGCCCTACTCGTTTGAAGACAAAGCTTCAACCCTATTACTAAAATGAAAAAGTTTGTTCCCTAATTAACTCCATGGCAGTGTAATACTAATCGTTTAAAATCAACAACGATTATGAGTTGATGCAAATGTATGTCGAAATATGCATTGAACGATCTGATTATCAATTGTAGAGAGAGTACTTAAGCGGCATATATGTGCATGGTATCTGTATTTACATAACGGAGCTGTTTTGTACTTATAGACATTGCCAATCAAATACACAGCAGATTGATGGACGGGCTGAAGGCGTATAATTATAGCAACTCTTCCAAACTAGTAGACTTTTACACCAACGATATCATACTGTCGTTTGATGGCCTCGATGACAAGGTCGGCATCAAAGGTGAGCCTGCATCCATTGAGCAACAGTATTAGGTATCTATATACCCACTAGCTGTATGTCACGCTTCCCCAAACGAAGCTGTGTTATTAGATTTGCAGAACCATCAGGCATCTCGTATGGATCACAGCTATGTAATACTGATTTCACTGCCAACTATGATGTTATCATCTATCCAAGTCTGAATTTTCCCACCAATGGTGAGCCTGTAGGAATGGAGCGACAAAATTTGATATATCAGTCATGTTGTGACGTCTCATTAACGGTGAACTTAGACCAATAAATTTGCTTGCCTCTATTCATGGTAAAAGTATTGGCAATTGAATGTTTTTTGTCCGTTCGTGTGATATGACCATACTAGTACTTTCTGGTGGGCAAATTTAATGGTATTGAAGGACCAGAATTGTATAGCGGAAGTGATGAGATAATGGTCTTCAGGGAAATTTGGGCGATTCTCAGGGACCATTATGCATTCAGTGACTTGATTGGCAGGTATGCTACTTGCTTTCAGTTTGCCAGCATATGTGCCAAACAACGTACAGCAATCCAATAAATCCGTTTGCGTTTTCAGAGCACTTGACATCCTAGAACGTCAGCCAAACGGAGTCTGATGCGCTATTTGTTTGACGACAAATTGTCAACCCTTCCACAGAATAGGAACGCCTGCTCCCAGATGATTATAAATTCTCAAACAAAAAAATGGCATTAACCCGAGCGATAATACCAGAGCCAGGGTTTCTTTCAATATATAATTTTGATTGGATACCTCTATTGTGATACTGTCAATTAAACTATGGTCAATTACTCAGAAGCAAAGAATATATGACATTTAGCGGCTTCTTATATTTGAGATTTCAGGATCTATAAATTGTTTTATCTTTATAAGTTTTGCATCTACCGTATATTCCCTAATTAACGCCCCTTCCCTAATTAACGCCCAACTTCCGTTTTAAAGAAAAGATAAAATCATGACTTACCATAAATGCAGGAAACTCATGTGTCATATTTCAAGCATCGATTGCCGTAATCGTACTAATAGACGTATGCGATGTTTCGGGAGATCGACGTGTTTTTTTTTTACCGTAAAAGACACAGGGTTTTTTTTACGCATAAAAGACATGGACATGATATGACTATTGTTTTTTTTGGTATATAAGACTTAAACATGAAGTAAATGAATTATCGATTTTTGACGCTTTATAAACGCCCCCCCCCATTTCCAAAATGTAACGCCCCCGGGGGCGCTACTAAGGGAATATACGCTATATTTATTACTCCATGCATCATAGTAGTGAAACATTTACTGTTACCGCATTTTCGAAGTGCGTCATTTGCCGTCACAGCATAATAGTGGTTGAGGCATTTTTATCTTTAACAACTTCTTAGTTGTTAAGCATTTGTCGCTTACACTTCATATCAGTGAGACATTTATCGTTGCAGTATCTTTTTAGTGCGACATTAACCGTTACAGCATAGTAGTTGTGAGGCATTTATCGTTACAACTTCTTAGTTATAAGGCATGTATCGTCCACACTAATAGCGGCGAGGCTTTTATCGTTACAGTATCTTTGAAGTGCGACATTTACCGATGTAGCATGATATTTGTGAGCACTTTATGGTGGTCAGGCATTTATCGTAACAGCATCATAGTGGCGATGCACTTACCGTTGCAGCATCATAGTGGTGAAGCACTTATCGTTGCAGGGGCAAATTCGTAGTGGTGAAGTATTTATCATTACTGCATCATAGTGGCGAGGTATTTGTCATTATAACAACATAGTGGTGAAGCATTTACCGTTATTGCATCATAGTGGGGAAGCATTTACCGTTACATATGAATAGTGGCGAAGCATTTATCGTTACAACTTCACAGTGCGATAGCAGTTATCGCTACCGCATCCTTGAGAGGTGTGTACCTTTACAACTTCGTAGCGGTAAAGCATTTATCTTTTCAGCATCATAGTTCTAAAGCATTTGCCGTTACAGCAGTGCGGCATAGTGGAAAGGCATCATCATGGTGAAGCATCAAAGTGGTTTACTTTTCAAGGTGATATTTTTAGTGATAGGCATTTGTCGTTGCAGCATCATAGTGGTGAAGCACTTACCGTAACAGCATTATTCTGGTGAGACATTTACCGTCGCAGCATCATGGTGGTGAGGTATTTAACGTTACAGTCTCATCGTGGAGAAACATTTACGTTACAGCATCATAGTTGTGATACATTACCGTCACAACTTCATATTGGTGAGACATTTATCGTTCGAGAATCATAGCGCTGAAGCATTTATGGTTACATCATCATGGGGATGAACCATTACCATTGCAGAATTTAAGTGGTAAATGGAACCTTAGTGCGTCTTCATAGCGATGAAGCGTTAATCGTTGCATCGTCGTAGTGGTAAAGCATCTATCGTTACAGCACCATAGTGCATCTTTATAACGATGCAATTTATTGTTACAGCGTCATGGTGGTGAAGTATTTATTGTTATAACTTCACAGTGCAGAGGCATATATCGTTACAGCATCATAGAGGTGCGGCATTTGTTGTTCTGGGTCAACGAAACGATGGCTCAACTTCCGACTATGTTCTACACAAGCACTCTCTTGTTTGTTTTTCTTGCTCAGTAGTGAAGGATCGTCAAACATTCCTACATTTGTAATCCTTGAAAGGCGGCTCTTAATGAGAAAACATTTCACAGAACTTTGGGATATAAATTGATTCTGTTTTTTCGATGAGTGATAGAGGCTTTTGTCAGAGGCATGAAAAGTATTACTTCATCATTTGAAAAAAACCTAATGCTTTTCTTTAGATGATATGCAAATTAGATAAGCGTTGCTTGTGATATATTGAAAAGCATTCGGTAGCTTAATTGACGAAAATGAGAATTCTCGAAAATGAGAATTTACAATAGTGATAATAATTTCTACTATTGCGGTATGGCTTATTAGAATAGCAATGGGAATATCCGTATGACGTACGGTTTATTTCGAAGCATACGTTATGATGCTGCCAAAGCCCAATACGGCCAGTATTGTTGCCACAAGCCAATCTTTACATCCAGGCAAACATTTAGATTACGTTATTTATAGAAACGTTCGCTATTCCATTCGTGGATATAAAGAAATATATGACAGACGCTGTAACCGCTAACCAGCAAGAAAATTACTAGTCTGAGTTCAAAGATCTATCGTGTGGATTCTGAAAAGCAAATGACAATAAAGCCCAGGATATTTCCGCCCTTGATATATTTAAGAACGAATGTTACGCAAATCTCTGATATGTTTTCTAAGGCTCGACATATCCTTATTTATAAGATTATGGGCACAACGGTAGTTTGATTCGTATAGAGCTAGAGGCAATGTATGAATGCTACGCACGGAAAATGCTACCTTAAACATGGAATCAAGTCAATTCAAACCGTATGGTCGGCCAACAGAGTAACATTAACATTAGCTACATGACAATATTGCATACAGGAGCTGCTGTGACAGCCCTTTCTCATTACAAGATTCCTAGTCAAATATCGATGCAGGTGTACATTACAATAGTAAATAATCTGCTATGGATTGTTTTCGGAATTCGGGTTTAGTGGAGTCAGCTTTAATCTTTCGTCTATCTAAAATTGATACAAAGGTGGGCATGTATGGTTCTCTTAATGAGCTGCTATGATTGTCAGTGAAACT
The DNA here is from genome assembly GCA_034190875.2 of Urechis unicinctus. Taxonomy (NCBI): domain Eukaryota; kingdom Metazoa; phylum Annelida; class Polychaeta; order Xenopneusta; family Urechidae; genus Urechis; species Urechis unicinctus. The sequence goes on from CM067356.1 coordinate 9,238,387, forward strand.
AGGCCTATTAAAAAGTAATTACAAAATCATGAGAATAGAAATTTAATATTCAAATATGCAGCATGCTTAACTTATTCCAAAATCGCTTTAGGAAAGCGGGAACAATCACCGACGCCTCTGTTCTAGAATATACACATGGATACATTAACATTTCTATAATTGTATGCGACTAACAATACCCGGCATACGATATGCGGATAATCAGGACGAATCTATATCCCCACCAGCTGTATGTCAATCGTCAACAAACGAAGCTATGTCAGTAGATATGCAAGATCCTCAGGCATCTCCTATGGTTCACAGCCGTGTAATATTGATTTCAGCGGACACTATGATGATATTATTCATTCACGTTTGAAAGATGCAAATGTATGTCAAAACATCGATTACACGATTAGAAGATATATTATTGAAATATTAAAACAGCCTCCATAAAGATGTGAGTCACGTCCCTAATTCTCGTCTTTACGCCATTCAGATGTGGTGTAACGTCTTTCACTCCCCTTACTATTTATGAACCCGGCAACTTCATGCGAGAAGCAACAACATCCCAACCGTCACTTATCAGCGCAATCAAAACGAACACGGTCATCAGATGGGATATCACAAATCACACCTACCATATACTATAATTTGTTTAAAGCGGAGACAGTGCATCAACTTTTATTAAGTTAGAAATAAAATATTTAAACCGACTAAGAAATTGGTCACAGGCGAAATCAACAGACAACATGTCGAATCTATTAGAAATTTGAATGAACAATTACAAATATTGAAATGATTATGAGAACACACGCATGTGTGCATATATATGTATATATTTATATTTATATATATATAAATATAAAATATATACATATATATGTATATAAATATTATGATATATACATATATATATACACATACACAATAATATATATGTATATATGTATATACATATATATACACATATATATGTATATATATAAATATTTATATATACATACATATATAGATTATTGTGTATGTGTATATATATATGTATATATCATTATATATATATACATATATATGTATATATATATATTTATATATGTAAATATATATGCACACATATACATATATATGCACACATGCATATATATATATATTTATACATGTATATATATATACATATATATGTATATATATATTTAGATATGTAAATATATATGCACACATACACATATATATGCACACATGCATATATATATATTTATACATGTATTTATAAACATATAAATGCATATATATATATGCATATATATATAAATATATATATACACATAAATAAATATATATAAATATACATATATATATATATAATATATTTATGTATATATATATATACATATATATATATACATATATATATTGCATATATATATATATATATATAAACATATATATATGTATTGATATCATATAAATATATATATATATATATATATATATATATATATATATATATATATATATATATATATATATATATATATATATATATATATATACATACATTTGGTCTGGTTGCTAGCTATTGAGTTGGTTAAGGCAAGCGACAAATGTGTTATACTAGGAGACAAAAGTGAGCCCTGGCCAGGGTTTGTATCTAATTACGTATTGAGAGGGTAATATCTACGAAGGTTACTTAAGCGCAAAATATGTGCATGGCATCAGCATTTCCACAACGGAGTTACTTTGTGCTTCAAGCATTGCCAATCAAATATACAGCAGACGGCGTATAATGATCACAGCATTTCCATACGAAAAGACATTTACGCCGACAATGTCGTATTGTCGTTTGATGACGAAGATGACAAGGTCGGCATCAAAGGTAAATCTGCAGCACGGAAATGTAACCTGAAACAACTCAATTGGTTTGAGTAATGTATGCACGTTTGGGCTAGCATTAAAAACATAATTGAGCAGTGAGGTCTCATTCTCAATAACGATGAACATATCCCAACCAATACTGCGGGCACCTGTTCATTATGTAGAATATCTTAAATGACATCGACTAGAACGTTATTTTCAGTTTGTGCTCGTGTGATGTGACAGAACTAATGCTTTTTTTTCGTTGATCAAAAATTCAAATAATGGACATCAATGATAACTAGGCGACTCTCAGGCACCATTACGCTTTCGGTGACTTGATTATGAGCGTGCGGCCGTTACGGCTTCCCATTTGGTATACGGGGAGACCCTGAACGTGTTAGATGGATAGGAACTATTGTCCATCCCACAACCAATTGTGGCATGTTTTTTATCATGTGTTTCATTTTTATATTATTAATATCGTTTTTCGTCTTTCAGCTCTTTGACTTTGTTAAAAATAATGAGGCAGCATGAAAATAAAGAACTTAGCTGCGCCAAACTGTGCAACCACTTGGAATAATGTAGCATATTTATTTACCATTTGTTTCACCTTTATATTGATAATATCGTTTTCTGTCTTTCAGTTATTTGACTTTTTCGTCACGATGCCTTGTTAACATACTTCATTTGCTGACTTTAGATGACTGATAGGCAACACAGTAACTAATTATTAAGTGGCCTTATGTCACGCACACCCATATTAAGCTATTTTGCTAAAGTAGTATTCAACATGGACCTCATTGTATTACTTCATAAGAGTATGAAGTTTGCTTCGCTGCACCTCTGCAAAACCAATACTAGACCTCATCTGTAGTAAAGATGAACCCCAAATTAATTATTTAGAGCCTTTGCGTTTTGTAAATGTGATCGTTGGGTACTTTTTCGTTATCATTGTCGTTTTGAAGCGGCACTGCACAGAATTTAATGATGCTTTTCTAAAAGAAGCACCAAAATGGTATGACGTGCTCGCTGAATTTGCCTGCATATGACGATATATGTCAGCATCATTCACGACTACCACCACAGACAGCCGCGTGAAGAAACCCTGTTATTTATGTATCCTCAGTCATCACTGCATTATAGGTCTTCTAAGTTTCCAAACTTAATGTGGCATTGTTTGTACCACAACAGCTTCCATCGCCTCACCAACCCTATTTTATTATTCTTTCATCATAAATTATATGTTTTGCGACCAATAAACACATGACTACCAGGTGTAGTTTGAGCTTTGTAACAGTAACATTGAATCAAAAACAAATAGATTCTCTAAAAGGTATCATGAAGTAGCCGACTTTTAAATGGAACGGATCGTTGATTATTATCCTAAGAATTATCAATGCGACTTAGAGTGAGTAATGAGATAAAACTCTTATAGTGCCACAAGGACGGGATCGTTAGAAAACGGTCCATAACACGTGGTTATATATACAAACCTATTCATCCTTTATTCGGATATAGATAATATATGTGTTATTGATTATATCCGTTAGCCCTATTATGTTGGACAACACGGAATAGAGGCCGGTTCGATCCGTTACATTCCCTATGAATGTTAAATTCCTGGGTGAGCTGCCTTGTACACGCCGCAAATCAGCATTCACTTTCATCAAAATTGCTACTCCACAAAATGCTAGCCTCCGACGCGAAATGACTCATGTCAACGATCTTCTTCCGCTACTGCACCTAAAAGGTTTGCGTCGATTTCAAATATGGCAAGAGTTTTAGTTGATATAGGGCGCAAATAGCTAAAATGAGGTTGATGGATGAATTGACAAAAAACATATTGTCGAACGGTTAGTTTTGTGATACAAAATATGGCGTTGAGTAAACAGTTTTAAGAAACAATAATATTGCCAAACTTGCAACGAGTCCATCAACTGGAGGTCATCTAACTAGGACAAGTAACGGTGTTCATAACTGCTGTGTGATAAGAAAAGTGCAGAGCTTTGTTCCTTGCACAATCGCACGATATCTCCATTTAGACGCGATTGACATGCTACTAACGCACATAAATACGTCATTATTACTCGTGAGTCATGTATCGGCCACGACCTTCATGTTCTGTACAGGAGATGGTAAAGAGCACTTATGACCCTACCGAAACGTGCGTGACATTCTAAATGATGTTTTGTAGCCCAGCATGAGAGGTAATTACATCGAGGACCATAATGTAATATGGAGCCTATTTTTACATCAATGCGGCTAATGGCTTTCTTTTGAAGTTGGCGGAATATGACCCCTAAGACGGTAATTCTTCTTCACATCTTTAAGGCTGTTAACAGAACCGCTAGCTAAGCTATTTACAACCTGGAAGGAATCTTTGATCTTTGGACAAAAATTTGCTACTATTCCCAAAATTTCGTTTAGATATGCCGCACCAAGTTTGTAGAACGCACCTCCCACCGCCATCCGCCAGTTGAATTCACTTAATTCCTTAAAATCCGATATCAAGATATTTCTTTCTGATCAGTGCTATGATAATAAAATTCTAGCTTAAGCTCCGTTAAGCAGAAATGCTTCCTGGAAACAGGTGCTATAAAATGCTTTCTATGTATGAATGTATGAATGTATGAATGTATGTATGTATGTATGTATGTATGTATGTATGTATGTATGTATGTATGTATGTATGTATGTATGTATGTATGTCTGTATGTATGTATGTCTGTATGTATGTATGTATGTATGTATGTATGTATGTGTATGTATGTATGTATGTATGTATGTATGTATGTATGTATGTATGTATGTATGTATGTATGTATGTATGTCTGTATGTATGTATGTATGTATGTATGTATGTATGTATGTATGTCTGTCTGTCTGTCTGTATCTGTATGTATGTCTGTATGTATGTATGTATGTATGTATGTCTGTATGTATGTATGTATGTATGTATGTATGTATGTATGTATGTATGTATGTGTATGTATGTATGTGTATGTGTAACTGTGCTTTCTTCAACCATTCAACGATTTTAGCTTGATCAGAAGTAATTACGAATATAATCTTCACCAGGAACATTTGATAAATCGTTGAGCGTGTCTAGTGGAACATTAATGCGCATTTCGGAACACAATACTACCGCGGAATGGGTATCAACGGCCCATTCTGGAAGGATAAAATGGAACAAATGTTTCTCCTGCCCAGCTCGCTTTGTTATTTTTGGCAGAGCTTTATTTGCTCGAATTAATTGCTGTTTAAGATAACAAACCTCATTTGCCTTCTTTCTTACTTGACGCATTGTCTTCCTTTTACGATAGATTATCAGGCCAAGTGATATACGCTCCCACATTTATTAGATCCAAACGGGAATGTTCATTGATAGCAGAATGAGCAGAAGTACAATGCAGAGTTCCTCCGGCAAAACCTAACCTTTAGTTCATTTCATCCTTGACTTTGCCTCCATGTCCCCAAACGGAGTATGTTTCAAACGAAAACCTATCGACGGTACTGAGCGGTAAAATGTGTATGCCTTATAACATGACAGAAAACTGCGCCCATTAATCCTAAGAAAGTTTTTTTCCTCTACTATTCCAGGACCGTGAAACCGCTACACTTTACCTTTGTAATGGTTTAGTTAAGGTTTCGAAGCTTTATATGAATTGATGATACGTATTGCGTGGCTCTAAATACGGATAAGAAGATAAACATTTCTCACCGCTAAGATTTTACTAAAGCGGAATATCCTGAACCTTTTGTGTGAGGCGCGACGATAATTGATGATGAAACATGTGGTGTACACATGTTATCCAATAAGCACTGAAGGCGCAACATCTCGAGGGTTAGCTGTCGAGTATGGACCTCGCAACTCGACCAGTGAATATTACGACTTAACGGACTTACACAAAACAATGTAGGAGTGAACAAACTGGAGAACAGGATTATCAACAGTCCTTGCAGATTTTGTGTCGTACATGTGCTTCGTCTTCTGATAACCTGATGTGATAAACACTGCGATACGCAAGAGGCGTATCAACAATAAAACTCATCATGAATGGGTAATGTCGTAAAAGTGCACCAAGGACAAAGTTAAAAAGTGGATGAAAATGCATTTAGATTGATTAACGTAGAATATAAGTTCTAAAGTAGCACACACATCGAACCACTGTAAGGTTAGAGTAAGTGTTATACAAGCCATACTCTCGCCATCTATAGTACAGCAACATTATATAGCTAACAAATAAGAAATAGCCCAATTGAGAGCAATAATCACACGGGCAGCACCGTTGCTATACTCTACAAATAGATTGTGCTGGGTGTAAACTGCATGTAACGGGATACATAATGTGCACATCCGATCATATACACAAGGAAGTATACAACATGGATACTTCGCTCAGAACAACATTGTACAACATACTACGCTGCCGGACGTTGCGTACACGTATATTAGTTTATTTTGAAGGTTAACTAGAACTTGATCTCACGCGGGGTTTAATTTTGAAACGCTTTACAGTCTGTCCTGTACATTATTGCAGCCAGTAATCTAGCAAGTGGAGTACGTCTGTATGTGATATTACTTCCAACAATAATCATAATACCTATTGTCAGGGTGTTTACATCATTTGAGTAATTTCTGGTTGTGTATAACATCCAGTCTTGCTATTGCTACTTTGATGATGCCGTGGAAGCTAACATCATTCTGTGGAGAATAATCTTTGCTTTTTAAATATTGACTAATAGTTTAATTGCTGATTTATAATCCTGTTACACCAAGCATGAATATATAATATACTTTACCTTGCAGTAAACAGGTAAATATAGAACATACAGGAAGCTGTAGGCTACTATATGGATGAAGCACAGGAAGCTCTAAGCAATAGACTAATCAGCTACATCGTCAGACTAGCCATGTACTTAACTGGAGTCACTAGCATGCTTCTCGAAAGATTAAAATGCTGTTTCTTGAATAGCGCATTGTAAGTTACCATCTTAGGGTATGTGTAGCTCTGCTGAGTAAGGTATAAGCATCAGTCTCTGGAATGGTGGTTCAATTCCCGCTTACCGGTCCCCTTGGAGTCGTTCAATTTAGATTCAAGGATTAGAGGTTCATTTGGAGAGTACTATAGAGGTAGACAAGCCTTTTGCGGTCTCTTTCGAGCTTGTAATAAACGGCATGGAAACCGTTAAATGTGCATCAGGGTAAGCAGTATATGTGTCCCTTTATCATCATTTAGGGTTGTATATGTATGTTGTGCACATTAATAAGTTCTTGGGTTTATTATTTAGTTAAAAATAGGCAAACGCGGTATAATCATAACTCTATCAACTAGCTCTAATGACCCTTAAATCGACTGCCGCTATGTCAACTCCACTGCACCAAGTATTTATTGTGTCACAAATATCCTAGGTCAATTGGAACAGTTGGAAGGATTAGTTGCTTAATGGATACATTCCGCAAACAGATACATTGTGAATAAGCCAAAGCTGTCTCACATAGAAGGACAGAACATCGACATCTCTTTATTCTACGCTTTGTTTTGTCAATGCCTAGTTAACTACTACTCCAGCAGTGGTATCATCGCACTGATTAACTGTCGTGTTAACGACAACTATGTGACGCATTATGTCTAACTTGCGGGGAGCGTTGCAAAACCACATTTTTAACTTGATCTGGTTGATATCTATTGGACTGGCTGCTGCAGCTGTCAATTGAAGGAATGTATGGGTGCAGTATCGTGTATGGTGTGTGTACGATCTAACTTTAAACTATCTTGAAATCGCGCGTGATTTCATCGCCACCCCTCTTAAAGTATTTACAATACTCGCAAGATGTTTTCACACGTCTTGTAAGGTAAAGTTAATATGTTTACGTCCAAATGTGCATATTCCTTGTCAATATTGAATAACATCACATTAAAAAGTAGAATATGTTTTAAAATGTCTTTTCTTCACTTCGACTCAGCCAGCTAAATACTCTTTATCATCCCGTATATTGACTTAAAACATACAGTCAAATTTAAACATCCATTCTCTGGTTTGAACTGTGTGGCAATTTCTACATGTAAACGAGTAGCCAGATGACAATGCCAACAGCTTAACACACATTTTTGGTGCGTATCGATTCAGGAATACAAGTTGTGATGATTACTAGGCCCAACATCGGATACCTGGCGGTAATAATCACACTTAATATTTTCAACCAGATAATGGTTCCGTGCTTGTTCTAGAACATATTACAACATATTTTAGACTTCTCAACCATCGCACATCTGGCCCAGGCTGTAGCAGTGACATTTGATATGTGTCTGTTCAACGCCATGTTATAGGGTCACTCAAATGCATACAATATCTCGATTCAAAGTATGCTATGTTTTGTCTTTGAATTGTCAAAGGCTATTACAAATTATAACGGGTCGGGGGAAAAGGCTATGATTGGAATTGTTGTACACGATAACAAAACTCAACACAGCATGTTCTACATCATACCACACTGCATCACATTGCTCGATAGTATCAAATCTGAAGATTTATTACAACGTTGACTTTTACATTAGAATAGTGGCCAAAATAAAATTGCAGTTACCACACGGTCAAGGTATGGTACATACGGTACATGGAGCTAGATATGGTACATGGAGTAAGATATGGTACATGGGGCTAGATATGGTATATAACGCAAGATATGTACATGAAGCTAGATACAAAAATACACCTTTTAGCAAAATGTCAGCTGCCGCTGTGCATTTTCTGTTTTTCCGCATCTCTTTTCCGTGTTTGGCCCTAAATTATTGCACTTGGTCGAATGCTTCACAACAGACCGATACCAAACGTGAGTCTTATTTGTAGGCTCCTATCCGTTGATTATGTGGTCTGTAAAAGGATATGTTAAAATAACAGCTAATCTCTCATGCACTAGTAAGGTCTGCACTCTTTACGAAATAGCATTTCAATCATTATAAGGTAATTGTTCCCGGCATTAGCAAAAAGGTTGATCATAATACCGTTTTGCTCAATCACTCCGCTGAACATAGTTCCAGAACATATTTCTTGGACTGTATGATATCTAAATGCCCTATGGTCAATGAGTGTGGTTATAATGCACATATTATCTCCTTAGCTACTAATAGACTTCTGGCTGACGCAGAAGCGTCTATATCAATATTATAAAACCAGTGGCTGCTATGTTCACCTACGTCTCAATACTAATTTACTACCAAGCGTAACAAATGACGCCAACGTAAAGAACCCCTGCCAATAATGGGCGTGCAATTTGTAATCCAATAATCTTCCTACGCGATAAGATCTAGTTGATCCGAATGAAGAGCAAGCCAATAGGATAATTCTTTTTGTCGGTTAGTTGACACTGTTGACCTCATAGTGCTGTATCGTGATGGTTGAGGACGCACAAGAGAACGTATACTGCTCAATATCTAGCATCGTGACTATTATCGTGCTGTATAACAAATTTCAATTCGTTTTAATCCCGTTTTTACTACTTGTCGATACCCTGTCCACAGCATCCGTGCGTCCGTCACTGCAGTTGTCTGCTATAAAGTATAAATTAATACGCGCAGTAACGTAAACAATTTCCTTCAACGTTTGATGTTGGAGGAAAGAGGATCGGCTGCGCATCGCAGACAGGTGGAAGTAAGGCAATCGTGACATGCTTTGTGTTGATATTAAGTGCATATTTGAAACATTTTGGTCGTGGGTATTTACGATTTGAACGGCTTAACTTTAAGCACTTTTAGGATAATAACGATGCATAATGTAAGCGATTTGCCGCCAGCCCCAGGGGTTGGGTGCCTAAGGAAAATGTAGGTGGGTTGGTCTGTGGCCTCATGTCTTGCATAATTTGAGCCAAACCAGAAATCTCCTGCTGCATCTGCATCACAAGCCCTGCCAACCCGGTGAACGAACAGTAGCGGAATACTCTCTGCACCCTTCCCCATATCCAGCGTCTTGATACCACAGGGTAAAGCAACTTCATGCTTGACTGGAAATATACGGTCCACTAACCCCCACCCCTGGGATTTATTGCAATTCGTTTGTACAATGCCTCATAAATAAAAATGGTGCAGGTGAAAGACATAATAAATGATGCATATCATAGACAAACTACCACTATCTATGAGCACCAGTTTTTCTCATACCTTAATGCATATAAGTCCAACATATGTTTGTGGGGTCTCTCAAAAACAAGCAGCTTAAGCAGCCAGGAGAATTGTTATTTGACACGTACCGAGTCCTATTATAATTTACTATAAGGTAACTGGATCGTAATTGCCAATGTAAAGGGTGCTTCCTGAAGTTGCTGCATGCTGGCGATGTAACGGCAGTCAACATTGCGCCTGCGCATGACAAAATTAATTGACAACAATATCAGGCGATTGCACGATTACCTGGATGGCCATTTTGTGGCGCGTCATTGGCAGAATGAAAGGCAATGAAATGGAAATCTACAAATCAATCATTTGTACTGGGTCGGAAGCTGAAGCAATAGTGCATATAAAACTCATGTGTCTGTTTTACAAAGCGTCCTGATTTGATAACGTCACCGACTATAATCGTACGCAAATGCTGTCCTCGGTGCTACCTTAGGGTAATTTTACAGAGAGCCAATGGTCATCTTCAGCGTATACAAGTATACGCAGAACGGGGTAACCATCTATATCGTTTTGCAAATCACTACTGCAATTTAGTCGCTGTTTGAAATTCTACCTTGACGAATAGACACTTGCACTGCGGCCACCGCCTTTTTTGTGCAGTGACACTTTGTGGCATCTCCAATAGAGTGCGCAGAGTAAGAGAATAAACCGGGTAATCTGCTTAGTAGATTATGCTATTAATGTTTATTACAAGGTAACTAGGTCGTAATTGCCGATGTAAGCGTCCTGATTTGATAACGTCACCGACTATAATCGTACGCAAATGCTGTCCTCGGTGCTACCTTAGGGTAATTTTACAGAGAGCCAATGGTCATTTTCAGCGTTTACGAGTATACGCAGAACTGGGGAACCATCTTTATCGTCTTGCAAATTAGTACTGCAATTTAGTCGTGTGAAATTCTACCTTGTAGAATAGAAACCATTTTGTGGCATCCACAACAGTGTGCCTCAAAATAAAGCACAAATGCGCTACAATTGCAATTCAAAATGAATCAAAAGATCAATTGTTAAGCCGTTTTGTTTTTGCCAGCATTTCTTTATAGACGAAAGTCAAACATCGGTGAGCAATTTTCGTTTCAGCAAATATCCACTATACTAGCATTTTGGACCTCTGACTTGAGGTTGAACGCTACCAATCAATGGCTTTATTTTCCCAAATAATGATATGATACCTCACTAGAAGATATCGTCTTAAATGAAAACTCATTATGCCAGGGGCTCACAGTCCTCCTACTAGCAAACATCATTTATTTGTCAGTGCCATTGTTCCGTTCATCGTAGTCCGCAGGCATAATACAGACTTTATAGCTTATACAGATTTTTTAGCTTATACAATTGTTCTGATGCTACAATGAGGACATTGAGTGTGCGAAATAAGATGTGGAGATTCCGTCTGTTTAGCCAATTTCCGGTAAATTTGTGCCTTCCTGTTATGGGGAATTGCTTTGATTTTGCACGACATTATATTTTAAGAGATATTAATGACTTGGACAATACGTGAATGAAAATTGGCCATGACAAGCGCAGCATTCGCAAAATTGGGGTAATAATCCAAGAAATGGCCAGCTTCAGATCATATCCATGATTTGACGATTACCTGTGTCGTAATCTGTTACTCCCTTTATTGTTATTCGAATTGGTAAAGGTTTATCACTAAGCAAGCTATATGAAGAAGGAATGCGGGGAAGGTTTCGTGCAGCAGTGCACCATTTTAATTAGAATCGATTTCCTGATTGCTATGTTGTAAATATCCCCACACTGTCATATATCTGGTGGAAGTCGACCGTGATTACACACAATAAATACGTCGTGACATCACGTCGCAGGCATAACTGAAGTATTTTAAATTAACAGTTTACTAATGTACTTAGCAACAGCAACAATGGCGTTCTACAACATTATCACCCTGCAGATATAAAACAGCTATCGTGCACTTCTTTTGTATATTGTTACACTTATATTCCTAAAATTAAAGTTATGGTATTGATATCCTCTTTTATCAAAAAACACAATCAGTGTTATCATCGAAAAAATTGCATCAAGAATCGCAAGAGCTTGATTAAAAGCAATGGCAGATGTTTGTTATGATAGACAGCAATGCACAGAGAGCTTTTGCACGGCTATTGTTCGACCCGTACCATCATTAACCCCTTTAATGCCGTGTTTCATATAAAGCGCCATTTCCTAAATAACATTTTAACTCTGCACTTAAGTACACAGGCGTCTCAAAGTGATTGGTTTGGTTGTTTTTAAGAACCTGTTCATACACAGCTGAGTATATTGGCAATATATTTAGCATCATGCTATACGAAAAATTTAGTAAAAGTGAGTCGCAACTCGGAATCAACTAGCATGGTAAACAATGACCATGTACTCATAAAGTGTTCTTTAGATGCTTGAGGGTTCATCGCGACTCGGGTAATCATGTTGAGTGGCGGCCCCGTCTCTGAAAGACGATGGTGACTCGACCCGATGCCTCAATGGTGTCATGCTGCAACTTCCTTCCGGATGTGTACCAAGCTGGCACTTAAGAGGAGCATCTAAAGCATCACCATAATCCTCATCCATTACCAACGCGATATCATCTCGTTTTTGAAAGTGACGTAAAACAGAAATATTGCCATCCTCTTAGATGTGCGAAACTAACGATGCTTTCACAAATTTAATGCAAGCCAGCCAATGTGGCCACGAATTAATCGTATTTGTGGCACAACTAAATAACGGTAGACATTATTAACTTGGTTAAAGCCAATTTATCGAAATTTCCCAAATATGTTCGATCTTTAAAACATTTACGCTATTTTGTCACTCAATTTAACTTTTGTGAAATATATCTTATTGCAAAACATTAATAGTTTTCCCAAGTTAAATCGTGGTATCAGTTATTTTAATCCCCTATATCATGATTAATAACCATCCGATGGCAACAACAATTCTGTTAAAGATTGTCAGTGACATGGTTAGTTGCATAATTACATTTCATAGATGTTGATGACGTCATTCCAAATTCGGAACGCATCAAAGTTTATAAAATAGTTTAAGTTTAATTCCCAATATCTCCGTGTAAAACGCTTTGATTTAAAAAATGTTTACGTGTTCGGATTTTTGTTCTAGATATATGTTATTGTCAATAGCGCATTATTAAAAACATTCCAGCATGCCGAATACTTCTGTCAGCAAAAATCTGTTAAAATTCATGCCAATTGTAGTTCGATTGTAAAAAAACTGACCCGTTTGATAAAACTTTCGTCATTTTTAAAGCGCGTTGAATTGTACTTTTTTTTCCACAAGGACAACTTTCGTAATGATTGGTTCAGTAGTCATCAAAATTAATTCAGTTCCTGTCGCAGTATATGTCAATGACGTCACTTCTTGTACGGAACGCATTAATGCTGCAGCAAATGATAAATCGGTAGTGATTGTCATCATAGCGAATCACCCAGAACCTGTGTCTTCAAATAAACTTATATTGTATGGCAAACCAATTAAAGGGAAGCAAGAAAGATACCGACAGTACATATGGTCAGAACGATAAGTGGTGGGCAGGCAATAATTACCGCTGCACAAGAACTCATGGGTTGTATGCATTAGTAAGGCACGTGTACTGCACGGTACCGTCGACGGACACGTACGGTCATCTTCATCTTAGGCGGAGATGGTGTCTTAGCCAATCACCGAATCAAGGTTCACACTCAAGATTGGTTTTAGGAAATGAAAACATATTGAACCAGACTGCCAGTAGTAGGGCACTGGGTGCAAGTTTGCATATATTGTATTACATTATATTTCATAGAGACACATTCGTCTCCTTTGATATGTAAAACTGTACAGATTGCACAAACCACTTCCAAACACGCAATCCAGAGGGGTAAAAATAATTGATTATGGTTAAACTGCAACTGCGGTAATGTCGTAGAGCTTCTGTATTGTTACTTGCTCCTGCATCGAGAAAAGTACTCATTGTGGCAGTGATGATGGTGATGATGATGATGATGATGATGATGATGATGATGATGATGATGATGATGATGATGATGATGATGATGATGATGATGATGATGATGATGATGATGATGATGATGATGATGATGATGATGATGATGATAATGGCATTGTGGTTTGTATCATAAATACCAGATCATTGCTCGCCATATCATATGCAGATGTTATTCTATTTCCTGAGAATATCACGACGAATTTCTATTTTGACAAGGCATTAACAGAGTAACTGAGGTCCACTGCGAAGAGGTATGTGACGGTACTTTGTTATGTCCAAGTCTGCCTATGCGGTAAGTCGGTCTCTATAAACCTATATATTGTACAAGCTGTACTCAATAACGCAGTAACACATTAGTATCAGTTTATGAGTATACGCCGCCATATAAACTATTTTGGAAACTGATATCATGCACATTACATTGGTAGTGATCAATTGCAGCAATAGAAGCAATAGTTCATCGTATTTATGTAAAATAGTGTTTGAGTGTCTAGTACAATATACACGAATAAAGCACTTTTAGTAGAAGAAAACTGAGTTGGCTTCCATCCAAATACACCCTTTGGTAGTTTAACAGGTTGTTTTTATCTCCACAACGAATTATAAAACCCCTGCTTGCAATTGAGTGACTTCATTGTTTGTGCCATCAACGTACTTTGCAGATAACGTGAAATCATGATTGACCGCTATACGGCTAATAATAGATAATATGCATTTGGTACAAGGTTATTTTCTGACACTGAGTAGATATCTAGTGGTGTGATACAGACTTCTAGCATGACTGTATCGAAATTACACCCCTGTAATTGTCATTTAAACGCCAAGGAAACCGGGCCCAACTTTGAACATGCAATTTGACATAGGCAGTCAAAATAAATCCGGACAAGCAAAAGTACTGTGCATGTAATGTAAAAGCAATGCAGCAAGGCATATTATACGTTGTTTTGTTTCACAAATTATTTAAATTCAAGATTTTAAATCCTTAAGAGCGGCCAAATATGCGGTCTAACTTCTGTAACTGACCAGATAACGAGACGAATGCAAACTCTGTGGTGAATAGAGAAACATATCTTCTCACCAACTTAGGGCTTGATAACTTCTATTTACAGCCCATCACCGGCAGTCTAGCATTGATCTTCTGCTTTTGCAGCTGGAACCTGACAACGAATTGTCGTCGTTATACGGTTCATTTGATAGGCATTCTCAATTCATATTTAGCCGTATAAGTTAGGCGCTGTGTTTTGTCTGTTCTCTCTGTTTCCTTCTTCATGGTAGCCATCGATAACGAGCCGACCAGTCGTATACAATACATATAAGCAACGGCAACTTGAATGAACGTAGACATTGCAGGTTACATAATATACGATTAGCACACATTTTAGGTTTTATTGGACCGTTGCTTTTCTACCACTCTTTGCTCAGCCGTTCGCGTCATCATTGAGTTCCATAAAATACCTATTCCTTAGGATGAAAATCGGTGAGGCCAGTTGCGAAAAGCAAACATTAACTAATTCATAAGACGGCAATTCCGACCATCCAGCTAGTTTCGTGGAGAGCAATTACCTCTACGTAATACAGACAGCCGGCTTATTAAACATGGGAGCCTTATTCCTCGGCGACTTGTCTTTTATCCGACTATCAGTAATAGATTAAATGACTCAAATATGTCCTTAGAGACCAAATTCTAAAGCCGTATGTCATTGCTCTCACACTTTCAATTTGCTAAGGCGGTGTGCATAAATGTCTGATAACGATATCAAACATAAATTAGAATCGGAGGTAATTTTGAATATTGACCAGAAAGGTAACGTGATCGTTGTTAGCAGATACGGACAAGGCTGAATGGTTTTATGGTCGAGAATAGACACGAGCCATCGCTTAATTGTATTAAAAAAGGTAGGAAGCGTCATTATAAATACTTGATGAATCAGCAAGTTTTGTGCCATATCCTTACCTAGTGCACCATAAACATTTGTGTGTCCGCCAACCTTGGTTTCTCTTAGTCTTGCTTGGAACCATCGCCACTGGATAATGTGTACCGAGGGCTTTCCAGAATTGGGTAGATATTGTATAGCACACTCAACATTCGCAACACTCATCGGCCATCACATTGGGTGCTTAGATCTTGATATAGATGTATCAGTTAAGGGATCACAATGGCGCATATCCCAATGCGTCTTCCAGCCCAGCTTCCTAAATGTGCAACGAGTAGGATAGCCTCTTCAAAGTCGTCTGGTATAATCAACATGCACACACCGCCCCCCTTCCCGTGCTGACAGCATGTCTGCTCTGATATGGATTTGGCATCGGAAATCAATGCACATCGCTAAATCTAGCAAACCATTGCGCCGTTTCAAAAGCTACCACACACATCATTAGTCTGTCATTCCTTTCTCCCTAGAATTGTTATGAAAAGCTTTGAATCCCCGAAGAGTATTGCACGTACTAAATGGTAATACAACAGTACTGAAATATCTGTTGTAGTCATGTGACACCCTTATATTTTCCTGCATGAAATCGCTACAATTGCGTCTAAGGTTTTGATTTCAGCCGCAAATAGTTATCGATAGTACCAAACGTGGATTTTATTGTAATGTGTTTAAGTGGTGCAGACCGTCAAGAGATCTCTCATAACTGCATATCTACTATAAGTGGAAGTGATAAAATATGGAGATGGTTTGATGGAAAAGGAGCGGCGATAAAATGAACGATTGGAATTTATAGCAAACGGTGTATGACTTGATGCAGGCACATACGTTTAATGCGACTAGATTAATAGGTATAAGGGGAGCTTTTCAACTCAGGCGATGATAGCGTCAATATTTACAGCGCCACATTGTACGATAAATTGGATGCGACAAAAATCGTCTTCGCAATTTCGGGATGGACCATTCACTTTATACCAAATAGTTGGTATGGTATTGACAAAAACGGGCTCTGTGCTTGAACCGGCTGACAAACGAACCGGTAATCTGTGTTGCTTACAGAGATAGTGGACCAACTGCAGCCTTGATGTGATTCTATGGGTATTCTAATGTTCTGAATAGCCGTTTCATTCCAACGGGCGCTACATGTCGTTCTAATAACTACATCAACAACAGGCTGCCCATTCAAACCATACATAATCTGTGTAACAAGGAACAGTTTGAACAGAATGATTGAAAGAAGCGTGTGTGCAACGTTCATTATTTGAATAGCTCCTCATTCGTGATTGCTTCGCCCGTTTAATAAAAGTCAAAATTTTCTTTAATCAATTGAATATTTGTCTAATTATACGCTTTTTCATGATATATAGCGTTTGCTACAAACAGTAAAGCATTTATTCCCTCACCATGCTCGCAAGTTGAATTTGGTCACATATCTGACTCGTGAACGCGGGTTGAAATGGTGTTCTTGCTATGTATCATTATATATTAAAATATTTAATATGCAAATTTGTTGCTAAATATTTTCTCCAGCATATTTACAAACACTTTATGAACAACATAAACCGTATGCGCAAGACGAACGACTTTCATACTAAAGTGAAAGATAGTATACAGATATAACACTGCCTCTGTCGTCGGAGTATTAACCGTAGGCGTCAAACTATGTATTGGTTGAGCCTCCAATGTTGACAACTAAGTCGTTATGGCACATATGACTTGTGGAAATGACCCTGCATTTGCTGTCAAAATTGAACATTAGCATTAATGCAAGTTCATGCTCCTACCAATGATTGCCAAGAAAATAATGACAAGCCATGCCACCACCTGCACGTACAGCCAAGACGCACACAGATATTGGGGCATAATGGTGTCGATCTTCTGATAGTGTCAGGATGTTGGAACACATTGAGAAAAATGAAATAGCCTGTTGGTTATGCTCGACACAAATATAGCTGTATGTCAGCTATATGGACAATTATTAAAATGAACTGTTTGGAAGCAATGAAACCTATCAAATAACCGCAGGTAGCGAATATTGGTTTCTTACCTTATGCCTAAACGTTATGGGTACACATTAACATATTCGTATGTATCATCATCTTTTGGCGGCGTTTTTCCATAAAATGCGCTTGCTCAAATGTTAATAACCCCCATCCCTAAGGCTGCCTTAGTATCGCATTATATAAATCACGTTCGCGGTGTATCACAAAAGCGATATCAGAATCCTTCACCGCGAATGTCACGGTAGCAAAGCATGCAATGGATTACAGCTGCATTATGCTTCATGTCCCGCTGTACTAACAAGTCAACGAATACCACATTGTATTTAACGCTTACCTAAAAACTATATTTGTAACCAGTGTTGATATTAATCGCCCTTTGCATTCTATAGATGCTAAGTTTATATTTCCTTATTTAATTATTTCCAATAAGCTTAACTACAACGCATCAACTTAATTGCATATATATTCATTTCAGTTTCTTAATGGCTATTTATTAGTATATCGCGAATGCCGTTTTATAGGACACTTAATACTGGCCATAGTAAATCATTACGGAATTAATTGTTGTCACGTTAATAGGGTGTTTATACTGCTTTACAGTTAACTATAATATGATTAACGTGCGCATGGACACTACTTACTTAAGCCTGCTGGTGTTTACTTTAGTCACATGTGATGGAGGAGGTGATGATTAATGATGCACTCTATTGGCTCTCCCTACTTCAGATCGTTAAATGAGCTTATTCCTGTTTGACAACCGCCTCCACCGATGTTTTTTACATCCTTAATATTATCTTGCAAATATCCGCGGAAAATATGAAGTACTTTATTAAAAATTTAATTATGAATACACAGAGTCAGAATAACAATTAATATGCATCAGGTAACACGCCCATCTCATTTGCACAATTTTATGAATACTGCGGCCGCATATTGTACATAGTACGCATCCATTGTGTGGTTTCACTTCGCATGTGCAGCCGTGTGGCCTTATTGGCAGGTTAAATGGCCGATTGAGTTCACATAGTCTACCGATGTATCAAATCGTAAAGGGAGGCTTTATCCTTGCGTTGTGGATGTATTTCTGTCAGAACCGATTTGTAACGCTAGAGTTATAACATTTTGCTACTGGTAAAAGTTCAATCAACGATTGCGCGACCTGAAAACAGTCTCCAGGATTCCCTTAATCATTATTGCTATCATCTAGTAGCAGTTTGCCGTTGCCAACGATTCCACTGATGAACATTTACAGGAATCCGTTATGAGTTTAATAGGAATCCTACATTACTGGCACACATGTTTATGGCGTGTATAATGTGGATGCTTAATTAACATAGTGTTATAGTGCTGTGTTTGGTGGGATGGAAGAATGTATGCTTCATTTCTCCTTGGGTAAATGCGTTAGTTATCTGCACCGTTGAACATTTAGACACTGTCACACGAATGTTCATTGAACGCATTTTTGCGGCTTATTGATATCGTTGACTTCCTTTGCAGCACTCTATATGCCCTACATTACCAACCAAATTAGTTCATTCAAAGACCTTTGCGTTCTTACGCATCGCATTAGCCATTCATTTATGACCATTTAAACATATCTGGTATAAATGTAATGCATACTGTATCCGATGCATACTATTTATTTACCTGGCCACGTTATAGTAACTGGCGTGAATGCAATTGTTGCTGATATCAAGAGAGTAGTCGATCGCCATGCTTTAGACTCTGAGGAAATCTGACACCGACGGATATATACGTACATACAAAAGACCCAGTAATGTAAATAGTCTTATTTTGGAGCTTTCGGTATTGGTTGAAGTGCAGTTTGAGTGATCATTATCCACATCATTACCGTTGTAACAATTATCATCCACATCATTACCGTAATACCAATCATCATCCACATCATTACCGTAATAACAATCATCATCCACATCATTGCCGTAATACCAATCATCATCCACATCATAACCGTATTAACAATCATTATCCACATCATTGCCGTAATAACAATCATCATCCACATCATTGCCGTAATACCAATCATCATCCACATCATAACCGTATTAACAATCATTATCCACATCATTGCCGTAATAACAATCATCATCCACATCATTGCCGTAATACCAATCATCATCCACATCATAACCGTAATAACAATCATCATCCACATCATTGCCGTAATAACAATCATCATCGATGTCACCGTGGAAGCACAATGTAAACATACAACCACATTGCGTTTTGCATCCATCATTGCTTGCATCACCAACCTGCCTTAGCTTCCATTCCCGCAGCTGATATATTCGCGTTTTAGATAACGAAATTTAATTAAGAATGTATTACCTTAATTATGCTAATTAAGATATAAATAATTGAAATACATGGCAGTGCATTTAAAGGATTATGATGAAAATGAGGTAATGCTTAAATAAGACGATGCTGAAATAAGTTAAAGCTGAAGTGAGATAATGCTGAAGTGAGATAATGCTGAAATGAGATTATGCTGTAAAAAGATAATGCTGAAGTGAGATACTCGGTCAATTCAAGTAACCGCGTGGGAGCGTTGTGGCGTGTAATTTGTAAGGCAGTCAAAGACTGTGTATTCATTGAATGATAAGGTATAAGATATAGGCTATGTAGTTGAAATCTATATATTAACAAGGAAGAGTTATTTGATCCAAATGCAAAAAATGTTGTTATAGAAATTAACGACATGCAGAAACGTGCTGCTTCCCGATAGTCAGGCTTACGGTATGATTTTTTTACTTGTCAGAGTGTAAAAATATTGATGAAAAACAGTGTATTCTAAATATCGTGCAGTTATTTAAAATAAATTACGGATACGCATTAAAATAATTGACCCTGCGTATAAATCGAAAAATTCCTATATATTGCTGCATCGCCGGGTAATAATGTCCGATAGCTGATTGATCTATAATTCTGTATCACACAAGATGTAAACATTTCTACCAAGCATTTAGTTTGTCAATACAGGAAGTGCAGAATATTATCGGCTAGTTAGCATTAGTCAAGCCCAATAATCAGAAGCTTATTCAGCTAATTTACGGCATGAATTGGTAGGTAAATTACCATACGATGGTCTCTCGATATTAGTAAAATCGCTTATCTCAGCATTTGTGAGTCAGTTGGAGAACACATATGTCATAAACGTGATCGAAAATCCTAGCAAGAAGGCGACCTACGCCAAAAATGATCATAATATTTTACGATCAATAAGTGTCTAGCTGTGTTTGGATGACGTGACTTTAACTATCATCCAAGATAACGAATTTCGATTATTTATTGCTTTTGATGTCATTAAAAAGGTATTGGCAAACATCATTTGGTTAACAACAATTCAAAATAGACTCATGGATTACAGACTAGCGTTTATCAAAACTGAACAAAGGCCTTGCAGTTTAGCTGCCGTTAGCTCATTTTTCGTGGAAGAAATATCCGCATCATCTGTTCACTGTATACACATGGTTGGCGCCTTAAAGTCGTTTATGTGTAAATCATTAAACGTGTGATTCAACCAGCATTTGTAAAATATGTAACGAAAATAACGCGAAGACCAAAGCTCAGGTTAACTAGATAATTATCGTCAAATGCTGGTTTCTTTGTGAAGACAGTACAACAGACCGGAACTATGAAAATGAAATCGCATGGTTGTCTCTTATACCATCATTGATGGGGGTATAATGTCGGTTAACTTTTACGGTCCGGCGTTATAATCGACGACCTGCTAATGTAAATCAAATCCTAATTAAGTGAGACCACTAAAGGAATGTAGATAGCTTCTTCTTTTGTACATCTTGTTATTACTATTCACGATAATGACCAATGTTGTACAACTCAAACAAATCGATACACTCTATACTAAGTGAAGCTATTGGAGCGAAATGCCACCAATATTGATGTGATCGCTGCTGCACATATCGATGTTTTCCTTGAATTTCTTGTATTGATAAAATATCACACCTTCCGTGCTTGCTACGCATAAATCGTTACAGCTTTCTTACGCACGATGCATAGCGAGTCCTGACTACAATGGCACCTGCACTACAGCATAGGTATTGACCACTTTTAGTTAAGCGTGGAATGATTAATAGCTACTCCTATTGGTCGGGCGGCCATGTGGGCTCCTGAAATGACTGGTCCACTTTTACCAACTACATCTCAAGCATTCTATAAAGTAGTTTGATTAACGTTCTCTATCACTCATTGCGTTGAACACTAATGATTAACAATACGCCTGATCTATATCTGGTTCCGACAATTGTCTCAATGTGACAGCCCGTCTTAACTATTAAATGTAAATTTAGTTCTGATATGTACGGTGTTATAATAGAAGAACAATTGGTTGTCAAACAAATATATATATATATATATATATATATATATATATATATATATATATATATATATATATATATATATATATATATATATATATATATATATATATATATGTATATATATATATATATATATATATATATATATATATATATATATATATATATATATATATATTCACACACATGTTTATAAACGAGAGATATGAGATTCTCGTTTTTTACTATAACCTAGCTATTCCTTGCGATTCCCTCGCAAGGAAACGAGATGCTGTTTTTAAATAACTTGAGGCCACATAATCATTGCTTAAGGTAACTCTGCAAACTCATTTCGGTTCTTAATTCAATATTATGCTCGGTACTGCCGTAGTTTTACGTCATCATTGCAATAGAAAACAACTCAGCCATTAAAGAGAAGCAACATTGCATAACCATTATTTTGCCGAAGAGTGCATATTTTATTCATGTGTAACGGTCGTACAAAAAGCCATTTGTATTATTTGATCATGACTAACGCTTTGGTCGGTCATTTGCGATTGCGTTTTGTGAGTGTAGAGCAACATCAAACAGAATGCATGTATTTGTATGTTCGGTGGCGCTTACGAGCAGCTGCAATTACATTGACATTGCTCGTATATATCAATCGCACGTTCATAGCTATCCGGGGAAGAAATAAGGATTAATATACAGAGAAATTATGCGTGTTCGTTCTTATTTGATGTTTCAATATTTCTTTTTAAAGTTATAAGATTGGTTTATGTTAATATGTCCATTACAGTAGGTCACGAAGTTTATTTCACTTTGAATTACTCGATGTGCATAAATATAGATTTCCCATGGGACTGTTTGTGCTCGGAGCTGTTAAAGCCGCTATGTATACTGCTGTAATTGGTTGTGATACTGTGTTCTAAATAACAGAGTTTATGGGTCTGTTCAAAATCTACCATCAACACGGAGTAGAATGCGTACCTTTATCGGCCGAATTTCGTGGGAATTGCCGAGTCGATGGCATGGTGCAAACATATTGACATATTAACAAAAAACGCAATCATGCAGGAGTCGGGATTTATGTTCCAAATATGTGATGATATATTGATATGCTACTTCTGCAATGATGCAGACTGTAGAGTCTGCTCAAGACAAAGACAACCGTCTGAAAACGCTATGCAATCGATTAGTATAGAAGAAGAGTAATTAAGTCTACTGGGAAGAAGGCTCAAGTTGTTTTCTTTTACCGGCCTACACTGAGGGTTGCCTTTGCGGTGCCATGATCGATATTTTCGGTTTTCTGCTAATTGATTAATGACTCGACTGTTATCGTTTCAAGTCATTGTGTGCAAGTCCTCGACAATTTATCGATATCGGTGCTTTGAACGTTGTTAACGGAAAAACGTAAAGTGTGGTTACCTGATCCAATAACTACGCTTGCGCAATTTTATCATTTTCCGATATCATCGCATGGCACTCCCCTCTCTACCGATCAGAGTTGGAGAAAAAGCTTGGTCTTTTTCTCATATCGCCGGCGATAACTGATGCCATGTCTCAATATCACCCAACTTCCTTGTCGAGCAGCGCAGCTTTAACGTGGCTACTGTATGGGGGCGCCTGATATCAAGCACCTTACAAGTGTTACGACAGGGGTTTCATACAAAGTGCATTGCTTGCTGAACGTTATTCTGGTTGCGTGTTCCCTATCGGGAAGTCACGGTATTAAACCATCTCCCTGGTTTCTCGCTGGGACGCGAAATCATCACATCTGCAAAACCATACAACACCACTAGGTTGCCCGGTCTAAAGGATGACAATCTCAGCAACGATCAAGTACTGGAAAACCGACAAAACTAAATAAGAGGCATTGAAAGTGAATTCCAAGGTCGCGAGTTATATAAACATTCGCTCTGAATAACCGAGAACGTAACCCGACAAAACAATTACAAATAAAACATTTTGTCATGGATCATTTATGTAAAATATGCGGCTGCAGAGAAAACCTTAAAGCCCTATCTCCTTAACATCCTACAACCTTCATACCATGAGGAACGCGCTACGCGTGCCCTTATTGGTCAACTAATTAAAGGCTTTAAACCTGAACCCCAACTACACAGTGGCTGCCCGCCAACTAAAACAGTCCCGAGCAAGCTCTCAAACAAGCAGCATCTCCTGGTATTTCCTCCTACAATAGTCGTCAGGCACACCTTTCGGCAGTCATCAAAAAGAACCTTAAACTGAATAAAGAGAAGTTTATATTTCGGCCCCCCACAACGTCGTTGACTTGTTCCCACAACTACACATAGCCATCAAGAGAATATAGGCACAACCATTTAAATAAAAGCACTACTGACTAAAATTGTATTTTTACTTGGTTCACAAAACGTGGACTTTTAATTTGTAATGTAGTATATGATTCAGCATTAAAATGCACACAATAGATGTACCGCACACTGCTATCTATCCAACGTCATTGACAAACGACCAACCCAAGGTGTGTGGTCGTGTGAGCCACCTTCTTGAATAGCTTTCTTCGATGGTGGTGACGTTTTAATCAGACTCGCACCCGACAGAGGTGCTGAATGCTGGTTGCTTTTATTGTAGATCAACCGATCTCGTCGGACTTTCGGCCACAAATGAGACCCCTAAAGAACAAGCATCAACTTCTTAGCGACCCAACCCTTGTGTAATCTCCCTCTCGGTTGCTTAATATATACGACCATCATTTGGTTTGAAGTTGCGCTTGATTATCGCGTGTATGTGCCATCGCAATAAGTTTGTTATCACTCCGCTCGTTTTAAGTATCGGATATCTAGTAACGCCTGCCAAGTGCCATATTTGGTTCATAATTGACGTTCCGTCAAAATACCTATCGGTCTTTGATATAAACAGTAATTGACATATACAAACGTGTATCGCCTTGCTTAGCACATTCGAATAACGCTTACACAAATTCTAATGATATCAGTGTCAGACACACTGTTACGATCCACACAAGTACTGGTGAATGCTTCGGTATGCTTGATCCAACCAAATCATCACATGCGTAATTTAATTTGTCTCGTCCAACTGCATTCAAAATACCCTCTCTCACTTAATTTCCACAATATTTCCTCTTATCTTTCGGATCTGTGTCTCGTGATAATTACAGTGAAGTGGTGGTGCCACAATGGTGGTGTTGTCACTGTAGCGGTGCCACTTTGATGGTGCCACTGTGTTGGTGCCATTGTGGTGGTGCCACTGTGGTGGTGCCATTGTTCTAGTGCCACTGTACTGTTGCTACTGTTGAAGTACCACTGCAGTGGTGCCACTGTGGTGATGAAACTGGATATAATGATCTGACGAATTATATTCTGCATTAACATGCTGGCCCCACCCCTACCCCCCCCCCCCCCCACCTCCATAGGCAATTGTGGTGTGCCCATTTCATATATGCATTTCTACTACAGATAGAAGCATATTCTAGTGACATTTGGCAGGATTTCATCAAACATCTTATGTGTAAATATGGTATATCATATAAAAATGAAATACTACCTCCACTCCTAAGCATTTCTTTGTGTATTTGGGTGTTGTCGATTTCTTTTCGAGAATCACGTTCTACCCGGACGAAATTCGTACTGTCATTGCAGTTGATTCATTTCATCCGCCTTTGTCGTGCGATGAAACGCCTGAAGACGCTGAATAGGAACGGACCGAACACGTCGACACTTTTGATGTGAATGGGGGCCACAAACTTGTCTGTTAACGAGATAGGTTTCTTAAATCGTCGACATATGACACATTGACCTATGAAGTAGTGTTATTGGCTCAGATTATCCACCATTTGTCTCTGTTTCCTGACAATACAAGATTACGTCCCATGCTTAAGTTTTTATCATGTGTTGTTACATGGTTTCTGTATTGTAACAACATGGAGTGCATCGTGTCAACCTGGAGGCTAAATTTAGCGACGGATGTCGTCTTATGAGAATGGTTCAAGACCGTAAATTGGACTACCTTGGGAAGCAGATGATAGGTTATTTCGATCTGATGTCATTTGTTGGCATTGATCCAAATCTTCAATGTCCTGAGTAAAATGCTGAGTTTGTTCAAAGTTTAGTATTGCGGTTTGCACATTGTCCGTGGCTCGGGCCGTTAAAACCTCGGTCAGCAAGTGCATTATAGTCTTCTGCAGTAGACGTTGTGATATGTAGTCGGTTCTTAAGTAGATAGTAAGTAGACATCGAATGCCTGCATCAGACTTAGACAGGCAGCGTAGTGTTCAACGAGTCTCAAAATAGCGTTGAAGGACTCGTCTACTGTCGTATAAAAGCATTCACATTTGACATCCCTCATGTCGGCCGCTCTGAGGTGTAATATCTCGTTTATGTGAGATTGTCGATCTGTAAGCTCACGCCGCAGAATTTGTTGATATCTGACATGGATCACTCCCTGCTGCAGGCCTTTGGAATGATCAATGGATATTCTTTATTGAGGAACATCTGACTCAACCAGATTGAGAAATGTGATAGAATTCGCTTAGTTTCAAACATGCACTATGTACAGTTGCACTCTGGGCGCTGAGTTAATCTCTCAGCTCCTATAAGATGTCGTGCGTCGCAAGTCAGGTGTTGTTCAAAGCAGTATAGTCTGTCTTCATTGCTGGCCGTGCGTGAGACAATGCCAGTGTCGAACGCCATCATAAATATACGAAAGCAGGAAGAGGCGCCAATAAACTTTGACCTCTCTTGGTGTAGTAGGGTCATGGCGATAGCTAAATCACCCTGCGTGGATATAATATGCGGGTTTGAGCAGGTTTCATTGCAATAATCGGGGTGACCGAGTATCATTTGCATGATCGAAACTGGGAGCGGCAGTGAGATATTCCTGATGTTCACATGGACGCTCTCTTCAGTGATTGGTTTCTGTTACGGCTGAATCACGCGGGCTTTGTTCTGAGGATACAGAACTATGATGGCTTACAATGTCATCATTTATGTTAGTTTCAGGTTCAGGTTTGTATGTGGCAATTTCTGTATCCAGTTTAAGGTTTTTAATAAAATCACATTTTTGACATCATGCTTTGCTCTACAAGCAACTCTGCCAACTTAGCGGTCTCTCCAGAGACGTTGACTTTGTCTTGCTACCTTTAGATGATTTGGAACGTATTGTACAAGCCATTGATCATTGATCAAAGTTATCGGGTACTTGTTGCTGCGCCTCTTTAATCCAACACACTACTTATTGCTCCTCCTTGTTAATCCAGCCCACTTCTTGTTGCTCCGCCTCTTCAATCAAGACAGCTACTTTTTGCGAAACTCATGACTGACACTTATTTGTCTGTGAATCGTATGCTATCTGCGTCGATTTCTTCTTCGATTACTAGTTTATTGACATGACAGGTGTGTGCATATTGGTGGCAAACGAATAGTTCTTGGTACGCATCGAGAGCAGATTTTACCAAATGTAGTTTGTCGTCGTTCATCATAAGCCGGGGGAGTTCATTTCTTTTCTTCGAGACGGCGTCAAGTGTTGCAGTTTGTTTCCTTTTTAAACGTTCTTACTTTTTCACCACGAGCCGTTAATGTCAACTTTCGTGAGTGCACGCTTGTTTCGGATATGGTTAAGTCACGTTAGATTATTGTTGTCTCGAGGGATGGAATGTTTGTCCTGTTTGCAACTAGGGCATGGTTGGGCAGGTCACATGCACGACGTTATTTCGTGATCCACTTCCCTGTCGACGTGTCATAACTATGACAGTGGATTCAGTTTAATACTTTATTGTAGAATTATTCCATAATATGAGTAAATTATCTTTGAGCGTCAATGCTTTATAAATTAGGACGATAATTTGTAGGAGGGACAATTCAATCTATTCGACATCATTCGTTGTAATTAAACCCTCGTGTTGGCTGAGCATCAGCCAGAAAGTCAACAAGCAATTATAACGCATTAGTTTGCAGCGGGCGCCCCCAAGTCGCTTTATTGCACCCAGGCCGTTATATGTTGAGTATACTTATCTACATTAAGACAAATAAGTTTACCAAACCAACAATTGTATATTGTGTACACAATATACAATCGTATTTCAAACACAGCCCAGTCCTGTGGGTCGCTCTTGATATATTTTCACTCAGTTGTTGGTAAATAGAAAGATGCAACCATGCAAACTATCAGAAAAATATCATTGTTATAAGCACACCGGCCGAACGTACTACTTGTCTTCAGCATTAACGGGCATACATTGAAAGAAATTCTTAAGCTCAAATCAAATATACATATATGCATTAAGCTATATATATATGATTATATATATGTAAATATAAATATATATATATATATATATATATATATGTCGATATATGTCTATATATATATATATATATATATCGATATATATATATATATATATATATATATATATATATATATATATATATATATATATATATATATATATATTTATGTATATATATGTGTGTGTGCGTTTGCTTGTCGATGCATGCGTGTGTATGTTTGTATGTATTCTGTATCCTGTAACACATTCGACTATGTGGCCTTATCTTCTGTGACACTACTAAATTATTTAGTTTAATTTCTGACGCAATGCATTGCC
Organism: Urechis unicinctus; assembly: GCA_034190875.2. Lineage (NCBI taxonomy): Eukaryota > Metazoa > Annelida > Polychaeta > Xenopneusta > Urechidae > Urechis > Urechis unicinctus. The sequence goes on from CM067356.1 coordinate 9,267,275, forward strand.
TTTCTATTTCATCATCATATTCATTATTGCGAATGTTTTGTATGTATATCATTTTCCAGCAATGTTCAATCAGGGATCCTTTGTACAACACAAAACCGTTGTTCGCCTCGTAATTCTACGGTAAATGTGAATAATATGTATGCTGAAATGAATTTGTTATGTTTATTTTGCAGTACCAACTGGTATCAAGGGATCATTACTCCGCATGGTCTGCTGCTAATCATAGTACGTTCACTATGAAGACTAGGTTGGTCCATGTGCTGGCCGTAGTATGATTACTAGTAATTGCAGCATGTTTGGTAAGTTATCTCGCAAGAAAGGAAATTGACGTTGTTCAAGATTTTTACAAAATGTCAGCCCAAAATAACTCTGCCATAAAGCAGCCTTTACCCAAATGCGACGTTACTAAACAGACCTTCCGAGTTCTAACCGTTATCACGTACAAACGGAGCAGCTCCCTGCAGACATTGCTGGACTCGCTGAATGCTCTGGTCATTGGAAACAATACTGTCGCCCTGGCGATATACATCGATCGCGATAAACCAAAATCAGGTATCCTGTGAAACTGTGTCTGTATTTTATGTTTTAAGGGGTGCGTTGATGATTCAAGTGTCTGTATTTTATGCTGTTAGGGGTGTGTTGATGATTCAGGCGTCTGTATTTTATGTTTTAAGGGGTGTGTTGATGATTCAGGTGGTTGTATTTTATGTTTTAAGGGGTGTGTTGATGATTCAGGTGTCTGTATTTTATGTTTTAAGGGGTGTGTTGATGATTCAGGTGTCTGTATTTTATGCTGTAAGGGGTGTGTTGATGATTCAGGTGTCTGCATTTTGTGTTGTAAGGGGTGTGTTGATGATTCAGGAGTCTGTATTTTATGTTTTAAGGGGTGTGTTGATGATTCAGGTGTCTGTATTTTATGTTGTAAGGGGTGTGTTGATGATTCAGGCGTCTGTATTTTATGTTCTAAGAGGTGTACTGATGATTCAGGCGTCTGAATTTTATGTTTTAAGGGGTGCGTTGATGATTCAGGTATCTGTATTCGTTATGCCGCTCATACGCTTGCAAATATTTATGCATGCTACCACAAGGGTGATAAACAATGAAAATGCGTCAGTATCTCATAGTGGTTAGTGGAAGCAGACCGGTAATGACCCATTGACAAGTATCCATGAATAATCCTGTTACTTCTATCAATCATAATTATTGCAGCTGCGCAAAACAAATTCCATTTCAGCGATACAAATGGAGGAAGAATGATCGATGTCATTTCAGTGGCTCGTACGTAAAGTGCAATGGCTAATGCAAGAGGTTGAAGCATGTATTACGATCGACATGGTGGGTATACGTTTAACATCTGCGGTCCCGTTTGCGAAGAGTTTATATGAATAATGGATTACCGTGACAACGCGGCACTCGGCGGATGATGATCAAACCGCGTTATGGGGCGAAAGGTGATTGTTCTTTTAGTGTCGTAGTTCTCCCAAATGAACCCGTTATCAATTCAACATATGTCTGGATTCGCGCAACTAACAAAGATCTGGTTGTCGACAATTGTTGCCATGTTCACATTTGATGTCCGGCTCTCTGATGGGACACCTCAAAGATCAGATGTAAGTCCGCTTAATTAACGATTACATGGATTTGCCTCATTTTAATCTAATTTTGTCGGATATTGGAATGTGTACTTTAAGTAGTCACAAACCAAACCAAATTACTGAAACGCCGGTAAACAATCGGTGCATCGAACAAATCCGTGTACAAATATTGTGAAATTGAATTGGCCTGATTGATTTGATCATGCATAATCCATTAGTTGAATATGGGGGAACAGGTTTTCTTGCGTGCGGCATCAATTATGTTACGAGAGGACAAATTATTGATAATACTAATGCTAACATTGGCATTAAACCGGACCATCATGTATTGTGATTGTACATGAACATGAATATTAATCAGCTATATATGATAAGGGAGAACAAATTCTGATGCACGGATCAGCAATACTGGTACACTGTAGGACGGTCCCTTGATGCAGATCGATTGTTAACATAGTGGTTAACAGGCCGATCATTAACTAAAATAGTGGTGTAACAGGCTGACAAATGGCTGGCATAGTAGAGTAACAGGCAGAAATTTGCCTACATAGTGGTGTAAGAGGCATATTAATTGCTTACGTAGTGGTGTAAGAGGCATATTAATTGCTTACGGAGTGGTGTAAGAGGCAGATCAATTGCTTACGTAGTGGTGTACCAGGTAGATCAATTATTTAAATAATTTGATGCATATCAAGGCAGTGGATGCCACAGTAAGTGGTGCTATTGCCTGTATTAGAATTCTAGAAATACTAACCGTCATGCCCTTATTCCAGAGGCGCCTTCACAAAACACATCCTCATGAAATGCAATAAGCCAAATGTCGAGCCATGATATATTTGTCGCAGCATTTAAATTGCGCTCCAAATATGCTTTAAACTGTGTCGATGGTAACAACAAGATCGCCGGTCTTAGGAGGCACAAAAATGAGGTTGTTCGTGACGTTCTTCCGATTACGGGGAAATATAGATGTATAACACTATCTAATATATCTTGTTGTTTTTCAGTCCAAGCGATTGTCGAACAAAGTATGTGCTACGAAAAATTAATTCCACGCAGTGCCCATTCTCAAAATAAATAAAAAATGGCATCGATATAGGTCGGTGAAATTTAAATCCGTCGATCAGATGATTTTAGCAGTCAATTGATTGAATCTTTAATCGGTATATGGCTTATAGCTCATGGTTTTGCGCCAAAATAATACAATGTCACATAATCTGATTGTTTAATCAATTATCATTGGTGCGAGAAGTATTTTCTGGAGGTTTATCGTTTCCTTTTGTTTTACGAACACCACAATCACTACCACCACCACCACCATCATCATCATCATCATCAACATCATCATCATCATCATCATCATCATCATAATTTTCTTCATCATCCTTTGGTACTTAAATAGTTTTAATCATAATATTCCTCATCAAAACCAACATTATATAATCGAACGTTAGCACCTCAACCATGATCAAAATTTTCACTATAACTTACCGTATTCGGTAAGTTATAGTGCATGTCAGTTTAATCATTGCTGCAGCTGGCCGCAATGATAAAACGTATATGCACTATACCTAACCGAATACGCTTTAATGAGATATCACGAACCATGGTTTTTGTTACAGCATGTCCATCCAACGAGCGATAATTCTGACTCAGAATGAAAACCTAAGCCAATTCGTTCAATAGCTCTTATACTGATAATCTAATTATTTCCATCGCTTATTGCATTAATGCTTTATTCAGCCCCTTAGATTTGTCACGTAACCTGCACAGCGCCATTTTCCTTGCGGTTGTTGCTTGATTTTGGTCTGGGTACGTATACGTTGTTAGCCTATGATTTGATACTGTGTGCTTATCTAAAATAACATGATGTGCATCCTTGCTCCTCGTCTGGGGTAGAGATGCCCTTTCACGTCATTACTCGCTTAGTCATTCTCAAATGCTACGATCTCAGTTCGGCATCGTCTCTGTCAATAAAAGCAAAGATGGCACTTCGCACGTTACCTCCACTATGTTATTCTCATCTGACTGAATATTGGTTTGATGCACCAGTAAACCAATTGAAATCTCGAAATGATGTACAATATAAAATATGGTCACTTGCATAATCAATGGATAGGTAACAATCGCATACCTTAAGCCCGATACTGAGCAACACTTGCGCTTATGACAAGTTACATTATGGCAGTATAATTATAGAACTGTTCGTCTAAACTAGGGTACATTTTAGGTACTTTTTTACGCCATAATCATTCAGCTCAAATAAAAAGCCGGATATTAACATATTTAACAACTAACCAAGACTGAACAAAGACATAATTCACGAATAAATAATACTTCAATATATTTCATTTCAAAAGCATGTATGTAAGCCTCATTTATAGTATATTCCACCACCTGATGATCATCAGGAAAACGATAAATGTAATTTTGCTATCGTTACTGTCGAATCCTCGTAAAATTCGATCAAAACGGCAACGTTTCACTTTTGACATGGATTATATCCGAATAAATATATTCGTGAAACAAACCTCACAATGTATCATACAGTGTTTCGTCAGCTCAATGTAATAGGTTGTTTTTCCATAAATTCACTCATTCAAGTGGACAAATTGACTTGCTTGAATTTATTTGTGTTCTAGAAGAGGTGAAGTGTCATGACATATATACATATACTTATATGAATATTCATACATATATATACATGCATAAATAGACATATATATGTATATATATATATGTTATATATGTTTATATATGCAGATATATATATATATTTATATATGTATATAGATACATACATATATATATGTGTATATATATGTATATAAATGTATATACATGTATAAATGTATATAAATATATATATATATATATATATATATATATATAAATATATATTATATAAAACTTTTGAATTTGAACCCCTGATCTAAATATATATATATATACATATATATATATATATATATGGTATAATATATATATGTATATATATATATACATATCTAAAAATATATATATACAAATATATATATAAATATATTTATATAAACATATATATATGTATGAATATATATATCAATTTATGTATATATATATATATTCATATATACATTTTTATATATGCAGATTTTGTATATGCCAATATATAATTAATTCCTTCCTAGAGCAATATTTAGCTCATCGCAAGTCCCCGTATGACGACATGCTCTTGTATACCAGAGTTCGCAAGACCGGAGTTCATATAATAAAAACACAGTCGACCGGAGTGTCGATTTCATGCTATCGAAATGGCAGAAACGACCCCTTATTCACACTGCGAGAATATCATGGCTGCTGGTGCAACATAAGCCTTTTATAAACCGCACAATAGCTGATGGTCCTACATGTCGAGTCTATTTGTTTAGTTTATTCTAACACGCTACACAAAGCAATGTAATAAATATTGTGAAATTGAACGTGCTTGATCGATTTAATCATGCATAATCCATTGGTAGAATATGTAAAGAAAGGTTGGATTGTCTTGCGTGTTACATCGATTATAGTTACATAGCTAACATGCTACATGCAACAAATAATCGAGGTACCCTGGATACGTTACGTTGATGTTTGGTATTGCAAAATTTGAATTAGGCAAATGCCAAGGTTCAGTATACGACCTAGCATTTCAGCATCAACGTGCCTTTTTGCAATCATGCAAAGAACTTCTTCATGATGTGTCGTCTCACTGCGTTCTCCTTTGTCCATATTGATTATAGCGAATGACAGTTATTTAGAAATCCAGCAGCTTTGTGCCAAGGGCTGAACATAAACGAACTTAGATAATATAAAACGGATGCAATACAAGATATTCTATAACTGAAATTTCGTACAGTACTTAGATGAAACGAATGGCATTACAACAGAGCAATAACCAGCGTTTTAATTGTTTGGCAAAAGCATTATTATCCTGATAGATAACATACCAGTATTTTAGTGAGTCCACCAATGAGGCTGCAGCAAAAGATGCATCATTTGACCAGCAATAATGTGATGAGTCTGCTATGTCAGATGCAATGCTGTTCAGGTGAGATCGCTGCACAAGCGGCACCTCATAATGCAACACACTAAGGTTGGCTATCGATAGATCTCTGTGATTCCATGCCTCGATTGATGGTCGATAATTGCACATTGCATTTTGTCAGTTCATTTGGTGCTGACATGCTTCCAAAATAGTGGTACTTAAGTAAATATGCATCAATGACATAGTTTGGTCTGTATCCCAAATACACCATGTAATTAATCAAATAACAAATTACGTCCCGTATTGCCCTCGGTCGCCAGTACAATGGGACGACGTTGGCGCTGAGGCACGAAAGGGGGAGGGATTGTGAGTCGGGGTGTCTAGTAAGTCGATTTGGCAGCTTCCAAGAATTGCTTCATCCAATTACATGACAGAATGTAATGAGCGCTCGGTATTTTGATAATGCAGTTCTAGATTCATGGTGAAAACTCGCAGCCGTAGAGATAGGAACCTCATGTCTACAAAATTCTCTGATCCACTTTGCACGATGAGAGAGCGTATTGAAAAACAAAATACATTGCAGCTCGACAAAAACTCAAAGCATATGCGCTTGTCGACGACCAGAATGCCGTGGTACTTTAGTTGAAGGGTAAGCTGAAATTTTGTTAAAGTAAATTTCAGTTTAAGTGCTTAATTGATACCATGGTGCCCTTCTCAAGAGATCTTACTACTTAAGCAGCCGTAAGATTGCAGTCGCAATGCGTCACCGAGCAGTTTTGGTCGCTATGACATGGAATATATCAGGCATATATATAGCAAGGCAATTTGAATTTTCGTACTTGGATATGATCGGCAGACAGCCTACTTTAAATGGTACATTAACTGCGTTTATATGGCCTTAATATTCCTCTACAAATGCGCTAATGCTTCATAGGGCTTGTATGTCGCATTATCTGTTGTAGTTGCGGTAATAGTCCGTTTGTTCGTTGTACCAAGGATTCAAACGCGCCATTAGGTAACCCGGAGTGAAAGTAATGGTAACTCTTCATTTCTTGGTATTATAACCCTCTAGTGAGCAACTCAGGTGAAATGTAATTGCTTACAAGATTGCATTAATGTGTACCACAAACTCCAGTCGCTAAACAATAGCGTGCAAAAGAAGCCTACTTTCCATAAGATAAATCCTATAATAAATGTCCTAAATTCATCTTGGAATTTACCAAGCAGTAGCGGCAAGGTGCAAAACTAGTAACTGAGCAATTTAAAAAATTCAGCAATTTAACAAAGCTGAATATAAATAATGTCTAACATTGATCACAAGTGCCATCAATGTAGTGGAGTGAAATGGCGATTTGGTGACGTTATTGGACATGCATTAGCTTATGTGATGTTCGAATAAACCATACATTATCCATATCTGGTCGCACTTAGAGTGACTTGATAGTGCGATAACAAATGTCCGTGAATATATTAGCTTTGACATTCTGCCATCGTATCTTAAGATCGCGACAAAACGCAGTTTGCTATGGAGAAACAGTCATGTTATGATTCATTCACGATACGTTTCTGCTCCTCAACATTGATATACTACCACTCAGGCACAACGCAGAAAGCATTTAGTCAGCTATCTAGGTCTTATACGGTTATTATGTGATGCAATTGCCTCCTGTTATGCCAAATGAGCTTGTCACCACCAACATGACACGAGTTCGCTGAATTCAATTTCGCGACACCATAGAATAGATCCCTTTTATTTCCTGCATTGCTCAATATCTACCCCGATCTCCATTTTTTTCGCCAGAAAAATGTCCATCTCTGTAATCATTTCGACGGACATTCCATCATGGAACGTGACCATTTCTTGATAAAAAAACTGTAGGCGTGTGTCCATAACGTACTACCCTTAAATGTAGGTATAATATGCATTTGATGAATTGATTCCATGATGCAATGACTGGTAAATTGAAGTATCAAGCACATAGCATATTTCAATTACCCAGAAGAATCGTCATCTATAACGAGGTGAGAACGCGTCAAGGCCAGATTGGTTTATAACATCACGCAAACATCAAGCGCGGTCTTTTGTCACCTAATATGGTTTGCATGAGAACTGACAAAGACACGCTCAGCATCTTTGACGAAAAAGAAGTGCGTTTCTTCTAAAGCCACCCAGTCATCAGTAATACACAAACAGCGTAATTGCAGGAATGGGTGTTACACGACAAAATGAACCAGTGCCCCAGTAAAGTTCTTCGTCATGCATCAACATATCACAGCCATGAAAAACAGGTTCAATTAAAACATGTAACAATTCATGATAACGATATCCATAAAATAATCTGCTAAAAGAGCACATCTCAAATGGCTTATAACTGGACGGAATGAAGCATAACCTTTAATGACCTCTCGTATACATCCGTATGTTGTGTTTTCTATTCACGTGAGTACTTTTCTTTGCTTTCTGTTTGTCATTGGTAGATAGGTTGCTTTGTTCCGTGGCGATAAGCACGGTTGGAACTGATGCTACCTTTTCACTGTTTTTGTGCACTTAATGCCTTGTGCCGAGCATGGAGGGTCGGCATCGCGAGTATGAAAGTGCGAGGAAATGACTGCGTGCTATTCTGTGGAATGTATGCTTTTGGTTGGGTCATAAATCTGTTGTTTTCCCCGGGTGTGAGTGATATTACATGGGGAATAAAAAGGCTGCTATGGGTTTAAGGCTCACTTATTCCACCTCAGACCTTAAAGGCTCAAAGCGTCAGACCCGCAAGATTAACAATGTGTTAATTAACAGCTCTCTATTGACCTGCATACCGTAGGGGCGCTGGCAAGAAAAGAACTGGTGGTTCAAAACGAAAATAGTTAGGAGAGAAGGAGTGAGGTAGAGCCGTGCGAGGCAAGGCTGTTGCCAGTCGGTTATTTCAGTCCGTACTCTACAGCCCATCCAAATGATGAACGAGTGATAAGTGTAGTAAGGTAGTAAATATGCACCTATAATGCCTCACTTATGAACTATAATTCCCTAGTTTTGGTGATTACATCATCCTCACATATCCTATTCTCCTATCTTATAATGAATTGCATCATTTAAAATCTGTCTTTAAATATAAAGCAGAACCAGTTGTCCATGCAACCTAGGAGCAACTCAAAGCTAAGCTAATACAAAGGCTTACGTAGCATTGCTTAATGTTAACCAATCTCTTGATCAATCTGTTAATATATGACTAAATAACAGAAACATGCCTCAGTGTCAATGCTAGCTACGCCTTACAGAGGCCACGAGTACAAATCTAAACGCCAATGACTTCTCCAAGAGCTAAGCCACTCGCCATAAGTACCATGTAAGCATGAGTAAATAAACCTGCTCTATGTCCATATGAACAAAAGCAATCTGACATCTGAATGAGATCGACGTTCGGAAAACAGCCCGAATGTTGAATAACGTCCGTGCTGTATGATTTATAAACTGAGTTGGGCTTGCGGGATAACTTGTACGTTTCTACCAATGAGCATACTGCTTCCTGCTGTTGATCATAACATACTTCTTGTGTGTTTAAACGGAACAGATATGCCTTTTCACAGCATAGAACAAAACCTTCCTTCATAACATCCAATAAGAGTTATTTCATCTTTCACTGAGCTTAGAATCCATTATTTATTAAGATGAGGTGAGCTGTAGCAAATGTGATTCTTAGATACACATTTGTTTAATTATTCATTTGTTGGAGGTGTTGCTGATGACAAATTTCAGTTAATATCTTCAGGGAGCATCTCATCGCTCCTATCCCTGATAACACAATCAGCATAAGGATAATGATCTACCCCAAAGTAAAAAGGCACAATAAAGGTAAGTCACTATTTGATTTACGTACGACAGTGGCATAACCTGTTCATTATTCCGGAGCTAAACCATATTGCGTTCGTAACTTTTTTGTTTATTAAGACTGAGCTGTCTGTCATCTCCTGCAAGGCTTTAACATGAAAGGTGGTGTGCAATTTTGAACTCACCCTGGGGCCCTTTGATCGTACTTTAGAGAGAGGTATAATTGATTAAAGGACATACACAAAGTACCCCACATCTTCACAAAGAAGCTCTGCCCGTAATAGCTTTTGCTCGTGCTTAATCGGTAAGTTCAGGTAAGAAATGATGCTATTTATAGTCAAGAGACATGGGCAATATGGCGAAGTTAATTACCTTTGTCTAATGAATATATATGCAGATGAGCTGGGGTTGTTGATAGCCATAGAAATTGGATTATTCAGGAAAACTCACACGATCCACGAAGACCCGAACATGTCGCATAGAAGTGGTTCTTCCTCTGTAGTAATATAATTATTTTGTAAATATGCTTGCATCCTACACGACACTTTGTTTCCGCAAATGAGGTTACAGCTTGCACGACAATAAATATCACAAGCATAGTCTCAACAAACACAATTAAACGATGTAAAAAGTGAAATCAACTAGTTTAAGCACATTAGTATAAGTGATTCCAAACCGCGACGGCCACGCAATGATGCTATATCATGAACAGCGTCTCACCTACTATCAGCAAATATCCTGGGTGATAACGCATTTCGTAGGGTTTGCTCCCTTCAATTATGCACTATGGCGTATATTGACCACAGCATCGGCACAATTGTTCTCCGCTGATGTTCCAATCAATTGCTATATACCAACATTGCGCATCCGCCAGCATAACTAATAACAACACGGTATGTGTGCTCGACGAGTCGACCAATTCATGAACGAGTAGAACGTACGCCAGCATATTCTGACTGTGCAGTGATATGATGAACGCTGCCCATTCTATAATGCATCCTTTTAGGGTGATTTGGGTCTACTTGTCATAGCGCCTAGTAACATCATGCTACCGATGCAATCACATTAGAATGCAGTAACATCATGCTACCGATGCAGTAACATCATGCTACCGATGCAGTAACATCATGCTACCGATGCAGTAACATCATGATACCGATGCAATCACATTCGAATATTCGATGTCTGTTAACGTCTCTATGGGCTTCAGATGGGCATAAAAGTGGTGGTAAAGTAAAGGTTCCCTGGCCTGTTACTTTGCGACCACACAAATCTAACGAGATGGCCATTTCTCTGGGGCATTATGCAAATTATACATGCATGCAATAAATGCGTTTATTTGTCCGACAGTATCAAGTTAAATGATTGACTGACGATTGAATGTATCGCTATAGTTCCGCATTAACTGTTTGTCATGGTCTAATGCGTGGTTTGACACGTTGGCAACCATCAGCAATCACGTCACATGCGCTATATCATGCGAACAGTGATGAGTTTGTATGCAAAATGGAAGCCAAAACTGATGCTATTGTACGTGCGCTTCAGTGGTGCCAATAAAGTCAAGCAACAAGACAATATTTGCTATCGTATAAGTACTTTCAATTCTTTTGTCTCATAATTAACAATGCCACCCTGATATGTAAGGTATCGTGTGTCTATTAACAAAGTTCAAGTAATTATGATTAGAAGGTTACACCTATTAACTTGATATTTGATTCGTTTTCCTCTTCGTTCTATCCAACCTATTTGAATCCTTAATTCCTAATTGGGCCTTTGTCTGTTCGTGCGTAAATATCCTAGCAGCCCTGTGTTGTTTTTATGTCAATACCGTCGAATGCGTCTGTCAAATATAACTTAATAGCTAAGATATACTTTACACTTAATAGTTTGGTTTGTTGAAGTAAATCCATTTAACAACCACCAGTGCGTACCTTTTCACTGCTTTTTCTATTCGTGCCATGAGGATCCATGTTTTTTTATTAAACTATTAGACTATATATCATAGAGAAACATGCATGAACTAATCAATGGATGCGTCTGCTTGCATGTAGACCATCAGGTACGTGTACTGTGTATCAGCGTAGCACCATAAGGCAACATTTAGAAGTCTGACTATGGTGCTTAATCAATTAATTTTCTACCCCTTGCTTGGACCTGACCACAACCGCTAAGTTCGCCATACCTGACATCGTGATATCAGTCAAAGACACAAGTTATGCGTACACTATGATAGTGCCTACTTAAGCCTGTGAGGAATGAAGAAAATTGTATTAGCAACCAAGAATCGATTACCAACTAACGCTAGTCATACAAACGCGGGCACAAATCTATACTCATATGATGCGGCTTAGAAAGACAAAACATATTTTTTTCTTCATAATAATTCTCATTAGACAAAACATATTTTTTTCTTCATAATAATTCTCATTACATACTGCTCCAATCTTTAGGCACCGGGCGAAACAGGACATATGTTTATATATACATATATATATAGATATATATATATATATATATATAGATATATATAGATATATAGATATATATAGAGAGAGATATATATATATATCTATATATAGATCTAGATCTAGAGATAGAGTTATATCTATATATATCTCTATCTCTATATAGATGATCTATATATCTACTCTATATTATCTCTTTTCTTCTCCCCTCTTTTTAGATATACATATATTTTTTCTATACATCTCTCTATCTATATATCTCTCTCTATCTCTCTCTCTTATATATCTCTATATTTTATATATATGTATATATATCTATATATATATTTATATATATGTATATATATATATGCATACATATGTCTGTTCTTTCATAAAAGACAAGTTCGATGTCGACACCACCAACAACATTGACAGATTTCACCCAGTTGGGAAAATTCAATCGGATGGACGAAAGAGACAGATATTGGTCAAATTCACAAGCTACATCATCAAGTCATCCATAATGAAAAACAGATATCGTCTGAAAGGAACAGCATCTACATCAACGACGATTTAACCAAGAAACGAAACGAAATGGCCCAAAGCTGTAGATCTCTTAAAAAGAAAAAAAGAATCAATGACACTTGGGTTCGAGATGGAAATATCTTTGTGAAACTTAAGAACAGCTCAATCAAGAAGATTTCATCTCCTGACGAGATTGACCAGCTGAAATAGACAATATCTTGAAAACAACCAGTGCCCCTGCAAGGGGATATTAACCTCAGTATGACAAAATCATCGTCACCAGCTCTGCGAGCTAGCCTCGCCTATAAAACACTACTAGAGGATCTCGACAACATGACCGTTAACGAAACGCACAAAAACATGAGGTACATCATCAGCTACAAATGGTGGACTTAGCAAACTCATCTGTCAACCAGTTTGGAGATAGTGGTGAACTGGAATTTTTGCATGAACACCTTCCGCATTCTAATTGCACGTATTATGAACCAGATGATTTTGTGAAACAAACTGAAACACACAAAAATGGAACATCATTCTTTAATTTAAACTGCCGAGGACTAGTATCACATTGGGAACAGTTCACAGAACTGGTAAGCAGTCTGTCTTCTGATGTATTTTCATTCGACTTCATTGGTTTAACCGAAGTTTTTAAAGTTCAATGCGATAGTTTCTTAAACCTTTCTAACTATCACCAATTCATTGCAAATACACGTAATGATAACGCAAGAGGTGGCGTTGGCCTTTTTATCAAAGATCATATTGGATTTTGTAGAAGAGATGATTTATCGATCTTCATACCTCATGTTATAGAAACATTGTTTATAGAATATGAAAACAGCTCTAAATCCAAATGTATAGTTGGAATAGTTTATAGACCAAACACGGCACCTCTTGCCGATACCGACGTATTTTCTACCACTATCTTAGATATTATAAACAAGATTAGCAGTGAGAAAACAAAATGTTGTATAATGGGAGATATGAATCTTGATCTTTTAAAGTTCAAAATGCATGTGAAAACTGACAATTATCTTGAGAATTTTTTTTGTGAATGGGTTTGTTCCAATGATTACGAGACCTACAAGGGTGACACCTACATCAGCTACACTCATTGACCACATATTTACCAATGACCTAACACAAGCTTCATCTGGAATAATCATCACCGACATTTCAGACCATTTCGGCACATTTTATATGACACAAACAGAGCAAACTGACAGCACGTGTGAAGATCCTACGCTAAGACGCAATTTCTCCCCAAACAATTTCAACAGTTTCATTAATTATTTGGAAATAACCGATTTTTCGAATGTCTCAGAGCATGAATGTCCTAATCAGGCGTATGATGTGTTCATAGATAAATACAAATGTGCATTTGATCAAGCATTTCCTGTTCTAGGGCAAAAGAAAAATCGCAAAAGTATTATGCATCAACCATGGATGACTCCTGGTTTGATAGCTTCAACTAAAACTAAATTAAAATTATATAGGAAATACAAACAAAACCCGTCACAGCGCAATACACAGAAATAAAAAAATATACAATAGCCTTCTTAACAAGGTTAAACGTAAGCTCAAGTGTAATTACTATTCTGAAATGATAGAAAAATACAAAACGAACACTAAGTCTTTGTGGTCAGTACTAAACAAAACAATAGGAAATGCAAAAAGCAAACAAAAAATGCCCAATAGTTTTAAAATTGATGGTGAACAAATATCAGATAAAAGTATAATTGCCAATAAGTTCAACAATTACTTTACCAATACATGTAAATCAATATCTGAAAGCTTACCCTTACCTAATGAACACTTCACTTCCTATTTGCCAAATCAACTGCCACACTCGATGTACCTAGAAGAAGTAACTGAAAATGAAGTTGCAACTGTAGTAAATAACCTAAAACCGAAAACAAGTTATGGCCACGACGAAATCAGTACTAAAACTATAAAATCAACCCTTCCAATAATATTGACTCCTCTATCACATATATGTAATGTATCGATGAAAACAGGAATCTTCCCCGACCAACTAAAAATATCAAAAATTATACCCGTATATAAATCCGGTGACGACTGCGTCTTTAATAACTATCGTCCTATTAGTTTGCTTCCAAGTTTTTCGAAAGTAATTGAAAAAATTATGTATAACAGAACCATGTCCTTCCTGATTAAATTTAAACTTCTATATAAGCACCAATATGGATTCCAAAAAAATAACAAAACTATTCATCCAATATTGCATTTTCTCAATTACTGCGCAGACGCAAATAATAAATCACCCAATGAATATGTACTCCCAATATTTTGCGACCTCTCGAAAGCTTTCGATATAATAAACCATGAAACACTTCTAACTAAAATGTATTCGCTTGGAATAAGAGGTCTCGCACATAAATGGTTTTCAAGTTATTTACGACTTCGTAAACAATATACACAATTACAAAACATTAAATCACCTGTATCCGATGTAGCTATAGGAGTCCCTCAGGGATCCATTTTAGGGCCTCTGTTGTTTTTACTTTACGTTAATGACATTTCCAATGCCTGTAATGAAACAGTTCTCTCCTTTGCTGATGACACAACACTACTAATTTCATCCTCAAATATCAAAACAGCTTTTCAAAAGGCTAACATTGCAGTTAACAACTTAAAAACATGGCTAGTAACAAATGGTCTTGTATTAAACACTAGTAAAACAAGTTATATGGTAATAAGAAGACACAATAAGAAAATAGATATAAATAATTGTGAGATAAAAATAGATGATAAAGTAATCAACAGGATAGACACAAACAACGGTGCACATAAATTTTTGGGCATATTTATAGACGAAAAACTAACCTGGAAAACACATATAAATCATGTCAATAAAAATATATCTCATGGCCTTTTTATGCTCAAACAAGTAAAAGACTTTCTACCTAAATCAGCATTACGCAGTCTATATTTTGCTCTTGTTCACTCACATTTATCCTATGGTATACTTGCATGGGGAAATGCTGGCAAAAACAATTTAAAGCGTACTGAAATACTACAAAAAAAACGTGCTCTGAGATATATTAACAAATCATCGTATAACGCTCATACAGAACCCCTTTTCAAACGTAGCAATATATTAAAATTAAATGATCTCTATGAGTATAATGTAGCCTTATTTATGTACCATTACAATAATAACATGTTGCCATCATCGTTCATCAATGCATTCCATCAACAATGCAATATCAACCATTTTTATAACACGCGTAATTCCCATTTAATGGTCACACCTATCCCGAATACCGAATTTGTGAAAAAGTTACCTCTATATACATTCCCTAACACTTGGAACAAATGGCAAAAAATACTCTCTTCACTTTCAGTGTTATCCCAAGTAAAAAAATATTTGATGTATACATTCATAAGTAATTACCACAGTACCATTAATTGTTCAAACCGCCATTGTGTTGATTGTAATTTAATGCAGAATGATCTAAGTTAATTTATGCTTTTGTCAATATTTGGGATTTTGCCATAGACTATTTTTTTAGAACAAACTGGTTGACCTATTTTGATTTCTAGATGTACCTCATGTAGTATTGCATTATTTAGAGATCATCGGGGTGGTTGGAAGATAGCCATCTGTGGCTAAACCACGCCCGTCTCCTGACAGTATATGTGAGTTGTGAATTCAACATAAGTATGTACATGTATATTTATTGTCGGGACAGCATATGGACACGCGCACGTTTCATATTTGTCAGTTGAGCTGCACTACACGAGGTAGACGTCTAGACAGTCGGCGGTTTTGGAGATGGAACGCGGCAGTTCATATCCACGTCGAACGCTCAATCATGACCAGTAGAGCTTGTTAACGTCTTTACCCTGGTCCAGTAAACGTACCTTTTATACACCGTTTTACAAAGAATTACACAAATGCCCACCCAATACCTAACGGTGTAGGGTGGCAAGGGCACCATAGATTTCCTGCAAACAATCCACAACAATAGGCAGCAATATCTACGCGGTATTACAATACAGTCGGGCTAAAACCTTGCTTTAAAGCATTGTCCTTAAAATACATATAAAGTTTGGTTTCGAAAGTGTGCGAGGTACTACCTAAAACTATTTAGGCTTGTAAATTATTCAACGAGGTCAAAATTGGATTCAAAACGATATTTTCTTTTCGTTCCGCGCAAGTCATAGGTTGTGTCTAAGCTTATATTTGCTTTGCTTCACTGTTGAGCCATCTAGGTTATCAAATACCAGGGTGTCTATTACTGTAAATAAAGTCCACGGTTGGTGTACACTTTGTCATTCCAGAAGAATCATCTGTGAAATTACGAGTAATTTATCCGATTGGTATATGTATTCGACGAATTTGCGAAGCTGGGCAATACAATTAACTACCTATAAACGCGATGAAAAATTACCCATATCTACAGATTGACATTAATATAGCCCCAATGCTGCTCTGTGACAAATTCTTAGTGGATTTTAATAACTTCTCAATGACAATTTGCGATCCCGGCATATACATCCACGTGTTGAAATCCACTTATTGTAAATTGCACACAATGTGATTAGTCAGCTAAATGTTTCAGATAGTTAGATATACATGATGAATAGATGTATCCCTTACAAGCAAAACCACAGAAATAACGATATTCAGCTGTTCATATTATCATACGCAGATTGTTCATTGCTATAGCGTACTTTGTTTTGAACTCATGTGACAGTATTAGCCTCATACGCTGAAGGTCAATTTAAAAGCGCTGAAGGAGCAATAAATCACATTGGATGCGATGAATTATTGGTCATCAACGGAAACTAGGCGATAGTGAGGCATCATTTTACATTCAGGGAAGTGCATATCAGGATACTCTGCGAATGAACATTGTTGCATATGCTGAGTCTTATTTATGGATCAACCTTCTATAATTCAACCACCTTGTTTGCTAACTCAGAGCTTTATTGGTCTTGCAACGTGAACAAGACCGGACTAAGCGCATTCTGCGTCTGATGACGAATGCTCAACCGAATCGTTAAAACTTTATTGGTGGTGCACCCAACAGATGTAAGGAATGTCACGATAAACGTTTCCAATTCTGACGTTGCTTTTCAATCTGCCCATAAGTTTGTTTCACCATCAGCGCAAACTCATTGAAATCGGTAAATCTTGTAAATCATGGTCTGCACTAAATGCTAAGACGATGCAACAGGAACCTTAATAACTCATATGATCTTGTGGCTGTGAAATAAATATCTAAAAGCAATATCTCGTCACTTGTCTCTGAGGACATCAGTAGAATGAATGACGAATTATGGTGTAACAAATGTGTACTTCATTTACTATGGTTGGCTTCAATTGCAAGGAATATATCTAGTAACAATAATTATTTGAATTGATAAGGTAATCATAATCTTGCATCAATCCAGCAGTATTTACGATGTTAGGTTAGGCGGGCAATATTCAACTACTGTTGGTTCTCAAGTAATCCATATGCACCAGTAAGAACAGCAAATGTTCTTTTTGCGATACAGTCATTCGCAATTGTGGATGTCGTTGGCATTGCTCTAGCAGATAGAGACTGGATCTTTCACCCATGCCCGGAAGCAGCGTATATAAATATCCATGAAGTAACCGAGTGCATTCGATGAATATAGCAACCTGACACTATCGCGAAAATCTGCTTCATCAATGCAAATAGTCGGGAAACGTTCCATTTTAAGATATGAGTCCCAGGGGACTATGCAAGCAAACATCACGTGCTCTATTCACAGCTCATGCGTTTTGCTTGACAGACACAATAGATCGTCGTCCCTGGAGCCTTGGTCCGTGGCGACCAAATGTAATACATAAGATCACGGCGATGGTTGTACAAATCTGACAGTGCAAATCATATAGTGTATGGTGTGTCACCAAATACATGAGGTCACCGGATGTAGCTGTATTGTCTTGGTCTTACACGGGTGAGTTGAATGTTGTCCATGCCTTACTGAGCTACATATACTTGGAATGCTCTGTGTAGCTTAAGAAGCACGCATCCTTCAGTCTTTTGCACTGATTACTAGGTATTCCAGAAACCAATAGCAGAGCCAGATGATGTATATTCTACTCTGTTGTAGTAAGCTTATGCCTCCAATTCAATTATGGTTTGTCAGCTTTCACAAGATCAAGCTTTAGACCTGGAAACATATGAATTGCAGTCAGGCAGACAACATAATTAACACCTGATTTTCAGTGCAACACATTAAGGCATATCGGATCAGTCGAAATACATATATATTTGCATATAAATACGGTATATACGAATCTCGAATTCGTAAGTAACTTGGGGTTACTAAGGAATCCTTCACGGGGCGTTATTGGTTGAAAGCCAGAAACATTAATCTATGTTCAACGATGGTGGGATCACTTATTCACACAGTCTAATGCCACAAATCAAATGAAGTAAACTCCTGCTCTTAGACGGTGTAAAATAATGCATACGCTTGTGATTCAGTCTAAAGTTTAATATTGAAAGAATACGACGCTATTGAGTTGCCAAAAATAATAACCTAGATTAATTGCCATAAAGCAATTCGATCAACTTATTCTATCAATCTTACTCCCTAATTACAGGCATCTACAGTTACTAGCACAAGATCAGATTGGCGTAATCGGTATGGTTAATGATTGTATTAGCACAAATACGTTTGTATTTCTGCTGTGTAGGTGAATATATTTCGTTTCTCAATACTTACAAGGATTTCAAATATCACTTGGCCGATCATCCGATAATGCATCTGCCGTGGTTTCATATCTTTGAATTATACTAATCAATAATACTGAACAAAAAATCGAAAACGTGATACAGTTTATAGCCATGTGATTACATAGAATTATTCATGCACTAAAATACCTGTAAGTCGCTCTTTCTTTGTTAAATGAAATCTCATTAATTAAAACAACCGTGCATAAATAATAACAATGAAGGCGTCAGTTTAAGTAAATGGTCAACTTATTTTCGGATATAATATTCAATGAGCATAGGAAAAACGAAAGAAATGAGAGGCAAAACTGGAAATTAAAAGCACAAACGTCAAAAAGCATAACACAGCGCATGACCCGAATCACATTGTATAACATCAACTCACACCAGGGCCCATAAAAATAGATGATACCCGCCAACAGAGATACATCATTCTGTCGAGAGAGATATTGTATTCCCTGAGAGCTTATCTGAACTGATATAGAGGCAATCTCTTGGAGTATTTGACACAAAAATGTATGTTGGAGCCAATTAAAGGTACGGCTGGCGTGTTGATGTGCGTGGTATTGATGGGGTAGGAAACCAGTGATGCGCTATGTAGTGTTATATCTTGATGCAATTCAATATTGAGTTAACTTGGTGACAATTATATTCATCATTATGTCTAACGGAGCTGCTTACATCGAAAAGTTTCTATGATATTCAATATTTTCACGAGATGGCACGAGATGAACAACGTACAAGGGAACATGAATATCTTCACCATGTATGGTGTTTTGTGGCTGTATATATACTTTGTGAATAAACAGATCATTCAACATATCTACAAAGATAACAAACTGACATGCATATCACATTAAAGTAGTCACATGTAGATCAAGTGCGGAATGATGTACAGAAATCTCAGTCCAAATTATCCATTCATTGTGGATATCTTCTTATCATACATGACCTGAGTTATTGTACGGCAAAGTATTCTCACGATTCAATAGTATCAATAAAACCCTTTCGCTCATGCATTTTTTTCGAATTACTGCAGAACGAAGCCAGCCGCTTGCCATTTTTGGACTAGACTTAGTAGGAAGAGAAGTCTAGGCTATGTATATTTTCCCAGTAAGAATGATCATCGTTCCCGTCAGTCCCGCAATTGGAACAAAGCGCAATTCTGCCATGAATAGCCCGTAATGAGTTGGCTATAACATCCACATTCAACTATATGAGCGAATTTGAAGAGCAATATACACTGATGATTATTCGTGTCTCTGTACAATTTAGCCTAAATCATTGTTTAGAGACTGCCGTATGGTGCCATGATGTGGTGAGTTATGAAGCCAGCAAATCACGATGTCACAATTACCTCACGTATGTAAAGATAAAAACAAATAATCCATTTATGTTCAGCATGCTGATTACAACTGCTTTGATTCAATCGTTGTGGCATAGATTGAAATAGTAATGGAAGGTCCGATCTGATGTCCTTTTTACCATTTGATATATCAATATGAAAGTTGATCCATGAAAGTATCTAGTCCTTATACACATATATCGGAACAAACATACTAGAATCAGAGCTTTTTTTGCTGAATCACTCCGGAATGATTTGATGTGCAAACCATAGTGTAGAATTATGAATACACCGAGTATATATCCTGCAGTGTACCCCGCCGTGGTATCGCCCCTTCACCGTCATAGACATAATTCCCTTGTTGTGTTCTGGACAAGCATTTGTACATCCTAGAATACTCTATGTCCCTTTTTACAGATGGCGAACGAGACTTACTTCCGCGGACATCCCTACTTGTTGTGACACTCGCATATAGAGAGCTCTTTTGTACCGAAATACTGAGTTAATTATTAATGATTTTTTAAAATAAATCAACTCTGATTGGTCACCAGGAGAGAACAATTTTTTTTTGCTCCGATTTGATTGGGCAATTCGCAAAAATAACTGTTAATGTGGATACATTTCGACGACGCACTCCGATACCTGAGTATTTTTTTGTCAAATGAAACAACCACGTGTAAGCTACAGGTTAGACTATGACCGATGTTTCTACGTTGCACAGTCAGAATCCACCTAGCATACTGTTGTGAGGAAATAAAAATGTAAGGTGCTCCTGGCTATATTTGTAGACTACCATTTTAACTGATTATTCGTTTTTATTTCCTATTTCATTATTTTTCGTTTACAATATTTTAACTAAACAAACTGTGTGCTCAATACATTGTTTGGGACAGTGGTTTTATACTTGTATTGTCCTGGGCCGTTTTGTCATCGTCATAGCCATACACAGGTGACATAATATTGTGTAGTAAATTAGTATGATTTTCCACGGCCTTGTCAACATAACAAGTGGTTAAATGGGCAGCTTTTGGTTTAGTCCACCTCATTTCTCTCAGTCTGTCAATCATTAATAAAGTTAGCTCCTGCATAAAAAGATTAACTCCTGCATAAAAAAAGCCAGCCAAGGTGTGCATTGCTGTGATGATAACGGACGATTTTGTGCATCTTATACAGTGAAAAATACAGCTTGGAACAATAGAGCACAAAACACGAAAGTAAATAATCGTAGCAATCTTTCATGATAAGTAGGGTTCTTTTTCAGCATATTATTCATCTCAAACTCTATTTTGTATTTCTGATTTTCTCAATTGTAAATGCCAGTTCAGTTACAGGTTGTGAAGTAAGCTGTATATTATATGATAAATACAATCATCCTGCAGCTTTTAGTATGATCATCTCAACTAAGTCATCAAAAGTCACCATCATTAGTCTTTTGTTGGTCAACATATGCTGTGATGAGGCGCTGACATCTAGGCCTATGCAAGCTGGCGTTAAAACTATGGGATTACTTTATGAGGTGGTAGACTGCATGTGATTTATTTTCAGACTTGTTTAGGGCAATGTGTATTTTGAATCACTGCAATACAAATATGATAACCAACAAAGGAGTGGAGATGGTTGATCGTAGAGGAATCTTTGTAACTATTTTACAATTATTTTGCAGCATTAACTCTATATCCCTCATTGATGTTCACTTAATGGTTTTTCTGCCTGAAATCACGTTTGGTATTCGGTCAGGGGCACATCATCAACATCACAAGAGTCATTCGGAATTCGATTAAATGAGTCATTGGGACTAGTTTGTAGCTTGTGTCATATGCACATGCGTTGTTCCATTTTGTATTCGTGTTTATGTTTCCTGTTAATTAGACTTATTTAAAAAAATGGGTAAATATAAGTTGGCAAATGTTGTTCATAAAGAACAGTAGAGCAGCTATGCATCGGAATATTACTGTAACCTTTATTTCTGATGGAAACTTTTTCAATTGGTAAAACTAACAACAGTTCATACAGAAGGCGTAATTAATATCATTGAACCCCTCCCTGACCTTTGCCCACCTCATCTTGCACCATACAATCTAATATTACCTAAGCTAGATCGCACTACTCATCCCCCAACCCAACAAACATTAATTCAGTGAATTTGATTAATCAATGCAATTTTACACATGATGTCTCTAATCAACTCCTCCCAACCCAATGCTTTCCATAACATTCAACACCCTCCCAACTACAGCTCCCTACCAACCCATAATCCACCCCACCCCCAACCTACTGTCTGCGGATTCCTTCGTATGCCAGCAACCAAAAACAAGCCAAAATCACAGTGAGCGGGTCCCGCGCTGCTTAAGCTTATGAATCATCAACAACATCCTTAATAATTAGTCTCACGTACACTTAGCTTTTACACGTCGATACTCGCTTGTTAAAGACGTTTTGTTTATGAAATGTACTAATTAGTTGAAATAAAATAATTAAATCTCGTAGACGATAAGAAATAATCTTTCCGGCGCCTCACTTGGCATGGAGGTTTGTGATTTCTCGAAAACCAATAGCAGACGTGGGATACGGATTATAATTTTAATTCCAGAATATAGCTTTTACTCTACGATCAGCGCTGACATGACAGGCAAAAGCTGTGAGCAGGTGAGCGTGACAAAATTCATATCTTACAAGGTGGCCCGAGATGACGGCCTGACCCAAGTTGCACGGTCGTCCTTGAGAGTCGGGTCGCAAGCGAGTGATCTGTCCATAATTGTAATCTTGAAATATCGGTCCCAGAACACAGAGCGTCCCAACAAGTCGGGATGTCTGTGGAACTCGGTCTTGTCTCACATCTATGTCTGCTACAGTGACAATGCCGTATGAATGTGATGTAGCCTTTATCATCATCGACATATACCTCATCGTGGAAGATGCTGATAAGGTTAAGCTTAATACGCTGCATTATGTGTACAAGATAATGTAAATAGCGTTGCTTTCTGCAAGCAAATACGAATAAGTTCAACTTGCAAAGGGTTATTGGTCGAGAAACACCTGTGACAGTTGACGTTGATATGCGTCGTCGAGTGTTAGGGCAGAACAGATTAATAAACCGACAACGTGTGTGTCAATAAGGTGCCCACATGTGGGAATATTTCTTGGGAAGAAGTTAACATGTTTCAGCAGCAAGGCGCGGAGTGCAATACACCATTTCCAGTCGCACCTCTGAAGCACACGGTTGAATAAAATGTTGTGTTTAGCACTCTGGTTCGCATCGATTGCTCTTGCTGCTGCAGCAGACAAATGTTCCAAGCTGGGCGATATATGTACGTCAGCGTCGAAACAACTTAATAAGCTATCTGTATTAATATCCACAAGCAATAGTGTTGGATGGTAAGTTTAATAATGCGCATTTCAATGTTGTTTATTCGTGTCAGCCACTGCAATTGAAGTCGACAATCGACTGAAGGATAGGGAATGGACATACAACGATGATGATTTACAGGATTTTAAAGACTTCTTCGCCGAAGATTTTGTTTTGGAGATGAAAGTGACCTATTCGGCACAGAAGGTGAGTCTGCAGCAATAAAATTTAGCGTAGCACTGCATAAAGTCCGCTTAAGAATACCTCGTGTCAAGGTCAATTATGTGTATTTCTATTGTTGGGATTGTTAAAACGGCGTAAATCGAGTACTGTTGTAATTCACATTGTATGCTACCTGAGCTCTCATTTTATGTTGCGGCGATCCAACAGACTTTATGTCTTACATTCGCCGCAAGTTAACAAGTACTGAGGGTGCAACACTACACATTGGATATGATGAGATAATGGTCATCAAAGATAACTGGGCGACCATAAGGCGCCATTTTACCTTAGGCGACGTTACGATGAGGTTAGATCTTGATCCATATGATATATGCGTTATTTTGGATAAAAACGAAGTGGGGAGAGACGCTATTATCTGCTTTTGTTTTGACAGAGCTCTTGTGATCTTTCATCGTCAGCAAGACGGAATTTGGCGTGCACTTCGCCTCATGACAAATCAACAACCGACTCCTTAGAATAACATTACTCGTCGATCATTGTGATAGGCGTTCCAATAAATGACTACGTCATTCAGTATGGTAGTATGGGAGCCGTTGCTGTCTCCAAAGTTTCCAACGTTAATCTTATATACAAACATATATACTTGCATACATACACACATACATACATACATACATACACATATATACATACATACATACACATACATTTATCTATACATACATACATACATACATATACATACATACATACATACATACATACATACATACATACATACATACATACATACATACATACACATACATACATACATACATACATACATACATACATACATACATACATACATACATACATACATACATACATACATACATACATACATACATACACATACATACATACATACATACATACATATACATACACATACATACATACATACATACATACATACATACATACATACATACATACATACATACATACATACATACATACATACATACATACATACATACATACATACATACACATACATACATACATACATACATACATACATACATACATACATACATACATATACATACATACATACATACATACATACATACATACATACATACATACATACATACATACATACATACATACATACATACGTACGTACGTACGTACGTACGTACGTACGTACGTACGTACGTAGGTACGTACGTACATGCATGCATGCATGTATGCATGTACATTCTTACCGTTCAATTACATACATCATCATACATACATCATCATCATCATACATACATACAGACATACATACATACATACATACATACATACATACATACATACATACATATACATACATACATACATACACATACATACATACATACATACATACATACATACATACATACATACATACATACATACATATACGTACATACATACATACATACATACATACATACATACATACATACATACATACATACATACATACATACATACATACATACATACATACATACATACATACATACATACATACATACATACATACATACATACATACATACATATACATACATACATACACGTACATACGTACGTACATACATACATGCATACATACATACATGCATACGCATGCATGTACATTCTTACCGTTCAATTAGTATAGCTTATTACAGCCACATTGCCCTCTGAAGTCAGAGTCGATAACTTGTGAATGTTGAGATCGCAATCTCAACATCCAGTTATTAACGTAGGTAAGCATTGTCATGTGGTATCGTTGACGATACTCGTGGCACAGATGTCTAGATGGTATGGGAGGTGTTAACTGGCGTCCGCGCTGCACACAGAGCATAAAACTTTACCTACCTGAAGTAATTTCCTCACCAAATTACGGCTGGAAAATAGCACCACCAGGGTGTTCTTTATTATTAAAGTTAGGACCTGGATATATGACACCTACATTTAAGTGATTTCAAACCCTATGTTAACTTGCTGACACATACGTTGACAATGTGATAGACATCGGAAGAAAGTGGTATCCGTGCACGGTTGGTACGATCATTTTTGGGAATAAATATAGTCCATTAAACAGGAAATATGTATGTATGGGTACAAGCTTGCAAAGTTAATATGTTGAATGAGTAACAGCATTTACATGACAACATTATTGATTGAAAGATTGGTAAGAGGTCTATAATGTAGGCCACATCGGAGAACTCCAATACTTTTAGACGGACAATATCGAGCGTGCGATCCGTGAGAATGATGACATCGTCAGCATCAAAGGTCAAACATTTAGATAAAATGATGTCAAAAAATATTAACACGATCTTTTTGGAAAATGCCTAGATTTCATTATCTTACTCTGTTTTTGCAAAAGAGAGACCGGCATCAAATAAGTATCTACAGCAATAACAAACAAACCCCTGGTGCAACACATTATGGTAGGAAACAATTACCATTGGCCTCAATATATATACTACATTTAGTTGAGCTTGAATCGCGTGCCTTTATCCAAGTATTAAATCCTAAATATCACCACACGTTATGGGATGTGCACATCAGGTATGTTTATCAGTTTCAGATAGCTGTTATACCGAACATTTGAAAATAATCTTGAAATCTCCAAGTTTTATTGGCGTATACGTCGCCTTAGAATTAAACTGGCCTGCTCTGCATTCAGTAAAATAAGCTTGTATAATTATAAGTTCCTTTGGCTGGCTATTTCTTTCAAGCGTTTGTTATATACCGTGACCAAGCCAACGTTCATAATCCAATCAAACAAATGGTCCAACAGGACGAAGAAAGCGGAAGTTAATCTGATAAGCTTAAAGGCGGGGATCAAAGGTCAGCACAATTAGGTCGCATAATGGTGAAGATTATTAACGTTATGACAGTTGTACATAAGATTTGTTATGATCATATGACTGAGATATATTATAACAATTACCCTATAATCACGAAAGACCAACTCCGAATAAGGTCTAAAATTGTTTTTCTTAAATCTCTTTTAGTATCTATATAGGAGGCCGAAAGAGATTAGCGGGTTGGGGCGAACTTGCGCTCTAGCTAAAGAAAGATCGATATTCTGGTAACGCTTATGGGTGGAAAATGGGAGTACTTGTGTTGGTATCGGTAAAGTCATTAAATGCAAAGGTAAATAGGCATCAAGCGGGTTTCACACAGCGTAATCCGCAAACAAGAACAATATACGGCAGGTCGCATGACGAATGCTCTGCTCAATAATGATGAGCGGGATTTCTGGCAGTAGGTGAACAAGAAAACTCTAAAATCTGCATATGTGCCGTCTCTTGTTGATAACGTTCAAGGGGACGAAGGTATCTGCTCTTTGTTTAATGACAAATATGAAGAGTTATATAACAGCGTATCTTACGATGAATCTGAATTGTCAGAAGTCCAGGAGCTTCTCTCAATGGATATCCGTTACCAGTGCAACGTATGCAATTGTACCGCTGCTCACTCAGTTAATGTAGATCAAGTGAAAAGGGCAGTGAGTAGGCTAAAGAAAGAAACATCTGATGCAATTAACTCGTTTTGTACTGAACTGTATATCAATTTGTCATTGTTATGTAGCGTTATGATGTCACATATGTATTCCCCCGAGGGCATGTTGCTCGTCCCTATCCCCAAGAATAAAAGAAATCGATGAATGTTTGCGAAAACTACCGATCCATAGCCATCAGTAGCGTAGAAGGGAAATTAGCTGACAATATTTTGATTGAATCTTATGCTGAAATTCTTCAGACAAGTAACTTGCAATTCGGATTCAAACCAACTCATTCGAAGGCGCAATGTATATTTGTCATCAAAGAGGTTATTCAATACTATGTTGATCGCGTTGATTATATTTAATTGCTTATGCTCTTACGCAAGCGAGGCATTTGTATACAACAGCTAAGATGATGTTAAAAATGTATTCGCAGCAACGATTGCGCGTGCCATTGATAATGATATTTCGGACAGTTTTAGCTGTACAAACGGCGTGAAGCAGGGTGCAGTGCTGTTTCCAATAATTGTCTGTGTTTAAATGGATTATCTACGCACCCGGCTGTCATACGCTAAAGTTGGATGTCATATTGGTCATAAATTTGTCGGTGCACTTGGTTAAGCTGATGATCTGTCGTTAATTGCACCCTCATTGACCGCCACCAAGATAATGATTGAAACATGTGAGCAATTTGCGGCTGAGTATAGTGTCGTTTTCAACTCAAAGAAGAGCAATTAATTAGTTTTCAATGCTAACTTGCGCGCTCTATATTAAAGGCTAATTGGTTGCACTATTCCTACTAGGAAAAATGATTTGCTTCTTGGTACCTATGTAAGCAAGGACTGTAATACTAATAATTTGAATGTAGCATGTTCTAATTTAGTCCCACAAACACATTTGTTGATGTCAAGGTTTGAGGCTAGCAATGTAGATGTGAGGAACAAGTTGTTCAACGGTTTATGTGCAAGATTTTATTGCTGTCCTTTATGGAGTTTACACCATCGACACATCGAAGTTTTTTGCCGATCATTAAACAATTAATGAAGCGCTATATCATGTTTCTACGTAAATGCATAAGCAGTGGTAACGCTGTGTTGTCATTTGAGAGCAGACTCTGCGCATTTAGTTATTTCACTGTTGCTTGCAATCTGAGAATTGTAATGTTCACCATTGGTATCAGTACTAACGCTATTTTCTCAGCAGAAATCACACCAAATAAGTACCTACTCAGGTTGAGTGAGAATGAAACCGGCTGTAATGTCTTAAACACTATTATCAAGAGAGCTCTTTATGCAAGGGATGGGCAACCTTGTCTATCTTACCCCGCAAGAAATTGCGGAGCTCCTAATCCACAATTTTGCACGTTACGATGTTAATCTTTACTTCTTTTTTGCGCTGATTCTTTACAAATCTGTACGTTTATGTGTACGGAGTAAATATTATATATATAGTATAATCCATATCCAAAGTATCAAATAACATACAATCACGATTGATGCCCAAAATGCAATGCAGAGTTTACACAGGAAGCATTAATTAGCAGGAACTATGCTTATTGTTAAACAAGTATATACCGCTAATACAAATATTCCAACCCAGTATATTATTAACAATAGACGGCGACGCCTCGACATTTATATCATTTATCATCTAATGCCCAAAGAAAATATACATGTGATTAGACAATGATTTCACCATAAAGTGAGACGACATTATTTGTTTAGCACACTATAAATTGAGATGCATTCAGCATGCAAGCTTGCACAAGAAGCACTTACCACCCACAAATCATATTCATATTGAATGATTAGCAGCTTAGCATAGCTCAAAAACCGCTTCAAGTAACCAGTAATATATAGCTCTACCAGGCAACTCGGTCAGCGCTCAGATAATCTAGCGGATTGTACCTAAACTGATGCAAGTATACCATTACATTTAATACATCTATGTAGTGTTATCGCATGGTAGTTGCCATTGCATTAAGTGTAACTGTATTATACAGCGTCAAACGTAATTATTATTGAATCCCTCGAAAATGTCAGCTTGTAACACATTTGTAATCGACTTGCGTAGATGTGTACACGTCTGTGATGGCACTTTAGTTCCATAGGCCCTAATTCCGAACGTGTTATAGTATATGTTTAATCATCTTTCCTTTGTCCCTCCCTATGTAACGGGACCATTACGAGAAATGTATGTGCCGTGGTGTATTTTCAACCGCCTGACCTTTTATACATTGCTACTGTGTTGTTAATCAACATGCGCATATTCAACAATTGATTAAATAAGCAACTAAGTTATATCAAAACGGGGAGCATCTTGAAAAGATCAAATCTTAACTACAGATTGCGGATAGATAACTTAATGCCACTATAATCACAGAAATCGCTTGTTCCGATGATGGGGCGTAATGTGTTGATTTACTTAAGTTTGTGCAACAAAAGCAATACAATATATAGATGAGGAATGATAACGTTCACATGTTGGGTTAATTAATCATCTCAGCAAGACATGGATATTTCCACTCTTTTCCCATTGCACTTCACCTTATAGCTAACCGATATGCTAGTTTGGCTATAGATAATGCACCGGATCTCTTGGTCTGAAAGAGGGCAAATGCCGGCTTTAATCCATGTGAATTCTCATGCAAAAGCGTGATTCACGATTGAAATAGTGAATCTACGACAAGATTACCATCTCCACCGCCTCTTAATATCAGCGTGTCTTGATTTCCTCTTTTTCTTCGATTCTCAGCGAATCAGATGAATCCTATCATTGATTCAAATACAACAACGTAAAATAGGCAAAAAGGCGATGCATCATACCAATAACTTTGTTACCTTGCAACCAACATTATTGTAATTTAACTTGTCATCTTATAACCTAGACTAATGAAGCGGCACTAATAATCTGGCGCTCCGCTGTTAATATTTTGCATCGAAAGTACACTATTTTGACATGATTGGTGAGGGAAGCCGAAACAATCGCCTTATATCGGGTGTCTACGACAAAATAATAGGCTTAACGTCCTTCTTGGTCATGCAGATAATTGCATGGCTTGCTTTAACAGACACCCCCGTCCTCTCACGCACACACAGACACACACACAATCACACACATACACACACACACACACACACACACACACAAAAACACACACACACACACACACACACACACACACACACACACACACACACACACACACACACACACACACACACACACACACACACACACACACACACACACACACACACACACACACACACACACACACACACACACACACACACACACACACACACACACACACACACACACACACACACATAAAGCCAGCTCCGCCATCATTGTTACTTGCTTCCCATATAATTTGATTACGTGTGAGGATTATGCATTTGCATTAATGTCAATGCTTCCAATTGTCATAGCAAATGCAAAGACTATTTAGAGTGCCATATGAGCCATAACAACATGTTAAACGACTCAGAGACTCAGTTTGACGCCTAGGGTTAATACTCGTCGACGAATGAGAAAGTGTCAGATGTGTATCCTATCCTCCGCTACAGGATGAAACTCAGTAGCTTGGTCTATAAAGTTATAGCCCATGATAAAGTGTTTACACAATATGTTGCAGACAATCATAGCGACAGATTTGCATTTTAAGTATTTCTATATGTAATGGCAGATCGAACGAGAACCATTGTTTATGTGTCAGATATGTGTCACAAATACACAAGCATCTTGCTTGCCGAATGTGCTGAGGCAATAATATTTTTAATGCTCATGCATTATATATTATTAAAGAGCGTATCACAGGCAAATATTCCACGTATTAAATATATATTTGGCGCCAAGGGAGAAGCAATCATGATATAAGAGCTATTTGAATAATGACAGTTTTCTCCGCGCTCTCCTAGAAAATTCTCCTCTAATTGTTGCTTCTCAGACGGAATCGATACGGTTTTGATAGAAAGTATTTATGTTTCACAATGGAACGACATTTAGCGCCCGTTGGAATGCTGAAACGAGTAATCAGAACGTCGGAATTCCCATGGAATCGCAATATTATTCCAGAGAGCCTTGTTCTCAGATAATTATTTCCTAGACAAATGTAATAACGCAGATAGGTTGATAAGCGGAATATATCAATTAGGAATGTGGATGCGTTGGCATTCGTTGTAGCCTTACAGATTAATCGCTTGGACCTGTATTTCTACCAAAGTTATGCACACTGCAGTAAAAACGAGTTTCAAAAATATGCTTCGCAGTTCAATGGTTCTTTATTTATAACATTGAGTAATGGCTTCAAGCGATTATCGACCATGTAACCACCCAGCCTCGACCATATCTGCTAGATATCGCTGATGAAATCCTTGGTGACGTAGTCCGCTGCATTCCATAATCCGCCATCGCCATAATCGATGCAGACCTTCAGTATGTCCTCCAGGAGGATGACAAGTGTGGGCTTCCTGCTATTTCTCTCCTTGGTCACAATGCTCGTTGAGAGATTTATTCAGAACCAGCGGTCGGTATGGTCTTCATTTCCTGGGTAAACACGCACATGTTGGTGTTCCACGTGAGGTACCTTGTGTTCCCTGGGAGCGTTCGTCCTCCACGAATGGGTGAACTTTTAGCTGTTTGTCGCCACAATCAAGAAGCCAGGCTGTAAGTACAGCTTGGTTTTGTGTTGCTTCTTTGATGGCCGCATCACAAAACCGGTACTTCTGGAGGGCATGAACAAGATATTCTAAACGTGCGAATATCCAGACACCATGGTCGACGTACGGCCTGTATCTTATGCCCAAATTAGACCCCACTAGGACTGATACGCTCTACCACCGGGATTCCATTGTCTCAACCCACGTTAAACAGGGTGCTTCTTTTGGTCGTCACATATATAGGTTTGTACGCCGCCCAGGAAAAAACACCTAACCTAGCAACCACTGCCACAGCCGTCATTAGCGTGGTCACAAGTTAGATTATCTCCGCTGTCAACGTCCCCAAAAATGTCTTCCTCCAAAATTAGACACTGACTGAGTCTTCAAAGAGCAGCAGGGTGATCTTCATGCTCCGAACCTATTTGTCACACTTATTGACTGTGAGCGTGCTGTGGCGGAGCGTCCGATCGTACAGAATCGCGTGCCGATCTGTGTTCTTGTTGAGGATTATGCGCGCCAGCTCTGGCAGGGTGACCATATCATACTCCAGGGAGCTGCCTTCGCATGTGTTGCTGGCATTGGTGTCACCCGTGGTACGAATCACACGACTGTAGTCTCTGTACATAATCACGTATTCCAATATGTGGCTAAACGAAATCTGGCAGAAGGGCGTATAGCTCTACAGGAGTTCGAAGTGCCATGGGATACTGGCTGCCGTGGGCGTCAGCTATGGCCTTGTTCCCTACCTCTGTATCTATGTCACCTGTCCCAACCCGTATCGTGGTCGTACTGCCGTCAGCCTGAACGTAAAGATAGCCAGACCAACCCCTTGCAATAAGCCGAGGCTCGTCATTAGGGGATAAGAGGAGCTAAGGCTCGCCATTAAGGGATGAAGAGGAGCTGAGGCTGGCAATTAGTGGATGATGAGGAGCTGAGGCTGGCCATTAGGGGATGATGACGAGCTGTGGCTCGCCATTAGGGGATGATGAGGAGCTAAGGCTCGCTATTAGGGGATGAGGTACGCCATTGGCGGCCCCCATTACCTCCGGGTCTAGCTCTGCTAGTATTTATACTATCCCAAAGGTGGAATATAGGCTGTTGGTATTAAAATGTCTAGGTGCCATTTTATTTCACGTTTTACTTGAGTTGGCTTTCGCTTCTTTGAAGCAGAATTAATATTGTTCCGTGCAACTTGCCACAACAGAAGCTGTGAACAACAAACTGGTCCAAGCATGTATAACCCTTGTCTGGGGGAAAAAAAAGCAGAAACGCATTCTGACTGAAGCCATATCTGGAGAATGCGCTGATGTTGCTACAGCTAACAACGTAAGTAGCTGAAGTGGAGCTGTGGCGGCCGTGTGTACTAGACAAGATGAAAGATTGTTGCTAGAGGCGTATATTTCCTACCCGCACCACTTACTGGGCCGCATAAGATGCTCCATGCGCTACCAAGCATTATAACTCGAGCTCCCATTTATGGAGAAAATCTAGATCTTAGTATCTGATGAATGGAGACAGCGGGAAAGATTATTTGAAGCTATAATGCAGCATTCTTTGGTTCACTTGAGAGGTCTTGTGTTTGTTGGCGGAGGACTAGATCGCATGACACGTTCCGTTGTGTTGGGCCTTTAGATCCTTGACGTCCCCAGTGGACTGTAACACCAGGCTGGCGAGGCAATCGTCACCTTGTCCGGCAGACGGACATCCTTGGCTTAGCGGATTCACAACCGAGATTTGCTTCAGTACACATGAACATCATCTATTATCCTGAACCTTGCTATTGTTATGCATGTGGTATGTTTTAATGTTTGATTTGTATTTTATTTTTCCTTGTCCTCAAGTGACATAGATTATGTTGCAAATAGCCTCGAGAATAGCCAAAAATTCTGTTAATATGTACATTGAGTCTGTAAAGCAATCATGAGAATTTGACTTCAGATCGTAAAGAGCTAATATAAGATACATTGGCTTAGTTCGCTCAATAAACTTGAATGCACATGCATCATTAGAGTTCGGAAAGCTTGCTGCATAAATAAACTTACCGGAATACCTATGCATTTAATGAAAGATGATCACATATAAGTTAATACGATTAGTAAATCCAACATAGTAAAATCAAAAAAGTTGAACACTACACTGTAGGTAATGACCATCGTCGCGATTTGAGGATGAATTTACATCGGTTTTTCTAGGGCATATCGCTACAGGATACTACTAATGCAGCGCCTCATTTGCAAATCAATGTTCATTGGTACATACTCATGGGCTAAGATCGCCCAAGACACCTACGCATTGTCCATACTAACAGTTCCAAACTAGATATAGACAAATTCAATTATTCGCACGTGTTGACCGTTTCAGAAAACATTTATAGTACACCTAAAATCTTACATTTCTTGACGTTAAAAAGCCAGTCCCTCTCGTCTTTTGTAGCATATGATCTTGCTGTAATCAGCATATTCAGTTCATATAGTTATAAAGGGTTATGCAGTATGGGTCGCTGAAACGGTAAATAAGAACAGTTTCTAATGACAGGAATAGGGTATGTAAGGTTGTTAGCGCAATTGAAACGTAGCTCACACTGTATTCAAGAGCATTGAAGCAGGCATTAACAATGTTTCATTAGCCTGACAACGATTGTAAATAACCTCTGTCGCTTCGCGAGTCCTTTAGCATCGGTTCAGAGTGATAACTACAATCTATATATATATATAGATATATATATATATAGAGAGAGAGAGATATAGAGAGAGAGAGATATAGAGAGAGAGAGAGAGAGAGAGATAGATCCTCTAGAGAGAGAGAGAGAGGAGATAGAGAGAGATAGAGAGATATAGATAGAGATATAGATGAAGAGAGAGATTATTCATGTATAGAGAAAGAATAAATATATAGATACAGATAGATAGAGACATAGAGATAAAGAGAGAGGGATTTATACAGACGGAGAGAGAGATAGAGGGACATAGATATAGATATTTATAGATATATATAGAGATATATATCTAGAGGGATAGAGATAGGGCATAGATATATAAATATAAATATAGGGAGATAGAGAGGGAGATAGAGATATATATATTTTATATATAAAAATATATGGAGAGATATAGGTAGATATATTCTATATATGCATTTAGATATCTATAGATAGATATATATATAATATATATATAGAGAGAAAGATATATAGAGAGAGATATATACAATAGATAGATATATATATATATAGAATATAATATATATAGATATATATATATCTATATATATATATATATATATATATATATATATATATATATATATATATATATATATATATATATATATATATATATATATTATATATATATTGACGATGACAATCTTTCCTGGACTCTAATCATTCGTGGACACATTTTTATAATACATTTTTGCTATCATTAATTATCAATTATTTGCCGAATACGGATTTTTTTAAATCATTTTTGGTCATCATGTATTAGAAACATAATATTTGTTGTAGATGTGATCATTATGAACCATTGGCTGCATTTCACGATCTAATTCAATGTTGTAGATTGATGAATAAGGAAACAAATAAAGATTTCGGAAATGAAATTTAAAAAAAAAATCCAATATTTTAATTTTTCAAATAAACATATCCCATAAAATGATTATACATTATTTCGGCAATTTCGGGTCGAAGTATATATGGTTGTATGGAAGATATTGAGGTTTGCAGGTTATGTCAGCGAATGGTTAGTTGTTAAAATTTTATTTCGCTATTGTATTCAATATCCAAAGAAATCACCCGTGAAAAATTCTTCTCTATATTACTAACATTAGATCTCTCTCTATATATATATATCTCTCTCTCTCTCTATCTTGTCATCTATCCTCTCTCTCTCTCTTCCTCTCTTCTTCTCTCTCTCTCTCTCTCTCTCTCTCTCTCTAATATCTTACTAGATTCTGGATCTCTCCTCCGTGTGGCTCTAAGATTTCACTCCTCTTCTTTCTTCTCTTAATCCTTCTATTATATATACCAATATAAATTTTTTAAAGATCATAAATATCCGCTATATCTAGAAATCCCATATTTATATTTGTTCAAAGTAGATGTGGATCTCTATGAATGATTATTACATTATTTCCCTTCATAATTGAATGTATGTATGATTTTTTAATAGAATGTATAAGATTTCGAGGTAATGCTATTTGTTATAAAAAATCCAATATTAAATAATTTTTCAAAAACATATTTATGTGTTATATTATTTTATAGGGAATCACCCGTGGCTATCATGGTTGAAGTATATATCTTTGCAAATTGAAGTATCTTATGATTTTTTCAAATCATATGTCTATACATTATTCTTTCATTTGAAGTTGTTGGAAGAATTGAGGTTTAGGTTTGTCAGCGAATGGTTATTCTAATATTTTATTTCGCTATTGTATTCAATATCCAAAGAAATCACCCGTGAAAAATTAGTTTTGTACTTACTAACATTAGACTATCATATGAGAATGGTCAAACCAAAATATTTTTGATTACATTTTTTTAAAAGTTTTTGGTATCATGTATTGAAACATAATATTTGTTGTATATGTTTTCGTATGACCCATTGGTGCATTTCACGATCTAATTCAATGTTGTAGATTGATGAATATAGGAAATATATAGATTTAAATGAATATTAAAAAAAAAATATATATATTTTTATATTTTTCAAATAAACATATCATATAAATGATTATATATTATTTCGGCAATTTATATCGAAGTATATATATGGTTATATACAAGATATTGATTTATAGGTTATGTCAGCGAATATTAGTTTGTTAAAATTTTATTTCGCTATTATATTCATATATTGACGGTGACGGCTTTGTGATTTCGATGGAACGTTATTTCATTTTGTATTCGTGTGATGTGACAGAACTAGTTCCTTTTTAGCAGGCAAATTTACGGACTAGAATTTCATTGCAGATGTGGTGAGATAATGGTGATCAATGACAAACTGGGCCATTCTCAGGCACCATTTTGCATTCGGTGAAGTGTTTATCAGGTATGCAATTTGCTTTCAGTTTGTTAGCATATGTGTCGAACAATAAAAAGCAATCCAATGAATCCGTTCCTTTTCATTGCACTTAAAACGTCAGGCGGAGTCTGACGCCCTATTTGTTTGAAGACAAATCGACAACCCTATTACTACAATGATAAAGTTTGTTCCCTAATTATAATAAATTCTCAAGCAAACTGGAGTCGGTCTGGTGCTGGCTTTTATGTGATCTAAGACTTAGTCTAGCACGTGTAAGATACAGAGGATATTACCATACTTGCTGCACATGTAACTGTAATAGTGCTTTTAGTTACATTTAGAGGGCTTATTTGTGACAAATTATTTGCACACGCACTACCCGAGTGCCTTTGTCATTGCGTCTCTTAATATCGTATAATATTTTCTGATCAATTTGTTGGATCAACAACCCCATGTGCTTTGGTTGATATGATGGTAGCACCATCCGACAAAGGGCTTGCATTTCACTCATTTACGAATACACCGCATAGAAAGCCAGAGTGAGCCCTCTAAGTGGTGCTAACCCGAGCATTAATACAAGAGCCAGGGGATATTTTCAATAAATAACTTTGATTTGCTGCACCTACAGTGCCACTGTCAATAAAGCAATGGTCAATAACGCCTAAATTTACAAATAAATTGCAGGTTAAATAAGACAGCCCCCCACTGACGGCGTGAGCATTTTTGTAGAAACGATGACACCTTTTCCGTACTTTTATTTTGAAAGCGCCTTTCTTTAGGGTTCGTCAGTCAAGTTATGGAGCGAGGTGTGGCTGAGCTTAGGGAATGGAATTATCAGCTGCTCCTAAAAGTACTAAATAGGAATACAATGTCTCTGATATTCTAGATTTTATTATCTAGTTGTTTTGCATCTATATTTATGACTCCATGGTTACATGTGTCGATAAGTTATTCAGCTAAAATTTATTAGACTCAAGCTATTCATTTGCACGCCTGTTTTCAAACTTACACAAATAGATCCATGCTGTATTATTCCAGATAGAGCAATCATGAACATTCAATATTTGAACTACCGGGTATGCATTGACTGGATTTATAATGATTCTGTTTCGTTGTGTCAATGTACGCGTTCATCTTCATGTGTTGGATAAAAATACCTTCTGGCAGGAAAAGGTATTGACGTCATCAGCAATGCTTGTGGCATTTACTAATGCAAAGCGTTCGTAGTTGTCACCCTTTTACGCGCAAGTATGGTGCACTGATGCGCCGTCAGCGAAACTAGGCCTTTAAAGAAGTAATTACAAAATCATGAGAAATTCGGTGCAGATAGTACCTAAATATAAATGCAATTTTCACACATGCAGCATGCTTAACTTGTTCAACAATTGCTTTGGATTAGCGGAAATCAATTTATGTGATGGATCACTGACGTTTTCTGTTGTAGTATATACACATGGATACATTATAGGCGACTGCATTTAACTTGATACCATGTGAGATGCCAGGTGAGATATTGAAGACAACGGTGCACTGAGGGCACACACTCATATGCGAGTGTGCTACATATGCGCGTCCTAAGGACTGATCAGATAAACAGTCCGGACGAACTCAACCTTCAATGTAACTTAATCATATCGTTAGTGCAAAGGCGCATGCGCATAAAGAAGCTACTTTGAGCATGAGCGTGAACATATGCATCTTAATGTTAGATCCCTTCCCACAAGGATACAAAGACTCACTGAGAATGTCACTCACGTATGGGTAGGTTCATTATAATCACCAACACTTGAAGGTCATCCCCGGCATAAGACATCCGAATAATCATTATGCATCTATATACCTACTTGCTGTATGCCACTCTTCTCTAATCAAAGCTGTTATTAGATTTGCAGAACCCTCAGGCATCTCGTATGGATCACAACTGTGGAATATTGATTTTACTGCCAACTATGATGTTATCATCCATCCAAGTCTGAATTTTTCCGATAATTAATTCGCATACCGAATAGCAACTGAAATATTAAAGCGCTGATAAATTAACTCCGTGGCAGTGTTATGCTACAACGAAGATGAGTTGATACAAATGCATTGCATGATCTGTCTTGACATAACGGAGCTATTTTATGCTTGCAGACATTGCCAATCAAATACACAACAGACTGACGGATGGAATGAAAGCGTATAATTATAGCAACGTTTCCACCCTAGTAAACTTTTACACCAACGATATCATACTGTCGTTTGATGGCGAAGATGACAAGGTCGGCACCAAAAGTGAGCCTGCAGCAATTGAGCGACTGCATTTGATATATCAGTCATGATGTGAACTTAGCCCAATAAATTGTGCTTGCCTCTATTCATGGTAAAATGGCCTTCGGTGAATCGATATAATGTTTATTTTATGATATTTGCACGTTATTTTCAGTTAGTGTGATATGACAACACTAGCGCCTTTTGTGGCGGGCAAAGTTAATGATATTGAAGGAGCAGAATTGTATAGCGGAAGTGATGAGATAATGGTCATCAGGGAAATTTGGGCTATTCTCAGGCACCATTATGCATTCAGTGACTTGATTATCAGGTATGCAACTATGCTTTTAGTTTGCCAGCATATGTGCCAAACAATGTACAGCAAATCCGTTTGCGTTTTCAGAGCACTTGACATCTTAGAACGTCAACCAGACGGTGTCAGGTGCGCTATTCATTTGACGACATATTGTCGACCCTTTCACTCAAATATAAACGTTTTCTCAAAGATGGTCATAAATTCTCAAGCAAAATTGTTTTAAACAAAGCTATTTCGTTTACCCGAACAATAATACCACAGCCATGGTTTCTTTCAATATGTAATTTTGATTGGATACATCTATAGTGCTACTGTCAATTAAGCAATTGTCAATTACTCAGAAGCAACAAATACATAGAATATGTAATGAAGGGGGGTATGTCGGTATAGGCTTCAGAGGATGACGAACATACAAACGCAATACTATCTATTTGGTGTTCCCCAGAGGCGGCATCGGTTGTTAATGTTATAGAGCTAGGTATGGTTAAGCGCCTTGTGCTTGGGGAATGGGAGCATAAGCTGCTTCACATATTTGATAATGAAGGATCTATAAATGGGTACGTCTGGGTAGCTTATACAGCTGAAATAGCAAACATTACAGAGAACGCAGAATTTATTGTACTTATGTTATTAATTGCAGTCTCGACAACTGGGCATCAAAGTAGAGAGACATTTACTGCTACCGCATTTTAAAAGTGCGTTATTTACAATTACAGCTTTATAGTGCTGGGACATTTTCGTTACAGCATCATAGTGGTGAGACATTTTTCATTACAACTTGATAAATGTCGCTCAAACTTCTTATTATTGAGACATTTACCGTTGCAGAATCTTTGTAGTGTGACATTAACCGTTACAGCATAATAGTTGTGAGGCATTTATCGTTACAACTTCTTAGTTATTAAGCTTGTACCGTTCACGCTTATAGAGGCGAGGCATTTATCGTTACAGCATCTTTGTAGTGCGACAGTTACCGTTGTAGCATAATAGTTGTGAGGCATTTATCATTTGCACTTCATAGCGGTCAGGCATTTGTCGCAACAGCATTATAGTAGTGAGGCATTTTACCCTTACAACATCATAGTGGTGAAGCACTTATAGTTGCAGCATCATAATGGGAAGCCATTTACCGTTACAAATTCATAGTGTTGAAGCATTTGCGGTTACAAAATCATAGTGATGAAGCATTAATCGTTTACAACTTCATAGTACGGTAGCAGTTATCGCTATCGCATCATAGTGAGGCGTGTATATTTTGACAACCGCGATGACCAACATCCATTAGGTGGGCGCCTTGCAGGGACAAGTTACATGGATACTCATTTAAACAGGAAACACCTGCTGCAATATGAAAAGTATCGTAGCATGATACAACCTCACACATGTCTTGTGGCGGTGTGGTGAAAAATAATTTTATTTGCCCGATGCCGCATCGGACGTCGCAACATATATAACAGTTGAAGGCGAATAATACAGCCCTACGTTTGTAATCCCGATTCAGGAGTATCCACAATCAGAAATATGGCGTGCAACATTCTAGGTCTGGCTGCTAGCTATTGAGTTGGTTAAGGCTAGCGACAAATGTTTTATGTTAGGAGACAAAGGTGGACCTTTGCCACTGTTTTATATCTAAATCGTGTATCGAGCGAGAAATATCTACGAAGGGTACTTAAGTGCGAACATAGTGCATGGTATCAGTTTGTATACAACGGGGTTATTTTGTACTTACAGAGATTGCCATTCAAATATACAGTAGACTTATATATGGCGCAGGCGTATAATGATAAAAACATTTCAGACCTAAATGAAATTAACATTAACGGTTAGCCCGCACAAGTAAATGTTTCTGGAGACTACCAAGTCAATTCAAGAAATGTATGCACATCTGGGCTAGCATTAAAGTAGTAATTGGGCAACAGCAGCTAATATACCAAAAATGGTGTCAGGTCTCTTTATCGGTTATTTTAATCAAAAAATTATTGCGGGTCTCTATTCATGGTTGAATGGCCCTAGACAAAACTATATAACCGCTTTATGATTGCGCTTGAACGTTATTTTCCGTTTGTGTTCGTGTGCTGTGACAGAACATTTTGTCGTGAGCAAGGATATTGAGGGGCCAGAATTTCACAGCGGATGTGATGAGTTTGCCTGCATATGTGTTAAACAATGAACAACGATACAATAAATCAGTTTACTTTTTCAGAGCACTTGCCATCTATAAACGTCATTAAGGCGGTGTCTGGCGCGCCATTCGTGTAAATGACAAATCATCACCCCTCTCACTTAAATGGAAGTCAGTTTGTTCCCAGATGATAATCAATGCTCACGCAAACTGCAGCCGGCTTGAATTTGGCTTTTAGGTTACCACGTGATAAGCTATTAAGGTTATTGACCACGTTTTGTACAATTGTGCTGTATTATCCAAGAGCGTATAGTTACACTTACATGGCTCACTCGCGACTCACACACCACAGGTGAGCAGCACACATAACGTGTCTTACAATCACATATTACACGGAATTCGCTTGATTTGATGGTAGCACAATACGACGACGGCCCTGCACTTAAACAATTTGCATATTAACTGCATAGATAATCGGAGTAAACCCTCTTAGTGTAGCTATAAACCCTTTTGTACTAAGTTGAGTTCGGTGAGCCACAGATTCTATAGAATCCAATAGGTTGCAGCTGCGGTTAATTCGGGATACCAGCTTTCTTTCAGTAATTACCCTTGCACCTTTCAGTCGAGAAGGTATTTGAACGCGTGTTGTTAAGTGTATAAGTATATGAGTAGATCTGAAGGTTTGGATTCACTAAATACAGTGATATCTTTAAACAGGTTAAACAAAGCCAACCCGAGCAATAGCACCAGAGCCAAGGTTTCATTTGAAATTAATACTTTGATTGGCCTTACCTATAGTGTCACTGTCAATAAAACAATCTTCAATGACTCAGAAGTAACGAATATTTTGCATAAAAACAAGACCGCGCATTGACTACCTGAGCTCTCTTGTAGAACCGATCACACCTTTCCTTACTTTGTATATGATAGCGGCTTGCTTTAGGGTTTCTAAGCCTAGCCATCAGAGGATCATGTACATACAAACGCAATCGCCTTTTATGTTATGGAGCGAGGTGTGGTTAAGCGACTTGAGCTCGTGGAAATGAAGCAATAGCTGTTTCTAAATGAATGAGTACTAACTAGGGATGCAGCGTCTCTTACATATTCGATTTGAGGATTTATAATGTTTTCTGTTTGTTTAAGTTTTGCATCTATGTTCTTGACTGTATGGGTACAAGTGTAAGTAATTTATACCGCTGAAATCCCATGCCGGAATTCATGAATAATTCTGTTTGGTGATGTCGATTTCCGCGTTTATCTACAACATAAAACATCATAAAAACACCCAATGGTAGGACAAGGTAATGAAGTCATCTTTACGCTTATGATTATTACTAGTGTAATGCGTTCGTAGTTGTCACTTTGTAAAAGCATGTATGGGTCACTTAATGAGCTGCAATGGTTGTCAGCAAAACTAAGCCGATTAAAAAGTAGTTACAAAATCATAAGAAATTCGTCAATATTATATTTGGTGCAGATGATAGAAATTTAATATTCAAATACGCACCATGCTTAACTCGTTCTAAAATTGCTTTAGGATAGCGGGAATAATTTGTATGAAAAATTACCGACGCCTCTGTTCTAGAATATACACCTGGATATGCTAACATTTCTATAATTAGATGCGACTAACAGTACCCGGCCTACGACATGCGAATAATCATGACGAATCTATATACCCACCAGCAACATGTCAATCGTCCCCAAACGAAGTTGTGTTAGTAAATATGCAAGGTCCTCAGGCATTTCGTATGAATTACAGCCGTGTAATATTGATTTCAGCAAACACTATGATGTAACCATTCATTCATATTTCAAAGATGGAAATGTATGTCGAGTCATAGATTACACGATTAGATGATATATTATAGAAAATATAAAACAGCATCCATAAAATTGAGTCGCGTTCCTGATTCTTGTCCTACCCACCTTTACGCCATTCAGATGAGG
The DNA here is from genome assembly GCA_034190875.2 of Urechis unicinctus. Lineage (NCBI taxonomy): Eukaryota > Metazoa > Annelida > Polychaeta > Xenopneusta > Urechidae > Urechis > Urechis unicinctus. The sequence goes on from CM067356.1 coordinate 9,311,137, forward strand.
TGTCTTTCACTCCCCTAACTATTTATAACACAGGCAATTTCATGCGAGACACAACAACATCCCAACCGTTGCATATCAGCGCAATCACAACTAACACGGTTTTTAGATGGGATATCACAAATCACACCTACCATATACAATAATGTGTTTAGAGCCGTGACGGCGAATCAACTGTAATTGAAGTTAATAATAAAGTATTCAAACCGATTAAGAAGTTGGTCAGATGCAAAATCTACAGACAACATGGCAAATTTATTTGAAATTAGACTGAACAATTACAAATATTGAACTGATTATGACAACGCATGTGGCTATCTACAGACGCATTGTATCATCTATCTCATAATTCGGGGATTTTAACACAGTTTGTGGTTCATTTGTTCCTCCGTCACATTCAACCAAATGACTATCAAATGTCCTTATTATGTCTCTGCGACGAGATATTACGTTAATCATCATTAATTGAGTACGGCAACTCCAATTTTAATATGATAGTGTGGGCTTGTGCTTCAGTTTTATATATCTGACCAGGTGATTATTCATAAAAACACCACATTCATCACGCAAATGCATCATTCATTTATTCATTGTGCAGAATGATATCACGAAAATGGCTCCCATACAGGCAATAATATAGCTTGATATGAAATAATATAGCTTGATATATCATCAGTTTAAATCACCATCGTAGCATTACGAAAGCCCACTGTAGTTTCCATCAGCAAATGTGTATATACCTCGAATCGGATGAAAAAATGTGAGTGCATCTTTTAAAATGATTTTTCCTGTATTATCAGAGACACTAATGTTACGCCATCTTTTAAGTCTCCATGTTAAATTGAAGCAAGCATTCTCAACAAGGTATATCTAGATATAGATATATCTATATATATAGATATATATATATATATATAGATAGATATATATATATATATATATATATATATTCATATATATATATATATATAGAGATATATATATATATATATAGATACATATATATATATATATATATATATATATATATATATATACATATATATATATATATATATATATATATTATATAATATATATAGATATATTTATACATATATAAAATTATATATATATTTTAATATAAATATATAGATATAAATAAATATATATATATGTATATTTATAATATAGTTATATATATATATGCACACATATACATATACATAAATATATATATAAATATATATATATAAGATATATATATAGATTATATATGATAATACATATTTATTTTAAATCTCTATATATATAGAGAAATATATCTGTCTATATATTGTAGATATAGATCTATAGATATATAGAGAGATATATATATATAGAGAGATATCTCTATCTCTCTATATATCTCTCTCTCTATATATATATATCTATCTCTATCTCTCTCTATATCTCTCTCTCTCTCTCTATCTATATCTCTCTCTATATATATATATATATATATATATATATATATATATATATATATATATATTGGCACGAACGCGACCTTTAGTGGACAAACCGCCAACCTTTTGTAGACTTGGGTCCACGAAAGGATATACTGCTATGTTCATATGCACTTTTTATTTCGCATAATTTACAAATATGTTTGTTTGACTATTTTATTCGGATAATCTAGTTTCAATAACTTACAACGGTAGTCTATGAGGAATGATTTCTTTGAATTTTGAATATTATTGCAAAATTAAATATCAATAACTAACCATTATTTGGAATTACCTGATAACCTCAATATCTTCCTGAAAACCATATATACTTTGGCCCCATTGGTCAAAATAATGTTTAAACATGAGCGAAGAATAAGTTTATTTGAAGTAATTTAAGTTTTGAAAACTTTCACAATTTTGAAACCGAAAACTATATTTTTTATCTTTATTCGTCTTTTTACAACTTTGAATAAGTTCGCAAAACGCTGCCAATGGCTCATTATGATCATATCTGCAACAAATATTATAATTCTAATCCATAATGACGGAAAATGATTTCAAAATTTCTATATATGCAAATATATATTGGCACGAAAGGTTGGATTTATACGTATTAATTAGTATCTTGACCATTCGTGGACAACCTTTAGAAGACCAAAAGTATATACCCGAATTATAAAGTGGCAAAAAGAATAATATTATTTAAGATATACCGACTTAATAATTATAAAATAATGATCGTAATAATGTACTTAAAAATGCGTCCACGAAAGGTTCAAAGTCAACGAATGATTGTGATCGTCAGTATAAAATATATATATATTCATACATATATATAACTATATATATATATTTTTTTATATAAATATATATATATATATATAAATGTATATATATATATATGTATATTTATATTTATATATATATATATGCGCACATATACATATATGAATATATAATTATATATATATATAAATATATATATATATTCATACATATATATGATTAATTATATATATATATATATATATATATATATATATATATATATATATATATATATATATATATATATATATATATATATATATATATATATATATATATATATGTATATAAATAACGCGTTGTCAGGCGCGCCATTTGTGTGATTACAAATCGCCAACACTCTCTCTAAAGTGGAACTCACTTTGTTCCCTGATGATAATAAATGCTCAGGCAAATTGTAGCTGGCTTGAATTTGGCTCGTTGGGTGATCAAACCTACTCCTGCAGAACAAATATGTCAACACGTCACACGTAAGCAGCGCACTGCCTTTGTTATACCGTCTATTACAATTGCAGAACATTTTCTAAGGAATTCGTCGAATCAACAGCCCCATGTGCATTTATGTGTGTTGATTTGATGGTAGCACCACCCGACGACGGGCGTTCACATCACTCATTTGCATATTCACCGCAAAGATGGTCGGAGTGAGCCCTCTTAGTGAAGCCATAAACCCTTTGTTAATATGTTGGGTTTGGATGAGCCAAAGATTCAATAGATTCCAATGGGTGGATGCTAAGGATACCAGCCTACTTTCAATAATTAGCTTTGTAGTTTTCCGTTGAGAAATCACTTGGACGAGTGCCATTGTTGTTGTGGGTATATGTGTTGGTCGGAAGGCTAGGATTCACTATTCGGAAAACTCATGTTTATATACAAAATCATTATATGATATATAAATGCTCTATGATAACTGCAACGATAAATGCCTCACCACCATGATACTGCAATGATAAATGCATCACAACTATGCTACTGCAACGATAAATGCTTCATCACTATGAAGTTGTAAAGATAAGTGCCTAATCACTATGATGTTGTGACGACAAATGTTTCACCACTATGAGGCTGTATATATGGACATTGCATAGCATATAAGTAATGGTACCAATGGGATTAAATGGGAACAGAACGTACTGTGTTACGATCGCTCAAAGATTAGAACAACGCGTTTTTGGACAATTGTATCCTCGTTAGTATCAATGCCATGCATCTCAATAACTTATCTAAAAGCTTAATTTATTATTGTTCAAGATTATGAGGCACGTTTATCGTTAATTGTTTGCTGAAAGGACTTTTTTTGTTTGGTGTGTCGCTGGTCGTCTTCCAGGTATTATACGAGTCTCAGTATTTCCTACGCCCTTGAGATAAAAGCCGATATCAAACGGAGAACGAAGAACTGTACACTGGAATCCAATCAATCGTGGGTACAGGAAGCTTGACCTCTTGCAAGAAGCTAACAGCTTTTACTGATTGGCTCTATTTGGATAACGCACACGACATTCACTTTATCACCAATAAGACATGACGAAGTGTCGGATCTCAGCTTTTATTGGCAAATACTAATTTTTCAATGCGTTGCGAGATAACAGAATTAATCCAAATCAAATGTGCCATTCATTTTAACTACGCAAGTGCTATTTAGCGCCCATGGATCACTGGTGTCGTTTTACTGTAGATAGCCGCACGTACGAACCATTTGTTACAATACAAAGTCAATAACATCTTCTGAACGCTAGGCGACCATATTGGTTACCTACAACGTACACTTTAATGACCTTAAACGATTGTTAAAATCGGCGCAGTGCGGGAATCACATGCAATAGACGAAAATACACATTTATCTAAGTGTACTTTGCCTCTCACAATAACCTTTCTTGATACTTAGACCAACTTGTACACATCAACGAGAAATAGATAATTCATGTTTGTAAACTAAACACCAATGTTAATGAGGAGTTATACCAAAACATGCAAACAGTATTTGCAGTTAAATTAAGTCATTGTTAGTCTGTTTCGTATCATATCTGCACATAGATTAATGATCAACCACAGCTACTACCAATACAAATGTCAGACGCAGCATACGTGTTTTGTACACTATGCGGTTTGCAATCAATTTAGGATTGGGTGTATAGCAAAGGAAGAGTGATATATTGGTATCATGTTTATGCTAAATTACATGCAATTAATGCATTAACAAAATACTGGATTATACAATATATGGTGTGTATAATGGTTAACCAATGGCATGAAGCGACACATTGCACCACAGTGTGCGTGGCGTCATTTTCAAATTATAGTCTTGCACAATCTGCTCGCAGACTCGTTTTCTGACTAATAATCGCGCAAATACCGCCTGTCATATTTCAGCTGTTTTATGTTTATTCATACTAGGTGGTACTCAATGCAGATTTTCTCCATAGAGAGTTCACGCTACAGCCTCGATTAGCTGGATATGACCAGCAAGCAATGACCATTGTTTGGCCTTCACGGTTATTTCGTCCTTGTATGAGATTCCTTATTCAACATGTGCATATTAAGCCAGGTAGAGGCTCACACTCCCCTTCCCTCGTTCCCACATACCAGTGCTGCATCGGGCAGTTTATGCCTCGTTGTATTTGACTGCAATGCAATGATGAAAAAAAGACACATTACGGGTCATTCAATAATTTTGTGTTGTTTTTTTGGAAATCCATTAATCATTTACTTCAAATCATTCTACAGGCTAATTTTGCACACTATTTGGCCGCCACCAGTGTTCGATGAACTAAATTCACACCAGTCAGATGTGTATGGAACAGGACAGATGTGATCTAGATGTAGAAGAGGATAACGGCATTTCAAGTTGAATTCAGTAATTTGGTATTGGTCACAGGTGAACAGTATAAATATGCCAGGCCAGCATTGGATTAAAGGGATTGACTATGCGTATATTACTGTCAGTCTTGTAGCAGTGAATCATATGTTTGACAAAAGGACGGCGTAATAAGGACCAGCTGGTTGTCATTGGGGACTAAAATCAACCAGGCAAGCAGTCGAAGGCTCTTATATCATCCGGAGTAGACTGATCTTCGTCTCATAGAATACACGCATTCGGAAGGTTGTGCAATTTAGCACTGAATATCACGCAATGACCTGTATTTATATTGGACACAAACCAAATGAGCCAAGAGGTAATCTACGTATGTCCTCATGTCCTTATGTATGTATGTATGTATGTATGTATGTATGTATGTATGTATGTATGTATGTATGTATGTATGTATGTATGTATGTATGTATGTATGTATGTATGTATGTATGTATGTATGTATGTATGTATGTATGTATGTATGTATGTATGTATGTATGTATGTATGTATGTATGTATGTATGTATGTATGTATGTATGTATGTATGTATGTATGTATGTATGTATGTATGTATGTATGTATGTATCTGTATGTATATATGTGTATGTATGTATGTATGTATGTATGTATGTATGTATGTATGTATGTATGTCTGTATGTATGTATGTATGTATGTATGTATGTATGTATGTATGTATGTATGTATGTATGTATGTATGTATGTATGTATGTATGTATGTATGTATGTATGTATGTATGTATGTATGTATGTATGTATGTATGTATGTATGTATGTATGTATGTATGTACGTACGTATGTGTATGTATTTTTGTGTGTGTGTTTGCGTGCAGATTGTGTGAAGAGAAAGATTGGGCTTTATCAAATGCCACGCCAAAAGCGGTCATTTCAGTCGGATTGGGCCCATTTCGCCAATTAAACACGCATCATAGATTTGTCTTGGGTTGAAAAACTCAGAGCATATATTATTCGGATGTTGATGTCTACAATTGAGCATTTTGGATGAGTCAACCTTAAATACAACCATCAGAGTCGCTTAAAATTGTGTCTATTAACATCGTAACATGCTACTTTCCTATTATCATGTCAGTTATTTTCCGTTACATGAAGCCCAAATTCGGCACCCTGACAGATGCTCTGGCTCTATATGAGTTGATCCTCAGAAATTAGGAAATCATACTGTATTGCATATTTACATTGAGAATTACGACGTGATCTTGCTTATTGTATCACATTTGTTTATCAATTAGCGTCCAATATTGCCGTGCATGTTTTGATCTAACAACTGCATTTAACTCTTTACATAGTGATAAGCAGGGTGCATTCATTGTCTCCAATATCAGCCGGTCAATGTCGAAATTAATTGCTTTCAGCTGAGATAACATGCTGCACTAAGTAAAAACTGAATCATCTGCTGAGTATAAGCGAAAGTAGAGCGCAAGTAATGCTTCTCGTGTGAGCTCCGGAACCATTCGCTTATTTAACATGCTCACCGATTCATTTATTCTGTATATTTATGGATAATGCTAGATCCTACTGCTTAATGTATTCTGTTTTAGCCAGATAGTGTGGCATTTAGCAGCATGCATGTACAAAGTTGGAAGGCATATATTCATGGCTAGCAAGTCTCTAACTAATGTACGAGCTCACGTGCATTAGTGAGTTACAAAACTAATACGTCAGGCCAAATGTCCAAAACAAAACGCTTTTTACACAAAAACAACCATAACCTCTTGCCAATTTGAGTGGATTTGCCTCATCGGGTGCAATCCGCCGACCACATGGTATTTGTTTTTTATATGAAATAAAATGTTTAACTTTCGCATCACACAACTACAGATGCGTAAATGCGGCAGTGCTCAACGTGTCTTTGGTTAAACGCAGCTTGTTCCGTACGCTTCTCAAACATTAAATGGAGTGATTTACGCAAACATTTGTGTGATACCTTTCTATGAGTCGACTGGAAAGTAAATACCTCATATGTTCAGTAAAATGTGTCAACTCGCATTTACGGAACGCGCACAAAAACTGAATCTCTGATCGCTCACAGCCTCGGATTTCTTTACCAAATAATTATAATTGAAATATTATCGGCCCCAATGCTACATATACCTAAATACCTAACAGCAGGGAATGTTGATTGAACCTTCGCATGGTAGCTGCCAGACCATTTAGGCCTGCATCTACAGAATCGCTTACCAAAACGCCTACTCTGCGTCAATTCTTTACCCCATACTTCGCAAATGTTACTCGTGTTCGTGACCGCTGTAGACTAGCATGCAATTTGCGTGTTACTTTTGCATGAGAATGCCAAGTTTGGCACGACGATGAATATCACGATATTTCATAAATGTGGTGTGTGGCTTGTAATTTCGTGTCTCAGGATCATTTTTAAACGATCAAGCTTCTCTCAGTTCGCTCTCACATCCACGTTCCCCAATTAATATATGAATCCTTGCTGTTGACACAGCTGAGTGACAAAACCAGTGGACGTTTTTCGATGGTGTTTAGCTGCATTACCTTTGTGTATCAGGAATGGCCAGATCAAAAATGGCCACCAGCTATTTTTTTATTTAAACAACAAATACAGTTATTCGGATAATTTTTTATGCTACTAAATTATCCATACTATGTGAACTGTTCAATCCAATGATGATGTGTCATTTGAATCCGATTTTTGGTTATAGGGGATGTGGAATAAAAGAATATAGCTGGGACAGCATGAAAGTATATTAAATAAATAATCGATGTGTTTTCACTTCGGTTTTTATTTGTTAGCATATATACTTATACCATGATAATTAAAGCACATTAAACTATTGCTGGTCGAGCATCTATGTACTAGGGGGGGGCCGGAATCATTTGTGGCGTCATCTTATCAGCATAAATGTGTAAATATCAAGAGACTACTTAGTGTACCATCAGCTTTACATAGTATATTTTCATAGTAAAAGAAATGTTGATTAAACACTGCATCTCGTTTTCACACATTCAATGTGCAGGTGGAAATGAAAACACCTTAACTGTAAAAGGGATGTGTGCAGTGAATTGATCAACGAGAAGTTACTGTCATGCCGGGAAAAAATGGATTTGAGCCGCATTGCAAACCTACGGAAATGTATAATAATAAAAAAGAGAATCACTGCGGGGAACTGACAATCGGATATATAGGAAGTATTAACCAATCACATCAGAACCGTGCGCTAAGTGCATTCCGAAGATGTATCGACACGTTCCAATAAGATGTTTCATAAAGGATTGCGTAACACTAGATCTAGTAGAGTATTAATTCAAGGGTGTTTGAGTAACGTCTAGGCTTTTGTAATACTCTAACAACACCTGAACTGCGGCGAAACAATAGCTAGGTTCTCAAGTTTGTGAGCTGGATGCTTAACACTTCTTAACTAAGTGAGAGTAAGCTCTCTCTGCAACAACAACTAAGGGTGTCAGCCTTGGGATAGGACTATCACACTCGTCAACTTATGTGATCATTGAATTAAAAGTACCCATGCACAGGGCACAAAATTACCATGTTGTATTTGTTCAGCGCATTAGTCATATGTTAATCAATAGTTCTGACCACAAAAATACTATCTTATGCGAGGCAAGCGGTATTTGGTTCCTGGCGCATTCATCACATCTTGGTATAGTACTATTGTAATGTACTGAAATTTTTTTGTTACACTGCACAAAGTTAGCAAGAGTTGATGCTCAGATATTTCATATATTAGGTATCGACTTATCTAGATTTAGTAGAATACTAAAACAAGGATATTTGTATAATTTCTAGGCTTTTGTGATCTTCTAACACACATGAACTGCGGCGAAATAAGAGCTAGGTCTTTAATCTTTTCGATATGACAGCGTCCCTCACAATGCGTGATCACATCGACAACACGATGTTCTCGTGTTTGTGAGCTGGATGCTTAACGCTCACCAACTAAGTGAGAGTAAGCTCTCTGCTACAACAAATTAGGGGGTCGCCCTTGGAGTAGGACTATCACACTCGTCAATTTGTGTGATCATTGAATAAAAAGCACCCATGCACAGGTCCTATAATTACCATGTTGTATTTGTTCAGCGCATCAGTCAAATGTTCATCAATGATTCTGACCACAAACACACGGCGTGTTGATCACGACTTTCGTATGACCGGGCAAGCCGTATTTGGTACCTGGCGCATTCCTCACCCCTTGGTATAATATACTGACAAACGTTTTGACACTGCACATAAGGGGGAACAAAGTTAGCAAGAGTTGATGCTCAGATATTTTTCATGTTAGGTATCAGACTGATAACAGCCTTATATCAATATCTACCTTGTGCTGAACTTTCGCTCGTAACTCTTACACACTATCCAGCATCAGTAAATGTTGTCTAGCATTCCTCGAGATGTGAATTGGCGTGTCTCCTCGTTACGTCATTTCACTGTGGTTAATATCTCATTGTAGGCACCACTAGAAAGAGCGCCATTGCATTTCGATGAATAATTCACGATCATACTTCACAATAACATTGATGCCTGAATTCAGTTGGAGAAAAGCTATTTCAATGTGCACTCAGCTTTGCGCCAAACAAAAATAAAGCAACTGTATGGCAATCAATGAATATAATTGTCCTTATTTGTGTGCATTCCCGTCACTCGAGAATGATTCATTTATATGGGGAAATGAGCCAATTTTTACTGCCTTACTTTAATAAGCATGCATTCTTGTGTCGTGGGTGGTTTGTGGTGGCTTTGAGAATGGTCTTTGTTTTACTGCCTCTGTGCAATAAGCGTATTCTTCTAGCAGAGTCTGATGTGGCTCAAGCTTGCATTAAAATGGCGACCACGGGTATTGCAGCGCTTGTGTAATAAATCTATATTTTTTACATCTTAACGCAAGCTCAACGATTATATTTATTATTAAAAGGATAATAAATGAGATATGAAAACATCGGATAATTTGTCTTTCCCACTTAAGGGCTCCATAGGACTAAAAATTCTAACAGCATTTGTCCTTAGAAAAGAGAGAGGGTACGCTTACGAAAGCGTACCTCTAAAACACCGCCACATAGTACACACCAGATTGTTGTGGTAGAAATGTAAACTACATATATCGTGAATTCGCAAGTAGCAAACCACAATCATTAGGTGCTTTCCGATAACAATTTTATAGTATTCATACGTCATGCTAACCAGTATCTACACTCTTAATGTAATCTAGTCAACTTGACTAACTTGGCTAGTCATATTGACTGTCCACCAAACGACTAATGTGTTAGTCAATTTGACTAATGCAGTTAGTCAAATATTGATTAGTCAAAATGACTAATCTACCTAGTCAAGTAAAGAGTGGTCAATATGACTAATCTATTAGTCACTATGACTATCTCATTAGTCACATTGACTATAGCGTAAGTAGTAATGACTATTGTACTTAGTCAGACCGACTAGAAGATTTGGTCAGTTTGACTATGAATGAAGGTCAGTTTGACTATGATTAAAGGTCGAACCAGTGTAAGAACCAGTGTAAAAACAAGTCAGACAACATAATATGCAAAACAAGTAGACTTTATAGTATATAAACACTTACATGCATGCCCTTGTTAATACTAGCCCTGACACAAAGAAGCTTCGCATCAACTGGGTCTTTAGCCTCATCATCAACGACCAGCATCACCTTCAGTACATAACGAAACGTATTTTTGGTCGATAGGTGGTAAGGCACATAAACACATAAATGGCGGCCATCAGCATGCCCATGGCCATGACCTCTGTTTCATCCACAGCTTCTCCAACAGATGTTATTACTGGTGTCGTCCTGCGTTGCGACATTCTAAAACACATAGTAGACTTATGGTTGAAGCTAAGCACTCATTAGTACTGATACCAGCAATGGTACACGACAATACATACAAAAATACAGAAAACTATTTAATATTCTCACCTAATAGTATGGAGGCGATTGTCAGAAAATTTCAACTGAAGATTTCCAATTTCCTGCAGCAACTGGTTAAAGAACCGCCGCAAAGGTCAAGCTTCCGGTATGCCGCGGCGCGCATCTGTGGTTATGTAACCAACCCGTGTGATCCGCGCATCGCGGTCTCCCATCAAGGAGAAGATAACGCTCTCAGGGTGGTCAAATTGACTAGGTAACTAGTCAAATAACACCTGACCAGCCTTGCTAGTCATTTTGACTATGTTGCTAAGTCGATTTGACCATGTGATTAGTCGTTACAGAGTTTGACTAACTTCGATAGCTGGGTGGCCAGGTTATCTAGTCATTTTGACTAGATTGGGTTAAGAGTGTAGTGGCCAATGCCGTTCATATCGCTGTGCATGCTTTTAAATTTACATGCTTGCCCATTCTCTGATGAATACCATTGACTGTGACGAAAAGCCCTGGTTGGTTTTCTGATAATATGCCCCACTATGCTGAGAGGAAGAAATGAACTTTACGCTCATGTGTTATCACATTGGCTTGCATGTTCTGTCTGCTGGAGTGTCTGTTTTCTCTGGGCCGCATCACAACTGGCAATTAATCGGATCCTTCACGGTGTATTGCACACTGAATCAAAGCAGGTTGTATGTTTAGCTATTCATTAATGACATTTTATCAATAAAGGAGGACAGGTGAGTACAAATACAGCTTTTGAGCTATCGCTGCCAGACATGTTATCGGATTTAAGAGCGCATCAAAGCTAAAGTCTCTATATTATGCCAACATTTGTAAATTTCATTATGCGAGAGGGGGTGATGGAGTAATAATTTTCTTCTTCGTCTTCTTCTTTTCTTTGTTTGTGTTATACAGAGCTAAAATAGACCCTCCACCGATAACCCAAACACAATATTGATGATTGTTGTCATGTTTATCTATAATCGTGTAATTTCAAGCAAATCACTGCTTATCATAGGGATATGGAATGAAGCAATGCATAATTGATGTTATTGCCGTTATCTATAGAATCGTACATTATAGGGAAAAAGTAAATAAATAGACTACCACAGCTTGACTGTAAAGAATCCAGTCCACAATGATGAACGCGTGTTGTTGTTACTGCGCTGCTAATGCATATGCCATTTGTTTTAGCTCCGCAGAACCTAGCGATAATGAGCTGGATTTCCCCGCACAATGTAAATTCACAAGTATCTATGATATAACGTCAAAACACCCGTGTGATTTTAGTAGACGCTTTTTAGAGACATCCTCGCATATTCTTAAAACTTCATGAGCAAAATAGTCTAAATAATTCCTCAAATACCTCAACTGTCGAGGTTTGGCATCAATGCAAGTGCTGTAAAGACTTAATGGCCCGAGACATTGGCTGGTGCAAACAACTTAAATGACGTCGTTGGTGGGTAATAAAAATAAAAGGAAAGCTGGATGGTATATGAATATATGTGAACATCATTGGTATAACGAATCAGGACGGGCGTTGCAAGCTAAGGGATAAGCACTGTTATTTTATGTGAAGTACAGCGTCTGAAGTGTCGGAAAGAAAATGCTGGAGTGATCTTACAGGGAACCCTAGTGTATGTCCTTTAGTGATTTACATGCCAAGATATATATTACCCGGAAATATCTTGTAGTACATTCAGGATGTTTTTGAAACTAACATTTTCACGCAATTCACCGAACTAAATTTGCGGGATATCTACACCTGCGAAATCATAATACGTGAAGGTACAATTGGTCAATGCAGTTGTAGTCGTGGGATATAACAAAGTAAATTACATGCGTTTGGACAAAATCATTAAGGATTGGTTTGACGCAAACTCTCACAACTGTGTTCGTTGGGTAATAACAGTTTTAAGTCATCCGATGCTACGATAGTGTAACGCCAAATGTATTATGTCGAAGGATTTTGAACACCTAAATTGTTATATTTCGAAGAGACATATATCAGGCGTCATACTGGCAATATTGACGAGAGGTAGTGTGAATCACTGTAGAGCTTTATGTGGTTCCAGTATCAGACGGAGTAATTTAAAGTATGACTGGCCCAGAGTTCTGCCCATAATGTAATAGGCGTTTACGAGGTCGTGCACTATACTGCGTACAGCGTACTATATGTACGAAATTGTGATTAAATTTCAGCGTAATAGTCTCTCGGTGATCGTAAAGAGCCCATCCGAGCAATAGCGAGACACTTCAAGTATAATTTAGCGAGGACGAGACGATTACAGAGCCTTTCGGAAACGATAGTGTAATGGATAGCAAGGGAACTCTATTCTGTGAACCAGAGTAAGCTCGATGGGTGCAACCTGATCTTCAACACAGCCTTTCATATTGGGTTATGCTGGTTTGTTGATCACTATTTGATCACATAGCAGTTACTTATAAATAGGTAAACTTGATCCAGTCATGCTGGTATCCAATATGACTTATATAACCACGACTGTCGTAAACGCATCAAAAGTTTTCAGGGTGTGCATTACTAGACCCTATACCTATAGAAATACGATCATTCGTTTGTTTGTCATGGTTACTATTTAATGGTGATCATTAAACTTGGCCTTCATCGAGAAGTGAAGAAAATCAAAGAAATAATATTTGAAGCTTTAATTGAGAACCAGGTTTTAGCACAACTCAAACTAATATTATCAAAACAGCACATACCATTTCGGTAATAGTCACTGTCATACGACGGTTAACCTAACCCAGCGAGAGTACTGGGCCGTATTGGGCGGGATTTAAGTGGTAGAACAATCAATTAAACCTACAAATTACTGACACTAAGATGCTCATCATGGACCGTACCCATGCAGACGCGAGAACTACAGCTGATGTCACTCTTATATTCTTAACACACGATGTGCAGCTAGTAAGTTTTTGTCACATTTTATTGGCTATTGACGGTAGATTATTCTACAGGTCACGAGACGTAAACCTAATAAACTAATCAACCTTCGTCATAACAAGCTTATCATTAGACTATGCCGGCATCATAGATACCTGGGACATTCAGTAAAACAAAGCTCGATGCACATGTGTTATGAATCGATGAATTCAGTAAGTATATATTTGCTAGCAATGTTGCCTATATTAATTAATGGCGTTCTTAACGGGAAGCATGTTTTACAATTGATTGCAATACAACGTAGATTCCCACAGTTCAGGATTTAATTCATACGTGGCAGCACAAGTGAGGCTTTGTCATTTGTGATAAACTAGCGCCATTGCAGCAACCGAGCGCATTTCTCCCTAATGATATCACTAACAGCTACTTGCCAAAAGTGATGGTAGCTTAGTTTTGTATATGCACTTGTTATACAAACACTGTCGCTGCTCTTTTGGGAATGATTTTGTATATAACATGATTCTTGTGGCTAATGAGAAATGTATGCCAATGGCTAGGCAGGATTTGTCAAATTTAATATAGAACCTGTATATGCAATAATGTCTGCCAAGGAGCATAGGAATGCACCAGAAATTAATGTTGCGCTATGCGGTTCACCTTCAAAATTGTCAATGTATTGGTACTTTCGTAGATTGATATTGATCCAACAATTACGTATAAATCCACTCGTCATTGAAAGTCTCTCTATGTGCACGTTTAAAACACGTTTGCAACTTCTGAGTGGCAAATTAGACACTATTACATAATATATAAACATGATCTAAGCTGGAGTCACTGTTGTGCAAGCACTACTGCCGTTCCTTTGAGAACGATTTGTAAGTCAAACGAGGCACATATATCATGAGTGAGACAGAATCAGTAACGTCGTCAACAGAGCTTCTGGATGTATTAAGCCCTATGCCAGCTACTGCAAATCGGCATTATCAGATATTGAGATAACTGAACTTCTAGACTCCGAATGCTGTAAGAATCATTACCAATATCGTTCACATATCACGTTGATGCACAACAGAGGCATCGCGTTGATGCACAACAGAAGAGGCAGTCATACCTTAAGTATTTTGAATATTGTATCACACGATTGACAGATGCATTTTTTGGGTTGCATTAGTAATACATCGCTTCACCAAGTGAAATCACATTTATTTGTCTACGGACGCGAATGGCTACGGATGAATACAGACGTCATATACATGGTACCCACAAAGACTCAGGTTGTCTTCTTGAATTATTACCTTGAATTGGCAAAACGGCGGAACAGCATATGCACAAACAGCGCTCAATACCTGTTTAACCATTTGGCAGGGAACTTATATGAATGTTAGAGGTAGATACAAAGCAGGATTCTATTCCATAAAGAATGTCAATTGTTTTGTTGCACGCAACATTATAAATTTATAACATGCATAGAGCCACGTTTGTAGGAAGTGCCTCCCAAGAGCAGAAGATCCATCACGCAGAGGCAACCGAAATTAATGACGCTGTAAAAACCCGAGTCTTCGGGTCTGAGTTAACTACATGTGTCCACATGCCGTTCTATTGGCAAATATATTTTAATGGAGGCTATTCCAAGTTTACTTTACGGTTATTGTATAGACCTTTTCAACAAGAAGCCCCAAAATGGGATGACGGGCTTGCCGAATTTGCCGGCATTTGACTACCACCTCAGAGAGCCACGTGAAGAAACCCTGTTATGTATGTATCCTCCGTCATCAATGCATTATAGGGCTTCTAAGTTTCCAAAAGTAATGTTGCATTGTTTGTACCACAACAGCTTCCATTATAGTTATGGAATAGAACTCTGATAGTGCAAATAGGACGTGAACATTATAAAACGGTCCATAACACGTGGTTACTCATACCAACCTATCCATCCTTTATGCGGATATGGATAATATATGTGTTATCGATAATATCCGTTAGCCCTATTATGTTGTACAGCACGGGAATAAAGTCCGGTTAGAGTTACATTCCCTATGAATGTTAAATTCATGGGGGAGCTACCTTGTACACGCCGCAAACCCCATTCACTTTAATCAAAAGGCTAATCCACCAAATGCTAGCCTCCGACGCGAAATGAAAACACTCATGTTAACGATCGTCTTCCGCTACTGCATCTAAAAGGTTTGCGTCAAATAGGGCAAGAGTTTTAGTTGATATAGTGCGCAAATAGCTAAAACGAGATTGATGGATGAATTGACAAAAAACATATTGCCGAACGGTTTGTTTTGTGATATAAAATTAGACGAAAAGTAAACAGTTTCAAGACACAATAATATTGCCACACTTGCACCGAGTCCATCGACTGTGAGTCTTCTAAATAGGACAAGTAACGGTGTTCATAACTGCTGCGTGATAGGAACAGTGCAGAGGCACATAGCTATGTCCCTTTCAAGTGACCCCTGCACAATCGCACAATATCTCCATTTAGACGCGATTGACATGCTACTAACGAACATATAGATACGTCATTATTACTCGTGAGTCATGTACCGGCCACGACCTTCATGTTCTGTACAGGAGATTGTAAAGAACACTTATGACCCTACCGATACGTGCGTGATATCCCAGCATGAGAGGTAATTACATCGAGGACCATATTTTAATATGGAGCTCATATTTACACCAATGCAACTAATGGCTTTCTTTGAAGCTGGTAATTAACCTGCATGCACGGAGAGTATGACCCCTAAGACGGTAATGTGAAGCAAATGAGCATTAGAAAGGTGGGTGTAGTACAAAATGATCCTCCGTAAGTTAGGGATTTGCTTGTATGTGCTATTTGCCTGATCAGTACAGAATTATGACGGACACGCTATCGTTACCGAGAAACGTGTGGGCAATCTGTTTACCTTTGTATACGATACAATCATCACTACCAATATTGTAACCTGTCATTAACAGAGCTGAACAATAAGAAATCATTGTCGCAGTTGTGACGCATTTTATATTCGAACGAAAAACAAGATTCCCCCATCTTTATATAACTAAAATTTGAATTTCGTTAACCTTAATGCAGGTTGACAGAGCAACAGTTTGATACAGTTGGCAAAATGACTGTAAACATCAGAAACCGCCAGAAGCCTAGGTATTCTGATGGGCTCACGGTTTACCGGAAAATCGCATGTTATAAATCAACTCTATATCTCTTTCATCAGATTACAATATTAGCAGCTTTCGAAAGCGTAATAACCAATCCACAACCGTCATCCGTATTCACGCCTTTGTATTATCTCGACTCAATTATTGCCATTTGCTCCTGTATGAGTACCTTATTGCATGAGGACACTACATTGGCGGCTTGTTGAAAAAGGCATTACATACAAGATTGTACTTCTCATCTTTGAGGCTTTTTACAGAACCGCTAACTAAGCTATAAACAACCTGCAAAGAATCTTTGATTATGGACAAAAATCTGCTACCATTATCCAAATATCTAAATATGACTGCCTATGATTACGGAGCGTTTAGAAATGAACCACCAAGTTTGTAAAGCGCACCTTCCTACCGCCATCCCCCACTTAATTCTTATAATCCGATATCAAGACATTTCTTTCTGATCAGTGCTATGATAAATAATGCAAGCATTATCGCCTTTAGGCAGAAATGCTTCTTGGAAGCAGGCGCTTTCAAATGCTTTCAATGTATGTATGTATGTATGTATGTATGTATGTATGTATGTATGTATGTATGTATGTATGTATGTATGTATGTATGTATGTATGTATGTATGTATGTATGTATGTATGTATGTATGTATGTATGTATGTGTATGTGTATGTATGTATGTATGTATGTATGTATGTATGTATGTATGTATGTATGTATGTATGTATGTATGTATGTATGTATGTATGTATGTATGTATGTATGTATGTATGTATGTATGTATGTATGTATGTATGTATGTATGTATGTATGTATGTATGTCTGTATGTCTGTCTGTATGTATGTATGTATGTATGTATATGTATGTATGTATGTATGTATGTATGTATGTATGTATGTATGTATGTATGTATGTATGTATGTATGTATGTATGTATGTGTATGTATGTATGTATGTATGTATGTATGTATGTATGTATGTATGTATGTATGTATGTATGTATGTATGTATGTATGTATGTATGTATGTATGTATGTATGTATGTATGTATGTATGTATGTATGTATGTATGTATGTATGTATGTATGTATGTATGTATGTATGTATGTATGTATGTATGTATGTATGTATGTATGTATGTATGTATGTATGTATGTATGTATGTATGTATGTATGTATGTATGTATGTATGTATGTATGTATGTATGTATGTATGTATGTATGTATGTATGTATGTATGTATGTATGTATGTGTATGTATGTATGTATGTATGTATGTATGTATGTATGTATGTATGTATAAATGTGCTTTCTTCAACCATTCAACGATTTCAGCTTGATTAGAGGTAATTAGGAATATAGTCCTCACCAGGAACATTACTGTATCGTTGTGCATGCCTAGCGGAACATTAATGCACATCTCGGAACACAATAATACAGAGGAATCGATATCCACGGCCTAATTTGGAGGGATAAAATGGACCAAATGTATCCCCTGCCAAGCTCGCTGTATGTATGACGATATACTGCCAATGTGCTTTATTCTCGTCCATGGATACGTACATGCACAATCATTGCTTTATTTTGTTATTTTTGGTCGAGAGTTATAAGCACGAATTAATTGCTGCTGAATCTAACAAAGTGACGCATTGTCTTCTTTTAACCATAGATTATCAGGCCAAGTGACATACGCTCAAACATATACTAGATCAAAGGGAGAATGTTTATTGATAGCAGAATGAGCTGAAGTACAATGCAGATTTCCTTTTGCAAAACCTAACCGCTTCTGTTCAGAGATAACACAGAATAACGACCATTGCGTGGCATAGCAATCATGGGACAATCAGATTAATTTAGTACCTGGTTGAACTGTAATAAACGATGCACGCTTCGGAACGTTAGGCTCATGCACTACATTAGTTCATTTAATCCATGACTTTGTGTTCATGTTCACAAACGGAGTAAGTTTCAAACGAATTCCTATGGACGGTACTGAGCGGTAAAATGTGTATGCCTTATAACATGACAGAAAACTGCGCCCATTAATCCTAAGACAATTGTGTTTTTTTCCTGTACTATGCCAGGACCGTGAAGCCGCTACACTTTACCTTTATAATGGTTTAGGTAAGGTTTGGAAGCTTTATATGAATTGATGATACGCATTGCGTGGCTCCAAATACGGATAAGAAGATAAGCATTTCACGCCGCTAAGAATATGTAGAATATAAGTTTTAGAGTAGCAAAAGGTAAGTTTAAGGCCCACACATCGAACCACGGTTAAGTTAATGTAAGTGTTTTACAAGCCATACTCTCGCCATCTGTAGTACAGCAACATTAGATAACTAACACATAAGAAATAAGAGCAATAATCACACGCGTAGCACCGTTGCTATACTCTACAAATAGATTGTGCTGAGTGTTAATTGCTTGTAACGGAATACATAATGCGCACATCCGATCATATACGCAAGGAAGTATATAACATGGATACTTCGCACAGAACAACATTGTACAACATACTACGCTGCCGGACTTTGTGTATAAGTATAAGTGTATTCTGAAGGTTAACTAGAACTTGACCGCTTACCGGTCTCCTTGGAGTCGTGAAATTTCGATTCAAGGATTAGAGGTTCATTTGGAGAGCAATATAGAGGTAGGCGAGACTTTTACAGCCTCTTTTGAGCTTGTAATAAACGGCAAGGTAACCGTTGAATGTGCACTAGAGTAAGCAATATATGTGTCCATTGATCATCATTTGGGGATGTATATGTATATTGTGCACATTAATAAGTTCTAGAGTGCATTATTTAGTTAACAATAGGCAAACGCGGTATAATAACAGCTCTATCAACTAGCTCTAATGACCCTTAAATCGACTGCCGCTAGGTCAACGTTTTCGAATGTACTTAATGTAGATGGCTCTACTGGTAGCGCGTATTGTTAAAAGTTACTGGAATATAATAGCGCGATTAACGTCACCGGGGATGTCCCTTAAATGTGCTAGTCTCACCCAGTGCGGTCGACCCACCCGAGGACACGTGGTGGCGGTTGTTGCAATAGTTATTATGTGGATACCCCCGAAAATACCTGGAGGAAAGTCCTTTCAGCAGGTCCCAACGCATTTGTTTGATTTTGACATACACGTCGTGCCGGACTACACCGGCAAGAGCTCTGAATATTCAACTGGGATCAACTATTAACTTGTTATTTTCAACTGCAGTTGTTCCATCACTCTACTGCATCCAGTATTTTTTGCGTTACAAATATCCTTGGTCAATTGGAACAGTTGGAAGGGTTAGTTACTTAATCGATACATTCCGCAAAAAAGATACATCGTGAATAAGTCAAAGCTGTCTCTTATATGTTGCGTCATACACCGTAAAGTAAAAGCTCGGGCTGTATGCTTCGATCGGTTCTGAAGTAAATAATGCAAAGATAATAGAGCACTTTTGTGAATAAATCTGTTCATTTAATGTAACAGAGATACTCAGATGTTTTTGTAGTCTTGCACATACTGAATAACATTTGTTTTTTGAAAAGCGACCAAAATAGAAGGACGGAGCATCGACATCTTTTTATTCTACGCTTTGTTTTTGTCTATGCCTAGTTAACTACAACTCCAGCAGTGGTATCATCGCACTGATTAACTGTCGTGTTAACGACAACTATGTGCCGCAGTATGTCTAACATGCGGGGGACGTTGCAAAACCACATTTTTAACTTTGCAGATGCGAAATAAGTACGTATGTGAATGATGTCAATTGAAGTTATTATGAATTTATGGGTGCAGTATCGTGCATGGTGTGTGTGTGATATCTAACTTTAAACTATCTTAAATCTGACCATGGCATCGCACGTGATTTTCATAATGGCTGATCAGTTTATATATACTATAGTCGCACTTGTGATATTTGCGCTTTCATCGCCACCCCTCTTAAATTATTTACAATACTCGCTAGATGTTTTCACACGTCTTGTAAGGTAAAGTCAATATGTTTATGTCCAAATGTGCATATTCCTTGTCAATAGTGAAAAACATCACATCAGCAGGCAGCTAAATACTCTTTATAATCCCGTATATTGACTTAAAACATACAGTCATATTTAAACATCCATTGTCTGGTTTGAACTATGTGGCAATTTCTTCATGTAAACGAGTTGTCAGATAGCAATATCAACAGCTATACACACATGTTTAGTGCGTATCTATTCAGGAATACAAGCCTTGACGATTACCAGGCTCAAAATCAGATACCATTTTAGACATCACGAAATTATTGCTCCCAGCATCAACACTACGGCGCATCATTACTTCCAAAACGCGGATTCCAAGTATCAGAAACATCGGTTTAGAACATTTGGCTGTGATGATCATATTCGATGATAGCTCACGCGCGTTGTGGGATACTGCTTATCCTACCGTGATATATCTAGGAAAAAACCTGCGCGATACTGCTACCCCTGAGACATTGTTCAGAGGAGCAAACATCTCGATTGTGTCTCGTTTTGTTTGCATAGAAGTGTTTTGTGCCAATTTGGAAACGTTAATATGTCTGCCAGAGCCAAGAAATAGTCTGTTCAACGAGATGAAAGAACGTTAGCAGAGACGTATAACCAATTGTACAACGTTTGTTAGTTCCTTGGCACACAATAACAATGCATAATATACCTTATATGTGCCAGAGCCATCCACATGGTCTACTTTCTTTGAGGGCCAAATAACGGTTGAAAGTACATCACATCTCTGGGTTAAATGTATAAGCATTGAGACCTAATTACACTAACCTGGACAATTACCTTCACAGTGACGACTTACTTCTAAAGATTGTTACCTCATATCATACTTGCATTCGACAAAAGTATAACATTCTGAAGAACGCCAAACTTATCCGCTAATTGCACAGCAAATCGCGCTGGCTTTATATGTTTCCAACCCTTCGCTTATAATATCTGTACCTATAGCAGGATAATGAGCACATAAATACAGCCTTAAGTTCGAAGGTACATTATTGCCCTGTATCGTTCCGATTTAAGATAATACCTTCCCTAACAGATGCAGGTAAATGTGCATGGTTAGGCAAACAGAGTTTGAATAGTTCATATTCTAACCAGTTATGCTTCAAAGCTATCTAATTAAAAAGGTAACGCTATATTGTGCAGCAGCTGACATGGCATCATTCTGTCATTATTCATCATAGTTAGGATTTCTGTCCACGACCAGGTCTGTTGGCTATATTATTAATGTTAACGTTGTAATTGGTTCACCACATTGTATGCTCTCTTTAGCCTTACTGCAAATGAAAGCATTTAAAACTGTTGAGCGATTTGCGCGCGAATGAAAAATATTAGATGCATTCAATAGATATGTATGCATCTCAGTAGAAGTGACTATAAAATTGCACTTGCGGTAATAACCACACTTAATATTTTCAACCAAATAATGTTTCCGCGCTTGTTCTAGAACATATTAAAGCATATCTCAGACTTCTCAACCATTGCACCTCTGGCCAAGGCTGTAGCAATGACATTTGATATGTGTCTGTCCAACGCCATGTTATAGGGTCACTCAAATGCTTATTACAATATCTCGTTTCAAAGTATGCTATGTATTGTCTTTGAATATCAAAGGCTATGACAAATTATAACGGGTCGGACGCAAAGGTTACGATTGGAATTGTTGGTCAAGTACACGATAAAATAGAACTCAACACAACATGTTCTACATCATACCACACTGCGTCACATTGCTCGATAGTATCAAATCTGAAGATTTATTACAACGTTGACTGCTATTTTTGAATAGTGGCCAAAATAAAAATGCAATTACCACGCGGCCAAGGTAAGGTACATGGATTGAGATACGGTACATGCAGCTAAATATGGTACGAGGTGAAAAATATGGTACATAGGGCTAGATATGGTACATAAAGTAAGATATAGTACATGAAACTAGATACAATGATACGCTTTTTAGCAAAATGTCAGCTGCCGCTGTGCAAAATACACAACGGAACTATGTAAAACGTTCAACATACCTACCGTAAGAGATACATTTAACCCATATGGTGCTGTTGTTGCAGCTAGATTTCCCGTGATTCCAGATATGATTGAAAAAGTAGGTAATTGTTTCTATTTCTAATTTGACGTTCACATAATTTAATGCAGAATAGTCATTTATCATTGTCTTTTGGTTGTTTTGTAATATTACCTAGACGGTCGACGTATTACGCGAAACATGAATATTTGTTATACCACCTAGGCGGATTTAAAATCCTAATCTAGTGAAAGAGTTGACTCAACAATGTTGGCGGAAAAAGTGTAATGACTGAAGCAGCTGTAGCTCCTCACATACTGAACTTTACTTTCATGGAACACCCGATCTGATGTATCTGGTGATGAATTCAACATGTTTGGTGCTGTTGCGTGTTAACGCTAGGTACATTTGTGCTATGCATAGGTGTTCAGCAATTATCCTAATCAAAATTAACCGGGTGTCGGTTTATAGCGCAACTAGGTGAATGCCTTGTTGTATTTGTGCGTTGTGCTGTAATACTAGTTCCAATCATAAACATTGCAGCCCTGAATATACACACAAACAGCAGGCAAAGATGAGCTTGACTCCATTGTAGGCATATGGATGAGACCAACTCACTTTGTCTAGTGTTGCCAAACATTCGGTAACAATAAAATATTGCCACTTTGGAAGCTTATATGCTCGCAGGATAATGCATTAAGCACAAAAACCCGACTCGATGTAAACGCATTTATGTGTATGAATGGCTTTTAGCGACCTATGTAGCCATTAATAAGCAATTGGCACTAGAGTGCTTTTAGGTGATATGAAAAATATATCCTGTCTGGCCTTTAAAGCTACATCAACTAATGAGCTATAGGCCAGCGAGTTGAAGCATGACACAGAAGACCTGCTGTTAAGAATGGTTTACGCGGAGGATTGTGAATAGTCACAAACCTATAACCAGTTTACTATAACAATACATGGAATCAACCCTATCGAAGTGTCTCTAAAGTAACCCAAAAGTAACTTATGAAATCACCAAAACAAAACTGTATAGCTAGCATGATTGATCGTGGATAAAACAAACTGAAATACCCGATGATTAAAATATATTATATACTTTCAGCACTCTGAAAAGAGCAGTGATGTTGAATGCGTTATGTCCATCCTTATCAGAAATGGTCAGATATGGAGATAACTGAACTTCTAAGCCGAGAGGTTTATCAGAAGCGTTGCCGTAAGCGATAACACATCAAGTAGCGAACCACTACAGCAGCGTCATATCTTAACAATATGAATGCAAATTCTTAGATTCCATTACACAAGTGATAGATTTATGTTTTTGTGTTGCAGATGCAATACGCGTCATCACACGCAATGCGTTATCGTATGGCGAATTCGAAAAGAAGATGAGTCATTTGCTGTCTTTCCGCATTGCTTTTCCATGTTTGGTCCTAGATCATTGCACTTAGTCGAATGCTTCACAAGCTAGCAACGACGCTCAGCGGCATAGCGCGACGCAACCACTCCCGAATAGTAACAAAAGATAAGTCGGCGAAGACGCACCTGGTGTGTAAAGTTAATATGTGGCGCTATATAGAGCATATCCTAATCAAACATTTTAAACAGCACAAATCTCATATGTAATCACATGAGAAGCAGTGAGACCATGGTTGGTTAACAGCATAAGGAAAACAGGCGTCCGATTTTATATCGAATATATGGCAGCTGTTATTCAATCAAAGCAGATAACCATTCATCTTTACTAACCTCCGCCCTGACCATGCAGTTATACAATTATAACACATCTTTCATAAACCGCTAAATTTGCTGCACATATTCTAACAACCGCGTTCACAGTCAATAATCAACGCTGCAGCCATCTAAAACAAAAGGAAGAATATTCAAAATTATTTTAAGAAAAAATATAGTTGAAAAATTGTAAAAGTATTCCAAAGATTCTAACATTTTGCCGTTGAATTAACCACACTAAATGATATTTAGCACGCGAAATATCAATGTTCGTCATTGCCATTGTTGAATATGCGTTTTCAGGTACTACTATGTCAACATGTTTTTCTGTGCACTTACACGCTGTATTAACTGTTATGATCCATAAGATGTCTACATACTTTTGCTTGCATGCCTTATGTACGACACAGTCCTATATGTATGTACTTGTTGATGTTGCAAGCAATAAATTATTATTATCATCATTATTATTATTATTAAGTCAAAACTACTGGAACGCCAGCTCAGTTTCATACAATCTAGCGATATCGCATTTTACATTTGAAACTAAATATCTACATTCCACACAGAGAGAGGCAGTATTATATATAATTTTAGATTGCAGTTAGCCAGAGCAATAATAATTACGTGAAATATAAAGCCAGTAAGATTGTGCACGGAATTGTATGGTGAAGTACTATGCCTCATGAATAACAATGGTGCGGATGAATAAATAATAAATGATGCATATCATGGACAAACCGTCACTATCTATGAGCACCAGTCTCTCTCATCCCTTAAAGCATATAACGTCCATAACATAGGTTTGTGGGGTCGCTCTAAAACAAGCAGCTTAAGCAGGTTATGAATAATCTAGATATCCTTTATGTATTGGGATGAAACTGACAGCTACTAATCCGATTATCAAACACGCACCAGCTGGTTCCACTACACCAATAATTCAGGAGAGTCGTTTTCTAAAGAAGTTTTTCTGATGAATAGTCTAAGCGAAAAAACCCGGTAGAACTGGTTGCAGATGAAAGTTTTACATGTAGACCGTAATTGTCCCAACGAGACATCGTTCATTTTATAGCAATGTTGGCACCAACAAAATCCTCGTAAACTAGCACTATGGCTTATTTCTTTTCAGGCACAGATTGAATATAATTTACCAAAATGATCGCAACATTTTGGAAATAGATATACGAAAACGCTCAAACTCTTTCATAATAGTACAAATGCTAGATTGTTGTGTTATTGTACCAGACAACTTTACTTTCATTTCCATAATTCGAAGTTCCACAATTCTCAAAATCAGCACTAGGGCAATGCTCAAACCAAGAGTGCCTAGACAAGAAGAAGGTGTGTCACTAAATTCGGGTTGGTATTACAATGAAATAACTTGTGCATCTTTCCGGTGTTTGATCCCTTTGTATATGTCACAAGAGTCATTTGCAGTCTGCAACCGCAAATTCATAAAAAATTGATGTGCAATCTTGGGCCGTTAGCCTACAAATCCCGAAACATGGCGAATTTAATTACCTTTATAATAATAAAGCTTTTAATGAATGTATTGATGATATCGACTGGTCAAATATATATTACATGATAGACACGGATGGTTAATTAATTATATTGCTCTACAATTGGCGAATTTATTGCATAGCATTGGCATTACCTCTGACGTGATATAACTAAATTTCTTACAGCTAAAACAATACGGTTATCGGGAATTATTTTTTGTATTATCCCCAACAATTACGCTGCATCATAGGTGTAATCTTAAAAAACATAATTGATACAAACCAGGGAGTGAAGACAAGTATTATCTTTTGCTGTGGTGTGCGTCGTTTGAAGCATTTTGTGCGATTCAAGTATAAGGATAATACTTGACTGGTTTAATGATAGGCAATACGATGCTATTAAATGTAAATCCGTAACATAATTCGCTAATCAATAGATTAATCAGCAGCTTTGTGACACTAACAGCCCACTGATGGTTCAATGATGTACTCATCACTTGTACGTAATGTTTTGCTATTCGCCATAATCCTACTGCTGATATCAAACCGTTAGTCAAATTGCTATCTTTGATATTGCATTACAGTGTGTGGTCCCATTCATGGAGATTGTGTGTTTTCCTGTGGAATAAATAATTCACATCAAATTAAATATCCGTACCGACAGCAATGTAAATGCTATTATGTAATTGCATCGCCCCATTCTATAAATCATCTTAAGCATTCATTCCCCAACACAAAACATTATGTATGTTCTATGTACTACAGGCACAAATAACGCAAGCGATTTAATTGATTCGCTCAATGCTGCTCATCTATATGTCTTGATGTTTGACATAGAGGTATCATTGCTTATAGTCAAGCCTTAGGCAGATCTACACGACCAGATCACCATACATCTAGTTTGTAATAAACCTAAAAGATACCATAAACACCCGCAACAGAAATGATTGGATTGGATCATACACATATACGCAGAGTAAGAGAATAAACCGGGTAATCTGCTTAGTAGATTATGCTATTAATGTTTATTACAAGGTAACTGGGTCGTAATTGCCGATGTAAGCGTCCTGATTTGATAACGTCACCGACTATAATCGTACGCAAATGCTGTCCTCGGTGGTACCATTAGGGTAATTTTAAAGAGGCCCAATTGTCATCTTCAGCGTATACAAGTATACGCAGAACGGGGTAACCATCTATATCGTTTTGCAAATCACTACTGCAATTTAGTCTCTGTTTGAAATTCTACCTTGACGAATAGACTTTTGTACTGCGGCCACCGCCTTTTTTGTGCAGTGACACTTTGTGGCATCTCCAATAGAGTGCCTCACAATAAAGTACAAATGCACTACAATTGGTATGCAGAATGAATCAAAATAACAATTGTAACACCGTTTTATTTTTGCAGCATTTCTTTATAGACGCAAGTCAAACATCAGTGAGCAGTTTTAGTTTAAGCGAATATCAACTAATCTACCATTTAGGAGCTCTGACTTGAGGTTGAGCGCTACCAATCAATGGCTTTATTCCCCAAAACAATGACATGATACCTCACTGGAGGGTATCGTCTTTAATGAAAACTCATTATGCCAGGGGCTTACAGTCCTTCTACTAGTTAACATTATGTATTTGTCCGTGCCATTGTTCTGTTCATCGTAGTCCGCAGACAACACACAGACTTATCAGCTTATAAAATTGTTCTGATGCTACAATGCGGACATGAATTAGCTCAATCGACCCTTATGGCACAATGTGATGGTGCTTGCGTTGGCGGTTGAGTGCGCGTAATAAGATGTGGAGATTCCGTCTGTTTAGCCAATTTCCGGTATATTTGTGCCTTCCTGTTATGGGGAATTGCATTGATTTTGCGCGACATTATATTTTAAGAGATATTAATGACTTGGACAATACGTGACTGAAAATTGGCCCTGACAAGCGCAGCATTCGCAATAATGGGGTAATAATCCAAGAAATGGCCAGCTTCAGATCATATCCATGTTTTGACGATTACCTGTGTCGTAATCTGTTACTCCCTTTATTGTTATTCGAATTGGCAAAGGTTTATCATTAAGTAAGCTATATGAAGAAGGAATGCGGGGAAGGTTTCGTGCAGCAGTGCACAATTTTAACTAGAATCGATTTCCTGATTGTTATGTCGTAAATATCCCAACCCTGTCTTATATGTTGTGGAAGTCTACCGTGATTACACACAATACTTCGTGATATCACGTCGCAGGCAAAACTGAACGTATTTTAAATTAACAGTTTACTAATGCACTTAGCAACAACACCAAAGGCGTTCTACAACATTTTTACCTGGTAGTTATAAAACAGCTATCGTGCACTTCTTTTGTATATTGTTACACTTATCTTCCTCTAACATGACCCACGAATGACTAGGGAGTCTCTGGCAGATAACAATCACTCTTTCAATTTGTTTAAAGTTTTTGTCGGTATTACAACTTCAACGTTGAACTCAATTCCCTTCAATATCTAACTACGTATTTAGTCACCACCGAACGAGAGCCAGCCACTGTAACGGTTATGTAAATATCATGAAGGCAACTGAACCGTACAAACGTACTAAAGTGTTGAATTAATCGCTTGTAAAAGGGAAGAGGTAATAGTCTCCGTTAACTGATATGAGTTGAATGACATTTTATAGCTAGTAGCAGAATCAATCATACCTCTTCTGTTAATCATGTATCGAACAACCACTTGTATGATATGTTTGTCACTGCTTTGCTGTATGATTTCAATTATCCGTATCAATTTAAATACTTTTATTTCATAGTCTTCATGATTATTATTTTTGCTTTCATCATCATCATCATCATCATCATCATCATCATCATCATCATCATCATCATCATCTTTAGATCACTCATCATCATGGCGGCCCCTTCCTGAAAGGCCGTGACTCCACCCTGCCTCATGGTGTCGTGCCAACTTCCTTCCACCACGGGGCAACGGATATGTACCAAGCTGGCAAGAGCCTCTAAAGCACCAACAATCCTCACCACCAACGCGACACCACCACGTAAAAATATTGCCATCCTCTTAGCTATATGCGAAATCAACGATCTTTCACCACTTTAATTTATCTAATAATCGTATTTGTGGCAAATAACACCTAAAATCGGTATGCTGCAATAATTTTGTTCCATTTGCTATACTGGCGTACAATGCAGAATTTTCCGAATATCTCCGGGAATTATTGTTCGATCTTTACAAAATTTACGCTATTTTGTCACTCAATTTAACTTTTGTGAAATATATCTTGCTGCTAAAAATTAATAGTTTTCCCAAGTTTCGATAAATCGTGGTATCAGTTATTTTAAGAAAAGAACAAAATAATTCAATCGCCTATAAAACGATTAATAACCGTCCGATGGCAACAACAATTCTGTTGAAGATTGTCAGTGACATGGTTATTTGCTTAGTTTCATTTCATAGATGTTGATGACGTCATTCCAAGTTCGGAACGCATCAAAGTTTAATAATTCCCTATATCTCCCTGTGAAACCCTTTGATATTAAAAATGCTTACATATTCTGATTTTTTCTGGATATATTTAAAATTCATGCCTATCATCGTTCGATCGTAAAAAAAGTTACATTTTCTAAACGCTGAAATATTATAAAAATTTATAACTGACACGTTTGAGAAAACTTACTGCATTTTTAAAGCGCGTTTAATTGTACTTTATTTCACAAGGAAAACTTTCGTAATTATTGGTTCAATAGTCATCAAAATTAATTCAGTTCCTGTCGTAGTAGATGTAAATGACGTCACTTCTTGTATTGAACAAATTAATGCTGCAGCATATGATAAATTGTTGTGATTTTCATCATAGCGAATCACCCAGAACCTGCGTCTTCAAATAAACTTATATTGTATGGCAAACCAATTCAAGGGAAGCAAGAATGATACCGACAGTACATATGGTCAGAACGATAAGTGGTGGGCAGGCATTAACTGCCACTGCACAAGAACGCAATGGTCGTATGCATAAGTAAGGCATATGTTACTGCACGGTGCCGTCAACGGACCCGTGCGGTCATCTTCATCTTAGGTGGAGATGGTGTCTTAGCCAATCACCGAATCAAGGTTCGCGCTCAAGATAAATTGGTTTCAGGAAATGTAAACATATTGAACCAGACTGCCAAATGTCCGCTTTATAGTAGGGCACTGGGTGCAAGTTTGCATATATCGTATTACCGTATATTCCATAGAGACACATTCTTGTCCTTTGATATGCAAAACTATACAGGTTGCACAAACCACTTCAAAACACGCAATCCAGAGGGGTAAAAATAATTGATTATGGTTAAACTGCAACTGCGGTAATGTCGTAGAGCTTCTGTATTGTTACTTGCTCCTGCATCGAGAAAAGTACTCATTGTGGCAGTGATGATGATGATGATGATGATGATGATGATGATGATGATGATGATGATGATGATGGCAACGTGGTTTGTATCATAAGTACCAGATCATTGCTCGCCATGTCATATGTAGATGTTATTCTATTTCCTGAAAATATTACGACGAATTTCTATTTTGACAAGGCAATAACAAGGTAACTTAGGTTCATAAGGTTAGTCGGTCTCTATAAACCTATATATTGTACTGGCGATTGTGTTTCACTTCATTTCTCCGGTACAAGCTGTACTCAATAACGCAATATGGAATTATAGAGTTCAGTTGTGAGACAAGTTACTTCCAAGCTCCCTGAATAATGAAGCATGTCTCTTTTGCCATGTCCTTCGTTTTTTACTGCTGGTTGCCAAGACGCCGCCCAATTCACTCGGCGGGAATGAAGCTCAGTAAGTGCACCCCTTATACAAAACACGCGCCGGGCTAACAGACAGACAACATGATCGAAAATGTTCGATACAATTGAGGCTGTTTTTATTTCCTATGATTCTACTACTTTGGTGCAACGCTGTGCTGCAGAATTAGTTAGCGCGACAATTCATGCACTGGCCAAACGCTATAAAGATTTGCTATCTATCGTTGCAAATGAGTATTGAAACGATCTTTCAGGGTAATTGAATGGCTATAATGGAATTGGCTTTTGTAGTTTTGGTATAGATTTGAGTAAAATTGCCGATAATGACATCTTCGTCGTTCACCATGTGTCTTTGATGTAGCTATTTGCATCCTCCCTTCTTTCTTCAAGATTAACAGGAGTACATCCGTATCTAAAGACGTTCCGCCGTCAACTTTTTAATCAGTTTATGAGTATACGGCGCCCTATAAACTGACATCATGCACATTACATTGGTAGTGATCACTTGCAGCAATAGAAGCAATAGTTCATCGTATTTATGTAAAATAGTGTTTAGTACAGTATACATGAATAATGTACTTTCAGTAGAAGAAAATTGAGTTGGCTTCCATCCAAATACACCCTTTGGTAGTTTAACAGGTTGTTATTATCTGCACAATCGATTATAAAACCCCTGCTTGCAAATGATTGACTTCATTGTTTGTGTCATCAAGGTACTTTCCAGATAACGTGAAATCATGATTGACCGCTATATATGAGAAGGCTAATTATAGATAATATGCTTATAGTATACACCTGTAATTGTCATTTACACGCTCAGGAACCCGGTCCTAATTTTGAAAATGCAATTTGACATAGGCAGTCAAAATTAATCCGGACAAGCAAAAGTACTGTGCACGGAATGTAAAAGGCACATTATATCGTTGTTTAGTTTCACAAATTATTCAAGTTCAAGATTTTGAATCCTTAAAAGCGGCCAGATATGCGGTCTAACTTCTGTACCTGACCAGATAACGAGACGAATGCCCACTCCATGGTGAATAGAGCAATATATCTTCTCACAAACTTAGCGCTTAATTATTTCCATTTACAGCTCATCACTGGCAGTCCAGCATTGATCATGTGCTTTTTTCTGCTGGAAACTTGCAACGAATATTCGTCGTTTTACCGTTCATTTCGTATACATTCTCAATTCATTTAGCCGTGTAAGTTAGGCGCTGTGTTTTGTCTGTGGTCTGTGTTTCCTTCTTTACGGTGCGCCATCGATAACGAGCAGACCAGTCGTATACAATACATATAAGCAGCTGCAACTTGAATGAACGTAGTCATTGCAGGTTCAATAATGAACGATAAGACATATTTAGGTTTTATTGGACCGTTGCTATTCTACCACTTTTGCTCAACCTTTCGCATCATCATTGAATACCATACAATCGGTGAAAATCGGTGAGGCCAGTTGCGAAAAGCAAATATCAACTAATTCATAAGACGGCAATTCCGCACCATCCAGCTAGTTTTATGGAGAGCATGTAGTACAGACAGCCGGCTTATTAAACTTGGGAGCCTTATTCCCCGGTGATTTGTCTTTTATCCTACCGTCGATAATAGATTGAATGGCTCAAATATGTCCTTAGATACCAAATTCTAATGCCGTATGTTATTGCTCTCACACTTTCAATTTGTTAAGGTGGCCTGCATAAATGTCTGATAACGATATCAAACATTAATTAGAATCGGAGGTAATTTTGAATATTCACCACGAAAGGTAACGTGATCGGTGTTAGCAGATACGGACAAGGCTGAATGGTTGCATGGTCGAGAATAGACACGAGCCATCGCTTAATTGTATTTAAAAAGGTAGGAAGCATCATTATAAATACTTGATGAATCAGCAAGTTTTGTGCCATATCCTCACCAAGAGCACCATAAACATTTTTGTGTCCATTAACCTTTGTTTCTCTTAGTCTTGCTTATAACCATCGCCACTAGATAATGTGTATCGAGGGCTTTCCCGAATTGGGCCGGTATTGTAAACAACACGCTACATTCGCGACACTCATCGGCCATCACATTGGGTGCTTAGATCTTGATATGGATGAATCAGTTGAGGGATCACAATGGCGCATATCCCAATGCGTCTTCCAGCCCAGCTTCCTAAATGTACAGCGAGTAGGATAGCCTCTTAAAAGTCGGCTGGTATAATCAACATGCACACACCGCCCCCCTTCCCGTGCTGACAGCATGTCTGCTCTGACATATATTTGGCAGCGGAAAACAATGCACATCGCTAAAATCATCAAACCATTGCGCCGTTTCACAAGCTACCACGCACATCATTAGTCTGTCATTCCTTTCTCCTTGGACTTGTTCTGAAACGCTTTGAATCCCCATAGAGCATTGCACGTACCAAATGGTAATACTGCAGTAATGAAGTATCAGTTTTAGTTATGTGACACGATGATCACACTTGATTACGCATCCTTGTCTTTTCCTGTATGCAATCTCGACAATTGCGTCTAAGGTTTTGATATTAGCCGTAAATAGTTATCAATAGTGCCAAACGTGGATTTTAGTGTAATGGAATGTGTTTAAGTGGTGCAGACCGCCAAGAGATCTCTCATAACTGCATATCTAATATAAGTGGAAACGATAATAGACGTTGAAGCGAGGAGGTGGTTTGATGGAAAAGGAGTGGCGATAGAGTGAATAGTGTAATACTTGATGCAGGCCAATACTTTTACTGAGACTTGATTAATAGGCATACAGGGGAGCTTTTCAACTCAGGCGATCCTAGCGTCAATATTTACAGCGCCATATGGTACGATAAATTAGATGCGACAAGGCGTCACCGCAGTTTCGGAAACTCGGTGGACCACTCACTTTATACCAAATAGTTTGTCTGGTTTTAGCAAAAAAGGGCACTGGGCTTATACTGGCTGACAAACGAACTGGTAATCTGTGTCGCTTACAGAGATAGTAGACCAACTGCAGCGTTGATGTAATTCTATGGGTATTCTGACGTTCTGATTAGCTGTTTTATTCTAACGGGCGCTAAATGTCGTTCTATTTACTACATCAGCACCAGGTTGTTCAGCAAAACGATACCGATTCTGTGTAATAATCAACAGTTTTAACAGAATTGAAAGAAGCGTGTGTGCAATTTTCATTATTTAAATAGCTTCTCCTTTGTGATTGCTTCACCCTTTAAATAACATTTTCTTTCATCAATTGAATATTTGTTTAATTATATTCAATTTCATGATATATAGGCCATGAGCATTTGCTACAAACATTAAAGCATTTAGTACCACACTGTACTAGCTAATTAAACTTTGTCACATATCTGACTCGTGAACGAGGATTGGAATGGTGTTCATGCTTTGTATCATTGTATATTGAAAAACTAAACATGCAAATTTGTCGCTAAATATTGTCTCCGACATATTATACAAACACGTTATGAACAACATAAACCGTATGCGCAAGACGAACGACTTTCATGCTAAAGTGAAAGACAATATACAGATCTAACGCCGCCCCATTCGTCGGAGCATCAACCATAGGCGTTATACTAAGTATTAGTTGAGCCTCAGACGATGAAAAGAAAGTCGTTATGGCAAATATAACCCAGGAAATAACCCTTAATTTGCTGTCACAATTGAACGCATTGACATTAATGCAAGTTCATGCTCCCCCCAATGATTGCCATGGAGGTAACGACAAGCCCTGCAACCACCTGCACGTACAACCAAGACGCACACAGATATTGGGGCATTATGGAGTCGATCTTCTGATAGTGTCAGGTTGTTGGGGCACATTGAGTAGAAGGAAATAGCCTGTTAGTTATGCTCGACACAAATATAGCTATATGTCAGCTATGTGGACATCAAATCTTAAAATAAACTGCTTTGGAGCAATGAAAACTAACAGATAACGTCATTGTTTATTTAACTCTTACCTGCACGTTGTCAATAACAAGAATAAGAATGAATGACGAAAACGTGTGTTTGTAATTGGCCTGTTATCATGTAAGCTTGTAATGTCTACAAATGGTGACTTACATTATATTCATCGCTTGATTAGGGATCGTATAGAGATTATAATATTCTAGATTTTTGGATAAGAGAGCATACAAATAACATGCATTTTCAAAGCACAATTATAATCTACCCGTCTAGTAATAAGTAATCCCGACTTAATTGCCAGAGTAACGAATTTAACATTATTACCGACATGCTGATTAATACAGTATATGCAGCACATAGTCAGCACAGGTGAGGTGCGGGTTTATGAGAGGATTCAATAATACACAACAAAAAGTTTATATCAGCCTCTCTGATATGGTGGACTCACTTTTCCTGTGTAAGGACTCTATATCATATGCACCATTTCAGACCCTGGGCATTTGCTATTGATCCCTTAACTTCTGCAAGCTGTTTTCAGAAACAAATCTAATACAACGAAACATGTACCAGGCATCGCGCAAAGCGTCCACAGCCCGAACTTCTAAGATTGATTTCATTGCAGGTTTGCTGCATGGATTTTGCTTCTATTGTTCAGGCGTATGTCGCCGCTGTTTTGGTATAAGATGTAGGCTATGAAGCTGTAATCTATATATTCACAAGGAAGGTATTGATTTAGCCTCTTTTGTTGTTTGGTAGAGTTATTTGATCCAAATGCAAAAGAGAAATGCTGTTTTAGAAATTAACGACATGCACAAACGCGCTGCTTCCAGATTGTTATGCTGACGGTATGATTTTTACTTATGAGAGTGTAATAGATATTGATGAAAAAGAGTGCATTTGAAATGACGTGCAGATATTTTCAAGAGGGTAAATGACATGGCAGCAAGTAAAAGCTGTAGGTGTCAAGCTGTGTGTGGATGACGTGACTTTAACTATCATCCGAAATAACAAATTTCGATTATTCATTGCTTTTGATGTCATTAAAAAGTATTGGCAGCCATCATTTGTTTAACAACAATTCTAAATAGACTCATGGATTACAGACCAGCGTTTATCTAAACTGACCATATGCCTTGCCGTTTAGCTGCCGTTAACTTATTTATCTTGGAAGAAATATCCGCGTCATCTGTCACTGCATACACATGGTTCGCGCCTTAAAATCATTTATGTGTAAATCATTAAACGTGTGATTCAATGAGCATTTGTAAAATTGGTCACGAAAATAACGCGAAGACCAACGCTAATGTTAAGTAGATAATTATCGTAAAATGCTGGTTCCTTTGTGAAGACAGTACAACAGACCGGAACGATGAAAATGTCTCTTATATAATCAGTGAAGGGAGTATAATTTCGGTTAATTGTCACGGTCCGTCGTTATAATCGACGACCTGCTAATGGAAATCATATTCTAATGAAGTGAGACCACTGAAGGATTGTAGATAGCTTTTTCTGTACATATTGTTATTACTATTCACATTAATGACCACCTGATGAACTATGCACAACTCTAACAAAATCGATACTATCTTACTACGTGATGCTATTGCAGCGAAATGCCACCAATATTGATGTGATCGCTGCTGTACATATCGATACATTCCCTGAATTTCTTGTATTGATAACATATCACACCTTCAGTGCTTCCTACGCATAAATCGTTACAGCTTTCTTACGCACGATGCATACCGAGTCCTGACTGCCATGGCACCTGCACTACAGCACGCTTGTCCCCTTTTGAAGTGTCTCACACAATCAACATGGTTATTGACCACTTTTAATTAAGCGTGGAATGATTAATAGCTACTCCAATTGGTCGGGCGGCCATTTGGGCTCCTGTAATGACTGGTCCAGTTCAACACTTGGTTAGCAGGCTCTGTCATTAAAGTACTACACGACAGGCGACCTTGCTTATATGCTTTTTACCAACTACTTTTCAAGCATTCTATAAAGTAGTTTGACTAACGTTCTCTATCCCTCATTCCGTGGAACACTAATGATTAACAATACGCCTGATCTATATCTGGTTCCGACAGTTGTCTCAATGTGACAGCCCCTCTTAACTATTAAATGTTAAACGAACCATATCACACATTCGCTCACAATATCAACCTTAATCACGAATTGAATGTTGATACATTCAGTAAAAATGCCACGATTACGAGAATGCACTCGTGTATTCCCCTCGGCTTTATTCTGCTTTTGTGACATGGAGTTGAACAATTTTTCTTCCTGGCAAAAACTTTGACTTGGAAAAGTGAAAAGTTCAATTGCATCAAGAATCAATTTCAATCTGTATTACTTTCTAGGTCGTTTGCCTCTTTCATACACATGAAGAATATATGCCGGCTCATGCATTATTGCAAACCATCAATTGACGTCGCATTCTGTACTTATTCTACCCAGTGGCGGTGGTAGATTTTGAAAAGACCCATAAACTCACTGTTTTGTGGAACATAGTATGATAACCGATTTCCGCAGAACATTTAGTGACTATAGGTGTGGACGGGGGATACATTGTTAGCACATTATTCGTCGTGAGAATTTAGGCGCAGCGAAAGCATGCCGACCCGTGCCTTGTTATCAACCAGGTCTATACCGCCAAGTTTACTATCTCTAATGGGAAAACTATTCCCGATGACAACCTGGCAAATCCATGTGCTCGTGTTTGTCAGATTATTTTTGCAGTCGAATATTTATAATAGCATTCACTCTATACAATGGGAGGAATGCTGTTTGGTCTTGCTTTGCTCGTCCAAAACGCCAAAAACATATAATAATTTCCAGTGTTGGTCATGATTATAAGGTACAAACTGTCTTATAACAGATCGTTATGCAAGAATATAATAAGCTCCCACAGCGCAAATAGTATCTGTCTCTCTCACATACATTTATATATATTTATACACATATTATATATATATGTTTATATGTATATATAGATATGATTATACATATAAATGTTAATATAAATATTTGCATTCATATGTATTTTTATATAAATATATATATATATATATAAATGTCCATATTTAATATATATATATATATATGTATATATATATATGTATATATATAAATGTCTATATATATATATAAATGTATATATATATATATATATATATATATATATATATATATATATATATATATATATATATATATATATATATTATATATATATATATATATATATATATATATATATATGCTGTTCTTAAATTACTTGGCTTAATAATCATGGCTTAATGTAAATCTTAATGCATTATTATTCTCGATTCTTTCGTGGCTTAATGTCATAACTGCAATAGAAAACAACTCGGCCACTAATAGTTGGCATTAAAGAGGGAGCAACATTGCATAACTACTTTTTTGCCAGAGAGTGTATATTTTATTCATGTGTTAAGGTCGTACAAAAGGCCATTTGTATTATTCGATCATGACTAACGCTTGGGTCGGTCATTTGCGTTTGCGTTTTATGAGTGCAGAGCAACATCAAACAGAATGCATGTATTTGTATTGTCGGTGGCGCTTACGAGCAGTTACAATAAAAGTTCAGTTGCGCTGGTATACTTAAAACACTCGAGCACGTGCATATGCCAGGTTGTCATCGAGTTTGCTCCCATGAAGATAATAAGACCCGGTGGCATTAGTTCCAACAATGCAGTCGCATTACGTCCCCTAAATCTTCAAACGTGCTACAGAATCGCGACTTAAAGGATTAATATAAAGAGAAATTATATGTGATCATTCTTGTTGGTGTTTCACTATTTATTTTCAAAGTTATAAGATAGTTTGATGTTGATATGTCCGTGATAGTTGGAATCTACTTCTGCTCACTAAGTTTATTTCGCTTCGAATTACAGCCCCTATGTATACTGTTGTAATTGGTCGTGATACTATGTTCCAACTAAAAGAGTTTATGGGTCTGTTCAAAATCTACCATCAGCACGGGGTAGAATGCTTACAGAGTGAGACGTCGCATAACCTTTATCGGCCGAATTTCGTGGGAATTGCCGGGTTGATTGCACTGTGCAAACATATTGACATTTTGACAAACATTCAATCATGCAGGAGGCGGCATTTATTTTCCAAATATGTGCCGGCCTACACTGAGGGTTCCTTTTGCAGTGCCCTAATCGATTTGATTTTTGCGGTTTTCTCCTTATGGATTAAACGACTCGATTATTATCATATTCAAGTAATTGTTTGCACCAAATCATCGACAATTTATCAATATCGTTGCCTCGAATACACCCTACGAACGTTGTTAACGGAAAAACGCAAATGTGTGTTTACTTGATCCAATAAATACGCTCGCGCAATTTTATCATTTTCCGATATTATCATATGGCACTCCCCTCTCTACCGATCCGAGTTGGAGAAAAAGCTTGTTTTTTTTCTTCCATAGCGCTGGCGATAACTGATGCGGTGTCTCAATATCACCCAGCTTCCTTGTCGAGCAGCGCAGCTTTAAAGTTGGCTAGTCTATGGAGGCGCCTGCGATCAAGCACCTTACAGGGGTTTCCTACAAAGTGCATTGCTGCTGAACGTTAATCTGGTTGCGTGATCCCTATCGGGAAGTCACGGCGAAATCATCACATTTGCAATGCCAGACAGCACCACTAGGTTGCCCAGTCTAAAGGATGACAATCTCGGCAACGATCATGTTCTGAACCATTGACAAAACTATATCCTCTGTAAAACCGAATGAGGAGCATTGAATGTGAATTCAAAAGTCAGAATAATATATACAGTCGCTCTGAATAACCAAAAACGTAAACACTATGTAATCAAGCATTTAAAAAAACAACACAACTAACTGAAATTGTAATTTTACTAATCTTTAGATACCATGGATTTTTTAATTTGCAATGATGTATATGATTCAGCATTAAAATGTACACTATAGATGTAACGCACACTGCTATCTACACAGCATCGTTGACAAATCGACCAACCCAAGGTCGTGTAAGCAACGTTCTTGAATAGTTTTCTTCAGACTCAAACACAGCAGAGGAGCTGAATGCTGGTTGCTTTTATCGTAGATCAACCGATCTCGTCGGACTCTCGGCACCAAATGAGGCACCGAATGAAAAGAGCGTCAACCCCTTAGCGACCCAAACCCTTGTGTAATTTTCGTCACGACCATCATTTGGTTTGAGGTTGCGCTTGATTATCGCGTGTATGTGCCATCGCGATAAGTATGTTATCACTCCGCTCGTTTGAAGCATCGGAGGTCTAGTAACGCTTACCAAGTGCCATATTTGGGTTATTATTCACGTCCCGTCAAATACATATCGGTCTTTAGTATATTCAGTATTTGACATATACAAACATGTATCGTCTTGCTTAGCACATTCGAATACCGCTTCCACAAATTCTAATGATATCAGTCCTAAACACAGTGTTACGATCCACACACTGGTGAA
The DNA here is from genome assembly GCA_034190875.2 of Urechis unicinctus. Taxonomy (NCBI): domain Eukaryota; kingdom Metazoa; phylum Annelida; class Polychaeta; order Xenopneusta; family Urechidae; genus Urechis; species Urechis unicinctus. Next base: position 9,351,714 of record CM067356.1, read on the forward strand.
TGCTTCAGTATGCTTGTATTGAACCGACGTACTTCTATATGATGCAGTATGAGGTATATATTCATTTGGATTTAATCTATGTCAGAAATGAAACTTACGCTTAAATGACGTTTTAGTCGAATCATACTGCGATTCGACAAAAATCGATAGCAATATAAAGACAACATTACAAACATATGATCATTACATTAATCGTTTTCTTGGTGATGATATGTGGAATATACCAAGGATATGGCACATATTTGCTTTTAAAATGAAACAGTATTATTCAGTCGTAAAGTATGTCTTTGTATAGCCTTGGTTAGTTATTGAATATGTTAATGTCCGGCCTTGTATTTGAGCTGTATGGACAAACTATTATAAAATAATACAGCCATAATGTAACTTTACATTAGCGCAAATGTTAGCTCTGTAACGGGCTTAAGGTATGCGATTTGTGCTTACCTATTTATAATGCAAGTAGCAATATTTTATATTGTATACAAACGTGCCTCATTGCAAGATAGCTTTGGTGTGCTAGTGCATCAAACCTATACTTAGTTAGGTTAAATAAGAATAACACAGTGGAGGTAACGTGCGAAATGCCATCTCAGCTTTTATTGGCAGATCCGAAGCCGAAAGTCACGTTGAGCAATCCTGATCCAAGATTCCTTCATTTTACGGTGCAGTACTGAGATCGTATCATTTGAGGTGGATATAGCGAGTAATGACGAGAAAGGGTATCTCTACCCAAGACGGTGAGCAACGATGTGCATCATGCTATTTTAGATAAGCACACAGTATCAAATCATAGGCTACCGTTGAACAAAGACAATGAAGTTAGCACGTCGTAGCACTGTTCATGTAACGTTTGAATAAATGTAAACGCACCAAGACCAAAAATATGCAACAACCGCAAGGAAATCCGCTGTGCATGTTAAAATGCAAATGAAGGAATTTTAAAAAAACCAATACGCTTCACACATTTTTTCAATGCTCTGGTTTTCATTAGGAGTGGGAATTACTGATCGTAGGATGGACATGCTGTATTGACAACCAAAGTCAAAGTTTTCATTCGTGTGTGCGATATTTTGCATTATTTCTTAAATATTCATCTCATGAAAGCGTATTCGGCAAGTTATTGTGCACGTATCGGTAATACTTAACATAAATGAGTGCAAAAGGAAAATGATAAAACTCCAGAAGATAATTCTCCTGCCAATGATAATTCGTTAACAGACAGCTCATATGACATTTTTGCCAAAACCATTAGCTATGAGTAGTAACCATATACCCATTAATGATTCAAGCAATTGACTGTTTATATCATCCGATCGACAGGTTTAAATTTCACCGAACAATATTGGTGCCATTTTTTATTTTGTATGAGAACGGGCACTGCGTGAATTTATTTTTGCATCACATATTTGTTCGACAATCGCAACGACTGAAAAACAGATACATTAGATGGTGTTATACATCTATATTTCCCCATAATCGGAAGAACGTCGAAAAACAACCGTAGTTTTGTGCCCCATAAGACCGGCGATCTTGTTGTTACCATCGACACAGTTTAAAGCATATTTGGAGCTCGACAATTGGCTTATTGCATTCAATGAGAATGTGTTTTGTGAAGGCGCCTCTGGTATTATGGCGTGACGGTTGTTACTTCTAAGATATAATACAGGCAATAGCACCACTTACTGTGGCATCCACTGCCTTGATATACATAAAATTATTTAAATAATTGATCTGCCTGGTACACTACACAGTAAGCAATTGATTTGCCTCTTACACCACTACGTAAGCAATTTATTTGCCCCTTACACCACTATGTCTGCCTGGTACACCACAATGTTAGTAAATGATCGGCCAGTTTACAAATATTTTAGTTATTGATCGGCCTGTTAACCACTATGTTAATAATCGATCTGCTTCAAGGGACCGTCCTAAAGTGTACCAGTATTGCTGATCTGTGCATAACAATTGGTTCTCCCTTATCATATATAGCTGCTTAATATTCATGTTTATGTAAACTCACAATACATCATGGTCACGTTTAATGCCTTTATTTGCCTTAGTATTATCAATAAATTGTCATCTCGTAGCATAATTGATGTGTCTCCCGAATGTACACATTCCAATATCCTCAATTTGTATCCCTGAAATGGGAACTTGTTGTGCAGCTGCGATAAGTATGATTGATAGAAGTAACAGGAAATTAACTTGTAGTACAGCGGCGATAAGAATGATTGATAAAACTAACAGGATGTGGAAACTTATTGTGCAGCTGCGATAAGTATGATTGATAAAAGTAGCAGGATTATTCATGGATACTTGTAAATGGTTCATTGTTGTTCTGCTTCCATTAGCCACTGTGAAATTCTTACTTGTTTATCACCCGCATGGTGGCATGTATGGTTATTTGCAAGCGCATGAGCAGCATAACCAATACAGACACCTGAATCATCAACACACCCCTTAAAACATGAAATACAGACACCTGAATCATCTACGCACACTTTAAATCATAAAATTCAGGCACCTGAATCATCAACGCACCCCTTAAAACATAAAATACAGACACCTGAATCATCAACGCCCCTCCAAAACATGAATTAAAGACGCCTGAATCATCAACACACCCCTTAAAACATGAAATACAGACACCTGAATCATCAACGCACCCCTTAAAACATAAAATACAGACACCTGAATCGAATCATCAACACATCCTTTAAATCATAAAATACAGACACCCGAATCATCAACACACCCCTTAAAACATAAAATACAGACACCCGAATCAACAACACACTCCATAAAACATAAAATACACACAGCTGAATCATCAACGCACCCCTTAAAACATAAAATAGAATGTATTGACCACTTCGGGATGAGCGGGTCTATGAGCATGTTACTAAGTGTGATCTAATTCCATAGATATTCTTGTGCGACATTTGAAGGGCAAAACCCTTGCTTAGAATGTGGAACTACGGAACAAATTTCGTACCCTATGTTGCACATAACGGAAATGATAAAAATCTCTTTATTCCTAGTCTGCAGTTGGGTCAAAACCATTTGCGGATGCTTTTCTTTTAAATCTTATGTTTACAAAGTTACGCATGAGATTTGGCATAATGACTATGCCGATGAGTTTTTTGTTTGTTCGTATTATAGCACAAAGCAGGGAAAATTAAAATCCATTAATATAATTACGAGGCGAATTTTTGGTATGGCACATTAGTACACTTCCAGAGTGAGCAATGTGAAATGTACGATTTTCTGATTGGTTTTGAATCGTAATATCTTCTTATGACATTAACATATAGGTCAAGTATCAAAAGGCCTACCTGCATCTGAACTTGCCAAGACTCAGAGATGTTCTATTTCCAGCATTTATGTTATGTTCATTACCTATGGTTACCGTACATTTCTTATACAGATTAATTCAATTTGTTACGGCTACATTCAGCGTTTGTCATTACATTACCAATGGTTGGAAGCGAATAAGCTAATTCTGTCCTGGAGATCGGATAGATGTTCGGTCAATGCTAAGCATGTGCTGAATCCCAGTTGTGTCTACCAATCTAGACAGTCAGTATTCCACGTCACCATTGTAGTCTAACTTCGTCGTTTTATTAGAGAAATTTGCTAAGGCTTTGTTCCAATCCATTAGTAATCGATGTGCTTTGCGACATCCTGGCACTCTTTGATGAAGACCAGGTTCTAGGCGATTCGCGACGAGGAGCGAGGCAGCTCTAGTGGTCATTCCGAGTATGTTTTGAAAAAACACAGGAGAGATTATGTTTGTCCGTGTACCATATGTGCCACATGGTCCACATCGAACTTTCTCTGCCTCTCTTTTCGAAATGTTTGTACAAATTAGTCATCGCTATACCAGGTAGATATGGGTGAAACGTCTGGTTGTTGATTGCCAAGTGAAACCAATCTCGAAAACGTCTACATTGTGCGGGATGAGGGGTGGTCCCACGACCCGAGTATCTTGTAAATGAATACCGAGTCATTTGACGTCACCCTGATTGTCGTTTAACCGATAGCGGTTGGAAGTCTAGAGCCAAGGGAGTAACCGGAAATATCATTCCGATTACCGTAGTGCGCATGCGCAGCTTTTAACTACTTGTAGGCGTATTGGGATACGCTAATGTCATCTTCAAGTATCAAAGCAATTTCTCTTGTAACTGATTTCGGACGCTACGAATCTACCCATTGCCCATATAATCCGGTATGGTCCTTCCATAAGAATCTTTTCGACCTTCAAGCTTCCATGCAAAATCGATGGCCGTTTGCAGAGTTTCACAGAATTCCTGATTTGGTCATCGCGATCGATGTATATCGCCAGGGCGACAGTATCGTTTCTAATGACCAGATCATTGAGCGAGTCCCGCAACGTTTGCAGGGAATTGCTCCGTTTTTACGTGATAACGATCATTCGAAAATTGACTTCCTCTTCAAATTCATGGAGTATGTTCTTTGTAAGAATACGGAAGGTCTGTTTAGTAACGTCGCATTTGGGTAAAGGCTGCTTTATGGCAGAGTTCTGTCGGGCTGACATTTTGTAAGTATCTAGAACAACGTTAACTTCCAACCTTTCGAGGTAAATTTACTAAACATGCTGCAATTACCAGTGAACATACTACGGCCAACACATAGACCAACCTAGTCTTCATATTGAGCGCACTATGAGTAGCAGCAGACCGTGCTGAGTAATGATCCCGTGATACCAGCAGGTACTGCAAAATAAATATAATGAGTTCACTTCAGCATGCGTATTTTTTTCCATTTACCGTAGAATTACTATGGGGAACAAAAGTTTAATATTGAACAAGGGCTCCCTGAATGAACATTGCTGGAATATGATGATACATACAAAAAATACACAAAATCGCAATAATGAATATAATGGTGAAATAGAAGGGTAATGCAATGCGTCAGAAATTAAACTAAATACGTTAGTAGTGTTACAGAAGATAAGGCCACATAGTCGAATATGCTACAGGACACAGATTACATACAAAGATACACACGCATACATCGACAAACAAACGCACACACACACACACACACATATATATATATATAATATATATATATATATATATATATATATATATATAATATATAAATATATGTATATGTGCGTGTATATATATAATATATATATATATATATATATATATATAATCATATATATATATATAATAGCATATGTGTGCGTATATATATACATATATATATATGTTCATATTTATATATATATATATACATATAGTTATATTTATATATATATGTATATATATATATATATATATATATATATATATATATATATATATATACAGATATATAGTAGTGCATATAAATTATGAATATATTGATTAATGCATGCATATACATTTATTTTGAGCTTAAGATTTTTTTCAAATATATGCCCATTAGTGCTGAAGATCAGTTATACGTTCGACGGTATGCTTATAACAATGCTATTTTCTGACAGTTTGTATGGTTTGACTTATTTTATTGTTCTATTTACTAAGGAGTAAATTCTGAGGCGTGAGCTTACAGATCGACAACCTCACATTAACGAGATATTACACCTTGTGGCAGCCGACATGAGGGATGTAAAATGTGGATGCTATAAATAACGCAGGAGACGAGTCCTTCAGCATTATTTTGAGTCTCGTTGAACACTACACTGACTAGCTACTCCTGATGCAGGAATTCGATGTCTACTTGCTATCTACTGAAGAACCGACAACATATCACAAAGTCCACTTCAGAAGACTAATGCACGTGCTGACCAGGGTGTAACAGTCCGAGCCTCGGATAATGTGTAATCCGCAATGCTAAAATTCTTACACGCTGAGCTGAGTCAGGACATTGAAGACTTGGATCAATGCCAACAAAGGACATCAGATCGAAATAACCTATCATCTGTTTCCTAAAGTAGTTCAATTTACGGTCTGGAACCATTCTCATAACACGGCACCCCTCGCGTAGATAGATGCAAATTTAGCCTCCAGGTTGACACGATGGACGCCATGTTGCTACAGTAAAAAAGGTTCATTTACCAGACAGATACGAAGAAGAAACCTTCTTGCAATCGCTGCTTTAGAACAATTCAACCATTCAAGTTGACAGGTTTCCGTGTTTGAATTTAATTGCATTCAAGAGGAAGTGAATTGCTATGACTTTGCCTCGAATGACGATCATCGTTTGTGAAGTCATCAAATATCGGGTATAATTTTCATAATCATGATCACCATCACCGAACAAATTTTCGTATGATATATATATATATATATATATATATATATATATATATATATATATATATATATATATATATATATATATATATATATATATATATATATATATATATATATATATATATATATATATATATATATATATATATATATATATATACATGAATATATATATATATATGTATATAAACATATATATGTGCACACTTATATATGCATGATATTTATATATATATATATATATATATATATATAATATAAATATATATATATATATATATATATATATATACATGAATATATATATATATGTGTATACATACATATGGATATATAAATATATATATATATATATAATCGGATACATATATATATATATATATATATATATATATTATATAAACATATATATATGTAAATGAATATATATATCCATACGCGTATTTTATACGTACATATATGTATATATATATATAAATATGTGTATTATATATATATATACATATATATATGTATATATGAATATATATACATAAATGTATATATATATATATTTTAAATATATATATATACACATTTATATATATATGCAAATATATATATATACATATTCTTATATTTATTGATATATATATATATATACAAATATATATATATACATATTCATATATTTGATGATATATATATATATATATATATATATATATATATATATATATATATATATATATATATATATATATATATATATATATATATATATATCGCAGAAACGATCTCTAATTCACACAATGAGAATGTCATGGCCCTTTGTGCGACATAAGCTTTATGTAAACCGCACAATAGCTTAATTATTCTAACACGCTACACGAATCAATGTAACGAATATTGAATGTGCTTGGTCGATTTAATCATGCACAATCCAATGATGGAATATATGAAGGAAGGTTTTATTGTCGTGCGTATGGCATCGATTATGATTCCATAGCTAACACGCGACATGCGACAAATAATCGAAATACTCTGGATACATGTGAATGACAGTTGTTTAGAACTCCCGCAGCTTTGTGCCAAAAGCTGAATATAAACTGATGTTGTACAATGCTAAACAGTAGCCACAATCCCCTGCAACCGAATTGCATCATTCGTCTCGGTTTTTTCTTAACTGCGTATATGATAGGTGTCTATGCAGCATGGTGGAAAGAATAGCATTATTGGCAATTACCTTAATGGCTGTGTTATTATGGAAATGACGCGCTTCTCAATTGTTAGTCATCACTAAGATAGTAGCTTGTGTGGCATGGATATTTTGGCCGTTACTTCACCGAGAGACCAACGATGACAGCGTAGAATATAGGTTGCAACGCAAGACAAAGCCATGGTAGGCGTTAATGAAAAACCGCCGTATACTAGGATGTGCATCTTAAATTAGAATCATGTACGTCCTCACTTACCTCACTGGTCAATTGTTGAACCAGATAATGAGGTGACAATCGCAAGTAGCTAGACTTCTATTTCAAAGTTGCGATTGTAACTTTTGAGTTGCTACATGAATGATAAATAGGCTCCCATAGACAAACAGCATTAATACCGCATAAAGCGAACGCATTTATGAACGCTGATATGTGTTATTTGTGTGTATTGCATCAATTAGCTTTTCCATTCTGCCTTTATGATTTTGAAGCCTCGCAAATGCGGCATCAATATTATTTACGTTCAGTTTCCTTTCAACCGACTCGTAGATGTTTGGCTTATTAAGACATAAGTTACTTTATTTGCGCCTGTTGCTTCTTACCAAATCAGTTAGAAAATTAACCCCGCTCAAAAACAACATTGAAACTCTTAATGATTCATATTTTGCCAAAACTAAATTACTGAGTTCATTGATTCTATAGCGCGAAAGTGTCTTTCTACGTACAAGACATGCACAAGACAAGTTACTTCACCTGTACATGTAGCTAAACAAGTTACTACATCAGTACATGTAACTTAAGCTATTACTACACCTGTACATGTAGCAGTTACTACATCAGCACATGTAGCTTAAGCAACTACTTCACTACAACATGTAGCTAAACAAGTTACTACATCAGTACATGTAGCTTAAGCAACTACTACATCAAAACATGTAGCACTACGACAATTACTAGGATAAACAAGTTACTCATCACATGTAGCTTAAAGCACTACACAGGACACTACACTAAACTACAACATGTACTAAACAAGTTACTACATCAGTACATGTAGCTTAAGCAACTACTTCACTACGACATGTAGCTAAACAAGTTACTACATCAGCACATGTAGCTAAAGCAGTTACTACACCAGAACATGTAGCTAAAGCAGTCACTACACCAGGACAAGAAGCTAAGCAAGTTTTGACACCAGCACATTAGGATAAACAAGTTACAGCATCAGAACATGCAGGTAAATAAGTTACAGCATCAGAACATGCAGGTAAATAAGTTACTAAAACAGGACACGCAGCTAAACCAGTTACTACATCAGTACATGTATCTGAAGCAGATACTACACCAGGACAAGAAGCTAAGCAAGTTTTTACACCAGGAGATTAACAAGTTACTACATCAGTACATGCTGGTGCACAAGTTACTAATACAGGACACGCAGCTACGCACGTTATAACACCAGGATATGCAGCCAAGGAAGTTACTACATCAGTACATACAGCTCAACAAGCTACTTTCACGCGAATATTAACTTCCAAATTGTAGATACAAACGCGCACTGAAATTTTGCTTGGTGTGCCTCGGTGGCGATGACATTGATAGCAGCAGATACGAAATCAGCAGAAGCAAGTTTTTGTATCAATATATGTGGCAGTAGTACCCTAGTAATGGGTAAGTTGATTGTTCACATTGTGCCTTAATTACCAATAAAAGCAGTCGTTTTCACAGCGACCTCAATGGAAGTAGGACAAGAATGATTCACACTAATTTGGGCGATTAGAAAATTCACAAGTTCACAATTGAGTACTTAGATACTAAAAACGGATGCAATACAAGATAGTCTATAACTGAAATTTCGTACAGTGCCTATCTGAAACGAGCGTCCTTACCACACAGCAATAACCAGCGTTTTAACTGTTTGGCAAAGGCATTATTATCCTGATAGATAGCATACCAGTATTATAGTGAGTCCACCAATGAGGCTGCAGCAAAAGATGCATCTTTTGACCAGTAATAATGCCGCATCACAAGTGACGACGTCCTATAAGTGATGAGTCTGCTATGTCAGATGCGGTGCTGTTCAGGTGAGATCGCTGCACAAGCTGCACCTCATAATGTCACACACTAAGGTTGGCTATCGATAGACCTCTGTGATTCCATGCCTAGATTGATGGTCGATAATTGCACATTGCCTGTTGACAGTTCATTTGATGAAGAAATGCTTCCAAAATAGTGGCACATATATAAATATGCACCAATGACATAGTTTGGTCTGTATCCCAAATACACCATGTAATAAATCAAATCACAAATTACGTCCCATATTGCCCTCGGTCGCCAGTACAATGGGACGACGTTGGCGCCGAGGCACGGAGGGGCGGGATTGTGAGTCAGGGTGTCCAGTAAGTCGATTTGGCAGCTTCCAAGAATTGCTTCATCCAATTACATGACAGAATGTAATGAGCGCTTGATATTTTGATAATGCAGCTCTAGATTCATAAACACGGGAGCATAAGAAGAGATATGAACCTCATGTCATCAAAATTCTCTGATCCACTTTGCACGGTAAAGAGCGTATTGAAAAACAAAATACATTGCAGCTCAACAAAAACTCAAAGCATATGCGCTTGTCGCCGACCAGAATGACGTTGTACTTCAGTTGAAGGGTAAGCTGAAACTTTAAATTTCAGTTTAAGTGCTCAATTAACACCATGGTGCCCTTCTCAAGAGATCTTACTACTTAAGCAGCCGTAACATTGCAGTCACAATGCGTCACCTAGCAGTTTTGGTCGCTATGACATGGAATATATCAGGGATATATATAGCAAGGCAATTTGAATTTTCGTACTTGGATATGATCGGCAGACAGCCTGCTTTAAATGGTACATTAACTGCGTTTATATGGCCTTAAAATTTTTCTACAAATGCGCTGCTACTCCACATTAATATACAGCCACACAGGCACAACGCAGAAAGCTTTTAGTCAGCTATCTATGTCTCATACGGTTATTATGTGTTGAAATTGCCTCCAGTTATGTCAAATGAGCCTGTCATCAACATGGAATGACATGAAAACAATGAATTCAGTTTCGCGACACCATAGAATACATCCCCTCATTTCCTGCATTGCCCAATATCTACTCAGATCTCCATTTTTCGCCAGCAAATTGTCCAGCTCTGTAATCATTTGGACGGACATTTCATCATGGAACGTGACCAATCCTTGATAATAAAAAAACCTTTAGGCGTATGTCCAAAATCTACTACCCTTAAATGTAGGTATAATATGCATTTGATGAATTGATTCCATGCTGCAATGACTGATAAATTGAAGTAACAAACACATTGCACATTTCAACTACCCAGAAGAATCGTCATCTGTAACGAGGTGAGAACGCGTCAAGGCCAGATTGGTTTATAACATCACACAAACATCTAGTGCATGAGAACTGACAAAGACACACTCAACATCTTTGACGAAAAAGAAGCGCGTTTCTTCTACAGCCACCCAGTCATCAATAATACACAAACAGCGTAATAGCAGGAATGGGTGTTACACGACAAAATGAACCGATGCTCCAGTTTAAGTGCATCACAGCCATTATAACAGGTTAAATTAAAATACATACAAATTCATGATACCCATATATTTATAAAAAAATCTGCGAAAAGTGCACATCTCATGGTCCATAGCAAATAACTGGACGGAATGAGGCATGACCTTTGATGACCTTTCGTATACATCCATTTGTATGCGATTTCCATTCACGCGAACACTTTTCTGTGCTTTGTCTTTGTCATTGGTAGATGGGTTGTTTTGCTCCGTGGCAACAAGCACGGTTGGGGCTGATGTTACTTTTTCACTGTTTGTGTGCACTTAACGGATTGTACCGGGCATGGAGGGTTAGCATCGCGAGCATGAAATGGTGAGGAAATGACTGGGTGTTATTCTGTGGAATGTTTGATTTGATTAGGTCATAAATCTGTTGTTTTCCCCGTGTGTGAGTGATATTACATAAGGAAGATGAAGGCTGCTATGGATTTAAGACTCACATACTACTCCACCACAGACTTTAGAGGCTCAATGCAGGATTAACAGTGTGATAATTAACAGCTCCCTATTGACCTGCATACCTTAAGGGATTAGCAGGCGATGGCAAGAAAAGAACTGCTGGTTCAACAGGAAAATAGTTAGAAGAGTAGGAGTGAGGTAGAGACGTGCGAGGTAAGACTGTTGCCATCTATGAACTATAATTCCGTAATTTTGGTGATTATATTATTCTCACCTATCCTATCCTCCTATCTGTTAATTAATTGTATCATCTTAATCCTGTCTTTTAAGATACAGCAGAACCAGTTGTCCATGCGACCTAGGAGCAACTCAAAGCTAAGCTTATACACAGGCTCATTTCGCTTACGTAGCATTGCTCAATGTTAAGCCAATATCTTGATCAATTTGTTAATATATGACCAAATAACAGAAGAAGATATCAGTGTCAATGCTAGCTACGCCTTACAAAGGCCACAAGTACATATCTTAATACTAGTAACTTCATGCAAGAACAAAGCCACTCGCCAACGTACCATGTAAGCATGAGTAAAATACCTGCTCTATGTCCATATACGCAAAAGAAATCTGACATCTGAATGATATCGACCTTCGGAAAACAACCCAATGTTTGAATAAGGTCCGTGTTGTATGATCTATAAACTGAGTTGGGTTAGCAGGTTAATTTGTGCGTTTCTACCAATGAGCACACTACTACCCGCTGTTGATAATAAAATACTTTAAACGGAACAGATATGCCTTTGACAGCATCGAAACTTATCTCATCAAAACCTTCGTATATTATATCCTATAGGAGTTATATCATCTTTCACTGAGTTTAGACTCCATCATTTATTGAGATGAGGTGAGCTGTTGCAAATGAGATTCTTAAATACACATTAGTTTAATTATTCAACACTGTCATTTGTTGGAGGTGTTGCTGGTGACAAATAAACCCAAAACCTGTAGTTAATATCTCCAGGGAGCATCTCATCGCTCCTATCCCTGATAACAAAATCAGTATAAGGATAATGATCTACCCCAAAGTAAAAAGGCGCAATAAAGGTAAGACACTATTTTGATTTGCGTGCGACAGTGGCATAACCTGTTCATTATTCCGGAGCTAGACCGTATTGCGTTCGTAACTTAGTTTATTAAGACTGAGTTGTCTGCCATCTCTTGCAATGCCTTAACAGGAAGGTGGTGTGCATGTTCGAACTCACCCTCGGGCCCTTTGATCGTCATATACAGAGATTAATTGATTGAAGGATATACGCAAAGTAGCTTACATCTTTATACAAAAGCTCTACCCTTAATAGCTTTTGCTCGTGCTTTATCGGTAAGTTCAGGTCAGAAATGATGCTATTTACAATCAAGAGACATGGGCAACATGGCGAAGTAAATTACCTGCGTCCAATGAATATATATGCTGATGAGCCGGGGCTGTTTATATCCATGGAATTGGATTATTCAGGAAAACTCACACGATCCACGAAGACACGAGTATATCGCATAGAATTGGTCCTTTCTCTACAGTAATATAATCATTTTGTAAATCTGCTCGCATCCTACGCGACACTTTGTTTCTGCAAATGAGGTTAAGTTTGCAGGAAGGATTCGGACAATAAATATCACAAGTATCGTCTCAACAAACACGAATTAAACGATATAAAAAGTGAAATCCACTAGTGCAAGCACAGTCGTGTAAGTGTTTCCAAACCGCGATATGTTGCGGCCGCGCAATAATCCTACATCATGAACAGCTTCCCATCCAGTATCAGCAAATATCCTGGGTGATAACGCATCTCGTATGGTTTGCTCCCTTCAATTATGTGCTATGGCGTTGATTGACCACAGCACCGGCGCAAGTTGTCTCCGTTAATATTCCAATCAATTGCTATATTCCCACATTACGCATCCGCCAGCATTACTTTGGAATCATCAGGAGCGCCTAGTTGTAGGGGTCTTCCAATAATCACCTACAGAGATATTTGGGCGGCCTTTATTGGAGAAGCAAATGGGACCGGCAGCTTATTGATGGCTGCTGATGTTAACGTTGGTGCTGCTCATCAGGGGGTGGGGGGGTGGAGGCATCAGTAGAGGTAGTATACATTGCCTCTTTTCCAGAATGTATTTATGTACAGCCGGCGAAGTTGTTATATTTCCTGTGCTGGGCGATATATTGACAAGTTTGCCTTTCATTTTCCAATGCTGTGGTACGCAGTTAATCAATCTAGCAGAGGGTGTACGTGATGCGTTACAATGACCATCGTAAACACATGATTCAGATGTGTTCTTCACAATAGGATATATTACATCAGCTGCATCGATTGTAATCGAAATCTATTGGATCGTTAAGCATTAGTCCGCTTTGCAAGTGAACAGAATACACAAAAAACATGTATCTCATACATACCCTTCAATAATTCATACCTACTTGATTGATGTTAGCAGTGACATCAACGGTAACTAACTATCATAGTACCAGACTTGGTTCGTCGTCTCATGCACCCTACCAGAGCAGCCAACTGGGCACTTGCTCATCACCAATGAGACCTCACCGAATGTAACTATATGTAATATTTACTGATAGAAAAGTACATTTACAAATACACCCTATCTGGACTTTACCTCATGCCATTCGCAGTAAGAGTACTTATGCAGCTACTTCAAGTTGTTATGTGTTTACTCCTGATGCTTCTGTACCAATAATCGATGGCATTTTTACGTGACAGCTTCATGGGATTAAGAAAACATACTTAAAATACTCCAAACTAATCAATAAAATGTGGTTCGAATTTAAACGAGCCAATCCACTCAGCTCCCAAAGAGACACCCGAGGGGCGGGGGATGCGTACAGGGCGTAAAGGCCGGCAGTGTTGCCCTGCATGTGGACCAGGGCCGACGTTTTGTGTTTTCAATGTGGTCGCAGAGTGGTGCTTTCCAAATCAAAAGCATCACAATTATCTAAAACAACACGGTAAGGTGTGCTCTTCGGAAAAGGGCTTGGGATATATGGTAATGACCATGTGATTGGATGATTGTTTTTGTATTGATATGAGTAAGGTTTTAGCAGAACTCATTTGATGAAAGGCGTTGATTATACTCGACCATAGTGAAAATAATGGTTCATTTAAATTGCTCATATATTCGTATTCATAAGACGTACTTTTTCAGCTGTATTAATCGAAATGATATGTTGGCAAGTTGCTGTGGTGCTGGTAATAACCAATGGATATATGGCTTTTCCTCGAGAGAGAATTAATGTGGATGAAACAAATGCCCAAGGGAACCTTCCTGTACGTGACTGATAGATATGAAATAGAGCTATCATTAGCTATGTCATAAATATTTATACATGATAGTCGACATCTGCTTACAATTGATATCGTGTTGGATCTCACTGAATGTATTAAGCATTGTAAAAATCATCATACGGAAGAAAGCTTGCTGCGACGCATATGACAAAGCAAACAAGAGGTCATGGAATTATCTATAATTTAAACACATCATCAAATAATCGCCCATCATATCAATAACAAAGGCCTTCTGCAAATATTCAATAAGCTTCCAGTGGAAGCATGAGTGAATACGATAAATGGTAAATGGAATACAATACCCATTGAGTATCCGACACGGATTGCGCGTGTTGGATGTTTTTACCATACCATTTTTACGGAATTCTGCATCACACATTCTCTTTGCCTTGCGTTGCACAAGAATGAAACCATTTTTTTATTGGAACGTCCGCCAGCGTATTCTGACTGTGCAGTGATATGATGAACGCTGCTCACCAGCACTCTGTAGCCCATTCGATGATGCATCCTTTGATGGGTGACGCAGGATCTATTTGTCATAGCGACTACAAACATCATGCTACCGATGCATTCACATTAGAATATTCGATGTCTGTTAACGTCTCTATGGGCTTCAGGCGGACATAAACGTGGTGATTAAGTGAAGGTTCCCCGTCTTGTTACTTTGCGACCACACAAATCTAATGAGATGGCCATTTCTCCGGGTCATTTTGCAAGTTACACATGCATGCAATAAATGCGTTCATTTGTGAAATGATTAACTGACGAATTGATATATCACAATTCAGTCAACACTCATTCTGGTATGTAAATATTTGTGTTTAGAATCGTATCGGTGTAGGTTGTTGTTTCGAAATGTTAACAATCATAAGCAATCGAGTCATATACGCTATATCATGCCAACAGTGATGTGTTTGTATGCAAAACTGTAGCCAAATCTGCTGCAATTGTACGTGCGCTTCCGTGGTGCATATATAGTCAAGCATCAGGACAATATTTGCTATCGTATAAGTTATTTAAAATATGACAAGGGAAGTCTTTTTCCTAATAATTAACAATGCCACACAGATATGTAAGATATCTTGTGTCTGTTATCAAGTTTCACGTAATTATGATTGGAAGGTTACACCTATTAATTTGCAACTGTATTCGTTTTCATCTTCGTTCTATCCAACCTATTTGAATCCTTCAATCTGTTCGTGCGTAAATATCCTAGCAGCCCTGTGTTGTTTTTATGTCAATACCGTGGAATGCGTCTTTCAAATATTACTGAATAACTAAGATATGCTATGCACTTGATAGTTTGGTTTGTTAAAGTAAATCTAGGATTCAGTTTGGTTTTTCAATATCATCCATTAAACTACCATCGGTGAGTACCTTTTCACTGCTTTTTCAATTCGTGACATGAGGATCCATGGCATCCCTGTGGAATAAGCTATTAAACTATATGTCATACAGAAATCCTCTCTTTACTCTTAGTATGTGAAGCAACATGCATTAACTAATCAATGGATGCGATTTGCTTGCGTGTAGACCATCGGTTACGTGTACTGTGTACCAGCGGGCAAGATATTTGTCAACCACAATCGATTACCAACTAAAACTAGTCATACACATACAGGCGCAAAACTATACACATGCAATGCGGCTTAATCCGTTATCCATGCATGAATCCGCACAACTTAAATGAAGGGAGTTATATGCCGGTATTGTATACAATAAAATAATAAATTCAATGGCTCTCGCAATGAATCGGCCCTGATGGATCGCGTATGCATGCATGCATATACATATATATACTATATATATACGATAGCCGATATATATATATATATGCATATATATATATATATATATATATATGTATATATATATATATATATATATATATATGTATATATATATATATATATATATATATACATATATATATATATATATATATATATATATATATATATATATGTGTGGCTTTATGTATATATAATATATGTATATAAAAAATATATTTATATCTATATAAATGTATATTATATATATATATGCCTATATTTGTATTTTATTCCCAATTTCGTTTTTCTTAGTTCAAAATATTTGAACTAAACAAACTGAGTGCTAAATTATATGTGCTAAATTCATTTTTGGAGAGAGTTACTTTCTACTTTTATCGGCCTGGGCCATTTTGTCATCGCCATAGACATACACAGTTGAGATTATATTGCCAAGTAAATTAGCACAATTTCCCACGGTCTTGTGAACATAACATGAGGTTAAATTGGCAGCTTCTGGTTAAGTCGTGCGAATTGTTCTTCAAACCAAAACACTGTAAGCTCACATCATTTATCTCAATGTCAATCATTAATAATGTCATTTTGATGTGCAGAAAAAGAACATTAGCTCCTGCCTTAAAAAAGACTGTCAAGGTGTGCAGTGCTGTGATGATGACTGGCGATTTTGTGGATCTTATACTGAGAAAAATACAGCTTGGAAACACTAGGACACATTACACATAACTAAACAATCGTGGCAATCGTTCACGAAGTAGAGTTCTTTTTCCATATATATTATTCATCGCATACTCTATTTTGTATTTCTGATTTTCTCAATTGAAAATGTGCGTGAATGCCAGCCCAGCGATGTGCGTTGAATGCCAGCCCAGCGACTAGTTGTGAAGGAAGCTGTATATTATATGAGCTAGACAATCATCTCGCAGCTTATTGTACGTTCATCACAACTGAGTCATCAAAAGTCACCATCATTAGTCTGGTTTTTGTCAACATATGCTGTGATGAGGCTGTGACTTTTCGGCTTATGCTAGCCAGGGTTACAACTATGAGATTACTTTTTGAGGTGGTATTCTGCATGTGATTGTTCTAGACTTGTTTAGGGCAATGTGTATTATGAATCATTACAGTTTATTCATTAAATTAAATTTGCAATGATCGACTCGTTTGGCCTCATGTAGTGGGCAATTCCTCCAATGGTTATTAAAAAAAATTTGGTTTGAATAAAAAAAAATACAAATAACTATATGCCAGGGTTATTATATGCTCCATACGTGCTATGTATTAACAATGTACACTATGCTTAGTCTTTTACATTATCATAGTCGAAAAATGTTGCAGTCAAGAACTCGTTTAAATAATTTAGCCATATGATCTACATTACAACAAGTCAGCCCGATGCGGTTGCCAATATGTCATATGTCAGCAATCATTACCTGCTTCTGATGGTATGGATCCAGGCTGATGGGATGGATCCCATCTTAATGATAACTCATAACATATCTCTCATTTCAAATGCTGCTTTCAGCAGCTTAGAAAAGTTGATGTCATCTATCTTTGGTTGATCTCAACAACCTTCGATATGCGTGAACCTTTCCTGCTGGAAAAGGTTGAGCAATATACTGGTAATGTAGACCCCATCATTTGGAAACAATTAGACGGTCTAAATATAAATAAATTATCTTTGCTGGATTGTTTAGAACTCGGGTGGCTATACTGCAATACAATCTACGGTAATCCCGATTAATATAACGTGCATTCATTCCAACATTCGGCGTTACCGTACGTTACAGCACATTTTTGGTACAATATTGATTATCTTGGAAGAAAGGGCAAACAAGTAGCATAAATGCGATTTCAAGTCAAATGTTCTGACTGCTTGCTGCGGCATTCCAACAGACACCGTATGGCCTTCAATTTGTGTAGTTCGTCTCAAGTTAAACCGATAGCATCGATGCACTAGGCATTCACTGAGTTGATGCCAGGTTCGCACATGATTCCAGGTCAAACACAGCCTGACCCTGAATGCGTTAACATTGAAAACACTCTTATCCTGAATCAAATTTAATTTCTCTTTAGAGCCGCTCATTTATAACATTTGACAAAGGAGAAAATTGCAAAAAGCACGTTTTTAAGTGTTTCAGCATGCTGCGCCTGAAACAGCTAGCACATTGCCTCATTATAACTATCATATAATAAAGAGAAAATGACGATATTCGAGATGGCGGTCGTCGAAAGGCCATTACGAAAATCGAATTTCCTGTACGTTCTTCAATGTTTTGAAATGAATATTGTTTTGACTCGTAATTCGCAACACACACCGCTACTGGGTGCAGAAATAGGTTCACGGCGAGAGTTACTGGATATATACACATCTGAAAGTATTCCATTTGTTGATAAGTAACGCGTTGAAATTGCTGTGGCTCACATCACCCCAAACAATATGCCCTGCATGTGCCATTCAATTGCGATCATCAGCATAAACGCAAATTCATCATTTTCCGATTAGCTGTAATGAAAAAACAAATTACAGCAAAGTGATAACCATGCACAATTGCATGAAAACATAAGCATGCATAAAACTTTAGAGATTATTAAGATTATAGTTCTGGTCAATCATTTATATGCGGTTGCAACAGTTACGATTGTACATATTACCAATACAACCAGATGAACGGATATCATGATTGTTCTAGAAGCTGGGAGTGTATCGTCTACCATCGAGTAACATGTTATAATTGCAGATGCTTGTAAGTTAGCTATTGCAGGACTAATAACAACTATAAACGTGCTGTAAGGTGCACATTCCCTTGTATCTTATTGCATTGATTGCTAGTGCAGACACTGTTGCTGAGCCCTACATGAGATTATATAGCCCTGATCTCCCAAGTGGACCTTGATATCTCACAGATGCGTAATATGTCTAGTGCAACTTAGACTAGAAATATAACTGCATATGATAATGTTATCATCATATCTGCTTTTGGTCTTTTGAAGCATTTATATTGGTATAATAGTCCGTGAGTAGACCAACGCGAGCCACTGGCAATGACGGAAAAGATAAACAACCCACGCATACAATATTTTTGTCATTTTATCATGCAGACACGCTTATAAAATCATGCCACATGACCATACAATCATCCCCCTGTGAGTCTGGGGGTAGAATAATCCCACTGTATCCTCCTGCATGTCGTAAGAGGCAACTTATAGGGGGCAACCTGCTGGCGAAGGGTTGCGACTCGTGTCGGTGGGCAATTGGTTCTTAGTGGTTAAGCAGAGTGGTCCTTGCAAGGGCCAGATCTGCAAAACACCACTTAGGCCCGGATGTCGCCTAGACGAGAGGCTGCAATGAGCTAGTCCAGTCAAACGGCTTGCGCTGACTTGCCCTAGGATACTATTTGCATTTTTATCGTTTTATTCATCATCTACTTGTATGTTCCTCTTTTTTTCCATTTATCCAAGAAGGCGGGTGCTTAATCAGGCCAAACATATCCAATGATCTTTCTAGGCGCCATATAACACATACGTGTTGATGTGTCGTTTAACCCTATACTCACTCATTTACTCACTCACCATACAAACAAGCATGTGTCTAACTCTTACTTCAGCGTACCCGCGACAAATTGTGCAATCTAAACATAATCATCATCATCATCATCATCCTCATCATTTTTATCAGCAGCAGCAGCAACAGTATCATCAACATCATTATCCACGACCCCCTACGTTCCGCATGCTGATAGGCCGTGGCTGGAATCATCGCGCGACGTATCACTGACATATATTGCAGGTAGCTACAAACCAGCCAACCTCAACGATTCCGCGCATTATCACACAAACGACGCGTGCTGCGGTTAAAACTTTATCATGGATAGGTGGCATGGGTAACTCTGCGTAGCATTACAAAATTGCATACCATGAACGTGTGCTAGAATATATCATGAATTGCCATCCAAAAGAATCGTACCTGTTCCCAATGACAATGCAACCGATCGGCACTTGCATATTTATATTTTGTCATCGTTGCGGTTTTTCTGGTTTGCCACATCTGCAATGTATGAATATTCTGTCGTTCTGTGATGTTAACACATTCAGACCTTGGCAACCGTAGCGATGCGGTTTTTCTAGTAATGATTTATTTTTATACTCAAAGGAGAACAATGAGGCTTATAATACAGTTTTTCTTGCTGATATATATTGGACCGGCCGCCAAGATGGCTCGTGAAGCAGGGTGATATATGTAAGCCTTTCTTTTCAATCAAGGATGTAAGTATAGAAAGTTGACATATATCCTGTATGTGAATAATAATGAATCGAATTCCTTGGAGAGAAGTTCTGCCCTAGAGAAGATGAGGTTGTGAGATTGTTTGTGAGGCGGACTAATGCATTGTGCACAGAGGGGACAGAGGCAGGTTGCTCAAATGCAGGCGGCAGCCTGATACAAGAATGTAAGGGAGTTCACGCGTGTCTGGGGTTTTGGAAACATACAATCAGTTTTGTTGCAAACTGGTGCAACATTATAGTAAAAAAAGCAGTGATAAATATCACATCCTCATCTACATTTCCCCCATCGTTCCGTATGCTGATAGGCTTATGTCTGATTCATTGCACGATGTATCACGGAAGAATATTGTAGATACTAGGGTAAATGGAACCATAATGTACGCCTTGTCAGCTCCGCACGGCATTTAAAGAGAAACGTCCGCTACAATGGAACGTTTGACGTTGATAGGTGTTGTTGTGTCATTCACACCTATGCAGCTGCAGTAATACGATATTTCCAACAACGGATTTTAAGCTTACAAAAGAAACAATACGGCTCATTATACTCTGTTCATTGCTGACATCGACTAGATCGGCGGCCAGTGATAACAAATGCGTGGTGCAAGGCAATACATGAAGGCTTTCTTCAATCAATGAAGTAAGCTAAGAGGGGGATAATATAAGCACTATGGGTATATCCTTGTATGTTTAACTATTGGAAGAGAATCAAAAATATTTCCATGTCATTGCTCAGAGATCCACTGGAATATCGGCAATGATAACATAATGACGACAACTTTGATAACGTGTTAGGATTTTTCATTAAAGGATCAATCGAAACCATGTACGGTATAGTCAACAAGATCCTGTTCAAATGTATTTTATGTAACAATCAGCCCATTAAGCCTCAGCGTGGAAGTACGATACTTACAATAGTACTGCCGTAATGAACACTGACAAATCGATAAAAATATATCACAAAAGCGAAATATATCAAAGCGGGTGCTCAGTGACTGATGAATGATGTCAAACTCAGTCTGATACCTTGTTGTTCTGTCTTGTACATATCAGCAGAAAGACCAAATGGTTGCATGTCTAATCAGAAGAGCAAAATGCCGTTACGAGGTTTCATGTGAGTGACACAATCATAGCGAGCAGAGCTCTCAACAATGGTTAGAATTATCCGTATTTATGAAAGGAAATTGACTAGGATAATCCCCGCGTTGTATATCAATTTGCAAATGTTGGCTATTTTCGGTCAATTGAAAATAGGCTTTATGTTTATCTCAATTCGCTGAGCTCAGCACCGGTTCGACCACTCCTCCAACAGACAGTTTTGAAGCAAAATATCATACTAATTTATCAAATAATAGGAACTAGGATAGTAGCAAGTCTTGCATCGTAGCAGTCAGCATACATGATTACATACCATAATCACCACCGTCCAACATGTCATTATCCATGCACAAGGTAAACAAAGGACTGAAGCATTAGTGCTGACACAATGGAAATAGGTACAGGAGTAGTATACTGAATGCCAAAGACAACTTCTGTTATCAATTATCATTAATGTTCTGAAGACATCTACCGAAGCTGATCTTCATTGATCAAATAGAATTATACAATCAAAGATTAACACCTGGATGCGTAACCATAATCTGAAAATGTATAGGGGGGATTTTCTATATTGACGTTCGACAAGACATATTTTCAATATAATCACATCTAACGGATTATGCATCGAGAGGCTTAACACGAATACACAAACTGTGGTCGCACACATTGGTGTAACTATTTATTCAGTGACAAGCAAAAAATTATGCCAGTGTTTTTGTGGTGAATATACACTAGTGGAATTCAAGAGTGTCAGCTAATTTTTAGCCGTGAGACATTTTAAGAGCAGCTTAATGTTTTGTTCATGGGCCAACAAACGAGGCAAACGTATGCAACCGATATTGAATTGTTCATTCGGACAACATTATAACTGACTCAGTTAAGTCAAGATATGAACGACGTAGTCATCGCAATATCGGTTAACTTCGTATGCATCTAGAGCAAATGAAAACGGATATAAAGTTGAACAAAGTGCATTATTGTATATTTGATGATATCTGATGGATGTCTGTGGAATTTGTGCAAAGTATCAAGTGTGTCAACGTCTATTTGATGGGACGCGATGCTCGCAATAGTTCCTTAGCCCTCGCTCACATGTAATGAACAATGCTTAGCAATTGAGCCACTTGGTTTAGATAATTTCATTAATATTAATGAATCGCCCATTTGCTCAGGCTCTTGCACCGTAATATGCAATGCCGCATTGGTAAAATTGATACGCTCCATATACATTGATAAATCCCTCAGACACAAATGTGCCCTCTCTGAAAACAATAAAATATAGGATGCCAAAAACTGACATAAATGATTAAGCAATAAGCAGCATTTGCATGATCACAAACACTCCCATCCGTTTCTAAATCTTGCGATTTTTGGGGGTTGTGGGTGGGGAAGATATGGGTCCGCTTACCATACGCATGTTTGCCAATGATAAGACACTGAACTGTTTCACTGGATCCCTTAACAACCGTTTGCGTGGATATGTTGTGACAGGAGTCTTGGGGTAAGGTTGAACCACTAATCAACTCACGTTACTCCTGCTTAGTCACAATGAATTTATTGCATACATATCTATAGCACGTATTTATCTATCTCCTACCAGAGGAAAACCATTGCCATTCACAGCAAGCATGGAATATCTAGATGAGTGGTTATATTTGACAATGGGGTGATTTTTACATTGTCAATAACGGTCTGCTCCGTTCAATATCAATTGATATTTTGTTTGACAATATTCTATAGCTCCTATTCCCGACAGCACTCTCATCGTCTAGTTAATGTTCAATCCTGGAGTGCAACAGATGTATGATATTAATCTGGCTACACGACATTGCATTTCCTATCAAGAGATTGAAGGCAGCTTTCATAGTCGAATGCTCACTTCAGCTTCATTATTCCATCCTCGCGTAACCGCAGGCCCATCCATCTTGATCAATGCTCACACAAAGACAATACTCCGGATAATATAGCCGCTCCTCCCGCTCGCTTTATTCGTGACTAGAGTTCTCTCTGATACCTGTACAAACGCTTGTCAGCGCCAGCAACGCTGATGTTAACTCACCTCAGCTACTAGGCACAAACATCACTTATAACGGACTTAACGCAGTACAATATCTGTACAGGTGCCGCTAGCAACTGTTGTTGTAGTATAAGTACTGTTGTGCCTTTTGCGTACCATTACTTATATGGTTATTGCCAACGTATATATGACGTATCGTTAGCCCTTATTCGAAGCCCGGTAGTTTGACATCATCTAACCAGTGCGTTCTTCCAAGGCCGCATATTACGCTACAACTCAAGAATTTCACATGATTTGCTGCTCATCCGTGCTAGTCATTTGTGTTCAAACCCATCACAAAAACATGGCTTCTTTTAAACCCTGATGTACATCACTGGTACCAGTCATCGTTATCTCAAGACAGCAGTCACTCTTCATCGGGTAGACGCAGAAAAAGTCAAACCATTGAAAAAAACCACTGCGTCAGCGCATGTTTAAGTATGTTACCTTTAATAACTCATTGGGTAGTTATGATTTCCGTTAGGGTAAGGTGATTGGTAGTAGATATGATTGTAATATCTGATGAAGGCACTTAATTGAGTGAAGAAGTATATTCCATGGTCGCTATGCTTTATCATAGCATAATTGCCAATCGGCAATAGAAGCAGCTTGAGTATTCATCACGTCTGTTTATCATGGACGGACATGGCAGCAATAAGTCAAATTTTGTATGGTGTAACCCCTTAATTTTTAAAGCTGCTGTAACATGCATGAGCTCATCATGTACTGTAGCGCAATGTCTGCGTCTAATTTGTGGCTGATGGGATGGGGTCAATCCTAACGATAACGAGTCTCTCATTTCAAATACTGCATAACATACAAGAAAAAAGCACAACGAGTTTGGCCGCCTAATGTCATATATCTTTTGTTGATCAATGCATGCGTGAGCTGTTCTTGCTGGAATAGATATTGCGATATATTGGTAAACCAGGCCAACTGGAAAATATTGAGCAACTAAATATATATATAACTAATCTCTACTGCTGTGTATGACACTCGTGCGGCAATACTGTTAAATGCGATATCACGCGCAAGCAGCCCCGGGAACCCAGTAAACGCGTCACGAGACATATAAACACTTTCTCTGTCACTGTACGTTGCATATCTCTGATGCGATTTTGATTATCTCATAAGGAAGGGCAATCTTGCATCATTAATGCAATTTCATGACAAATAATGTGAATGTTCGTTGCAGCATTTTAACTGGCACCGAATGGCGTTCAATCTATGGCTCGTGTCGTATCAAGCTGATGCCATCGATGTACTAGGCATTCACTGCATTAATGCCAAGTTATTTGTCCAATACAGCCTCACCGACCCTGTAGGCGGAGGCAAACGTGGAATGGAAATTCCAGATCTGGTCGAAGGCGGTAAGATATATGATACATTAAATTGCTTTTCTCAGTAAATAAAATGCAAAGTTTGAGAAGCAATAACATGGCGGACGCTCTTATCTTAAATAAAACTGAATGTATCTTTAGAACCACTCATAAATAAAGGAGCGAGTTGCAAAGAGCAAGCTTAAACGTGTTTCAGTAGCTAGCAGGAACTAGCACGTCGCCTCAATATAACGGTCATATGACAAAAAGAAAAGTAATATGTAGTGCTGGTTTTCGAAAATGACAGTAAAAAATGATAAAAAAAATCCTATTTTCCGAACGGACAATAACTGTCTAACAAATATTTGCTGACTATGCAACCCCAATTGCACGGGTTGCGGATGTAGGCTCACGACGAGAGTCAATGGTTTCATACATTTTATTCAATTTGTTGTTAAGTATAACGCCCTGACGTGCAATACAAAACAATCTGCTTTAGCAAACATATCCCGAACAATCAGCCCTGTATTTGCCATTGGAATGTGATCATCACTTGAACGCCAGTTCTCCATCAACATGAACAACGGCAGCATGCGTTGGTATTGCAGTTTGCAATGTTGATAAGTCTCACAAGAAAGTTCCAGTTTAGAATTGTATGCGACAATATCCGCCGCGATCACATTAAATACCTTATATCACCATATTAATTTTGTGATCATTCAACTATTGATATGAAAGCATAATAAGCGGTGTGTTCACAACCCGGTTCGGCGTAAATATGTGAATGTGTATTGCTTCACACCGTTTAGTACCAACCGAAAGTGCAAATGTATTGCCAATCGCGCCATCCCATTATCTAGTTTGAGGACTTTTAAAAGCCACGTATGTCAGAACATCGTGTGCGCGTAATCACATTCTCGCCATCAGTTCATCAAGCCATCATGGCCGCAATTAAATTGCTGTCATGGGTAGAGTACCTTAATAACCGCTGGAAAATCTATGCCTCAACAGTTCGGCCATTTGATGTTTTGCTCAGGTTTTTTATGCGTAATGTTCTATTTACAACCGTAACATGTAAGCCAAAACCTTGGGATCTACTCTAATTATCCTATATTGCTGGAACAAAAGGCGCCAAGCGCAGCAAATTTTGACTGTGACTGAATCTCATTTCGGTATATCAGTTAGTTACAAATCTGTTCTCGCCGCAATATCGATTTATCGAAGAACGTCTGAAATGTTGCGCGATATTAAGATATCTAACTTGTTATGGTCCATCTGGTACACAGTTGAAATAGCACTGATAAGCGCTCAGGACAACGGGGCGATAATTTCCAGACATATTGCGGTTTGAGCCTCGAAATAGATTTGCACACAGACAAAGACCTTTGGCTCTGGAGAAGAAACCCAGAACTAAGGTTATCAAATCAAATGCTTTAGTATCGTTTTTGACTGCAAGAATAGATGTTAACGTGCTTAGCATACAGCATGTAGATGTATTAGTTGCAGGGCCATGACATATATAAGAATTGTCGCACAGCTCACCATCTGTTGTGATGAGATTTCGTGAATCACGCAGCAATTCATCTTACGCATTGAATGTCAAGTGAATTCAAACGGTAGATTACCACATAAATGAGCCTATATACTTGCTGTCATGGGTAGGCTGGTAGCTGCGGATAGACAGGTGGTACTGGGTAGCCAGGTAAAACGGGTAGGTAGGTAGGTAGTAGCACGAAGGCTGGTAGTAGCTGGTAGGGTAGTTGTAACGAGTTTATGGCAGTAGGTTGGTGGTAAACAACGCATATATTCTAGTCCAAGTAATTCGGAACTTGATCAATGTCGTGGGCGTTTTACACGGCATAGCTACAATACCGATTGCTAGTTTGCAGGAATTGGAACTACTTATTCATGCAATCGGCTTAAATTCGATCTTCTGCCGGCGGCTAGCGCAAGCTAGTTATTCTGAAAAATTGGATTGGCTTCAGTAATTGAATTCTTCAATGGCCCTTGGCATCGGTATAGCAAATGCGTCTCTGTCCGGAAGAAATATAGCTGCCTCATTAATTGCCTATGGTTTCCGTGGGTAGCCTGATGATGTGATTTGGTGTTGTGTACGTCATAGATTAAGATGACACAAGCCGCTGGGTCGTTTCGCTCATAAGCCACAATGGTATGGAGAGTGTGTCCGGTTAATTAAGCTGTTTAGATTAAATACGAAAGATTATGGGGTACAGGTTTCAAGTCATTTACTCACCTCAATATCTCTCAGGATTTAGAGGATAAACGCTGAATGCCCACGAAGTTAAGCAATAATGGTGGAAAGAACTTCGACCGAGAGACAGTCATCATGTGATATCCGACTTTATTAGGTAGAAATGCATATATATACAAATATATATATATCTATATATATATATATATATATATATATATATATATATATATATATATATGTATATATATACACACATATTTGTATATAAATTTATGTATACATATATATATATATATAGATTTATATATATGATATATATATATATATATATATATATATATATATATATATATATATATATATATATATATATATATATATATATATATATATATATATATATATATATATATATATATTACCGGGCGTCATGCATATTCTTTTTTAAATTATCTGCGCTGGGACCCATATATTGTCTCCTTCACCTTCACAGAAACATCAAACACCGTCAGAATCTCACTTGAGAGGATATGGCAAACGTAGTCTCTAATACGTGGCAGTTGGATATGGAGAGTGTGTCCGGTTAATTGAGCTGTTTAGATTAAATACGAAAGATTAGGTGGAACAGGTTTCAAGTCATTTACTCACCTCAATATCTCTCAGGATTTAGAGGATAAACGCTGAATGCCCACGAAGTTGAGCAATAATGGTGGAAAGAACATCGACCGAGAGACAGTCATCATGTGATATCCGACTTTATTAGGTAGAAATGCATATATATACAAATATATATATATATATATATATATATATATATATATATATATATATATATATATATATATAGATATATATATATATGTATAGATATTGATATATATATATATGTATATATATACACACATATTTGTATATATATTCATGTATACATATATATATATATATATTTATATATATATATATATATAATATTATATATATATATTATAAATATGTATATATATATATATATATATATATATATATATATATATATATATATATATATATATATATATATAAATATATATATTACCGGGCGTCTTGCATATTCTTTTTTAAATTATCTGCGCTGGGACCCATATATTGTCTCCTTCACCTTCACAGAAACATCAAACACCGTCAGAATCTCATTTGAGAGGATATGGCAAACGTAGACTCTAATACGTGGCAGTTGGGTGGATGCTCGGTTAGCTATGACCTTAACACATGAGTATCCAATGTGAAATAACAAATCACTAGTTAATTAGCAATCGATTCAGAAACGGCCAATTATGGCAACAATGCTCAAGTTTATACCGCATGAGTCATTTTGAACCAAATCAAATGCTGTGTAATTGACCGATTGCATGATTTAGATATACAGGGTGGCGGCAAATCACCAACACCATGCATCGTGATTCATCCTAAAAATGCTTAAAGTTAATACCACAATGTTTCAAATATGCACTATATATCGGCGCAAACCAAGTCACGGATGCTTTGCTTCCATCTGTCTGTGATGCTCAGCCGATACTTTTGCGTCTAACAGCAATCGAATGATTGTGCGTTATACAGTACTAGAAAAACAATTGCCTCTGTGCGTCTTGATTTATGCCTAATAACAGACAACTACAGTGGCTGACGCACGGTTGATGTGCAGAGGGTATTGACAAGTGGTGAAAAAGTGGAGTAAAACGATGTGGATCAGCTATATCTGATCGCGTAGGAAGATTATTAGATTACAATTCTCTCGCCCATCGTTGGTAGATGCTCCTCACATTGGCGTTTCTTGTTACGCTTTGTAGCCAATTAGCTTTGAAACCGTATTTGTTCTAAGTAGGTGAACATAGCAGCCACTGGCATGATGATATTGATATAGAAGCTTCTGCGTCAGACAGAAGTTTATTAATAGCTTAGGAGTTAATATATTGATTATAACCACACTGATTGTCAATAGAGCATTAAAATATTATACAGCACACTCAAAGAAATATGTTCTGGCACCATGTTTAGCAGAGTGATTGAGCAAAACGATAATAAATGGTCCTATGATCAATCTTTGTGCTAATGCCGGGAACGATTACTTTGTGATGACTGAAATTCTATTGCGTAAAGAGTGCAGAACTTATTAGTGCACCAGAGCTAAGCTTCTATTCTAACATGACCTTTTACAGACCGCCTTATCAACGGATAGGAGACTGCAAATCAGACGTTAAGTATGGGTCTGTTGTGAAGCATTCGTCTGAGTGCAATAATTTAGGGCTTAAGATGGATAAATAATGAGGAAAGACAGCAAATGACTCTGTCGGAATAGTGACAAGCAAATTACTTCACTCCGACATGCAAGCCAAAGGTCACATTTTCTTTTCGACTTCCCCATACGATAACGCCTTGCGTGATGACGCGTATTGCTCCTGTAACCCAAAAACATAAATCTATTACTTGTGTAATGGAATCATAGAATTTGCATTCATATGGTTTAGATATGACGCTGCACTAGTGGTGCGCGCTACATGATGTGTGATCACTTACGGTAAACCTCAGTTATCTCCATATCTGACCATTCCTGATGATGATGGATATAACGCATTCAACATGACTGCTCTTTTCAGTGTGTTGAGAGAACATAGTATATTTTAATTAACGGGAAACTATGCCAGTCATACAGCTTTGTTGTAATTTTAGGGTAACTTTAGAGACACGTCGATAGGTTCGATTTCATGTATTGTTATAGAACACTTGTTGTATGTTTGTAACTTTTTACATCCCTCCGCTTAAACCATACTTAACAACTGGTCCTCTGTGTCATGCTTGAACTCGCCGGCAAATAGCTCTTTAGTTGATGTATTTTTAAAGGCCAGACAGGATATGTTTTTCATATCACCTAAAAGCACTCTCATGTCAATGGCTTATTGATTGCTACATAGGTCTCTAAAGGCCATGCATACACATAAATGCACTTACATCGTGTTGGGTTAGTGTGATTCATGCATTAGCCAAAGCGAGTTGGTCTCATGCATATGCCTGCAATAGAGTCAGGTTTATCTTTGGCTGCTTTGTGTGTGTATTTTAGGGCTGCAATGTTCATGATTGGAACTGGTATTAGAGCACAACGCAAAATGCAACAAGGCATTCTCTTAGCTGCACCTAACACCGACACCCAGTTATTACCGATTAGGAAAGTTGCTGAACCCTAATGCATAGCACAAATGTACCTAGTGTTAACACGCAACCGCACCATACATGTTGAATCCATCACCAGATACATCAGATGGGGTGTTCTATGAAAGTAAAATTTAGTATGCGAGGAGCTACAGCTGCTTCAGTCATTGCACTTTTTCCGCCAACATTGTCGAGTCAACTATTTCACTAAATAAGGATTTTATATCTGCCGATTCTCGTACCCCAGTGATAGATACCGATCTTTCCTGCATGAATGATATCAGCGTTTGTCGAACTCAAATATGCTTCCTAATACATGCTCCAAATCTCATTCACCATTCGTAAATTGAAGCGCCAATTGATCACAATTGAATGCTCACCGTTTTCATACCCTGCAGTTAATATCGTTTTCTGCATTTTTCGATATAATGTTAAAACAGATTGTCGATATGTTTTAGTAGCTTCTTGTCAAATACATACAGCCACCGACACATCCATGCACTGATGACAACACAGATTGCCATGCTTCTATAATCAAATGGGGCAAACACATCAACACATACTACATTTGCTAAAGACAACTTCACAGAAGACGATTTCCAAATCATTAATATTCTTTGACAAAATAACGATTAAACCACGTTGTGAAATAGCTGCACTGCGGCCTATTTCTGAATTCCACCACAATGTGACATAAAAACATGAAAAGCCTCGCTGAAGATTAATGAAAAAAGGAATCGCTTCCTCGAGTACATGGCTAATGTTTCCCTTGCTAATAATTGCAATTCTGTTTCCGCAAAGGACTGTAAATGCCTAATCTAGCAGCACCGGTTGATTTCTTATTGTGCAATATGTGATACTGTCCAATTAGCCATGAGTGATAACGGGGAAGCCTAATTCACTCAGAAGTTGCAAAGACGCCTGTTTTACAGCTGCACCGAGGAGAGCAATTACAATCAGTAACCTTGTAACAGTTAAATTAGATCATTCATAGTGACGTGGAGAAGAGTAATTGACGCAGAAGTTGCAATCCTCCGCGTAAAGCATTCTCAACAGCAACTCCCATTGCAAAAGTTCATTACTTGACGTAGATTTACAGGATAGGCATGATAAATTGGTCGTATCACCTTCACGTGCTCTCATGTCAATTGTTTATTAAGGACTACATAGGTCTCTAAAGGCCATACATACACATAAATGTACTTGCATTGTAGAGATTTCGCGTTAACCCGTGACCATGTACACTGGTAAAGTGGCAATATTTGTTTTTTTACTGAATGTTATGTTCATATAGTCGGAGCGAGGTTGCCTCGTGCATATGCCGAAGTGGTCCGAAGTGCGTTATTTAGAAAGACCACATACCAATTCGATCATATTAGGGGAGACCGAACTTCCAATCGATGCGTTCACCATATAATTGCATCTCATCCTAGAAACACGGCTCGATTGATTCAGATCAAAAGTTTTAGAAGGCATATATTTCGTCACAACAAATGAATTCGCCATTGTTGGTGGCATGACTGGAAATCTGGCATACACAATCCACATGTTATATGCAGATTGATAACAGAGTCGTACGCATGGAGCAAAATACATATGCTGATAATAAGCGCCTATAAAATGATGCAGTTAGCCGAATAATGCTAGACACTACCGAATGCTAGAAAAGGAGTCTCGTGTATCGTTTTGTCCGCTTCAAGAGCTCCGAACTTGATTTAAGCGTACAAAAAGAGATTCCTACAGTGATCAGCGAATTTATACGTAATTGTGGGGTCAATATCGATGTACTTAAGTGTCAATACATTGACTATCTTGAGGGTTAGCTGCATAACGCATCTGTAATTTCTGATGTATTCCAGTGCCATACATTTCTCATTAGAAGCAAGAATCATGTTATGTGCAAAATTGTCCCCGGAAGAGCAGTGATGGGATTTTTAGAACATTTGCATATACAAAACTAAGCTACCATCGCCTTTGTCAAGTATACAAGTAGATGTTAGTGATAGCATTAGGGGGGAATTGCAATTGCGCTAGTTCAACACAAATGACAAGGCTTCACTTATGCTATCACGTATGAATTAAATCCCGAACATGGGAAGCTAAGTTTTATTTCAATCAGTTGTAAAACACATGTTTCCCGTTAAAAACGGTACCAATTAACATTGGCAACACTACTAACAAATATATATTTAGTGAAGACATCGACTCATAACAAATGTGCATCGACCTTTGTTTTATAGAACGTCCCTGATATTGTTGATGCAGCGGAAATCACCAGCAAAGCATAATGATAAGCTTATTATAAGGAAGGTTGATTACTTTATTAGGTTTATGTCTCGTGACCTGTAAAATAATCTACCTTATATAACCAATACAATTTGACAAAAATGCTTACTCACTGCACATCGTGTGTTAGGAACACATAAGAGTGACATCAACTGTACTTCTCGCGTCTGCATGGGTACAGTCCATAATAAGCATCTTAGTGTCAGTAATTTGCGATTTGAATTGATTGTTCAACCAATTGAATCCCGGCCCAATACGCCCCAGTGCTGTCACTTGGTTAGGTTAACCCGTCGTAAGACAGTGACTATTACCGACATGGTATGTGTTGTATTGAGTTGTACTAAAATCAAGTTCTCAATTAAAGCTTCAAACTTTAATGTTTGAATGTTCGTCATTTCTTGATGAAGGCCACACTTGATGATCATCATTAAACGGTTACGATGACAAGCAAACGTTTGTCCGTATTTATATAGCTATAGGGTCAAACACATTCTGAAAACTGTTGATGCGTTTACGAAAAGAATGACTAGGTCATTAGTAATATTGGATACAAGCATGACTGGACCAAGTTGACCTATCTATAAGTAACTGCATTGTGCTCAAATAATGAACAGCAAACATACATAACCCAATATGTAAGGCTGCGTTGAAGATCAAGTACATGGAATGTGGTTCCCTTGCTATCAATTACACGATCGTTCCGAAAGGCTCCGTAATCGTCTCGTCCTCCCGAAATTATCATTGAAGTGTCTCACTATCGCTCGAATGGGCACTTTACGATCACCGAGAGATCATTACGCCCGGAAACAATATGCTGCTATGCACTGCAGGCAGTATAATGCACGACCTCGTAAACGCCTATTACATTATGGTCAGAATCAAACAATGCGAACATGATTTAGAAACCAAATATATACTGCTAAACATGCCGGTAGTTTGGTGCGGATAATGATCCATGAAGCCGGTAAGGAATTAACTACAGCGGTCTTATTGTTATAAAGCCTTCGTGAATGACGACCACCAGACAGTCTGACAATTTTAGAAATGCATCATGCATGGCGTCATACGCTGCGCTTAAAAATAATGTTATCTGTTAACAGCGATAGATGTGACAATGCAGCTGCACCCCTAAGAACAGCAATTTCATATAAACGGGTCCTTTGTACCTGACCATGTCACCCAATAACACACACATTTGGCTATGTAAGTAACTGCTACTATTGGCATTAGAATCATATCAACATAACATAGTCGATGATGTAAGCATTGCAGTTAGGCAGGGATTCGGTTGGATTTATACCTATATTTTAAAACAGGTGAAATATCACTTCAAAACAGCAAATTAGGCATAAATTACAGATCACAGCCTCGTTGTGTTTCACCATTAGCATATATTACGTTCTGTTTATGCTACGCAAGTGACTTGACCTTTGAGAAGCATATTTTTGCTTCGATTGCCGAGCATGAAGCTGTCTAGAAAGCACCAAAATCCCACGATATTGTGATTCAATGCACGCAGGCGTAAGACCCATAAAAGCTGCTATACAAATGAGCTTCCTCAAGAAACAAAACCTAGCTCGTATATCTGAAATAGGCCATAGGTTAGCATATAATCGGTGGATTATGTGACTTTGGTACTTGGGTGCGGAATAATGACCATCCCCGGTTCAGTAAGCAACGTTGATGCTTTGCTATTGAGTGTGCTTGTTGTTCATATGTGCTTGAGGTAGAGCAAATGCTGCGCTGGATTTAAGACACGCTCATATACGGCTCTAAAGGCACTTTGTAATCAAGAGTCGATGTGAAATTAACATCACAAATCAAACTCAATGACGACATAACGCTGTGCAAAGTGACGACATTTAATGTACCGTAATGAGCTAATTCGATGTTTTTAGGGATTTATATGAATTTTGATCGTCTGTGTGGCAAATATTATGTGCACAATATGAATTATATGCACGAGTTTGACCGCTTGGATGACGTTTACGTTTTTTCTACATCGAGACTATTCATCAATTGTGATGAAAGCACCCGCCTCATAATAAGCTTCAACCTCACACGTAATTTATAGACCTAGTAACACATTTAAGTGGTGGGTACTAGCAATTGGACTGCACAATGCGCATTATTTATCATGTTTGAATGTTTTCTTTCTGATTTGTACCGCGCATCGCACGACAACGATAATGATGCAGTTCGGTGCGATCCGTTATTTTCAGTTGCATTTACTTAAAACTTCATGAGCGAAATAGTCTAAATAACTCCGCAAATACTTTCACTGTTGAGGTTTGATGATTGTGAATGCATTGACTTGTGCAAAAACATTAAATGACGTAATTGGTCGGAAAAATGGAAAAAAAAGAAAAGCAGGTTCGTATATTATTATATGTGAACATCATTAGTATAACAAATGATGATCGGGATAAACACTGTTATTTTATATGATAATGCTCTCTCGGATAATTGCATCCTGTGGTTATTTAGCATCCTTGTGTGCTCCACTAAACTGATCGGCAATGACGTTAAATTCGTACAGAGGGTACCGTTAACGTACATTTACAGGACAATAGTAGATCATATAATCGTTACATTATACAATTGTGGTTATTATGACATGCAGTTGTTCCGTATATAAACAAGCATTAAATGCGTTTGAACAACTGCCACCTTAGCTGCACAGAGACCTACATTTCAGGAATTATGCATGCTCTAGAACATGTTATGCTTCAAGTTACATTACGCCATTTGCTACTTGAATATTTAGCACATTCAAATCTAACTTCGAACAAATCCTACGCTGAGAGAGCGACGCATATTTTTCATAGCTTATCTGTTGGTATGATATGCGTCTATAATATACGCCATGTCGTATGGTACGTGCACCAAAATCAGATCGAGGCCGTACACATCGCTAATATAATCACGCTGTGTGTTTGCATTTTGCAAAAGTATATTCAAAATGAAGCAAATGTATAGTGTATGGGACATAGAGTGACAATTGTATATATATATATATATATATATATATATATATATATATATATAGATATATATATATAGAGATATATATATAGATATATATATATATATATATACAGATATATGTATATATATGTATATATATATATATATATATATATATATATATATATATATATATATATATATATATGTATATATATATATATATATATATATATATATATATATATCTATATATATCTCTATATATATATATATCTCTATATATATATATATATATATCTATATATCCCTCTCTCTATATATATATATATATCTATATATATTTATGCATATATGTTTATACATGTAAATATTTACATGTATATGTCGGATATATGTATATACATATATATATATATTATATATATATTAAAAATATATATATATATATATATTGAAATATATATATATATATATATGTATATATATATACTGACGATTACAACCATTCATGGACTCCAACCATTCGTGGACAAATTTTTATAGTGCATTTTTGCTATCATTAGTTATCAATTATTTATTCGGCATCTTTTAATTGATACAATTAAATAGTTTAAAGCGAATTAAAATCTTTTTGTCACTTTTTATTGCTGGTATATACTTTTGGTCCTCGAAACGTTGTCCACGAAAGGTTAAGACATTAATTTATAGGTATAAATCCAACCTTTCGTGCCCATATATATTTTGGAATATTTGCGGAATACCGAAATATTTTAATCATTTTCAGTCATCATGGATTAGAAACATAACATTTGTTGTAGATGTGATCATTATGAACCATTGGTAGAAGTTCGCGATCTTATTCAATGTTGTAGATTAATAAAAAAGGAGAAAAATAGAGTTTTTCGGTAACAAAAAATTTAAGAATAAATCAAATATTTTAATTTTTCATATAAATATATCCCACACATATGATTAAACATTATTTCGGAAATTTTGATCGAAGTATATACGGTTGTATGGAAGATATTGAAGTGTGCGTGTTATGTCAACGAATGGTTAGTTGTTAAAATTTTATTTCGCTATTATATTCAAAATCCAAAGAAATCACACGTGAAAGATTATTTGTGTACGTTACTATGACTAGACTATCACATTCGAATGGTCAAACCAAAATATTTTCAATTATTTTCGACGAAAATGAGCGTTAATTTTATGTGGACATACTGGTATATCCTTTCGTGGACCAAAGTCTACGAAAGGTCGGCGGTTTGTCCACTAAAGGTCGCGTTCGTGCTAATATATATATATATATATATGTATATATATATATCTATATATATATCCATATATATATATATATAAAGTCATATATATTTATATATATGTTATATATATATATATATATATTTATATCTCTCTATATATATATATATATATATATATATATATCTCTATATATATCTATAGATCTCTATATATATATATATATATATATCTATATATATATATATATATATATATATATCTATATATATATATATATCAGTGCCATTGGCAAATGATGCCTACTGATAGTATAACCAGTTTTTTCAGTCCAATAGTTTATCGTCCGTAGACAATGGTGAACTAATAATGCTTTTCTTTATGCCTTGATCGTATAGACCTAGTAGGGTGTTGAATCATGTGTTCCATAACAGGCGAACACCTTGAATATTTTGAGTATAGTGATATTAAAGTGCCAATACATGCCCTGTACTTGTCAACCGCGTGCGGAATTAACGATTTGTTCTGATAATTCGATGGAAATTTTAATCATTTTCGGGTGATGGGAATGCTAAAAAATAATGACAATTATATTCACTGATTGTCATACAGCTGCTTGTTGTTTTGCTTGGCACCAAGCAGCATGCACGGTGAAATGGCTTATACCCAACTTGATTTACGCATCAAAGTTATTGTGAAGTATGATCGTCAAGTATTCATCAAAATGCAATGGCGCCCATTCTTGTGGTGCCTACAATGAGACATTAACCATAATGCGATGATGTAACGAGAAGAAACGCCAATTCACATCTCGAAGAATGTTAGGCAACATGTAGTGATGTTGTATAGTGCGTTACGAGCGTAAGCTCAGCACAAGGTAGATATTGGTATCAGACTGTTATCAGGCCTGATATCCAACATGTGGAATATCTGAGCATCAACTTATGTGCAAAGTCAAAACGGTTGTCAGTATATTAGCTAAGTACTATACCAAGTACTATTCCGAGTACTATACCAAGGGATGAGGAATGTGCCAGGTACCAAATACGGCATAAGAAAGTCGAGATCAACACGAAGTGTTTTTGTGGTCAGAACCATTGATGAACATATGACTAATGCTCGGAACAAATACAATATTGTAATTTGAGGCACTGTGCATGGGTGCTTCTTATTCAATGATCACATACATAAATGAGTGTGATAGTCCTTTTCTAAGGGTAGCGCCCTCATTTGTTGTGGCAGAGAGACATTGCTCTCACTTAGTCGGTGAGCATTAAGCATCCTGCTCACCATTATGGGAACATCATGTTATCGATGTGATCACGCGTTGTACGGGACGCTGTCATATCGAAAAGATTAAGGACTTAGCTTTTATTTCGCCGCAGTTCAGGTGCTGTTATCACAACAGCCTACACATTACTTGGATATCTTTGTAGTGATATTCTTCTAGATCTAGTGTTGCGCAATCCTTGCTAAAACATCTAAATGAAAAGTGTCGAAAAAATTCTAGGGTCAAAATGAGATGCAGTGTTTAATCACTATTGCTTTTAACATGACAATATAATATGTAAAGCTGATGGTTCGCTATTTTAATCTCTTGATATTTACACATTTATGCTGATATGATGACGTCACAACGCGGCCTACTGGTACACTAATGCTCAAATAGCAATTGTTAAATGTTCTTTAATTATCAAGGGTATTCGTTAGTATGTATACTAGCAAGTATAAATCGAAGTGGAAGCATATCGAATATTTATTTTACATACCTTGATGCTGTGCCAGCAATATTCTATTATCCCACATATTCTTTTTCCAATAATCGGATTCAACAGTTGACATAGTATGGATAATTTAGCAGTAAAGTAATAACTGTATTTTTGTATCAAATAAAAATAGAGCAGCAACTCCATTGGTAATGCAACTAAACACCATTGGAAACACTTTTTGCTGGTTTTGTCACTCAGCTGTGTCAACAGCAAGGATTCGGTCCAAGATATACTTGTATGTTAATAGGAGTACGTGGGTCTGAAAGCGAACTGAGAAAAACTTGGTCGTTTAAAAATAATCCTGCGACACGAAATTAGCAGAGCAACATCAGCTTGATGTAAATGGCGAGCCACACACAACATTTATGAAATATCGTGGTATTCATCGAAGTGGAAGCAAGAGGAACAACTGTGTTTCATCAAAGGCATGTTGAGCACTGCCGCATTTACGCATCTGTAGTTGCGTGATACGAAAAGTATTTTATTTCATATAACAAAAAAAAATTCCATGTGGTCGGCGGATTGCATACGATGAGGTAAATTACCTCAAATCGGCAAGAGCTAAAGGTTGTTCTTTTTTGTAACAAGCAGTTTTTCGACATTTGGCCAGATGCATTAGTTTTGTAACTCACTAATGCACATGCGCTCGTACATTAATTAAAGAGAATTGTTAGCCTTCCATGGATGCGTTCCAACCTTGTGCATGCACGCTGCTTAATGCACGCTGTCTGGTTTTAACAGATTACATTAAGCAAATGGATCTAGCATTAGCCATAAATATACAGCATTAATGAATCTATGAGCATTCGCAATTAGAGAATGGTTCAGGAGCTCACACGAGAAGCATTACTTACGCTCTACTTGCGTCATATGCTCAGCAGTAATTTTGGTTATTCTGTTTGGACTTGATGCAGCATGTTATCTATGCTGTTATCACTAAGTAAAGAACTCA
The DNA here is from genome assembly GCA_034190875.2 of Urechis unicinctus. NCBI lineage: Eukaryota > Metazoa > Annelida > Polychaeta > Xenopneusta > Urechidae > Urechis > Urechis unicinctus. The sequence continues at coordinate 9,391,726 of CM067356.1, forward strand.
GTGGACAGATGTAAACATACACGGCAATATTGGCCGCTGTTTGAAAAACTAATGTCTTACAAACAAACATTGAAACAAACAATATCATGTAGTTATTGTCAATGTAAATACACAATGCAGGGTGATGTCCTAATTTCTGAGGATTAACTCTCAATCATAGAGCTGGGGCACCTATCAAGGTGCCGAAATTGAGATTCATGTAACGGTTAATAAATGACATGATAATGTGAAAGTAGGATATTACGATGTTAGTAGACTTTTTTAACCGACTGTGATGGTTGTATTAATACACAATTGGCCGCCGCTTCAATTCATTACCGTAGTATGTAGACATAAACATCCGAAAAATATATGTTCTGACGTCAGTTTTTCAACATGAGACTTTATGATCAAATCCATGATGCATGTTTAATTGACGAAATTACATACATACATCCGACTGACATTTAACGCCTTTACATTGATACATACAATTTTTTTTTACATACCACATACATCTGCATGCAAACCCACACATAGAAACATAAACATACATAAGTATACATAAATCCACACATACACATACATGCACATGCATACATACATACATACATACATACATACATACATACATACATACATACATACATACATACATACACATACATACATACATACATACATACATACATACATACATACATACATACATACATACATACATACATACATACATACATACATACATACATACATACATACATACATACATACATACATACATACATACATACATCAATGCCTTTAATCCAATGCCAATATATATATATATATATATATATATATATATATATATATATATATATATATATATATATATATATATATATATATATATATATATATATATATATATATAAGTATGTGTAAATATATATGTACATGCGTTGAACTTGTGGCTGTAATTTATTGTGTACTTCTTTGTATTGTCATTTGATAGCAATTAAAATGTTAATATGACCCGCCGTTGTAGCAATAGCCGTCTATCGCTTGTTTATGATGATAGTAAATAAAGTTCATCGAGGGGCTATTCATGGCTAAATTGCAAGTAAGTGTTCAATTTCGGACATTTATTGAAACGAAGATCAGTCTCATCTGGATGATTTGAGAGCTTGCTGGTTAAATATCAATCCCGAAAGGCAAGCAGGTGGTCCTAATCACGCTGTCCCTTTGTCCAAAGTATGATTCACTGCTACAAGATTGACAGAGATATACGCATGGTCAATCTCTTTAATCCAATGCAAGTGACTAGACGAGACTCCATGTCTTAAGGATACCCGCCTGGCTTGGCGTATATGACCGCGTTACTCGTGACCAATTCTCAATTCCTAGATGTACCTACATTTACTTAGATTTGAAGTCACCACCATGGTCGCTAAGTTTCCGGATTCCATTCTTGATCTGGTATTGTAATCAACGGTTCTTACGCGCTACTATCTGCGATAAACATGTAACAAATAATCCCTGGTCGCTTAAGAGCTCTTGCGTAGTAAGAATGCATTGCATATTTAATTTGGCTTTATCATGCCAACTCGAAGCATTCGTATCGGCAAATGGACTACTGTACAGCATCTCACAAAGTATTGGAAAATGACTACCCGGACCGATATTTTTCTAACATCTTACTGACGTTGAATGTCTCGGGAGATATGAAAATAAATCCATTTAGAAGCAGGTGTCAACTGTTTGCAAGAGGTCAAGTGTATTGGCACCTATAGAAGGGAATCCAAAGCCCATCCTATCCCTACTCAATTTTACATATTTCTATACCATATGACACGCACAGAATGTGACAGATGTCCTGTGTCGCAGAAAGATTTCTAGTAAATTCATAACAGAACGAATTAGCAAATGATAATGCTTTGCAAAATAAGAAGTTGGAGGAAGAGACAAAATGTGGTGATTGCGCCGGTACATTTAACTTCTACAGCACCCTATCGCCAGCATACGCCATCACCAGTTAAGATATTCTCAGCCGACTATCTTGCAATCTCAGCTAATTGTAAAGCCATCCCTTCAAAATACATTATTGGTGTATTGCCAATAGCAACTTGAGCAAACGAGGCTGCAAGCTAATTCTTGTTTGGATGAATTATCGGTTCTATATGTTACTTTAATCATAGCTTGCGGAAGTCTACACGAACTGACTGCCTGTATTATCTCCGTTTGATGTTGGCTTTGATTTGATGCGAACAGTACTTGTCTAGTGAGCCTGATAGGTATATAATAAGGCGAACTTAACATAAACATAACTGAAATTTACAGTTTGCTCCTTGGCAAAGCCATCCAGATAACACTCTTTATCTTTTGGTATTTTTAATGTCCACACCTCACACGGGAGGTCGCTTGGCTTCTCTCCAAACGTGATTTTTGTGCAAGCATTTGAAGCTCAGTTAGATGATTGGCATTAATTACTTTACCTGGCACTTTCATTCATTCTATTCTGCGACAGACAAGATTGGTTACTTAAAAGGCAAGTTTAAAGACGCCGAAAGGTCTGAGATTCAAATTGAATGTGACAACATACTGGTTATCAATGATAACTGGGTGATTGTAAGGAATCATTTCGCATTTGGTTACGTGTACATTAGGTATGAAGAGCCGGATAACAGCGCAAATCGTCGATATCGTTTGAATCATCTTCTAAGTGAAAACGATTTTGCTTTCCCGTTGTCTTTTCAGGGGACTTGTTGTTTTTGACCGCCATGCAGATGGTCAGTGTTGAGTACTTTGAACCATGAAATATCAATTCGTTTGAAATGTACTGTTAATCTGTTTTTTATGATTGATGATAAAAAGCAGAGTAACAGTACATTTCAAGTGGAGGAATTAAACCCCGTGACCTGCACCGTGCGTTGTTTTGATTGCACCATTACAAAATTCGAGCAACATTTGTCAGTGCAATGCTGAAGTTATGCATGAGTATGGCTTTAGTAGTATAGAGACTGGGGGTACGAGCACAGCAATCTAATACAACAACCCAGAAAACACACATATACAGGGTGACTCACATGAGCCAGCGAACTGCTCGCACCTCCCCCCTATACTATACCATATGAGCCCAGCCCTTCCAGCCCCTATGGTATAGGCCCACATCAGTAGTTAGTCACCATAGAGGTCACTGAGTGATAAATATCTGCGACCGTCGCTTTAAGTTCCATTTTTCACAAGGTTGAGGTCCTGTATAAACTGGGCAACCTTAGCGTGGTTCTTCTCGATAAAGTCGGGATCGGGGCGAGCGGTTATCAATCTCATCGTAAAGAGCTTTCAATAGTAGAAAGCCCCCGTCGGCCTCTCTGTAGTCCCACTCAGTCTTTCCAACCAAGGACGGTGATGCTCCTGTTCCAAGCCCAGGCAACTATTAAACCTCTCGTTCGTCTTCAAGCCCCTCAATGGACACCCACCCCCAAGCCACCGTCTCCTTATACTTCTTCTGATCCTTGTGATACACCTGGTTATACGCCTCAGCTCTCCCCAGGTCCTCAAAGGAGCACAACCTGATAACGCAGTCGACAAACACCCCGATGGTCGCCACCTGACTGTGGTGCAACCCCAGCAGAACCTGAGGCTTATACATATTCGGAATCACCCTCCCAGGACTCCGAGTGTAGGGGCACTTTATCTCGAGCAGCACAACCTCCTCAGGATGCCCCAGACAGACAGCATCCACTCCAGCCTGCGGTAATTGGGAGCACACAAAAGCCATCCGGAGAGTAGGCCGTCGCGCGCCCTCAATATAGATATTATTTCCGTAGACCTTGGTGTCGTACACCTTCTCCAATACAGCAATTGCAACCTCCTCAAAAGTCGTACCCCAGAGGCAGGGTGCGCTAAAGCGAACACCCTCGTTGCTAGTTTTTTCTGTCAGCTTCTTGCTATAGCTGCTGAAGTAGTTTTGCCCTATGATAGAGGAGTAGTCACTTCCTCCAACGCAGCCCTTCCTCGTTGTCACCCACTGGTCCGTATTTTGTTTGACTCCAGTATGATCGTTGCAGAAAGATTTTATCGCCGCCTCCATTATATCTAGCAACCCCCACTCTTCAAATGGACTGTCAGGGTCATACCTTAGCAGGTCTAGGGGGCGATTCTGCCGCTTTCAAACATTTTGCTTTAATGTCACTTTTCATTTGACTATATCTAGTGATCTAGACCGAAACGAGCTTAAACTCATCATCTCAGATATACCCATCTTCAAGCGCCGCTTGCTTTTTCAACTTAATGGTCAGCCGCCGACTGATGAATTTTCCAGCAATAACAAGTAGCCCACAAGCGGCTCCAGTAGCACCCAACACTGTGGCAATAGGAATGGCAACTACTGTAGACATTACACCTGCACCACTTGCGCCAAGACACATACCCACAGCAACTAAGGCAGTGTCTACAGCGTCCACTGAGTTTACTGCACACCTATATTTTTTGTACATAGCACCATATTTTTTCAATTTCTTTCTCAAGGTATTGCCTCGTAAAACTGATCTCATTTAGCCGATAGGAGTGCCCCAGACCACATGGAGGAGGCTCCGGATTTAACGGTGCAGTCGTTGGTTGTTGTTTCATACTGTCTTTGTATACATAAGTCTATATATCAAGTTCAATTAGGAGTGAAGCTACAGACCAAGTCGCCCCTCTTTTTGTGTGGTTGTATAAAAGTTAATAACGTTGCCTTGTTCTAGCTGTAAAGGATGGTCTAAAGTTATTACAACAGCCCGTTGGTTAGCAGGCTTACGTATTCCTACCACTTGATTCGTTCCATTAATAACAGGAACGACTGCTATAGGACCAGTATCAGCACCAACACCCGAAGACAACCCCATACGAATGATCTTGCCATTACATAACATGGTATATCCACAGCTTGAGTCTTGTGAGTCTCGACCCCTAGCCCCATGGCCAAACGACCACTCATATCCTCTGCGAAGAGAACCACTTGCTTCTGCCCAAATAGTAATGAGATGTTTCGTTTGGGAGTTTATGTGTTCTCTCAGGTCCCTGCGATGCTGTCTGTGTTGTGCATCAACATACTTTTTATTAGCAGCATCTTTAGGCGATATTGGGTCTCCCAACAGAACGATTTTATTATCTCCCATTTCAAGGTCTCCGTACATATCATCACCTTGTTTACTAACGCGTGAATTGGCTGCGGTAGTTACCAGATCTATTGTGTTTTGGTATGACATCGCTTGTCCTCCAGAGGATGGAAGGCCTATCGTAGGAAGTCCCGTGATCATGTTGCCATCCATATTAAGTTCCCTTTCCATTGTGTCCCCTACGGCACTTATTTTTTGTGAGTCACCAATAGATACATAGGTCTTTGTGGCATATTCCGAGAGGTCAGCACCATGCCCAGTGCTTGCCGGTTTTTGCCTAGGTCCATAAATACTCGTTTTTATTGACATCTTGTAAATTCAAGAACAACGCTAACAGGTAAGTCGTGGTTATCCAATAGCCTTCCTTTTATCATCGCATAACTGAGCCTTTAACTCATGCACTGTTCCGCTAGTGACACGCTTACAGACAGGATTAGCGATGTTCGTGGTTATAATATCACCAAAAGAGCCACCCTCTAAGCCAACAACTTCAAGAAGCGTAGTGGGCGCACCATCTAGCATGTTGTGCGTGGTGCTGACTTGATTGAGGTGAACATAAATTGTGTTAAAGATGCTAAAGTTGATGGGCCGGTCACCTATGTAAGTACCTGAAGAAATTAATTGCCTACCCTGACTGTCATCAAGACCCAACATTTTGAACACACCGTCTGATATGCGTGCAGCCCCATTATAAGGAATTGTGAGGGTTATAACCCCATTTGCAGCATTAACCTCTAAACCAAGACCTATTGATGTAATCTGCTGATGAAGAAGGCTGAAACTCCAGAGACTGGGTTTTAATTGGACAGATCCTCCCTCTTCTGAAGTTCTTGACTGCCATTGAATGGTCTCGTTTGATTCGAGATTGTACCAGCCCACAGTATACGTGATTGACCATAGGCCAACACATAGACCGCCCGCAGTGTTGTCAATAGGATTTTGCAGGGACACAGCGTCACCGCTTTGAACATTTGACAGAGTGTGATACATAGCACTATGAATAAACAAGCCTTTAGTTTCAATAGAAAAGCTACATATAAAGCGGGCGGGGTGAATCCAGCCTCATGTGGTGTGGGAGATAAACTAACCCGACAAACAATTCAAGTTGTTCACAATGGTGGTACATTCACAGCAAAGTTTCCTGATCTATTCATTAACTATAAGGTGCCACCGGTAACAGCGGACAAAGTAGTAAAAGACTGGTTGACAAATCCAATGCAGTTTTGGCAGAACCAGGTAAACTTTGCAGTGTGGTGTGCAACATCCGGCTGTGGTGTGTCATCCCACGACCACCTCGAGGCTGGGATTCTACTCGTGAAAGCTCTATACACCTTTCACCTTTATTACACAGTGCGTCACCTATTAGCAGAACTGCAAGCGCCTCTACCTCAGGATCATGCCTATCACCCCTACAACAATACATATGACAAGAGGGCATATGAGAGACTCTGCACTAACTTTGGTGTTCAACCAAACACAGACTGGCGCCAGAAGGCAACCATAGCTAATAGTGGTCTTGGTATCTTATATGCACATGATGCGTATGGTTACGGGAGTGTCGTCAAGGTTGCTGGTCGAAACGTTCGTTATGACCCTACACGGAAGGCCTTTGAGGCGGAAAAGGATACAAAGCCAGGTTTTGCTCACGCGAAAAACCTATAATCCTTTCAGGAGAGAATGGGTGCTGTTTTACATCTAGCACAAGAACCTGAAGCAGACGAGACCTGGAGTACCTTCATACTGGACACGTCTGAGGGTTTTACACAAACCGGCGTTGAGCGAATTAACGACAGCATCAGGACCTATGTATGGGCCATTCTTGAGGCTCAGGCGCAGACCCGCTCAGAGATACTAGGTGTTGGAACGTCCTTTGATGCTCAAACGCAATTTCAGGCCAACGTTGAGGATGCCATCAACTCCCCAGTGGATATTCCGTCATCTATCCGACGGTATCAGAACGTCCTCCAGAATGCCTCTTCAAAGGTAGATTATGTGTTTGGAACGGGCCTGTACATGGCTCCGTCTGATATGAGCCTCGCCATTGGAGATGTTGCTGGGTACAACAATCTGATTACCATTGCAACTGAGGAGCAGCAGATAGGCAGCAATGCTGATGTCAACTCGGTTCCGGTGGTTCCGGATAGAGGAAGCTTTGACCATTCGCCAGATACAGATACAGATATGGAACTCCCCTCTCCAGGGCCGGCCCATATGGACGAGACCGGTCTGTGTGGGGCGCACGAGGTTGAGAAAACCGCTCTTATTATAGGCGGAATCGCTATAGGCTTATCTGTGCTTTGGTTTTCTACGTAGTAAGACACGGAGTATCAGGAGGATAACTCCCCCCACCGCCACTGCTGCGGCCCATACATGTTCTGCCATCCAACCAGCCAGAGGCGGCGGCGGGCGCATTGAACGTTTATATGTACATTGTAATGGATGCACAGCTTAACATTAAAGATGGCAGGTTCGTCAGCGCAGTCTACTAAGTTTACATTTCCAGATGATCCCTGTTCGGCAATTGTTTGTGGGCAGACAGGAAAAACCGCATTCATCCTCGACCTACTTGAAGGGCCCTTCTTCGATGCCTTCAAGCATATTGTAATCCTCTGCCCTACCATACGTTTCAACGAGGCCTATCAGACGCGGTCATGGGTGTGGGATGATTCAGAGGTGTACGTTGTTGATCCAGGGGAGCGGCTCCATGACAACCTGAGGGCTTTCTACCATTGTTTTAAGTGCGAGCCAACCCTGTACATTATTGATGACTGTTCCGCAACAAATGCCCTAACCAAGAAGAAAGACATGTTATCCGAACTGGCCTTTAGCGGCCGCCATGCGCAGCAAAGTGTCTGCTAGTTGCACCCCTGGTGTAGATATGTCTTCTAAGAGAGATAGGCCTGCTGCCGTCATAGCCGGCGGTCAGGCCTGTCAGTACCTTGGTTTGGAGCGCATTACAATTGACCAGGTTGAATCAATGTCTGATGAAGAGATCATAAAGCTGTATGTGAGATACGAGGCTCGGCTAAGCGCTAGCATGACGCGCACTCTAGGTCAATAATTGCTACAGCTATACTCAGGTATTGCTTGTATGTTTCTACCAATACCATCAGAACACCAGCCAAGGCTAATTACAGACCTCGAGACGGTCCCGTTTGTTGGACACGCGCTAAGCACTGCCACTTGTGAGCTATATCATCGCTATGGTATGTTTTTAGCTCCCTTTACTGCGGCTTTAACAACAGTTAAGCACTGTCAATTTGGAAAAACAAGCACCGAAACAACAGGGGCTGGTGGAGAGGAAGACACCACTTCCTTGCTATAGTATGTGTTTAACTCCGCTATAGCATGTGCTTAACTCCGCTATAGCATGTGCTTAGCTACGCTATAACAGGTTCTTACTAAGAGCTGTCAATTGGACAAATAAATTTAGTTAGTAAACATGGAAGAAACAAACACGAATCAAGAGGAGACAACACGGGTGGAGATAACGTCAGTGACAAAAAACGCTAAAAGGGTTGTGGCAGGACAAAAGGGTGCTGCAGCTCGAGAAGCCAATCAAAATAAGCTTCTGAGAGAGCTCCGAGAGGCTAAGGCAGCGCTTACATATGGTAGAGACGAAGCTGTCGAGCCAATATCAACGAGCAAACCTCCGGAAAGGTAGGCATGGCCAACATGGGCTGCACCTTTGGTTGTCGGCAGTGTTGGCGTGTTTGGACTAGCATTGTATTGCTACAGGCACCAGATGGTAGCCTCACACCCTAAACAGGTTGTGGTACAAAAGCCTCCGAACGCTCATTTAAAGGATCCGTTTTATATGGAATAAGATGACAACACCAATTACTGATGGAAAAATGCTCATCAACGCTCTGTACCACGGTGTAGTTGTTTCCAGTATTTCAATAGGTTATGCCAAGCTTGCTAAGATGGCTCTGGGTGGTGGGGGCCACATCTTGATTTCACCCCACGGGACCTGGCTTTGGTTGTTGCCGATGTATCACTAGCTATGGCCATAAAGGATATGCTAATTAAATAAGGAATCTTACCAGTTGATATACTGAAGTAATAGCCACACTCGCGCTACTTGTTAGGGGTGCTCTTGTTAACGCCCTTGCATTCTCTGGTAGCAATTTTTTATTCTCTAAATTACGAGACAGCCAAGTGGGAGCGGAACGTAAACGTCATGATATGGCAATCGAGCAGCTTCAATCTGCTCAGGCAGCATGGGCCAAGAAGAGAACTTAGCGTTTAGACTTCATCAATGAGCAACTGCGCCGCCAGGGACATGCCGAGCATACTTTTAGGGATGCGGACGAGGCTATGCGTGAGTACTCCCTGATTACGAATAAAACCATCGACCCGTTGGGCTCTGAGCCGGAGCTTTCAGACTTCTACGAGCCCTCAGATGAACAGAGGGGGCGTGAGGTGGCGTTCATTATACTGGGTATGGCTGCGACTGGGCTGGTTGCATACAGGCTTGCTAAGTAGGTTATTTGGAGCCTCAAGCGTTTACTATATATGGATCGTCGCATGCAAAAGATCTACTATAGTCCTAAGGGCTACTGGAAAGGCATAACAGCTATCAAGAACTTGCAACAGAAGTGAGGGTTTCTGAGGAAGTTGCAAGGGGGTGGCTAACAAAGCAAGCTATATGGCAAATCTACCTGTCAGTGCCAAAACACACTCCCAGACCAAAGTTTGATGTCCCTGTCCCTAATGAGATGCACCAAGCCGATCTCTTATTTCTTCCTCATGATATTGTGAAGCGCCGCACTTACAAGTATGCCCTAACATTGGTTGATGTGGCCTCGCGCTACAAAGCGGCTGAGCCATTGACTACAAAAGAGGCTAAGGAGGTCGCAGGTGCACTCGAGAGGATATACAAGTGAGGAGGGCTGGGGTGGCCTAAACTATTTCAGGTGGACCCCGGACGGGAGTTTACGGGTGCCGCAAATCAGCTGTTAGTAAAACATGGAGTATCAGTCAGACGTGGCCGTGTGAATATCCATCGAGATCAGGGTATAGTGGAACGCTTTAACCGAACCCTGGCTGAGCGACTCTTTGGTCACCAGTATGCCGTAGAGTTAAGGGATACTGGAAAACGATCGACTGAGTGGGTTTCTCGACTGCAGGCTGTAGTATCTGCGATAAATAATGAGGTGACCCGCTTGACTGGAAAAAAACCTAAAGATGCTATAAAGGCAAAACGAGTTGCACAAAAGTTGCAGTCGTACCAGGGCGCCCTCTGGGGGTCAAAGAGCAAGACCAGCGTCGGCGGGCCACTGACCCTGTGTGGTCACTCAATGTTTACCGGATTGGAAGCTCTGTCACTAAATCTGGTGAACCTGTACTATATTATTTGTTGGATGGACCTCTTCGTGGCTTTGTAAAGGAGGAGTTGCTTGTGGTGCCGTCCGATACCCAGTTGCCGCCAGACAGTAATATCGATTAGACTAATAGATATCTATATATATAACAATGGTAGGATTTGATAATAAGTGCCCATGGATATTACTCGGGAAAAAAGACCCCTGTAACAGGCCCTGTACGCAAGAGCAAGAGTTTTGAAATTTACACAGATATAAGATAAAACATGGTGTCATTAATCGTCTTTGTACGGGTTGTCAGAAGGCTATAAAAAATAATAAGGTAGGATTGTGTATGGATTGTGGGTTCGATAAAGTCAACCACAGTCGTCTTCGTCAATAGAAAAAAATTGCTTCACAACGGCCTATAGCTGGGGACACTGACTCGCCAGTCGACGCCACTGAACGGGGATTCCCCACTGTATAAAAATAGAAATCTTGTGGCGCTGTCAACAACATGGTTTGGCGGTCAGGCCTATGTGCGATGAAGCGTGGCACCTTGTCAGAGACGGGTGTTTACTGCGTAGGTCAAAGTCCGCTCGCTGTATTGTCATTGCCTTTTGTGTATCAACGAATTCTCTTTTAGACTAATGGAACGGTATAGTAAACATGACTCATAATCAGCGGGCACGTGAAGCCCAAAACGATTATGTTTCAATTCACGGTTTTAAGCCTCCTTATCCACTCTCTAAGGTTGCACTCAAAGCACTCCAAGTGCGTAATGAATATGACCGTACATACAAGGAGATGTTGGCTAGATTAAAGGCTGGGGTGGCACGCACCCCTGTCCCCACTGCTGCCCCACGCAGACAAGTCCCTGCCCCACGCAGACCGGTCCCTGCCCCAAGCATCCCCACAACCCATTCCCCAGTCCCCACAGCGCGTCTTGCCTTCAAGAAGACTAAGTGGGCTGTTAAAAACTATTTGCGTGGATGGGTGATGAACGTTCCTGAGTCTCACCCCCTTAGCTCGGACCTTATGATGTTCTTTAAGGGCATGCGTCGGAAGATGCATAAAGTTTTGACTGGTGAGCTAGAAGAGCTACGTGGAATCAAGTGTCAGTTTGCCCTTAAGGTAAGACTCTCCAAGCACGCCGATGATGACAGCACTGAGTATTTTGAGCCTGTGTTGCGTAAAAAGCAGCAGGTGGTTCTCTCCTCAGAAGACATGGATGTTGCGTTGGACCAGAGTGTTGTTAATATCCAAGAGCGGTTGGAGAAGTGGACCAACCAAGGTTCTGGCTGGGAGTATGAGGCGGTCACAGCTCTGTGGATTGATATTGCCAACTACCAACCGTTGAAGGGTGGCTCCTACCTGCAACTTCCGGCTGCGCTGGCGGCTAAGCAGGCCACCATAAATGTAAAGAACTGGGACGACTTCTGCATTCTATGGGCTGTTGTAGCCGCTCTGCACCCGGTAGCCAAGAACCCACAGCGACCATCAAAATATCACATTCAGTGGCTCTTAGATCTGCTGGAGGGTGCAGGTGCAGAATATCCTACACCGGTGTCGCATGTTGAGAAGATAGAGAAGCATGCTAACCTAGCCTTGAACGTTTTTGGCTGGGATGGGAAGACCACTATCGTACACCGCATCACTAAGCACTCTGGTACCCGTATAAACCTCATGCTGATTGAGAAGGACGGCAAGTTTCATTACACGCAAATCAAAGACCTGAACCGCTTGCTGTATGACCAGACGAAACATAAAGAGCGCAAGTTCTTCTGTGAGCTATGTCTGCATGGATATACCTCAGAGGGTCTGCTCCTGGCGCATAAGCCTGAGTGTATGGGGATAGGGCAAACTGCTGTGCGAGTGGATATGCCTGAAGAAGGGAAGAACATATTATCCTTCCAGAACTGGCAGAAACAGCTTGCTGCACCCTACGTTATCTATGCAGACTTTGAGGCGCTCACAGTGAAGCTTCCGGGTCCTGCGCTTAATCCTGGTAAGAGCAACACGCAGAGAATGCAGGAACACCAAGGATGCGGCTACGGCTATGTGGTTGTTCGTTTTGACGGTAAGACCGAACCCCCTGTGGTTTACAGAGGAAGCGATACTGTGGAGAAGTTCTTACAGGCTCTGCAGCAGAAGGAGCAAAAGATCAAAGCAGTTCTGTCCAAGCCTGTCCCTATACGTATGACTCGGGAGGATAAAGGGCACATAAGGCTGCATCTCACTGTCATGTGTGCAAGAAAAAACTGGGCTGTGACTCTGTTCGCGATCACTGCCATATAACAGGCTTGTACAGAGGGCCAGCCCATAACGTGTGTAACCTGAAACTTCGGCTGAGTCCCAAGACAACACCCATCCCTGTGGTGTTCCATAACCTGCGGGGCTACGACTCCCATCTCTTGATGCAGGGTATAAGCAAAGTGGAGGGGAACATTAACTGCATCCCCAAAAACATGGAGAAATATATCTCCCTGTCGCTTGGACAGTTGAGCTTCATTGACAGTGCACAGTTTCTCCTGGCCTCGCTTGATAAGCTGGTGTCTGCTAACAACCCAGATGCCTTTGCTGTGACGGCGGAATATGAGCCAGACCAGATGAAGCGGCGGTTGCTGTTGCTTAAGGGAGTCTTCCCCTATGAGTTCATGGACAGCTGGGATAAGTTTGATTCCCCTCTGCCGCCAATCCAGGAGTTCTACAGCAAGCTCTCTGAGGAGGGTATATCTACTGTAGACTATGCCCATGCACAAAAGGTCTGGAGCGTGTTCGGGTGTAAGAACATGGGTGACTACCATGACCTGTACCTGCGGACAGATGTACTGCTCCTGGCCGATGTGTTTGAGGTGTTCCGTAAGACCTGTCTTAAGCAGTACGGGTTGGATCCGGCCCACTACTATACCAGCCCCGTTTGTCATGGGATGCTTTGCTTAAGAGCACAGGCGTGGAACTCGAGCTACTCACCGACTATGACAAGCACCTGTTCATTGAGAAAGGTCTACGCGGCGGTATAAGCATGGTGTCGCGCCGCCACGCTAAGGCCAATTACCCGCTCGTGGATGACTTTGACCAGAATAAACCAACGAGCTACATCCAGTACCTTGATGCTAACAATTTGTATGGGTGGGCTATGAGTCAGCCTTTGCCAACTGCGGGTATTGAGTGGGTGACTAAGCCGGAGGATCTACAGATACAGGACCACCAAGATGATGCCGAGACTGGATATATACTTGAGGTTGACTTGGAGTATCCTACTGCACTTCATGGCGAGCACAACGACTACCCACTGGCTCCGGAGTGGCTTCTTGTAGAGAACGACTGGTTGTCTATCTATCAGAAGAACCTCCTGAGCGAGTTGGGTGGCACCCTGGGTGAGGTTGAAAAGCTGGTACCAAACCTGCGGAATAAGGAGAAGTATGTGGTGTACTACAGGTACCTCAAGCTGTATCTGTCTTTGGGGATGAGACTTACCAAGATCCATCGAGCACTTGTCTTTGACCAGAGCCCCTGGATGGAGCCTTACATTCGGATGAATACGAATCTGCGTAAGGTGGCCACCAGCGACTTTGAGAAGGACCTGTATAAGCTTCTGAACAACTCTGTGTTCGGTAAGAGTATGGAGAACCTCCGCAGACGGGTCAATGTCAAGATTGTGCGATCTACGGAAGAAGAAAGAATGCGTAGGCTTATTGCAAGTCCTGCCTACGCGCGTCATCAGGTGTTTGATAATGACCTTGCCGCTCTGCACATGCACAAGACTCACCTGATACTGAACCGCCCGGTGTATGTGGGCATGTGTATACTCGACCTCTCCAAACACCTTATGTACGACTTCTATTATAATACCATGAAGCCCAGATACGGCAAGAACCTTGGCTTGTTGTACACAGATACGGATTTGCTGCTAATGGAGATACGCACGCCTGACGTGTATGCTGAAGATGTCCATCTCTTTGACACCAGCAACTTTCATCCCTCCCGTAGTCTCCACAGCAGTGTGAACAAGAAGGTTCTGGGGAAGATGAAGGATGAGTGTGCCGGCGTGCCCATCAAGGAGTATGTTGGTCTGCGCCCTAAGATGTACTCGATCTTGATGTCGAGTCGGAATGAGATCAAAAAAGCAAAAGGTGTGAAGAAGGTGTTGGTGAAGAAGCATCTACGACACGCTCAGTACGTGGAGTCACTGTTCGCCCAAAAACAGTTTCGCCACGGAATGAACATGCTCAGGAGTGACTGCCATAAAATATATGGGCTCCACGTTAACAAGGTGTCTCTCTCCCCATTTGACTCAAAGCGGTAGATAGCTCCGGGTGGTGTAGACACTCTGGTCTATGGGCCTGCGTCGTTATGTTGAACATATGAGGGCTGAGGTATAGAATGAGCACCGATGAACACATGGGGGTGGCCAAGCTGCAGGGAGACGTGGAACATATATGGGAGGAGAAGGTGGACCTTGAGATTGAGGTGAGGGATTTGGAATCAAAGTATGAGGACCTTTTGGAGCGCGTGAGTCGTTTAGAAGAGCTTATTCCTCAGGGTCCTGGTGTAGAGGAGAAGGTGAGGGAATTGGAATCGAAATATGAGGACCTTTTGGAGCGCGTGAGTCGTTTAGAAGAGCTTATTCCTCAGGGTCCTGTTGTAGATGGTTGACATTGCTGTCGCCCTCTTTAGTGGGCCTATACCATAGGGGCTGGAAGGGCTGGGTTCATATGGTATAGTATAGGGGGGAGGTGCGAGTGGTTCGGTGACTCATGTGAGTCACCTTGTATATATGTGTTTTCTGGGTTGCTGTATCAGATTGCTGTGCTCGTACCTCCAGTCTCTATACTACTGCTTTCCATCACAATGCAAAACAGCAACTAACGAACTATAGTACCTCGTTTAAGCAACTTGTTGGTCATATACTCACCCTAAGCCCTTCTATGAATTCGCGCCTACCTCTTGAGGGTGCGGATAGCAAACTCATGAGACAATATAATAATAGAAATATTGCAAGAAGACAAGTTAGCACTGACAAAAGTACCACTATTTCCACAAACGCTCCCATTTGTAACTATGTAAAATCCGTGCCTAATCCTGTCGCACTACGTACTCATTATGTACAGTCACTTTCTGCCACACCAGCGAGGTTGACCTGTCAGGCAACATCATTCTAGCAGTTGATAGAAACAAATCATTTACTAGATACCGGCGCCTCGGTTTCGTGCATCTCACATAAATTAATCGCTCACGTGTGCAACAACAATACACATAGTCCTATCAATATCATAAAATGAAATTGTTCACATTTTCTCTCTCTATCATCCAGTACAAACACATTGGCCCTTGCAAAACCCAATAGTTAGTTGATTCGACGAAGTATTGTACGAACGGCAGTGGATCTTGTGACAATAACCATGATCACCCGCACCGTGATCGCACGCATATTCCAGAGAGGCCGTAAATGGGCATTTAACAAAATACTATTTTGAAAGCCACCATCAAATTTCGCACGATGAATGTGGATTCCTAATAAAATAACAATGCTTTTATTTGCGCATTGGTCGTATTGACATAACTCGATCATGTGTCGCGTGCCCTGTAATGGGCGGGCGCATCGATTCATTTTGGGTATAGTTATATTAACGTGGCAATACCGGTTCTGTACGTGTCTTACGCTTGAAAAGTATCCATTTGTTCTGGTAATTCGATGCAAATTGAATCATTCTCGAGTGACGGAAATGTTACCAAAACAGGACAACTATATTCAATGATTCTCATGACGTTCAGTTTTAGAAGTTGGCGTAAGGGAGAATTTAGCGTGAAATAAGATTTGTGCATCAAGTATGATTGCCCGAGAGATAACCATGGGACGCCTCGTGAATTATTCATCGAAATGCATTTGCTCACACTCATTGCCTACAATGAGAAATTAACCAGAATGCGGTGATATCACGAGGAGACTCTTCGTCAATACACTTTCGAAGGAATGTTATGTGACCTTTAATGATGGAAGGTTATGAGCGAAAGTCCAGCGCTAGTTAGATGTTGGTTTCTGGCAGTTATCAAATCAGTAAGCTAACATGTGATTTATTTGACCATCAAGTTTTGCTTAGTTTGTTCCTTACGCGTAGTGTCAAAGCGTTTGTCTGTATATCAGCTGTGAAATATCCCAAATGATGAGAAATGCGTCCGGTACGAAATGCGGTATGTACTCTGATGAGGAAGTCGAAATTATCTCGCCGCATTTTGCTTTCAAAACTATTGACGAACATACGAATAATGCGCAGTATTATGACATGGTACTTTTAGGCCCTCTGTTTTCCAAGTCCACATAAATTGATGTGTGTGACAGTCCCATACTGTGGATAACCCCCTTTATGTTCTAGCAGTGAAGAGTTGGTGAAAATTAATAATCCAGCCAGCTATCACGAGAACATCAAGTGGGCGATGTAAGCACTTGTTGTGTGGGACAGACACACTGTCATATCGACGATGACGAAAGAGTGTCGAAAAGACTAACGAGCTAACCCTCATTTTCCCCTTAGTTTAGGTGTAGTTTGGTGACCATAGATGCCGAGACATTACTCAAATACACTTGTACAGCTATTGTACCAGACCTAGTGTTTCGTAAACCCTGCTAGAATTCCTATTTCCATATAGTTGATAAATCAATGAAATGCACATTTTCCAGGGTTCAGATGGGGCATTCGTTAATATTTCCAATACATCCTATTGTCTGTTTCCATCAGTAGATTTTCGGCAATGCATTTCTGTCGGTTTGCAATCCAACTCCGTCCGGCATGACAGTCAATTTCCGCTTATCAGTTCACTGCACACTTTCGTTGCGCTGTTAATGTGATTACATTGAACGCGATTGAAAGTCATTTAAGTGTAGAAGTAATCTTCCTGTAAAGTGCGAAACGTTCGTTGCATCGTCGTGTCACGGGTACTATTCATAGCCAAGACAAAATAGAACAGAAGTAAAATTACACATGCGCTTGTCAAAATGTGGCAGACTTATTATGTGAATATCATATTTCAGTCCCAGTATGGCACCACATATGCAGCACAACTATATTACAATTATTTGATCGTGAGTATGTATCCGTTTAATACGGCTGCAGCATCTTCTGACTACACGGCTTCATTCTGCTCGGACGGATTGTATACCTCACGCAGCAGCTGTTCTATAAATACGCCAGAGTACAGTTGGATATGCCTGAGAGTAACAGATCCATATTGCCTTTGCAGTATAGAACAACAAGTATGTGGCGTGTTATACTCTATTTCGTTGACGACAAATATGCGAAAGCCGGTTATTCCGGTCGTTGCCATTATAAGAAGTGGAACAAATCGCAGGTAGAGCCACATTAACATGCAACCAAAAATGTATGGAGTTCAACCTGACGACCAGGTATGGCAACAAGTGCATCTGTGAAAACAAATCTGGGGGCGTGAAAATTCAGATAAGTTAACAGGCGGAAAAGGCTGGCCTGTAACAAACTATAAGCCACCATGGATGTTGGCCAATCCCGAGGTTTACGGACAAACCCCTTGTCATGTAATTTGGTCGGCTACCCAAGCAAACTGCTGACGCATAACTCCTTGCAAGTGCATTATGCTGCATTGCGTAGCTTAGAAAAGCTCATGTCATCTATCTTTGGTTGATCTTAACAACCTTTGATATGTGCGAACCTTTCCTGCTGGAAAAGGTTTGTCAATATATTGGTGATGTAGGACTCATCAATTGGAAACAATTGGAAATCCTAAATATAGATAAATTATCTTTCCTGCCTTGTTTAGAACTCGGGTGGCTATCTTTCATTACAATCGACGGTAATCTAAATAACATTCGGCGTTACAGTACGTTATCGCATATTTTTGATACAATCTTGATTATCTTGGAAGAAAGGACCATCAAGCAGCATAAATGCGATTCCGTGTCAAATGTTCGGACGGCTTGTTGCAGCATTTCATCAGGCACCGATTGGCCTTCAATTTGTGTAGTTCGTCTCAAATTAAACTGATAGCATCGATGCACTATGCATTCACTGCGTTGATGCCAGGTTAGCCGTCCAAAAGTGCACGACCTTGAATACAATAACATTGAAAACACTCTCATCATGAATAAAATTAAGTTTCTCTTTAGAGTCGCTTATGTATACCATGTGATAAAGGAGCAAGTTGCAAAAGGTAGGTTTTACGTGTTTCAGCATGCAGCACATAAAAAAAATAGCACATTGTCTCAATATAACGGTCATATTATTACAATGAAAATGATGATAATCGCTATGCCGGTCGTCGAAAGGGCCTTTAAGACAATCGAATTTCCGGTTCGCTCTACAATTTCCGAAATAAATATTGTTTTGACTCGTAGTATGCGACCACGCATCTGCGGGCTGTGGAAATAGGTTTACGACGAGAGTTACTGGATATATACACATCTTCATGTATTCCATTTGCTGATATGTAACGCGTTGTAATTGCTTAGGCTCACATCACCCGACCAATGTGCCTTGCATGTGCCATGCAATTGCGAGCATCAGCATGATCGCAAGTTCATCATTTTCCGATTAGCTGTAATGACAGAAACAGATTGTAGCAAGGTGACAAGCCGTGCAAAATTACATTAGCAGCAAAAGCATGCATGAACCTTCAGAGGGTATTAAGATTATATTTCTGTCAATCATTAATATATATGGAATATGTACGCAACATTACCGATTGTGTACATATTATCAATACAACCAGATGATACGATATCATTAAAGATAACAATAGCTGGACTAATTACAACGTCAAACGTGCTTTAGGGTGCAATAAACCATATGTCACATTATGCAAATTTTTAAATTTTAACTAAAGAACGTTCTTGTATAAGATTGTTTGTGGCAATATCCCCCTTCAATAACATTAAGTAGCCTATAATACCATAATAATCACATGGTCATTCAACCATTGATATGAAAATACGTCGGTGTGTTTATAACCCGGTCCTGCGCAAAATATTTGTTAGTGCAAAGGTATGGAGGGTGATCTGTGGTTTCACCTTGCACCTTTTTATTTATGCTAGAGTTGATATAAGGGCGAACGGCCAAGGGAGAGCTGTCGACTAGAAATGTTTGAAAAAGACCCATTGAGGACAGGGAACAGAGCGAATTGAGGAAACGCAGTGGCTGAAGAAAACTATTAACTGAGAGACGATATCAGCGTATCTTATAGCATTTATTGCCACTGCAGAGTAGAATAGAAACATATCTGCACATTGTAATGTTATCATTATATCTGCTGTTAGTTTTTCGAATTGCAAAAGAAGTTCGCATATATATTGGTATAATTGTACAAGAATAGACAAACGCGAGCCACTGGCAATGACGGAAGAAAAACGCAAGCCACGCGTACAATATGTTTGTGATTTTATCGTGCAGACACGCAGTACAACGCTTAGAAAATGATGCCACAGGACCATACAAACAAGCATGTGGCAAACTCTTATTTCAACATATCCACGACAAATTTTATATGTGTAAAAAAAAATCATCATCATCATCATCATCATCATCATCATCATCTTGATCATCATCATAACATCAGCATCACCAGCATCATCAGCATCATCATCAACTATCCCCTACGTTCCACATGCTGATAGGCCGAGGCTTGAATCATCCCGCGACACATCACTGACAAATATTGTAGGTAGCTATAAACCAATTGTGCGCCTCATCAATTCCGCACAATATCTCGTAAAAGACGTATGCTGCAGTTGAAACTTTGACATGTGGAATTGGTAAGTCTACGTAGTATTATTAAATTGCATACTATGAAAGTGTGCTAGAATTTATCATAAATTGCCATCCAAAAGAATCATACCCGTTCCCAATGACAATACATCCAAACCACACTTGTATATTTATCGTTTGTCATCGGTTTGGTATTGTTGTCCGCAAATTTCGTCGTTCTATAATGTAAACACTTTCAGACTTTGGCAACCGTAGCAATACGGCATATCTAATATTGATTATTTTTTAGCTCAAAGGGGAACAATGAGGCTTATCACACTCTATTTCTTGCTAATATAGATTGGACCGGCCGCCAAGGATGACCCCTGAAGCAGGGCGATATATGTAAGCCTTTTTTAAATCAAGGAGATGAGGTTGTGCGATTTTTTGTGAGGCGGACTAGTGCATTGTGCAAGAGGGGAGGGGGCAGGTTGCTTAAATGCAGGCGGCAGCCTGATACAAGAATGTAAGGGAGTTGACGCGTGTCTGGGGTTCTGGAAACATACAATCAATTTTGTTGCAACCTGATGCGTCATTATAACAACAACAAGAGTGATAAACATCCTCGTCTACATTTCCCCCATCGTTCCGTATGCTGATAGGCTGATGCCTGATTCATTGCACGATGTATCACGGAAGAATATTGTAGATACTAGGGTAAATGGAACCATTGTGTACGCCTTGTCAGCTCCGCACGGCATTTAAACAGAAACGTCCGCTACAATGGAACGTTCGACGTTGATAAGTGTCGTTGTGACATTCACACCTATGCAGCTACAGTAATACGATATTTCCAACAACGGATTTTAAGCTTACAAAAGAAACAATGCGGCTTATTATACTCTGCTCATTGCTGACATCGACTAAATCGGCGGCCAGGGATAACAAATGAGTGGTGCAAGGCAATGCATGAAGGCTTTCTTCAACAAGTGAAGTAAGCTAAGCAGGGGATAATATAAGCATTATGGGTATACAATTGTATGATTAACTATTGGATAAGAATCAAGAATATTTCCATGTCATTGCTGTCTACTATTGTAAACAATGTCAGAGATCCACTGGAATATCGGGAATGATCTCATAATGACGACAACTTTAATAACGTGTTAGGATTTTGCACTAAAGGATCAATCGAAACCATGTACGGCATAGTCGACTAGCTTAATTGCTCCTGTTCAAATGTATTTTATGTAACGATCAGCCCATCAAGCCTCAGCGTGGATGTACGAAACTCACAATAGTACATCCGTTGTGGACGATGACTAATCGATAAAAATATATCACAAAAGCGAAATATATGATGAAATGCAAATATGTCAAAGCGGGTGCTCAGTGACTGATGAATGATGTCAAACTCAGCCTGATTTCTTATTGTTCCCTCTTGTACATATCAGCAGAAAGATCAAAATGGTTGCATGTCTAATCAGAAGAGCAACTTGCCGTTACGAGGTTTCATGTGAGTGACACAAACATGGCGAGCAGAGCTCTCAACAATGGTTAGAATTATCCGTATGTATGAGAGGAAATTGACTAGGATAATCCCTGCGTTGTATATCAATTAGACAATAAAAAGAGACATAACACCAATAAAATGAACACTTGATGGCAAAGTTTTTGCACACATTGCAATAAACGATATTAAAAGCATACCACGTCGGTTGGTTATTGTTCGGTCAATTGAAGATATGTTTACAGTTATTTATCCCAATTCGCTGAGATCCGCATGGGTTCGACCACTCCTCCGACAGACGGGAATTTTCTATATTGACGTCCGACGAGACTTATTGTCAATATGCTCATTCCCGAAAGATTATGCACGACGAGCTTAACACGAATACATCAACTGCGGTCGCACACATTGGTGAAATTATTGATTCAGTGCCAAGCAAAAAACGATGCTATTGTTTTTTTGGTGAATATACACTAGCGGAACTCAAGAGTGTCAACTAACTTTGAGCTGTGAGACATTTTAAGAGCAGCTGAATGCATGTTCATGTGCCAACAAACGAGTAAACATATGCAACCGATATTGAATTGTTCATTAGGACAACATTATAACTGACTCAGTTAGGTCAAGATATGAAAAGCGTAGTCATCGCAATATCGGTTAGCTTCGTGTGCATCTAGAGCAAATGAAAACTGAAATAAAGTATAACAAAGTGCATTATTCTATATTTGAAAGTAACTGATGGATGTCTGTGGCACTTGTGCAACGTCTATTTGATTGGACGCGATGCTCGCAATAGTTTCTGAACCCTCGCCCCCACAGGTAAGGTTGGTTTAGACAATTTCATTAATATGAATGGTTTGCCCATTTGTTCAGGCTCTTGCACCGTAATTTGCAATGTCGCATTTGTAAAATTTATACGCTGCCTACGCATTGATGAATCCCTCAGACACAAATGTGCCTTCCCTAAATACAACAAAATATAGGATGCCAAAAACTGACATAAATGATTGTACAATAAGCCGCATTTGCACAAACACTACTTTCCGTTTCTAAATCTTGAGATATGCTGGGGGTGAGGTTGGGGACGAAATGGGTTCGCTCACCATACGCATGTTTGTCAATGATAGAACACTGAACTGATTCACTGGATCCCTTAACAACCGTTTGTGTGGGTATATGGTGTGGCAGGAGTCTTGGGGTAAGGTTGAGCCACTGATCAACTTATGTTACGCCTGCTTAGTCACCATGAATTTATTGCATATATGTCTATTGCACGTTTTTATCTATGCCCCATCCGGAGGAAAAACTATTGCCATTCACGGGAAGCATAGAATATTTAGATGAGTGGTTATATTTGACAATGGGGTGATTTTTACATTGTCAATAACGGACTGCTACGTAAAATATCAATCAATATTTTTTTGTCAATATTCTTTAGCTAGTTATTGTTCAATTCCGGGGTGCAAAGGCAAAACACATGCATAATATTAATTTGGCTACACGACATTGTATTTCCTATCAAGAGAATGGTGGCAGCTTTCATCGTCGAATGCTCACATCAGCTTCATTATTCCATCCTCGCGTAGCCGAAAGCCAATCCATCTTGATCAATGCTCGCAAAAAGACCATCCTCCAGAAAATAGAGCCGCTCCTCCTGCTCGCCTTATTCGTGACTAGATTTTGCTCTGATATCCGTACAAACGCTTGTCAGCGCCAGCAACGCTGATGTTAACTCACCTCAACTTCTAGGCACTACATATATGGTGGTTGTTGTTTTTTAGTCCGTCGTTTATTGTGAGCTCCGTCTGCTCCAGTAAATGCAAAACACTGATATTTGTCCATGTCCTTTGCTTTTAACTGACAAAGCATGTCTCGCCGAGTGGTGATGTGGATAAGATGTATTAAAGGTTAATAATTAGAGAATTAAGAATCTGTACATATCCTTTTTCGCTTTTGATTCCATAAAATTTTGCATCTGCGTCATCTCTGTGCCCTTTTGTCAAACAACCCTTATAACGGACCTAACACAGTACAATATCAGACCAGGCGCCGCTAGCAACTGTCGTAGTAGTATAAGTGCTTTTGTGCCTTTTGCGTAATATTACTTATATGGTTATTACCAACGTATAGATAACGTATCGTTAGTCCTTATTAAAAATCCGGTAGTTTGACATTATCTAACCAGTTCGTCCTTCCAAGGCCGCATATTACGCTACAACGCAGAAATTTTACGTGACTTGCTGCTCATTCGTGCAAGTCCTTCGTATTCAAACCCCCACAAAAACATGGCTTCTTTTAAACACTGATGCAGATCACTGGTACCAGTCATCGTTATTTCAAGAGAGCAGTCACTCTTCATCGGGTGGTTAACGGCAGACGAGGAAAAAGTTAAACAATTGAAGAAAACCATGTTTAAGTATGCTACCTTCAATAAATCATTGGTAGTTATGATTCTCGTTAGAGTTAGATGATTGGTAGCTGATATGATTATAATATCTGATAAAGGCACTGAGTTGTGTGAAGGTGTGAATACCATGGTTGCTATGCTTTTTCATATTATTATAGCCAATTGCCAATATAAGCAGCTTTAGTATTCATCACGTCTGTTTATCGTGGACGGACCTGACAACAATAAGTCAACAATTGTATGATTTAACCCGTTTATTTTTAAACTCCACATCATGCCCTTAATGATGTACTGTATGAAAATATGCACGGAGCCTCGTTGTAATCGATCAGTATCGTGGCCGCCTGTGATTGGTCAGCCAATATCAGGTAGAGCTGGTCCCATGTGGGGACATGGGATTGTGTATACATTGGAGGAGCGTGCAAGTTTCAGGAGCTTACCCCCAGGATCCGAAGCGGGTGGATGCGACTCCAATATATACAGCATACGATCAGTTATTACGCAATGTTGGTATCGTAGTCAATAAATATATCTCGTACGCTGTGGTCATGATATATCTGAGAATACTGCTCAAGCCGCTACAGATGAAACCCCGGACGCAGTGTAAACAAGAAATACCATCACATCAAAACATTATAAAGCTGCTGTAACATGCATGAGCTCATCATGTACTGTAGCGCAATGTCTGCGTCTAATTTGTGGCTGATGGGATGGGGTCAATCCTAACGATAACGAGTCTCTCATTTCAAATACTGCATAACATAAAAGAAAAAAGCACAACGAGTTTGGCCGCCTAATGTCATATATCTTTTGTTGATCAATGCATGCGTGAGCTGTTCTTGCTGGAATAGATATTGCGATATATTGGTAAACCAGGCCAACTGGAAAATATTGGGCAGTCTAAATATACACATAACTAATCTATACTGCTGTATATGACACTCGTGTGACAATACTGTTAAATGCGATATCACGCGCAAGCAGCCCCGGGAACCCAGTAAACTTATTTAACGCGTCACGAGACATATAAACACTTTCTCTGTCACTGTACGTTGCATATCTCTGATGCGATTTTGATTATCTCATAAGAAAGGGCATTCTTGCATCATTAATGCAATTTCATGACAAATAATCTGAATGTTCGCTGCAGCATTTTAACTGGCACCGAATGGCGTTCAATCTATGGCTCGTCTCGTACCAGCCTGATGCCATCGATGTACTAGGCATTCACTGCATTAATGCCAAGTTATTTGTCCAATACAGCCTCACCGACCCTGTAGGCGGAGCCAAACGTGGAATAGAAATTCCAGACCTGGTCGAAGGCGGTAAGATATATGATACATTAAATTGCTTTTCTCAGTGAATGAAACGCAAAATTTGAGAAGCAATAACATGGCGGACGCTCTTATCTTAAATCAAATTGAATGTATCTTTAGAACCACTCATAAATAAAGGAGTGAGTTGCAAAGAGCAAGCTTAAACGTGTTTCAGTAGCAGGAACTAGCACGTCGCCTCAATATAACGGTAATATGACAAAAAGAAAAGTGATTCGTAGTGCTGGTTTTCGAAAATGACAGTAAAAAATAATAATAACAAAACCTATTTTCCGAACGGACAATAACTGTCTAACAAATATTTGCTGACTATGCAACCCCAATTGCACGGGTTGCGGAAGTAGGCGCACGACGAGAGTCCATGGTTTCATACATTTTATTCCATTTGTTGTTAAGTATAACGCCCTGACGTGCAATACAAAACAATTTGCTTTAGAAAACATAACCCGAACAATCAGCCCTGCATTTGCCATTGGAATGTGATCATCACTTGAACGCATGTTCACCATCAACATGAACAACAACAGCATGAGTTAACGTTTTGAGGATATTGAGAGGCAATCTTAAATATATGTGCAATATGTAAGCAGCAGCAACAGCAGAGAGTGTGTCACCTACCGTCGAGCAATAGGTTATAATCATAAATACTTGTAAGCGTCCAAATGCTATAATAATAACAATAACAAAAGTCCTGATATATCATATGTCAGACTATGCAGTATGCAATGTTTATAAGGCTCACAAAAAAGTTCCAGTTTAGAATTGTATGCGGCAATATCCGCCGCGATCACATTAAATACCTCATATCATAATATTAATTTCGTGATCATTGAACTATTGATGTGAAGGCATAATAATCGGGTTGTGCACAACCAGGTTCTGCTCAAATATGTGAAGGTGTATCGCTTTAAACCGTTTATTACCAGCCGAAAGTCCAAATGTATTGCCAATCGCGTCATCCTATTATCTAGTTTGAGGCCATTTAAAAGCCACGTATGTCAGAAAATCGTGTGCGCGTAATCACATTTTCGCCATCAGTTCATCAACCCATCATGGGCGCAATTAAATTGCTGTGATTTGTAGAGTGCCTTAATAACAGCTAGAAAATCTATGCCTGAAAAGTTCGGCCATTTGATGTTTTGCTCAAGTTCTATTTACAACCGTAACATGTAAGCCAAACCTTGGGATCTACTCTAATTATCATATATTGCTGGAACAAAAGGCGCCAAGCGCAGCAAATTTTGACTGTGACTGAATCTCATTTCGGTATATCAGTTAGTCACAAATCTGTTCTCGAAGCAATATCGATTTATCGAAGAACGTCTGAAATGTTGAGCGAAATTAAAATATCTAACTTGTTATGGTCCATCTGGTGCACAGTTGAAAGAGCACTGGTAAGTGCTCAGGACAACGGGGCGATAATTTCCAGACATATTGCGGTTTGAGCCTCGAAATAGATTTGCTCATAGACAAAGACCTTTGGCTCTGGAGAAGAAACCCAGAACTAAGGTTATCAAATCAACCATGTCTTAGTATCGTATCTACAGCATGTATATGTATTACTTGCAAGGCCATGCAATATATAAGAATTGTCGCGCAGCTCACCATCAGTTGTGATAAGATTCCGTGAATCACACAGTAATTCATCTTACGCATTGAATGTTAAGTGAATTCAAACGGTATATTCCCACATAAATGAGCCTATATACTTGCTATCACGGGTAGGCTAGTAGCTGCGGATAGACAGGTGGTACTGGGTAGCCAGGTAAAACGGGTAGGTAGGTAGGTAGTTGCAGTTGTAACGAGTTTATGGCAGTAGGTTGGTGGTAAACAACGCATATATTCTAGTCCAAGTAATTCGGAACTTGATCAATGTCGTGGGCGTTTTACACGGCAGAGCTACAATACCGATTGCTTGTTTGCAGGAATTGGAACTACTTATTCATGCAATTCGATCTTCTGCGGGCGGCTAGCGCAAGCTAGTTATTCTGAAAAATTGGATTGGCTTCAGTAATTGAATTCTTCAACAGCCCTTGGCATCGGTATAGCAAATCCGTCTCTGTCCGGAAGATATAGCTGCCTCATTAATTGCCTATGGTTTCCGTGGGTAGCCTGATGATGCGATTTGGTGTTGTGTACGTCATAGATTAAGAAGACACAAGCCGCTGGGGCGTTTCGCTCATAAGCCACAATGGTATGGAGAGTGTGTCCGGTTAATTGAGCTGTTTAGATTAAATACGAAAGATTATGGGGAACAGGTTTGAAGTCTTTTACTCACCTCAATATCTCTCAGGATTTTGTGGTTAAACGCTAAATGCCTACGAAGTTAAGCAATAATGGCGGAAAGAACTTCGACCGAGAGACAGTCATCATGTGATATCCGACTTTATTAGGTAGAAATGCATATACATAAAATGATATATATATATATACTAGATATATATATATATAGAGATATATATATAGATATAGATATATATAGATATATATATATATATATATATATATATATATATATATATATATATATATATATAGATATATATATATATATATATATATATATATATATATATATATCTCTCTCTATATATATATATATATATATATATATATCTATATATATATATATATATATCTATATATATATATATATATAAACGGGCGTCATGCATATTCTTTTTTAAATTATCTGCGCTGGGACCCATATATTGTCTCCTTCACTTTCACAGAACCATCAAACACCGTACATAATCTCACGTGAGAGGATATGGCAAGCGCAGTCTCAAATGCATGGCTGTTGGTTGCGTGCTCGGTTAGCTATGACCTTAACACATGAATATATAATGTGAAATAACAAATCACAAGTTAATTAGCAATCGTTTCAGAAACGGCCAATTATGGCAACAATGCTCAAGTTTATACCGCATGAGTCATTTTGAACCAAATCAAATGCTGTGTAATTGACCGATTGCATGATTTAGATATACACCATGCATCGTGATTCATCCTAAAAATGCTTAAAGTTAATACCCACGACCACAATGTTTCAAATATGCACTATATATCGGCGCAAACCAAGTCACGGATGCTTTGCTTCCATCTGTCTGTGATGCTCAGCCGATCCTTTTGCGTCTAACAGCAATCGAATGATTGTGCGTTATACATTACTAGAAAAACAATTGCCTACGTTACTGTGCGCCTTGATTTATGCCTAATAACAGACAACTACAGTGGCTGACGCACGGTTGATGTGCAGAGGGTATTGACAAGTGGTGAAAAAGTGGAGTAAAACGATGTGAAATTTGTTTACAGCACGATAATAGTCCCAATGCTAGATATTGAGCAGTATACGTGTGCTAGTGCGTCCTCATCCATCACAATACAACACTATGAGATCAACAGTGTCAACCAGCCCACACAAAACGTTAACCTATTGGCTTGCTCTTCATTTGGATCAGCTATATCTTATCGCGTAGGAAGATTATTAGATTACAATTCTCTCGCCCATCGTTGGTAGATGCTCCTCACATTGGCGTTTCTTGTTACGCTTTGTAGCCAATTAGCTTTGAAACCGTATTTGTTCTAAGTAGGTGAACATAGCAGCCACTGGCATGATGATATTGATATAGACGCTTCTGCGTCAGACAGAAGTCTATTAGTAGCTTAGGAGTTAATATGTTGATTATAACCACACTGATGGACAATAGAGCATTAAAATATCAAACAGCACACTCAAAGAAATATATTCTGGCACCATGTTTAGCAGAGTGATTGAGCAAAACGATAATAAATGGTCCTATGATCAACCTTTGTGCTAATGCCGGGAACAATTACTTTACGATGACTAAAATTCTATTGCGTACAGAGTGCAGAACTTATTAGTGCACCAGAGCTAAGCTTCTATTTTAACAAGACCTTTTACAGACCACCTAATCAATGAATAGGAGACTGCAAATCGGACGTTTACTATGGGTGTGCTGTGAAGCATTCTTCTGAGTGCAATAATTTCGGGCTAAACATGGATAAGAAATGCCGAAAGACAGCAAATGTCGGAATAGTGACAAACAAATTACTTTACTCAGACATGCAAGCCAAAGGTCTCATTTCCTTTCGACTTCCCCATACGATAACGCCTTGCGTGATGACGCGTATTGCTCTTTCAACCCCAAAAATAAATCTATCACTTGTGTAATGGAATCATAGAATTTGCGTTCATATAGTTTAGATATGACGCTGCCCTAGTGGTGCGCGCTACATGATGTGTGATCACTTACGGCAAACCTCAGTTATCTCCATATCTGACCATTCCTGATGATGATGGATATAACGCATTCACCATCACTGCTCTGTTCAGTGTGTTGAGAGAACATAATATATTTTAATTAACGGGTAACTATGCCAGTTATACAGCTTTGTTGTAATTTTAGAGACACGTCGATAGGTTTGATTCCATGTATTGTTATAGTATACTAGTTGTATGTTTGTGACTATTTACAATCCTCCGCGTAAACCATTCTTAACAACTGGTCCTCTGTGTCATGCTTCAATTCGCCGGCCTATAGATCATTAGTAGCAGCTGCACCCTTAAGAACAGCAACTTTATATAAACGGGTCCTTTGTAGCTGACCATGTCACCCAATAACACATGTCTATTTCTCCTAAAATATACACACGTTAGGCCGTGTAAGTAACAGCTACTATAGGCATTAGAATCATATCAGCATAACATAGTCGATGAAGTAAGCATTGCAGTTAGGCAGGGATGCGGTTGGATTTATACCTATATCTTAAAACAAGAGAAATATCACTTCAAAACAGCAAATTAGACAACAATTACAGATCACAGTCTCGTTGTGTTTGCACCATAAGCATTTATTACGTTCTGTGTATGCCACGCAAGTGACCTGGCCTTTGAGAAGCATATTTTTGCTTCGATTGCCGAGCATGAAGCTGTCTAGAAAGCACCAAAATCCCACGATATTGTGATTCAATGCACGGAGGCGTAAAATCCATAAAAGCTGCTAAACAAATGAGCTTCCTCAAGAAACAAAGCCTAGCTCGTAAATCTGAAAAAGGCCATAGGTTAGCATATAATCGGTGGATTATGTGACTATGGTACTTGAGTGCGGAATAATGACCATCCCCGGTTCAGTAGCAACGTGGATGCTTTGCTATTTAGTGTGCTTGTTGTTCATATGTGCTTGAGGTAGAGCAAATGCTGCGCTGGATTTAAGACACACTCATATACGGCTCTAAAGGCACTTTGTAATCAAGAGTCGATGTGTAATTAACAACACGAATCAAACTCAATGACGACATAACGCTGTGCAAAGTGACGACATTTAATGTACCGTAACGAGCTAATTCGATGTTTAAGGGATTTATATGAATTTTGATCGTCTGTGTGGCAAATACTATTTGCACAATATGAATTATATGCACGAGTTTGACCGCTTGTATGACGTTTACGTTTTTTCTACATCGAGACTATTCATCAATTGTGATAACAGCACCCGCCTCATAATAAGCTTCAACCTCACACGTAATGTATAAACCTAGTAACAAATTTAAGTGGTGGGTACTAGCAATTGGACTGCACAATGTGCATTATTTATCAGGTTTGAAGGTTTTCTTTCTGATTTTTACCGCACATCGCACGACAACGATAATGATGCAGTTCGGTGCGATCCGTTATTTTCAGTTGCATATACTTAAAACTTCATGAGCGAATTAGTCTAAATAACTTCACTGTCGAGGTTTGATGATTGTGTTTACGTGAATGCAAGTGCAGACAAGACTTAACTGTCTGAGACATTGGCTTGTGCAAAAACATTAAATGACGTCATTGGTCGGTAAAAAGAGCAGGTTCGGATAATAATATATGTGAACATCATCAGTATAACAAATGATGACAGGGATAAACACTGTTATTTTATATGATAATGCTCTCTCGGATAATTGCATCCTATGGTTATTTAGCATCATTGTGTGCTCCACTTAACTGATCGGCAATGACGTTGAATTCGTACAGAGGGTAGCGTTAGCGTACATTTTAAGGACAATAGTAGATCATAAAATCATTACATTATACACATGTGGTTATTATGACATGCAGTTGTTCCTTATATAAAAAAAAGTATTACATGCGTTTGCTCAACTGCCATAACGTGCATGTATAACGCACAATTTGGAATAACTATTTGTTGAGGTACTGGCAGTTTGCACAACAATCGATAGTCGCCCGATGAAATATCCCTATACTGACTACCATGCACAGACATGCGTTACGATTTGAACAATGACACTATGACATAATAAGCTCGCTTACACCACAAAAGCGAACAACTTCTTCTGAGGGTTAAAAGCACAACTAACTGCGAACCTATAAAGCTCACGCTATTCCTCGTCGCACAGACATAGCATAGCACCATAGCTTACCATTAGCTTAGACATTTCAGGAATTAGCATGATTTATCATAACAGAGACTTACATTTCAGGAATTACAAAATGCATGATCGCTTATCAACACTCTGTGGGTTCGCATTTTATCAAAACTATTGGTATGACATGCGTCTATAATAAACGCCATGTCGTATGGTACAAGCCATAAATCAGATCAAGGCCCTACACATCGCTATCATAACACTCTGTGGGTTCGCATTTTGCAAAACTATTCATTAAAATGAAGCAAATGATATATGTGTATGGGACATAGAGTGACAATTGTCAATATATATATATAAATATATATATATATATTCATATATATATATATATATATATATATATATATACAAATATTTTTTCACCTATTAACATATGGATATATATATGTATATATGTGAATACATGTATATATATTGTATATATATATGTCGCATATATATATGTATATATATATATATATATATATATATATATATATATATATATATATATATATATATATATACATATATATATATATAAATATATATATATATATAAATATCTATATATATATTTATAGATATATATATATATATATATATATATACCCTATATATATATATATATATATATATAGTGTATCTATATATATATATATTTATATATATATTTATGTAGTAGAGAGAAGGGAGGAATATATATAGATATCTATCTCTCTATATATATATATATTCGTCTATATATATATATATATCTCTAATCTCTCTCTATCTCTCTCTCTCTCTTCTCTCTCTCTCTCCTCTCTCTCTCTCTCTATATATATCATTGTCATCGGCAAATGCTGCCTACCGATAGTATAATCAGTTTTTCAGTCCGTTTCAATATGATGAATAGTTGATCTTCCGTAGACAATGGTGAACTAATAATGCTTTTCTTTATGCCTTGATCGTGTAGACCTAATAGGGTATTGAGTCGTGTGCTCCATAACAGGCGGACACATTGATTACGTTTGAGTATAGTGATTTTAGAGTGGCAATACATGCCCTGTACGTGTCAACCGCGTGCGAAATTAACGATTTGTTCTGATAATTCGATGGAAATTGAATCATTTTCGAGTGATGGGAATGCTAAAAAATAAAGACAATTATATTCGCTGATTGCCATACGGCTGCTTTGTGTTTTGCGCGGCGCTAAGCAGCATGCACGGGGAAATGACTTATCTACAACTGGATTTATGCATCAAGTTATTGTGAAGTATGATCGTCAAGTATTCATCAAAATGCAATGGCGCCCATTCTTGTGGTGCCTACAATGAGACATTTACCATAATGCGATGATGTAACGAGAAGACAAGCGAATTTACATCTCGAAGAATGTTGGGCAACATGTAGAGATGCAGCATAGTGCGTTACGAGCGTAAGCTCAGCACAAGGTAGATATTGGTATCAGACTGTTATCAGGCCTGATATCTAACATGTGGAATATCTGAGCATCAACTATTGCTTACTTTATTCCCCCTTATGTGCAAAGTCAAAACGTTTGTCAGTATATTAGCTAAGTACTATACCAAGTACTATTCCGAGTACTATACCAAGAGATGAGGAATGTGCCAGGTACCAAATACGGCATAGGACAGTCGAAATCAACACGTTTCTGTGGTCAGAACCATTGATGAACATATGACTAATGCGCTGAACAAATACAACATGGTAATTTGAGGCACTGTGCGTGGGTGCTTATTATTCAATGATCAAATACATAAATGAGTGTAATAGTCCTTTTCCAAGGGTAGCGCCCTCATTTGTTGTAGAAAATAAGACTTTCTAATCAAATCCATGATGCATGATTAACTGACGAAATTGGCCCAATCCGACTGAACTTAACGCCTTTGCATTTGACAAAGTCGAATCTTTTTTCTCCACATAATTTGCATGCAAACCCACACATAAACATAAACACATACATACATACATACATACATACATACATACATACATACATACATACATACATACATACATACATACATACATACATACATACATACATATGCATGCATGCATACTTACATACATACATGCATACATACATACATACATACATACATACATACATACATACATACATACATACATACATACATACACATACATACATACATACATACATACATACATACATACATACATACATACATACATACATTCATGCATACATACATACACATACATACATACATACATACATACATACATACATACATACATACATACATACATGCATGCATACATACATACATACATACATACATACATACATACATACATACATACATACATACATACATACATACATACATACATACATACATACATACATACATACATACATACATACATACATACATACATACATACATACATACATACATACATACATACATACATACATACATACATACATACATGCATGCATGCATGCATACATACATACATACATACATACATACATACATACATACATACATACATACATACATACATACATACAT
>CM067356.1:9431105-9451105 GCA_034190875.2 Urechis unicinctus
TCGTTGCGTTGTGAACGTGATTACATTCAACGCGATTGAAAGTCATGTAAACGTAGAAGTAATCTTCCTGTAAAGTGCGAAACGTTCGTTGCATCGTCGCGTCACGGCTGCTATTTGTAGCCGACACAAAATAGAACAGAAGTAAAATTACACATGCGCTTGTCCGAATGTGGCAGACTTATTCTGTGAACATCATATTTCAGTCCCAGTACGGCACCACGTATGCAGCACAACTATATTACAATTATTCGATCTTGAGTATGTATCGTTAAATACGGCTGCAGCACACGGACCACACGGCTTCATTCTGCTTGGATGGATTGTATACCTCAGCAGCAGTTGGAGGTGCCTTAAGATAACAGACCCATATCGCCTTTGCAGTATAGAACAACTAGTATGTGGCGTGATATACTCTGTCTCTGTTTGATATTCATTGCATAAGCAGCAGGCAAATGTGTGATAGCCGGTGATTCCTGTCGTTGCCATTATAAGAAGTGGAACAAAACGCAGATAGAGCAACATAAACATGCAACCAAAAATCGATTTTGTGAACTGACAGCGGATTTATATGTAAAAATTGAAATCCTCGAGGATCGGAAAAAGACGTATAATAGTGGTGTCTACGCAGAGAATTTCGTACTGGAGAACATGACTAAGAAGGTATT
This sequence comes from Urechis unicinctus, assembly GCA_034190875.2. Lineage (NCBI taxonomy): Eukaryota > Metazoa > Annelida > Polychaeta > Xenopneusta > Urechidae > Urechis > Urechis unicinctus. Next base: position 9,431,771 of record CM067356.1, read on the forward strand.
TTCGGAAGCTAAGGTAAGCCTGCGGATGGTAATAATTTTATGGAAGCGAGCAATTATTTACACACGTGCTAATGACTTGCGTTTGGTGTTCAGTTGACTTGGCAGATGATCGTCTATTCACGTCAGCAGGCCGGACCTTTCCGCGAATAAATGTTAACCTAAACACGATTGCTGACCATCTGACTGGAACTGACTCAAAATCAGCTTTTACGATTGTTGTTTCATCCACAGAAAATCTAGTGATTCTTTATCAGGGGTCACAACAAATGCCTGGGTAAGCTGTATGCTGCACATCTGGAGTTCAACCTGACGGCCTGGGATGGAAACCCAGCATCTGCGAAAAAACATCTGAGGACGTCAAAATTCAGATAAGTTAACAGGCGGAAAAGGCTTGCTTGTAACAAACTATAAGCCACCATGGATGTTAGCCAATCCCGAGGTTTACGGACAAACCCCTTGTCATGTAATTGAGTCGGCTACCCAGGCAAACAGCTGACGCATAACTCCTTACAAGTGCCTAAGTGAGGGAATAAGTAGGTCTTGATATCGGTTATCGTTTGCAGGGCATTGTTCTTGGTGTAAATACTATCGGTATTGGTATGGATGGCCTTCTGGGGACGGATGCGATGCGGTATGACCAGGGTTGATATGGGATAATGCCAACATGCCAGCTTACTGGGGCTCGGAGCTTTCGTAAAAGGCCATGATGTTGTCCAGTGGACATCGCGACGGCGCCCAGGCGTTGTGCTACTTTCAGAACGAGACAATGGCTTCAAGAACGGTCAAATTTGTTAAGTGAGCCGACTTAGAAAGTTGAGGATACGTGTAAAAACCCTGTTTTACACGGATGACGGGGTAGATGTCATCTCTGACGCTGGAAACTCGTCCAAGTCGGTACTAACGTTCTCGGGGAAGGGGCCATTGTTGGTGTTAATGGGCAAAGAAACAGTTTACTTACTTAGGGAAACAAACAATTGCTATGTTGCTCCTGGTAAACACAAACCTTTTTCATGTCGTCTAGCAGGCCAGCTGGTTTAAGTTCCCAGCCGCTGTACTCTCCGTAGACATGATGCTAGCTGCATCGTAGATTCCATAGGCACGCCTGGCGAGGACGACTTCAATTAGTTAGAGGCAGGCCGCTTGACGAATCTTAAGGATCTCCTGCAATATCATCTGCTGCACGTTTAGTTTTTAGTCTCTGCCGCAGACCAACATTGACCTTGTCTAGTTTGTCAACAACAGGACCACACATCGCTCTCACTCTCGGTGTGGTCCTGCCTAGACTCGGGGAAATTTAGCTCCTTAGACAAAGGGGAACTGTCCTAGATGATGCACTCAATTGGTCCACGTCAGCCCTGACGGTTACCTCTATCGTATATTGTTCTTTCTATGCCCTTCAGTAGGATTGCCCTGTTGATTATCTTCCCAAGTATAACAGTGCCACCAAACGGGGCACCTGTTGTGTGGGCTCGCACCTCAAATCCGAGTATTTTCTACCTCCTCCACTCTCTGATCACCTGCTTCAAGGAGGCACATTGAAATAGTAGCTCACAGCACCACAACAGGGTACGCTTTCCCTGATGGGAAATGGATCACAGACGACGGCAGTGACTGAGTTGGCGCTCTGGTAGGGGACCTTGTCGTTGCAGGTCAATGCATCTGATGCGTTATGTGACTAGGGTGGTCTTTACGCCATCCTCCATCTACTTTCCCTCCGCCTTCACTCGGTCAAACTTGTCTTCCAAGTAGGTCTGCTGTGCGCAGACTGTAGGCTTGCTCAGGGTCTGGTTGTCACAGTGAATCGCCTGGCGACTGTCATTTGGCAGTTCGATCAGCATCTTCTGCAATAGGTATATATATGTAAATGTAGGTATCTTTAGCATTGGTGCCGACAGTAAGTCACAGTTGCGCTCGAAACAGCACATGTTACACGTTTGTGTGGGTATCTTTGTAGGGAAATAATGTATGTATTTCATGTTGGATGCAAACAACAAGTACTTCAAGTAATTCGAGCTTTAAAACGTTAAAAAGTTTTAAAACGCTATCTGCTGTATGCGATCACAAATCAAGTATAGGCAAATGGTAAAGTATTCTGTTGTTGATTGGGCGTGTTGCCAGCGGTCACATTTTATCGGTCATCTGAGGTATTTATTTTCCATTGAACTAATGGCAAGACATACGGACTATGTCACAAACATGTTTGCCAAAATATGCTCCATATATCAAAGATAGTATGCGCAAAAGCATCAGTTAGGAGCTAGTTGAGCTTTATCAAGGGCAAGTTGAGCATGGTCTGAGTTATTATACGTGTCTTAGCTATTCAATATGATAGTTAAGTATTATATTTGATATATTAAAACAAATGTCTATCGTGTAGGCGGACTGTATTTTAAAAGGCATAAGCATTCAAACTGGTAAGAAGGATAGCATACTCATGTGGTTGTGTTTCTACCGAGCTGTTGTGGACCTTTCCAAAGGTTAGTTAGGTGTTATTTTTACATTTGTAAAGCTGTATTTGTTATGTAAACTACGTGAGCGTGTACATTAATTACCGGTATTTTTTTCCATAGCGATTTGGCGCATGCATGCTGCTTTATGCCAGACAGCTTGGTTAAAAACCAATATTCTAAAATAGGCAGCTTTAATGAATCTACGAGGTTTTAGAATTAGTGAATGGATCAGGCGGTCATAATTGTAGCAATACCTGCCCTCTGTTTACGTGTTATGCTCATCAGCAGATATGGTTATTTATTTTTCCTCTCGTTCGGTTCAGCATGTCAATTTTACTGGGTAATTTTCAATTACCAAGATTGTCTGGCTAATATTACAGACGATAAATGCACCTAATCATCAGTTAGTAAGAAAACCTAGCTCAGTGATCAATTTAAGTATGTACGTTAATATTGAACGCTGATTAATGGGGAAAAGTCAGATCCATATGCTATTCATTCAATAATACATACAGAATCATTTCAGAATCGCTGGTGCATGATGACTAATAACTAGTTCACGTCTTAATGTGTACTGTGGCTCATCTGCATAACGCAGGCGTCGAATTCAGATCACATTTAATTGCCCAGAGAGACGACATTATCGGCAAGGACCTGTTTATTGATCTATTTATTTTTTTTTTTGCTAGAGCGTTTATAAGCCTGTAATTGTATGACCCGTTGATATGTAATTCAATTGCGCAATCAATATTCAAGAATGGCGGATCGATAACAACTAAATGCTCCATAAGTGCTATCTATAAGCAATATACACTATGCTTAGTCGTTTACATTATCATAGTATGAAAATGTTGCTGTCAAGAACTCGTTTAAATAATTTAGCCATATGACCTACATTACAACAAGTCAGCCCGCTGCGATAGTCAATATGTCATATATCAGCGATCATTACATGTGTCGGATTTTTGGCTGATGGGATGGTTCCCACTCTAATGATAACTAATAAATATCTCTCGTTTCAAATGCTGCATTGCGTAGTTTAGAAAAAATCATGTCATATATCTTTGGTTGATCTTAACAACCCTTGATATGTGCGAACCTTTCCCGGTCGAAAAGGTTTAGCAATATACTGGCGATGTAGGACTCATCAATTGGAAACAATTGGACGGCCTTAATATAGATAAATTATCTTTCCTGCCTTGTTTAGAACTCGGGTGGATATTCTGCATAACAATTGACGGTAATCCCGATTTAAATTACGTGCAAGTAGTCCCGGGCATCCAATAAACATTCGGCGTTACCGTACGATATCGCATATGTTTGATACAATCTTGATTATCTTGGAAGAAAGGACCATCAAGCAGCATAAATGCGATTTCATGTCAAATGTTCTGACTGCTTGTTGCAACATTCTATCAGGCACCGATTGGCTTTCAATTTGTGTAGTTCGTCTCAGATTAAACTGATAGCATTGATGACACTAGACGTTCACTGCGTTGATGCTAGGTTAGCCGTCAAACCATGCATGACCCTGAATACAATAACATTAAAAACACTCACATCCTGAATAAAATTAAATTTCTCTTTCGAGCCGCTCGTGTATACCATGTGATAAAGGAGCAAGTTGCAAAAAGCGTACGTGTTTAAGCATGCAGCAAATGACAAAACTAGCACTTTATCTCAATATGACTGTCATATTATAACAAAGAAAATGACGATTATCGTTATGCCGGTCGTCGAAAGGGCCTTTAAAACAATCGAATTTCCGTTACGTTCTTCAATTTTCCGAAATGAATATTGTTTTGACTCGTAGTATGCGACCACACATCTGCGGGCTGTGGAAAAAGGTTTACAACGAGAGTTATTGGATATATACACATCTTAATGAATTCCATTTGTTGATAAGCAACGCGTTGTAATTGCTCACATCACCAAAACAATATGCCATAGCATGATTGTAAGTTCACCATTTTCCGATTACCTATAATGACATTAGCAACAAAAGCATGAATAAACCTTCAGAGGGTATTAAGATAATGCACATGGTAATGTTATCATTATATCTGCTTTTGGTATTTCGAATTGCGAAAGAAGTTCGCATATATTTGGTAAAATTGTACGAGAATAGACAAACGCGAGCCACTGGCAATGACGGGAGAAAAACGCAAGCCACGCGTACAATATGTTTGTGATTTTATCGTGCAGACACGCAGTACAACGCTTAGAAAATCATGCCGCAGGACCATACAAACAAGCATGTGGCAAACTCTTATATCAACATATCTGCGACAAATTTGATATGTACAAAACAAACATCATCATCATCATCATCATTATCATCATCATTATCATCATCATCATTATCATCATCATCATCATCATCGTCGTCGTATCATCATCATCATCATCATCAGCAGCAGCAGCAGCATCAGCATCATCATCATCATCATCATCATCATCATCATCATCATCATCATCATCATCATCATCATCTTCAGCAGCAGCAGCAGCAGCAGCAGCAGCAGCAGCAGCAGCAGCAGCAGCATCAACGATCCCCTCCGTTCCACATGCTGATAGGCCGAGGCTTGGCTGCGAGTATCACTGCTTGCTAACTGTGCACCTCATAAATTCCGCACAATATAACATAAAAGACGATGTATCTTTGACTGACGTCTACATACCATTACTAAATTTCATACACAGAGCGTGGGCTAGAATTTATCAAGAATTGCCAACCAAAAGAATCATACCCGTTCCCAATGACAATACATCCAATCCTCACTTACATATTTATCTTTTGCCACCGGTTTGGTATTGTTGTCCGCAAATTTCGTCGTTTAATAATATAAACACATTTAGACTTTGGCAACCGTAGCAATACGGCATATCTAGTATTGATTATTTTTTAGCTCAAATGGGAACAATGAGGCGAGGGCGACATATGTAAGCCTTTTTAAAATCAAGGATGTAAGTTGACATATATCCTGTGTGTGAATAATAATGAATCGAAGGCCTTGGAGAGAAATTCTGCCCCAGAGGAGATGAGGTTGTGAGATTTATTGTGAGGCGGACTATTGCATTGTGCACAGTGGGGAAAGAGGCAGATTGCTTAAATGCATGCGGCAGCCAGATACAATAATGTAAGAGAGTTGACGCGTGACTGGGGTTCTGGAAACATACAAACAGTATCGGGAATGATCACATAATGACGAAAAGTTTTATAACGTGTTAGGATTTTTCACTAAAGGGTTAATTGAAACCATATACGGCATAGTCGACGAGCTTTAATGCTCCTGTCCAAATGTATTTTATGTGACAATCAGCCCGTCAAGCCTAAGCGTGAATGTACGGTACTGACAAAGTGACTGCCGCATTGGACGCTTGCATACCGATATATCACAAAAGCAAAATATGTGATGAAGAACAAATATGTCACAACCGGTGCTAAGTGACTGATGAATAATGTGACAGCTCTGCCTGATTCCCCATTGTTCTCTGTTGCACATAGCATCAGAAAGGCATGGTGCTTGGTAACGCATACATTAAAATAAACGATATTAAAAGCATACCACGCCTGTTGGTTATTGTTCGGATAATTGAAAATATGCAAACAGTTATTTATCTCAATTCACTGAGCTCAGCAACGTCTCCTTCATCATCACAGAAACATCAAACACCGTACATAATCTAACTTGAGAGGATATGGCAAGCGCAGTCTCAAATGCATGGCTGTTGGTTGCGTGCTTGGTTAGCTATGACCTTAACACATGAATATCTAACAAATCACCAGTTAATTATACCTTATGAGCCTTTTTGTCCCATAGCAGATGCTGTTTGATTGAACGAATGCTTGATCTGGATGTACAGACTTGCGGCAAAAACGCCTACACCATGCATCGGGGTTGATCATAAAAATGTATGAGATTGATATACGGTTTAGCCAATCAATTCGTAAATACCAACGACCAAAATGTTTCAAATATGCACTGAATATCGGCGAAAACCTAAGCTTACTTACATCTGTCTGTGATGGGCAGCCGATCTTTTTTCTTCCGACAGCAATCGAACGATTGTGTGTTATACATCACTAGGACGGAAATTGCGCACGATACAACGTGCTTAATTTATGCCTAATAACAGACCACTACAGCAGCGACTCACACAGAGATACAGTGCACGGGGTATTGACAAGTGGTAAAAAGTGGATTAAAACAATGTTAAATTTTTTATAAAGCACGATATTTGTCCCGATGCAAGATATTAAGCATTATTCGTCCGCTAGTGCGACCACATCCATCACAATACAGCACTATGAGATCAACTATGTCAACTAACCGACAAAATGAGTCATTTGCATCAACTATATCTTATCGCGTAAGAAGATTATTGGATTACAAATCGCACACATCATTAGCAGATGTTTCTTACATTGTCGTCATTTGTTACGCCTGGTAGTAAATAAGTTTTTGTTGCGACTGTACTTCATCCACATTGGTAAACATAGCAGCCACTGGTTTGATGATATTGATAAAGATGCTTCCGCGTCAGACAGTAGTCTATTAGTAGCTTGGGAGATAATATGTTCATTATAACCACAATGATTGACCATAGGGCATTTAGATATCATACAGTACAGTCCACGAAATATATTCTGGCACCATGTTTAGCGGAGTGATTGAGCAAAACGATAATAAATGGTCCATGATCAACCTTGGGACTAATGCCGGGAATTGTTACTTTATGATGACTGAAATGCTATTGCCTAAAGAGTACAGAAGTACACGAGAGGTAAGCTACTACTTTAACATTTCCTTTTACAGACCACCTAATCAACAGATAGGAGCCTACAAATGATAATGTGAAGCATTCTGCTGAGTGCAATAAGTAAGGGCGAAACATGGAGAAGTAATGACAGCAAATGATTCTGTCGGAATAGTGACAAACAAATTGCTTTACTCTAGATATGCAAGCCAAAGGTCTCATCTTTTTTCCTATTCCCCATGAAATAACGCCTTGCGTGTAATGACGCGAACTGCTCCTGCAACCCAAAAAACATAAATCTATCACTTGAATAATGTAGTCATAGAACATGCATTCATATATCTGACTATTCCTGATAAGAAGTGATATAACGTATTCAACATCACTGCTCTTTTCAGTGTGTTGAGATTATATAATATAATTTAGTTAACGGGTAATATTCAGTTATCCACGATGAATCATGTTACCTGTACAGTTTCGTTTAGGCGATTTAATAGGTAACTTTAGGGTAAATTTAGATCCAATTTGATAGGGTCGATTTGATGTATTGTTATAATACACTGGTCGTAAATTTTTGACTATTCACAATCCTCCGCGTAAACCATTCTTAACAGCTGGCCGACCTATAGCTTATTTGTTGAAGCAGCTTTAAAGACCAGACAGGATATTTTTCATATCACCTGAAAGCACTCTCATATCAATTGCTTATTTATGGCTACATAGGTCTCTAAAGGCCATGTATACACATAAATGCACTTACATCGTGTTGCGTTAGCGTGCTTTATGCATTATCCTGCGAGCATATAAGCTGGCAAAGTGGCAATATTTTATTGTTGCCAAATGTTTGGCAAAACTACTTCAAAGCGATTTGGTCTCGTGCATATGCCTGCAATAGAGTCAAGCTTATCTTTAGCTGCTTTTCGTGGGTTTTCGGGGGCTGCAATGTTCATGATTAGAACTGGTACTGCAGCACAACGCCCAAGTGCAACAAGGCATTGTCCTAGTCGCTAAACACCGATGCCCGGTTAATTTTCAACTAATATAATGCTAACATTCCTAGTGTTAACCCGCAGCCGCACCAAACATGTTGCATCCATCACCAGATACATCAGATGGGGTGTTCTATAAAAGTAAAGTTCATTATGTGAGGAGCTACAGCTTCTTCAGTCATTACACGTTTTCCGCCAAAATGTTGAGTCAACTCTTTCACTAGATAAGGATTTTATATCTTCTCGATTATCGTAGGCCAGTGAGGGATACCGATCTTTCCTTCATAGATGATATGAGCGTTTTTTCGAACTCAAATATGTTTCCTAATAAAAACTTCAAACCTCATGTATGTCAGTCTCATTCACCATTCCAAGGCGGAAGTGCTTGATGATCGCCATTGAATATTCACTGTTTTTGATACCCTGCAATTAATATTTTTTTTTCTGCAGTGTTCGATATAATGTTAAAACAGATTGTCGCTCTGTTTTAGTCGCTTCTCGTTAAATACATCCATGCACTGATGACAACACAAATTGCCAAGCTTCTATAATCAAATGAGGCCAACACATCAAGATATACTACATTTCTTAAAGATAACTTAACAGAAGGCGATTTCAAAATAATTAATATTCTTTGACAAAATAATGATTAAACCACGTGCAACCATTTTTAAATAGCTGCTTTGTGGCCTGTTTCTGATCTACACACAAAGTGACATAAAAACATGCATAATACAACATGAAAGGCTTCGTCGAAGATTAATGGAAATAGAGAATCGCTTTTTTGAGCGCATGGCTAATAAATCCCTTGTTAATAATTGCACAATCGTTTCCGGAGGGACTGTAAATGCCTCATCAAGCAGCTGCAGTTAATCTCTTATTCTGCAAACGGGTATTATTAACTTGAATGCTTTCTGCCTTGATGTTATTGCATCTTACTTTATCTGCCACCAAGCTTGAATCCAAAGGACCCTAAAATGCTTAAATCAAAACCTTGATGATAACCAAAGGACAATGATGCAGCAATGTGATAGCTATTTCTTGCATTTAGTGACCCGGAAAACAGCCGTCTCCCTATGAACAGTATGGCTGATAAACAATATCGCCTCGTAGACGATAATTACATTATAATGATTAAAGTTAATAAGATATGCTTGCATACCTGGGACCAAGACCGGCTTCAAGTAATATATCCTATATTTCCAATATTGTAAATCTAGACAATTCCTAGCGGAGCTAGATATAGCTCGAACGAGTAGTTCAGGAGATCGTCCTATGTCAAGGACCACGCTCGTAACTCATTACATTAAGTCGACAACTATAGGGCTAATCCGACTGTGTGGCGGACTAGATTATTTCTTATTGCTATGTAGACTTTCCGAATTTACCAGGTGAAGACTTAACGTATAATATGTCGACTGCATAGGTAATACTACAAAACAACCAACAGCCAATGCTAAATGATTATTCTGCATCGAATTATGTGAACATTAAATGGGTTATCGAAACAATTGCAGGAAATATAGCTGCAACAAAACACATCATATGGGTTCAATATAGGTCATTACAATTGGTATGTTGAACGTTTTCATAGTTCCGTAGCCGTATCAGAATTATTATGGAGTTGTGTATTTTGCACAGCGACAGTTGTCATTTTTCTAAAAAGCGTTTCTTTGTATCTTGCTCCATGTACCATATTTAGCTCATTGCACCATACCTTGGCCGCTTGGCAACTGCATGGTTATTATGGCCACTATTCCAAAATAACAGTCAACATTGTAATAAATCTTCAGAGTTGATACTATCGAGCAATGTGATGCAGTGTGGTATGATGTAGAACATGTTGTGTTGAGTTCTATTTTCTCGTGTACTTGACCGACTATTCCAAACATAACCTATGCTTCCGACCCGTTATAATTTTGCATAGTCTTTGACAATTCAAATGCAGTACATAGCATACTTTGAAACGAGATATTGTAATATGCATTTGAGTGACCCCATAACATGGCGTTGGACAGACACATATCAAATGTCATTGCTACAGCCTTGGCCAAAGGTGCAATGGCTGAGAAGTTGGAAATATGCTGTAATATGTTCTAGAACAAGCTCGGAAATATTATCTGGGTGAAAATATTAAGTGTGATTATTACCGCCAGTGCAATTTTCTAGTCATTTCTACTAAGATGCATACATATCTATTGAATGCATCTAATATTTATCATTCCAAATTGCTCAAAAAGTATAAATGCTTTCATTTTCAGTAAGGCTAAAGAGAGCATCCAATGTGTTGAACCCATGACAAAGTAAACATAAATTATACAGCCTACATATCTGATCGTGGAAAGAAACCCAAACTATGATGAATAATGGCGGAATAATGTCATGTCACCTGCTGCACTATGTGGCGTCCCTTATTGATCAAATAGCTTAGAAGCATAACTGGTAAGAATATGAACCATTTAATCTCTGTTTGCCAGGCCATGTACATTTACCTTCATCTATCAGGGAATGCATTATCTCAAATCGGATTATGTCAGAGCAATAATGATCCCTTCAAACGCCTGTATTTATTGTCTCTTCCTACTGCTGCTTCAGAGGTTCGACTGACTGGGTGCAGTCTTAGGGCGAGGTGTGCTCTGCAATTAGCGACAAAGTTCGGCTTTCTGCCGAATGTAATACTTTTGTCGAATGCATGTATGATATGAGGTAAAATTGTTGGAAGTAAGTCGTCACTGTGAAGGTAAAGGACCAGGTAAATGAAATAAGGTCTCAATGCTTATACATTTTACCAAGAGATCTGGTGTATTTTCAGCCATTATTTGGCCCTCAAAAAAGAAGACCACGTCGATGGCTCTAGCACATTTAAGGTACATTTGTTAGTGTTATTGTGGGCCATGGGAATAACCAATGTTGTTCTATTGGCTATACGTCTGTGCTAACGTTGTTTCATCTTGTTGAACGGACTATTGTTTGGCCCTGGCAGACATCTTACCGTTTCCAAATGAGCACGGAACAGTTCTATGTAAACAAAGTGAGACACAATCGAGTTGTTTGCACCTTCAAACAATGGCTTATGGGTAGCAATATCGCGCAGGTTCTTTTCTAGATATATCACGGTACGATGTGTAGTCTCCTACAACTCGCGTGGGCTATTATCGAATATGATAAACACATCAGAATTGTTTAAACCGTTGTACCTCATACTAGGAATCCGTGATTTGGAAGTAATGAGGAGCCTTAGTGCTGATGTTGAGAGCATCAATTGGATGAAGTGCACAATGGTAACTGATTTTGGGCCTGGTAATCGTCACAGCTTGTATTCTTGAATAGATATGCACCAATCATGCGTATCAACCCGTTGATATTGTTATCTGGCTACTCGTGTACATGTAGAAATTGCGACATGGTTCAAACTAGAGGACAGATGTTTAAATATGACTGTATGGTTTAGGTTAATATACGTGATGATAAAGAATATTTAGCTGCCTGAGCCGGAGTGAAGAAAATATATTTCAATGTGCTTTTATTCAATATTGATCAGGAATAAGCATAGTTACGGCATGCAAATGAAATTTAGATTTAGAAGAGAATCAAAACAAGCTCAACGTTTTGTAACAATCTGTGTGGAAGAAATGTACTGAATTAAGTGGCTTATGGCTTAACATGGAAACACTCATAAAAGAAACTGAAATTAATCATTCTGCTTTACTCTGGACTTTGAATTCGATGGTCAGATCTTCTTTGCTCCTTTCTCCAAACATATCAGCTTGTGTGTGTGATGACGTATATTTCTTGGGACACCCAAGGGATTAAATCTATCACTCCGGTGTTATAGGTGTTATAATCACCGACTGCTAACACGGAACTGGTTCATGTTGCAAGAAATAACACATTGTGATCTTACGGACATTTTCATCTTTATCCCCAATTAATCTGTCATACGAAAGCACTTAAAAAGTTTGCCTCGTGGCCCATTTTAATTATACTTGGGGGATCTACTGTGACTAAATTAAGTTTATTAAGGCGTAAATGTAGTGTGCGTATTGATCAGTTTAGGAACCAACATAACGACAATCTTGCTTGCTGGTTGACCGTAAAACAAAGCCGAAATATCCGACGCAATCCACACTCGCGGTAGATGTCGTTAGATAGAAGACTACTTATCCTATCTCATCTACATCATACCTTCCTAAATTGTCGCAAGAATCATGCTATCTACAAAATCGTTCACAGAAGATAAACGACAGTGCTTGTATACAGCTCACATGGGAATTTGTCAGACTAAGTATCATTCATGTCAAATATACAAGTTACCGTAACTAACACTAAGCAGGAGCGATGTTCTCTGCGGTTACAAAACATAGGTTCATTGTTTGCAGTTCGCAGAGTTAACATGGCCTTACGCATGCTATTATGCTTTAGTTAAATCATTAATCATGAAAAAGCCGCGCTTCATTGCAATCAGCTGTTAAACACACGTTTACTGTTAAGCACTACCCCCCCCCCCCCCTTCTTTACAATGGCATCACGACGGACAATTGCTTCTTAATCTGTGTCTTACCGATTTCATAACGAAGACGCTCCTTGCTGCTGTCAATCGATGATATATGTCGCTGCTACTAATTCAGTCGACGGTGGCTGCAAGGTCTTTTAGTAAGTTTGCTACGACATGCATATGTGTCGAGAGTTGAAACTGAATAAAATCTAGCCAGGATAACCGATAAAACTAGACAGACAACTTACTTACAGCATGGGGAACAGATGGGAGCCTTTGCAGATGACCCCGATTCCAATAGGAGTAGGTGTGAGGTTGTTTCTTCGGGACGATAGTTTAAACAAGCACTTGCGTTTTAAATCGTTTTGTAACAATATTTGTGTTCGAGGAAATATTTACCAGATTTGAGGGGTTCGCCTGATTTAACAAACGCTGTACAGGCATGATAATTTCAACATTAGGAGATCTGTGAGTTGCTTTTTATTTTATACAGTAATAAGAGATGTTGACGATTACAGACATGCAGCGCTCTGACAAAGCAAGCAGAAAAGTGGTATTACGTGATGTGCTTTACCTCATCACATTAGATGTGTGTCGATGCTTTTTTGCGTGCCAGAAGAATTCTACAATTTTCATGAAAAAGCAAACAAACCCAAAAACAAGACGCCCAATTTCTTTAGACCGTTGGGAAAATCACCGTCGAGACGTAATACGATGTAAGCATCTGTAGTGAGGAAGTCTCTTGTCAGCCGCAATGTATGTTTATTAACACTCTCCTCTGTATATTTTACAATGAAGCAACCAGCGGAGATCAACCATAGCGCTGTAACTATCGTACATACAAGGTACGCGGATGCCGATGCCGATGTTCCGCCCTTATATTTTGGTCGCGTTTCAAAACAATTTTTATTTAGTATGCACATCACCGTAACGCACTCGTAGTATGTTTGCCTCTATTCAATAATTGTGGAGAGGCAATGGCAATAAGGGAATGTTTTTGAGGAGGATACCCAGACTACAAAAACATCCGAAAACAGATTGGTTCACAAAATTGCTCTATTATCTTCGCATCAGACTTTTCAGAACCAATCGAAGCACACAGCCCGAACATTTACTGACGCTAATTAGCGACATATAGGATACAGCTTTGACGTATTCACGGTGTATCTGTGTGCAGAATGTATCGATTAGGTAACTTACCCTTCCAACAGTTCTAATTGACCATGGTATTTGTAACGCAATGAATACGGGGTGCAATTGCAAATATTTTTATAATCCCACGGAAATATATTAAAATGCAAGTAGAACAGATGTATCGGTTCACTATTCAGAGCTGTTGCTGATGTAGTCCGGTACGTGTATGCAAAACAACCAAATGCGACCACTGAAAGAACTGTCTTCAGGGATTACCAGGGTCGACAACAACCCCGACACCGTCGGGAGACTAGCACATTGAAGAGACTTCACCGGTGACGTTTATCGCACTATTCTATTTCAGTATGTATTAACATTACGCGCTTACAGTAGTGCCATCTACATGGGAGTTAACTACATTCCAAACACTTTGACCTAGCGGCAGTCGATTTAAAGGTCATTAGAGCTAGTTGATAAAGTTATCATTATACTGCGTTAGCCTATTTGTAACTAAATAATGAACTTATTAAGCTGCACAGCAAACATACAAAACCCTTAATGATGATCAAGGGACATATATATTGCTTACTCTGGTGCACATTTAACGGTTACCTTGCCGTTTATTACAAACTCGAAAAAGGCTGTAAAAGTATTGTCTACCACTATATTGCTCTCCAAATGAGCCTCTTTTCCTTGAATCGAAAGTTTACGATTCCAAAGAGACCATTAAGCGGGAATTGAACCACCATTACATGCATTAAGAAGCTCAGAACAGCTGTTTCGCTAAACACTGCTGCGGATGATGAGCAGTCCGACCTTAATGCTAATTGCATTACGACGATTCAGTATCAAACAATGATGAAATGATACAGCAGGAGTACCTGGTTTGTTTTACTTGCTGTGTCATATAAGTTTTTGTCGTCGATAAACAGAAAATGACTATGTTAAGCGGCTTCGGTAATTTTACAACCAATCACACAAATACAACACTTTTCTTAGAGACTGATTCTCAGACCCTACTTAGCAAAGCTACACATACCATTACATGGCATTTAACGATGCGCAATTCAGGAAACAGCCTTTTAATATTTCGAGAAGCATGCTCATGACTCCTAGATGTTAAGTTTAGTACAGGGCTAGCCTGACTATGTAGCTGAATAGTCTATTGCTTAGAGCTTCCTGTGTTTTCTCTATAGGGTAGCATATAACTTCCTGTACGTTTACCTTTTTATTGCTAGGTAAAGCATGTTATATATTCATGCTGTATGCAACAGGATCTTAAATAAGCATTTAAACTATTAATCAATATTAAAAAAAGAAACGACAGACAATGAACAACACACAATGATGATAGCTTTCATGGCATCATCAAAGCAGCAATGGACAATACTGGGAATCACTAAATTGGTTTTATTACAGATTTGAAAAAAATAACAAGGATTGTATTTTAACGAATATATGTTGAAACACAACCAGAAAAAACTCAAATGATGTAAACACGCTTACAATAGGTACTGCAATTATTGTTGAAAGTAACATCACATCTACACATACTCAGGTTGCGAGGATGCGTGCTGCATTAACGTACAGGACACACTGTTAAGCGTACACAATTAATCCCCGCTTGCGATTTAGTTCTAGTTAACCTTTAGAATATACGTATGGTTCTAAGCAAAGTCCGGCAGCGCCGTGTATCGTACAATGTTGTTCTGATCAAAGAATGCATGTTGTTTAAATCCTTGCGTATATACTCGGATGTGCGCGTTATGTATCCCGTTACATGCAGTTAAAACCCGGCACAATGTATCTGTACTGTATAGTAACGGTGCTACGCGTGTGATTAATGCTCTCAGTTGGGGCATTCCTTATTTGTTAGCTATCTATTGTTACGGTATTATAGATGGCGAGAGTATGGCTTGTAAGGTACGTTTATTAACTTAGCAGTGGTTCGATGTGTGGGCCTTGAACTGACAGTTGGCTACTTGAAAACTTATATTTTACAATTAATCAATCCAAATGTATTTTCGTGCTCTATCTAACTTTGTCATTGGTGTACTTTTACGACCTAACTTATTCATTATGAGTTTTATTGTCACCCACTTCTAGTTTATTGCAGTGTTTATCACATCAGGCCGTTATCAGAGGTCGCGGCAAATATATGACACAAAAGCTGAGGTGAAGAACTGTTTATATTCCTGTGCTACAGTTTGTTCACTCGTACATTCTTCTCGCACATCTAATATATTAGTCAGTTAATTAGTAATGCAAATTGGTTGAGTTGCAAGGTCCACACTCGACATCCAACTCTTATTGAATAGCAGTTTTCGTCATCATTTATCGTCGCGCCCCTAACAAAAGGTTCACGATTTTCCGCATCGGAAAAATATTAGTGACGAGGAATGCTAATCTTCTTACCCGTATTTAGAGCCCTACAATATGTATCATCAATTCAAATACAGCTTCGAAACCTTACCATTATAAAGGTAAGTTGTAGCGCCTTGACAGAGTTAAAACACAATTATCACTCATGTTAAAAAAGCATACCACATTGTATCGCTTATGGCCAGAGTAGTCCCCGGAAGACCCCAAAGGGCATTAACATGAGCTAATGTCTGCTGAGCTCGCAGGTGTAACTTGTATCTGACTCCGGCTTATATGCCGTGGGTCAAAAATATATTATTTTTGTCCGCAGGGGGTACTCTTCCGGTCATGAATTTTTGCCAATTTGGCACGACGAAAAATGCTCATTAATTAGGTGCCACAATTTTTGGGAAATTTGTCAATAGCTTAATAAGCGACACGCTTAATGAAGCAACTACACCTAAAAGACTCTCTGCGCTTGCACCTGTCTCACATGGCCAGAGTAGTCCCCGGAAGACCCCAAAGGGCAATTCCTCTCTGCTCTGTTTGTTCCAGCTGTGTCTGTTGTATTTCTCCGGCGAAGGGAGCCAATTTTTTTTCGGCGACACGGTTGAGCGCATACGTACTTCCGGGATCCTCCGTGTTATTGCCAGGTCCGCTCTGGTGTGTTAGCTTTTCCGCGTACCACCTTCTGTGGCTCCGCATACACCATACACTTCCGTGCTGTTGCCGTGTTTGTCCATTACGTAATCAGATGTGCGTTCTCTCTGGAAATGTATCACGGATGGTGCCTCTGAGATGTTCTGGGGTCTTTGGGGAATTTTTCCGGCAATATGAGACAGGGACATTAGCCATAGCAGCAGTCTAATCACGCGCTAATTTTCACTTTAATGAATGGAAGTAAAACGTGACAACGTGGACGCAGAAATGATGGAACCTTGTCACGAAATGGTCCTAACGTGCCGAAGCGTACATCGTTAATAACAGTTCAACCAGGTACTAAATTTTTTTTCCCATGATTGCTTTGTCTCATGGCAATAACCAAATGTTTTAAAGACACACGACTTTATCATTGCGAGCCCAAGGAAACAATATTTGTCAAAATAGAACGGCAATCTAACATTCATACTTTTCTTTTCCAAAGGGGTTGTGCAGGTGATCTTATGTGCTGATATAACATCGACAAGTATAGTAAATTTGCAAAATCTCCGCATCTATCATGTTAAGCTTTTCGACAAGTCAATTGGCTTGTAAAAGGCAGTTTAAGTCATAAGAAATGATCGTTATTCTGTGTTATCTCTGAACAGTAGCGGTTAGGTTTTGCCGAAGAAAATCTGCATCGTATTTTAGCTCATTCGCTATCAATGAACATTCTCGTTTTGTTCTAACAAATGTGGTAGCGTATATCCCTTGGCCTGATAATCTATTGTTAAAAGAAGCCAATGCGTCACGTAAGAAAAAAGGGCAAATGAGGTTTGTTTTATTCATCAGCAATTATTTCGAGAAAATAACGCTCAGCCAAAAATAACACAATAAAGCAATGAATAGGCATGTAGGTATCCACGGACGAGAATGAAGCACATTGGCAGTATATCGTCCTAACTATAGCGAGCTTGGCAGGGGATACATTTGTTCCATTTTATCCTTCCAGTCTGGGCCATTGATATCCATTCCGCTGTATTATTGTGTTCCGTGATGTGCATTAATGTGTACATACATACATAAATACATGCATACACACATTCATTCATGAATACATACATACATGCATACATACATACATACATACAACATACATAGCGCATACATACATAAAGACAATTTCTGCCTAAAGGCGCTTAACCACGCATTTTATACATACATACATACATACATACATACATACATCCATGACATCGGATTACATGTATTAATTGTATTAGAACTGGCACTATGGCGCCTGTTTGCGTTCAACAAAACTTGGTGCGGCATTTCTAGACGCTCTGGAACCATAGATAGGCATATCATAGCATGATAGGGAAAGAAATGCCTGATATTGGATTATAGAATTAATTGATTCAACTTGCACATGGCGGTTGGAGGGGCTTAGCTAACAAACTTGGTGTTAACATCCGTAATGACCATAGAAGTCATGTTTAGATATTTGAATAGATAACGATTTTTTCCATAGAGCAAAGCTTCAATGTCCTCATGTAAATAAAGTACTAGCGGTTCACATAACAGGAGCAAATTGAGAAGTAAGAATTTTTGAGTCGTCTTTTCACAAGCATAAATGTCCTATGCAATACGGACTCAGTAGGCCGGATGCAAATTTAATTGACGTCGAGATAATCTGTAATCTGATGAAATACGGATGTCAGTTGTGGATTGGTTGCAATTTTCCGGTGAACTGTAAGCCCACCAGAATACCAAGGTTTCTGGTGGTTTCTGATGCTTGTACAGTCATTTCGCCAATATTAACTGGATCAAACTCTTACTCCGTCAAACTGCATTAAGGTTAGCGAAATTGAAAGTTTAGCAATATATAGATGGGGGAATATTTGTTTCGTTCGAATAGAAAACGCGTCACAACTGCGACAATCAATCTCTGTCGTTTTGCTTTGTTGATGACAAGTAACATTGCAAATCTCAATGTTGGAATGAAAAGCAATTCCAGGAGTTGTCATAGTTGACGAGGGTTACCGCGCAAACACTAGAACCCGCGTTTTCAGTGATTACTATTTGGTTACACATTTTGACACACTAGGTTATGTTACCATTGTTTTGATTGTGTCCCACTTCAGCGTATATGTATTGTTACAACAATGTTGAGAGGAACTGCCATTATTCATCAACAGTTCTGCTACAACATGAAGGTTATGCTTGTTTCGCTCCATATAAATTTTATTTCGAGCCTGTATACTCAAATGTGTCCAATCAATATCATTGCGCATGCAAACTATTTTGTTATTTTTCAGTGCTTTGCGACATTGATAACGGAAGACAGATTAATGGGTCTGAAAAAAAGTGCTTCCTAAGTTGTCAGTTAGTTGGGTATGGAAAGTATTTCACAGACTGTGTAGTCTTATGCTGAAATGATCCACTAACGCAACGAGTTTTTAATTGGCACCCTTATCACTGACCAGGGGAGTCAAAAGGGTTGTTC
>CM067356.1:9456105-9591105 GCA_034190875.2 Urechis unicinctus
GTTGTCTCAGGATGTAGTTCGCCGCCTTCTAGCCCCTATTTATATTTGTTAATACCTTCGGCATTGCATTTGTATGGTGCGAAGAAGCTTGAGTTAATAAACCAAGCCGCATGGTATAAGACCGTTGGCCAGTCAAATAAGTATTTTGATGAATATCCTGCGGTAACGACAGCGATATTGCCGTGTTCATGGGAAATGTGCATGGCAAATTAATGTCGATTGGGATTAAGGAAACTGCCATAAGACCCCATAAACCTGCAGACTACAACGGAGATATCCTACAGGTAACCAGCAACACTATTTCCACTCCTCAATATGCCGTATCATCTTTGATCTTGACGTCTTACGTCTTAACTCTTCCAGCAACTTGCTCGTGCGTTGCAGACATGGATACAATTCAAATCGTGTTAACAAGGTTAGGTTGAAAATCAGATTCGGTTTCTTATCATAGTCAACACAAGTTGGCTGATAAATGGCGTTTCCTGATCATAACGTTCGTTGCTTCTCGACTTTCCGCCAATTACATGCACGCGCATCGTAGTGTTTATAGTCGATAAGCAAAACTTCGAAATGTTGAACCTTTTAAAACCAGGTGTAGGGGTTAGTCGATTGATTATGACAATAAAAGCAAATACGAAATAAGAAAATGCAATGAGAGGTGAAAACTCGACCATATAAGCAGCGAAATGGACGGGAGGTCACTCGTTTGCGTTGCATTGCATCAATATTTCAGTATTTCTTCCATGAAGTGGTCTAAAGAAGCTGTTGTGCTGTAAACAACGAGTTCTTGTAGTGCAGATTGTTTTATTGATGCAAGCATGAAACAATCAACGCCTAATGCTCTTCGCTAAACACTTATTCTGTATAATGGTGAGACAATTATCTTAGCATTCTGTAAGGGATCATCAAGCTGTATATAACAACCACCTCTATTTTAGTAGTGTCTGTGATCCTACCCTGGCAGTTGAATTATACTTTTGGGTTCGGAAGTTTTCTTTGTCACGATCCATGCGCCACCGGTAGTATTACCAAACACCAGCAATTATTTTTAATCATGATCTTGCGTTCCAATTCTGGATCAAATCGGCTCGATCATAAAGCTGAATGTGCTTTTCGATAAAAGGCGATCTTTACGACATAACTGTGATATCCAAAGCGTTCATCCAATGTGACTATACTCAATGATATGCTTGGGGATTTTTCAAACAGTTTAAATGATACAAAAGGCGCACTATCGGTGCATTTACATAACAAACCCATTCTAGATGTAATTGGATTTGAATGCAGTTACAAGCGAGAGCGGTTACGAACGTGCTCGCACAAAATATATGCGTCAACGATGATTGATTAACGCACCAATATTCGACCTAAAAGTTAAAGTGCAAATGGCTCGTGCTATGAGCAGCCTACTTTATACACGCTTATCGCTAATTTACGAATTGCATTGCAACATAACTAAGATTGGGGAATAATAGGGGACCAGCTTTGCATTATTCATTCGAATACTGTGCGTGCACCTAAGCCTAGAAGTATGTGAACAAACGAAACACATGCATTTATATATTCCCATCCATATATACACCATGGACAAGTTACGATGTACATTGAATTGTCATCCACCCCAATGAGCGCCGCTGCTGAAGGCAGCACAAACATAGTTATCAGCTTCTGCTCTTTCTATTTGCTGCTGTACGCTACAGCTCTCAGTCACCAGGGAGTCATCTGCAAAAGCACCATGGCAGACCCATTCGCGTCGGTGTTATTTCGAGTGCCAGCAGGTGCCATGGTTAGTTGTTTCTAGTGTGTCATGTATTTACCACACAAACGTGCCTTTAGACTTAGATTAGCGACAATTACATCTAGGAGCATAAGGTTGAGACGAGTCTCTCATGAATCAACTCGATTCTTAGACAAATGAAATCCCACCTTTATCCTCCTGTCTTAGAGCTTGTCAGGGCCAGGAATACGTTTCACTCTCAGCGGAGTGGATTACCATAATTGTTGCAAATCTTCATTTGTTCTCAACCAAAGTTTGACAAAACAGCAGCAGTGCTGAAAAGCGCCACATTTCACCGTAATCAAGCAGTCAATTGTTGACAGCGTTACATATAAAGTTCTACTTAGGTGCGATACTTGGGTAAAAATATAGAAAGAGTTCGCTGTCACATAACACTTGTGATAGCAGGTGTTAAGCCGCTTAGGTTTTATGATTACTATGTGTGTGTGGGTGTGCGTGGTAGGGGGGGGGGGGAGGTCAAAAGGTCACAACTTCAAATCACGCCTACCACGGTAAATGGAATACTTGACTTCACTGTCAGATTGCAATGATTTTAATTACTGTGGTAAAGCCTATGATAACGGTTTTGATTTCGGGTGATGAAAAAAAACATGCGAAAACCGTGTGGTTCAAAGTGAGAAAAGTTCTGTAAAAATAATTGTTTTACTTCTACGACTGGCCAATGCTATGTACTTTATCTGCTGATTATAGAGCATAAAAGTTCTTCTTAATGATCCGATTTAATTATTAGTAACAAGTTGGGTTAATTTACAGATAGTTCGCATAACCGTATTTGGTATGGTACCTACTTGCTGTCTCGGCACTGTGGGACAGAGCATTATCCTAATTATGATTTTGCCATCAAAGAGGTGAGCGGATCAAAATAAAAAAAAGACAATGCAGATGCCCTGCATTAGTGGATAGCAATACGAGTGTCACAATAATCATTGAAATACACTGATTCCGGTAACGATCGTCTCTGTATTGCTTGAACACACGGCAAATATCAATCGTGCCGTGTTAACAGGCGTGATAGCAACTGATATAGACTGGTTTGGTTTGATGCATTGATTAAATGATATTCATGCAAGTCAACTTTAAACACAAAGTAGGCAACATACTCGGATCGTTACCAAATAAAATCTAGCACAAAGATGAAATCTTCTGGTTCGAAGAGAACTAACGCACTGGCATCATCCTATCATCAAAATGATCATGAAATCCGCTACCCTGAAATAAGAAAGGTTACATGTACATCAATCGATTGATTGACCATATAGATAAAAATGCTTGACTTTAACATCTGCTTTGAAAAAAAAGTATCAATTAGCTTGTATGCGTATCCAATAATGGCATTCCGCGACATGACAGATATGGCGATAAATCTACTAAATTGTCATCATCGACAGTTATCGCAACTTAACGATCGTCCCTGTATTGAAAAAACACACGCCAAACCAATGGCTATGTATAGCGTTAGACTGGAACACGACGTGGTATGCAAATGTGCCAAGTAGGCTCTAATTTTTTTCAATTTTTAGACAATTTACTCCACGTGTTCGCTGTCGCTAGTTAACTTGGCGTAAAGGTTTTGTTTTGACTTTGACCCAAAACTAAGGTCAAGGTCATCGAATAAGTGAAAAACTAGTATCTCGAATAACTCCGTTAATAGTGGTCGGATCGTTACATAATTTACACCATTGTGTAGCTCATTCAAATTGCAAACTTTTTCTAATGACATATGTGGCAATCGCACCGACGATTTTCCCAAGCGCCTAAGGTCGAAAAATCGTGGTATCGGTCCAAATGGCAACTTATGTTTCATGAATATTTTGAGCGTCTATAAAACCGTCAATGCATGTCCGATGATAATACAAATTTGGTCACATGTGCTCCATGACAGTTTAAGTCGTATTCCTAGATTTCATGGATGTCGATGACGTCACTTCCGGTCAAGAAAGCATCAAAGTTTTTAAAAAATGACACAAGTTTAATGCTCAATACGTCCATGCTTTAGGAGAAAATTTCAATGCAGTTAACATATTCTGAATGTGTAATATAATTATAAACTTTTTCTAAATATACTTAGTTGTAAATAATGCATCGTGAAAAAAATCGTAGCAGGTCAAAAATTTCTGGTAGACAAAATCTCTAAACTTTTTAATTTCGCCATTGATTATGGTCCGATCGTAAAATGTTTTACATTTTCTGAAAGCTGATAGATTTACCAAACTTTTATAACAGACATATGCTATCAATATATTCGTCATTTTTCAAAGTGCGTTGAGTTGAAAAAGCAAATTTCACTTAGTCAATTTTCGTCAAATTTTCGATTGCTAATAAAATCGTCATTATCAGTTCAGTAGTCATAAAAATTAGCTCAGATGTTGACATGCACAGTGCCAATCTAATCCGCAAATTTTACTGATATAGGTTGCGTCACTTCCGGTTTCTAACAAATCAAAGTTAAAAAGGCACTATAGTCGGAAGTTATAGCGCCGTTCGTCCGTCGTGAATGGACTTATCGTGAATTTGTCTACACTCGAAGGAAGCCCATTCAATTCTTAGCATAGGTGTTAAATTTCTGCTCTTAATATATGTCAGTTCTCTCATAAAGTAAACTTCTGTTGGCTCTCCACCTTATTGTTAACAACAGCCGGCCTCACGCGCTGCACAAAGTCCGCCTTTGTTCCGCGCTCGCCCCGCAGGGCGTGGCATGTATGGCAGGCCGCGGTACTATTTAATTAAAATATGCTGGACTATATCATATGCTGGACCAGTAAAATGTATTGTGTTTATGATGATAATGATGATCACTTGGTCAATATTGGGTGTATATTGAAAAATTTAAAAATGTTGTTACACTGTTCGCCAAGTTCACCATGCCCTAATGGGCATTGCAATTGTATGTTGCTTTGGCGAGAAATCAGAATCAATGCTTAATAGCAGCCTTGTAATTTTGTGTCGTAGTTATAATAAATCCCTACGAGTAACTAATTTTGAGTTTGACGATATCCGACTGCCTATTGAAAGCTATACATAGGGTTACTGCTTGTGTAATGCATGATATGATAATTACAAACCTTCAGAGATTATAACATATCATTTCATGTTTAAGTCAGTTAGTTAGAGCATATTACAAGCAATAGTCACGGATAGTTGTGTCTCGCATGGAATGCAATCACAGAAATGACGTTGAATATCCTATCATGAATAATATATTGTGCAAACAATCAAGCGAGTTTTAGGCCTTGTTTGCCTCCGAACTACTGTGGCTTGCGTTTGTATCTAAGGTGCTATGACACACTTATGCAGCATTTTGCTTTCTTTTAGTTTGCCTATAGTTGAAGTATTTTGCTAGTGCTCAGGTCTGCACGTATGCTTATGTTGATAACTATCTATATCTGTCGTAGCTCCAGCGATAATGGATAAGAACCCAAACATTCATATATTGCTTACTTTCATCCGACGTAAACAATGGGGTGATATAAGTGTAACAACCGACTGTAATGTGCACATGATATGCTGCAACGGAAAGTAAAGTACTATTGACGTGAGAGTATGCAATATTGAGGTCATTATAACCTTTCTGCGGTTGTCATATGATTACAAATGTGAACATTGCGTTCGATTGACTGCTTAGCAAACAAGTCGTTTTCACTTAGTGGTCATAAGTGCCTGATGAGGCATGCATATAAATACGTATTGATTAAAGAAGTAAGGATTATAGTTATATGAGTGTATAATGTAACCCTCAATTAAGATTATGCGAATATTTACTTGGCATTTGAATGTTGCAACAACGGCTCATTTGATTTATACTATCTTTCAATATCGCACGCTCACTATAAATGCTAGAGCACGAATGGACAAAATCCCGTTCGCCTTCAAAGCCATTGATTCAGGTTGTGTGTCCTGCTCTTAAAAGGTATACCAGACGTGCGTGTTCTCTGTAATTGGTTTGCTTCCACAATAAGTATTAGACACATTTTGCATGCGCACCGATATAATGAATATATGAATGAATTGAAGTATATCTAATATATATTATACCGCACAAAGCTATGGGATGATACGGAAACAAATCAATTGATCCTGCCTCGTGATAAGTCGCCCTTCTGCAGGAGATGCGACGACAGGAGGCTTTGAGGGGATTGCATAGGGCGAAATGTAGATACAGGATTTACTGAAGATTCAAATGCTATGAGAATGACAAAATATGCAACAGCCGAAACAACTCGTAATCGATATTGACCCTGCCCATTATTCTCAGTATTAATCACCATGACAAACAATAGATACGTACCGGGTTAGTGATTCACTTTGCAATGTAGAATACATATATATACTCCCGAGAAATACGCGATCATATCGATCAAATTCCCATGATGTTTCACTAGCTCCGGCAGCTTTTAGTATATATAATGAGCGTAATGTATACTTGGTCGAATGGCATGTGGACATTGCATAATATGCAGTTAACTCTGATCTGAAGGCTCGGGTTGATACAGCATGGTTAATTTTGGTTGCCTCTGCGTGACGGCTTCCAAGGAGGTGATTCGTACGAAAGTGGCTGTACACACCGATGTGCAACCTATTGCGAACCATCAATGCATGTTATAAACTTAAAATGTTGCATGGAACAGAATCTTGCTTTGTACCTTCTCTCTCATTCATTTAATTTCCCTGCCAAAATGTTAAACAGGTATTGACCAATGTTGTGCATATGCTGTTCTTCCCTATTGCCAATTCAAGATAAGAAGCTAAGAAGAACACCTTAGTCTTTTTGGACACCATGTTTATGACGTCAGTATTCAGCCGTGGTCAGTTTTGTCCGTTGACAAAAAATGTGATCCCACTAGGTTAAGAGGTACATTACAAATGCAACCCAAAAACATCTGTCAATTGAGTGATACGATATTTGATATGCATATACTAAAGATATGACTTTGCCTCTGCGGTACGATCTACTTGATATGTGAACGATATAGGCAATGTTTCTTATAGATTCCTTAGTCTAGAAGGTCAATAACCTCCATTTTGATAATGCTCGAGTACAATGCACATAACACATTAGTTTCATCTGACCTTCTGAGGTGTTGAAGGTATATTATTGGGTTGGCCTGAAACGATAGATTCGACACGATTGTTTGCGATCATTCATTTTACAAGTTGAAGTATAGCTTTTGAAACGGCGATCAATACAAGTTAAGTGTGCAACCTAACTTGAATTCGGCGAATCACTTATATTCCTTGAAAAAAAGCTAACATTTAGCTACTTCTTAGTTTTGAAAATTATGCATCAAATTCAGTTTGTAAATAAACGGAAAGAGTTGAAGTGTTTCAACAATTTATTTTATTTTCATTACGGCGTGGGATTTAATCTGCTCATAAGCAGTTATTGATGACACAGGATACATTAAAATAAGAAAGCGATGGATGGACATTTGGGTCACACGTTAACAATCTAGTTGACCGGTCGTTTACACTTACTGTTTGATGTATCCGAGGATGTGTATTGGCCGGGAATGCCGGACTGTAAAAATTAACGAGGACTTCCTGTGTCACCCATGCCGATTAGCAGTAGCAGGCATACGGGTCAATACAGCATCAAATGCGAATACATCCAGAGGCTCTGTAGACGACGTTAATGATTTTGTCTCACTCATGATATATATGCCTCGTTTAACGAACAAATCGTACTCAGAGGAACGGCGGTAGTGCTCGCACAACAGTGACGCGAGCTAATATCATGTTCGTACAACATGTAATAGTGTCCAATAGTGTCCTTGAGTGATAACGGAGAAGCCCCATTCACTCACAGGTTGCAAAGACACCTGTTTTACAGCTGCACCGAGGAGAGCAATTGCCATCATTCGATCGTGCATAGTGACGCGGAGAAGAGTAATGAACGCAGCAGTTGCTATCCTCCGCGTTAAGCAATCTAAGCAGCAGGTTCTACGTATCCTGCACTAACTCGCACGGTTAAAGCTCATTGCTTGACGTAGATGTACAGGCTAGGCAGGATATATTGGTCGGATCACCTTAGAGCGCTCTCATGTCAATTGCTTATTATTGACTACATAGGTCTCTAAAGGCCATACATATACATACATGTACTTGCGTTGTGAAGGTTACGCTTTAACCCACGACCATATACGCAGGTGAAGTGGCAATATTGTATTTTTATTGAATGTTATGTGCACATAGTCGGGTCGGGAATACCTCCTGCAAATACCTCCTGCATATGCCTCGTAAGGAGACAAGCATGTGTACAGGGGCCTTTTCTATTTGCAAAGATCATGATTGAAAATTGAATTACAGCTTCAAAGCTGTAAAAATTGCGAAATTTAATGAAATGCTTACTCCGTATGATTTATGTGAAAGTGGTGCTATAGTTAAATTGCGTTAATTAGGTATAGCAAACGATTGTCAGTATTTCTATAGCTATAGGGTTAAATTATACACATCCTGAAAACTGTTGATGCGTTTATGATATTCGAATAGGATGACTAGGCCATAAGTAATATTGGATAAAAACAAGACTGGACCAAATTATCCTATTTATAAGTAACTGCCATGTGATCAAATAATGATCAACTAACATGCCTAGCCCATTATAAAAAGCTGCGTTGAAGATCACGTTGCACCGAGAGAGCTTACTCTGGTGCATGGATTATCGTTCCCATGCTATCCATTACACGATCATTTCTGAAATTGCTAATCGTCTCGTCCTCGCTAAATTATACTTTTTGTGTCTCAATATGGGTCGAATGGGCACTCTATGATTACCAAGAGACCATTACGCTCAAATTTAATCACAATTTCGTACAAATAGTAGCACATACTCGATATTTAGCCATACACTGTACGCAGAATACTGACTTCGTAAACGCCCATTACATTATGGTCAGAACTCTGGGCCAGTTATATTTTAAATTACTCCGTTTTCTACTGCAACCACCCAAAGTTCTGCTGTGAGTCATCTCTGCATAAGTCCCATTACCTCTCGTCAACATTGCCAATATGATGCAGCCCTCACATTATAGCGGTATTTTAATGTATGTTTTCTTCGTAATATAACAAGATAGATGTTCAAAATCCATTTGACCTAATAAATTTGACGTTACCCGATCGTAGTATTGGATGACTAAGGACTGTTATTCGACCAAACAAACATAGCTGTGATAGTTTTATGTCGGACCAATCCAGCTGGATATAGACCAAGTGTTAATTATTAACTTAGAAGACCCACGACTACAACTAATGCACCATTTGCACCGTTCGCTGATGAAGAAATCACACACATTCCGTTCGGTGAATTGCATGATAAATGTTAGTTCCAAACACATCATGAATGTATCTGGCTACAAAACATTTCCGGGTAATGTATGACCATGGACATGCACTACGGTTCTATGTTAAGTCGCTTCAGCTTTTCCTTCCCTATGCGTCAGACGCTATGCTTCATAATACTAATATTTATTAACAGGGATAGATGTGACAACTCAGCTGCACCATTAATTTCAGCAAATAGATATTTACGAGTCCTTTGTAGCTGACCATGTCACCAAAATACACGTATTTATTTCACCAAAAATACACACATTTGGCTTTTTTAAGTAACAGCTACTGTTGGCATTAGAATCATATCAACATTACATAGTTGACGAAGCAAGCATTGCAGTAAGGCAGGGATTCGGTTTGTTTTATGTGCCTAGCATAAAGCTGTCTAGAATCCACCAAATCCCACGATATTGTGATTCAATGCAAGCAGGCGTAATATCCATAAAAGCTGCTAAACAAATGAGCTTCCTCAAAAAACAAGCCTAGCTCGTTAATTTAAAATATGTTATAGGTCAGCATATAATCGGTGGATTATGCAACTTTGGAACTTGGGGGCGGAATGAAAACCATCCCTAGCTATACTTAAAAAAAATACTTCAACTGTCGAGGTCTGATGATTGTGTTGACATGAATGTAAGTGCAGAAAAGACTTAATTTTCTGAAACATTGGCTGGTGCAAACATATTGAATGACGTCGTTGGTCGGTTATATGAGTAAAATAAATATATATATATATATATATATATATATATATATATATATATATATATATATATATATATATATATATATATATATATATATAAATATAAATATACATATATAATATCTATACATATATATATATATATATATATATATATATATCTATATATATATTCTATCTCTCTCTATATATCTCTCTCTCTCTCTTTCTCTCTCTCTTTATCTCTCCCTCTCTCTCTCTCTCTATTTCTATGTCTTCTCTAAATGTATCTATCTTTCTCTCTCTATATGTCTCTCTTTCTATCTATATCTATTCATCTCTCTCTCTATATATCTCTATCTTCTCTGCCCGAGATTCTTCTATAATAATTCTCCTGTATCATCGACTTATATATTTGTTATACATCTTTTGCTTGACACACTTACCACAAATGCTTACAAAATATTCCTGTTGAACAACATTGATAATCATTATACATCTCGTGTTGATCAGCATTGAGAATGAGCCATCAGTTGGTCACATCTATAGCGCTCGTAAAATCATAATGAAAGACTAAAATAAAGTGCACAGAACGATCAATGAATTGCAACTTACATGATATTCGTATCTGTGTAAATACCACTGAGCTAACGTGGTCAAAACATGTAATGATAGATGGATCCAGTCTCCCTCTCTCTCTCTCTCTCTCTCTCTCTCTCTCTCTCTCAATCAGCGTATTTACATATGTTAAAGAGAGCATAAACGCTTTAGATATTAACAACCGAACACATATTAGTAGGTATAAAATAAGCGTATTTCGACCGAGCTCTGATAAGCATAACCTGTATCATGATAAAGAACAACTTAATTCGCTTGCGTCCTTGCCCGAACTTTGCATGCAACATTGTTTCACACAGTAGAATTATTTGCTATCGATTGGCAGTGGTATAGAAGGACGATGAATATTGGGACCAGCAGCTTTAATTGATTGACCAAAAACCTAGAACGCGAACTGAAATATTGCTTAATGGACACGCTGAGGATCCCTCCCTGCGGTATTATATGACAATCGTTACCGCAAAAGCTTGCATAAAAACGGCATCGAGCGTATGCAGTAAATGCCTTGTGTTTGAGCGTGTATGTAGTTCCTGAACACGTCATCAATAGCTCCAGGCTATTGGAGAGCATCGTTATTTGGTGATGTACGAATGTTAATGATACATTATAAAGTTATGATTACAAACTAGGGGGCATATGAACATCGATGGCAGGATATGAGAACTCTTTATCGGCCGGAGTAGCTGTCAATGGCGCAGTAAGTAACTTGCACATTATTCACAAGCAGAGCCTCAACAATTATGGGCGCAGTTTGGTATAATACATAAATAATTCATTCGCATGCCGTAAGAGATTAATGGCATCACGAATGTAGGCATACATAAACACTGGTTAGCTATTGAATAATTTTGCCGTTTTGTTGTTCACTTCGCTAGGTTGTGCCTATAATGGTTATCGATATTAGTCACATGCGACGTGCATGCGGTATCTACACACATCATAGTGAAGGCCAAACAATTGTCATTGCTTGCTGGCCATATCCAGCTAACCGAGGCTGTAGCGTGAACTTCCTATGGAGAAAATCTGTATTGAGTAGCATCTACAATGAATAAACATATAACAGCCGAAATATGACATGCGGTATTTTCACGATTAGTAGTCTGAAAACGAGCCTGTGAGCAGATTTTGTAAGACTAAAATTTGAAAATGACGTCACGCACACTCTGGCGCAATGTGTCGCTTCATGGAATCGCTAAACATTATACACACCATATATTGTATAATCCAGTATTTTGTTAATGCATTAATTGCATGTAATTTAGAATAAACATAATATAAATATATTACTCTTTCCTTGCTATACATCCAATTTGAATTTTATTGCAAGCCGCATAGTGTACAAACCAGGTAGGATGTGTCTGACATTTGTATGGGTAGTAGCTGTGGTTGATCACTTATCTATGTGCATATATGATACAAAACAGACTAACAATAATTTAACTGCAACTACTCTTTGCATGTTTTGGTATAACCCCTCATCAACATTGGTGTTCAGTTTACAAACAAGATTTATTCATTTCTCGTTGAGGTGTACAATTTGGTCTAAGTATCAAAAAAGGTTATTGTGAGAGGCAAAGTACACTTAAGTAAATGTATATGTGTAATATTTTATCTTTAGCATGTGATCCCTTACCTCGCCGAAGTGATTTTATCAATCGCATAAGGTCATTAAAGTGTACGGTTTAGGTCACCAATAAGGTCGCTTAGCGTCCGAAATAATGCATGGCACATTTGATTTGGATTAATTCTGTTATCTCGCAATTCATTGCAAAATGAGGATTTGTTACTAAAAGCTGAGATCCGACACTTCATGATGTCTAATTGATGACAGAGTGAATGCCGTGCGAGATATCTAAATAGAGCCAGTAACAAAAGGCTGTTAGCTGCTTGCAAGAGGTCAAGCTTTCGGTTATATATATATATATATATATATATATATATATATATATATATATATATATTTATATATTATATATATATATATATATATATATATATATATATATATATATATATATATATATATATATATATATATATATATATATATATCCATATATATATATAGCATTCTTATCTGGATTGTATAAAAGCCTTCGACTGTTCGCCTGGTTGATATCAATTCTATATGGCAAGCAGGTTGTCCCGGTTACGCTGTCACTATGTCCAACGTATAATTTACAGCTGCAAGACTGACAGAGATATACGTATGGTCAATCCATTTAATCCAATGCTAGTGACTAGACGAGAACCTTCTTGTTTTTCGGATACCTGCCTGGCCTGACGTATATGACCTCGTTACTCGGGACCATAACTGAATTCCCAGATGTACCTAGAATTTACAAAGGTATTGGAATGCCGTTATTGTACTGCATATTGCGTTCTTGATCACATTGGTTCTGCTCCATACACATCGGACTGGTGTGTTTCTGTTCATCGCATACTCATTGCAGCAAAAAAGTGAGTACATCCAGTCTATAGAATGCTTTAACCTAATTGATCAACGGGCTTTTAAAGAACAACAATATGTTTTTTAATAAACCGTAATATGTCGTTGTGACAGCGTAGCATTACAATTGAGGATCATATAATGTATTCACAATCCAACTAAGCATAAACTGCCATACCTGCATGGTCATGCAGCGATTCCTCTGGTTTATATATGCGGCTAAACTCTCCTGACAATGTGTGTGAGTTGTGAATTAACCATTAGTATGTATATGTATATTCATTGTCTGTAGACAAATAAATTATTCTTCTTCTTCTTCTTCTTACTTAAATTGCCCTAATCGTGGTAAATATCCGGTTTCAAAATGTTCCTTTGGTCTTTATTGGAAGCTGCATAGTATACAACACGTCTGGAGTGAAGGAAAATTGCATGGATAGTGGCAAATATTATTTTAAATGGACTCAACATGAATTAATTTAACTACACATGTACTTTGAATTTATTGTATAGCTAGCTTCAACATCGGTGTAACGGTTCCAAACATGCTGTAGTTAATTATCTTGGATGTGTAGAATGTGATCTAGGTATCATTTAGAGCTGTCGCGAGAGCTAAGGTACATTTAAGTAAAACAAATGCGTTTGTGCAGCTATTGTTAGTGATTCTTTTACCGTGCCGTAGTACATGTATCGATCAGTTAAGGACATTTAAGTGTAGACTTGGAGTCACCATCATGGTCGCTTAGCCTCCAAATCCCATTCTGATCTGGTACTTTAATCAACGGTTCATACGTGCGACTATCTGCGATAAACATGTTTCCAGTGATCCCTGGTCGCTTAAGAGCAATTGCGCAGTAAGAATGCATGGCACATTTAATTTTGCTTTATCATGCTAACTGGGAGCATTCGTATCGGCATATGGACAACTGTACAGCATCTCACAAAGTACTGAAAATGATTCAAGGCCAAACAATATCTATCCGATACGATGTTTTCATAACATTCTCCTGACATTGCATGTCGTGGGTGATATCAAAATAAAGCCGTTTAGAAACAGGTGGCAACTGTTTGCAAGAGGTCAAGTGTACTGGCACCCATAAATGGGAATCCAGTGCACATCTTATTTTTACATATTGCTATACCAAATGAAACGCACAGAATGTGACAGCAATAATGTGTTGCGAAAAGATTGCTAGTAAATTCATCACAGAACGAATTAGCGAATGATACTGCTTTGCAAAACAAGAAATGGGAGGAAGAGGCGAAATGTGGTGATTGCGCCTGTACATTTAACTTCTACGGCACCCTATCGCCAACATCGGCCATCACCAGTTAAGATATTCTAAGCCGACTGTCTGACAATCTCACCAATCGCAAAGCCATCCAATCAAGATTCATTATTGGTGTGTTCCCAACAGCTTCTGGAGCAAACGAGACTACAAGCTAATTCTTGTTTGGATGAATTATCTCTTCTTTAAGTTACTAAAATCAAAGCTTGCGGAAGTCTACACGAACTGACTGCCTGTATTATCTCCGTTTGATATTGGCTTTAATCTGGCTCGAGCAGTATTTGTCTAGTAAGCTTTTGATTCATAAATGCATAGAGGTCCGTGATAAGACTGTTGTTGTACTTGGCAACGTTCCATCATTTACTTATCCACTTTTGGGACGCAGTTAAACATCAAACCGCATGCATTAACAATATATTATTTATGAACGGCTAACAAGCAGTTTGTTTAAATGTCCCAGCATTGAAGCGCCGAAACATACGACCCCGTGCTTATGGATCAGGTCTCGGTTATTTTGGTTAAGGCATTCTCGTCACATCAGAGACAACTAGACCTGACAACTGCGGGAGAGTTCCAACTATGCAATGACAGCCTTATTATCTTAACTAAATTATTGAACACACACTATATAATCCAGTTTTTCATACACTGACGCTTCCGGTGCAGGATAGCAGCTCCCTCGGGTGGCAAAATGCACAACATTGCGTGGTTGAATTTGCAAAGAGCTTTTTTATCTTGAGCAATGTAATGCAATGACAACCTTGTGATACCGGATGCGCATAGAGTGAATGCATATGATGGATATTTGAATCAATAATAAGAAGACCGTCATATTGTGGCTTGTGAATATATGCATTCAACGTTGCAAATATTCCGAGGTTAACATTTCCGTTGCTGCTGCAATCCGCCTATGACTCCATTGAGCTCATGCACTTTTCCTCACAACTTGCAACGAATCCTAAAACTTAGCACAGGATAATCTATATTATATGTTGGTGTACTGTCGTGGGACATGACGATCTCGTATATCGTTGTCAATATAACCTAAATAAATTAACAGAGAGTGAAATCAAGGACGTTGGCTGGTCATCACATTCTTGGAAAATGTTTCTATATTAAAGTACTACTCAAGTCACGTCATGCAAACGTGTATGGTCACTTATTGGGTGGTAAATCAGCTAAAACAAGTTTCCACTTTATTTATATTTCCATTTTAATTCATCCATCCGATACTCTTTGGGAAAACAAACAAACATTATGGGGAGACTACTCCATGGTCATTTAATTACCATTCCATGCAGTAGCGTTCCTGATTCTGTATCTGTTTATAGACAAATGTGTTCTGTACATGGCATTGAAGAGCAAGTTACATAATTTGGGCAATGTATAAAAATCTGATTATGAAATGTAGAGGATATATTTGATAAATTAATGAGATATTCTGCATTCAACCTCAACTGGAGCATCGTCGAAAATAGAGATGTTAATGTTATTTGTATTAGTAATTGTGTCACTGTGAATCAACAATTGGCATAAACAACAGCTCTCTGCAACCACTATTGAATTTGTGGCTCACGCTATGTCGCTAAACTGAAAGTGGCATGATGAACAATCGCTCAGTCATGTAAAGGTCGTATACTGTTACAAATGACAACGAGAAAATATAAAATAGAGATATCAATAAAACGTTTATTTCAAGCAAAGTTGTGTTTGTCTTGTAGTTAACGAAGTTTCGGATCATAGAATGCATCGCCGTTAGGAATCGTTCGGCAACGGAATGGCCTTGCACCGATTAAACTGACAACGCGCGCATATAAAACGATTAATGGAACATTTATTTCATCATCATAGTTGTGTTCATATAGAAGTTCATTAAATGCATCGCCATCAGGAATCGCTGAGCTTTATTAATTTATAGTGCTACTGTCTCCATATTTTCGAACGTCGGTCTTATTTTTTCATTTGATGCAAATGAATAATAGCACACGCCACGCACGTATCACATTAACTTAGTCGACGCGCTGCAGGTACTGGAGCAACATGTTAGTTTAAGCAATAGACAGCTTTGGCAATAAAGGTTGCAGGTGCTTTCGCATTAAACCATTGTCTTCTAAGCGTGTAACTGAACAAGTAACATGATCTCTACCGATGGAATTGCCTTCTCTGTAGGTTCGACAAGACGAGATTGCAATTTTAATCGCTTCGTTATGTCGCGTGCAATACCTTGCATTCACTATGTCATTTATGGCCCACAGTACAGGAATAGATAATGCGATCTCAATTCTGAACGATTTCTATACTGGGGACGACATTTATTCAGCATCTGAATTTCCACAGGAGCTTAGTTAATACACACGTATATGTCGGTAATGTTTCAGACACCTCTGTTTTGTTTATTGATAGTTAATTTCTTGTTGACAGAAGGCGATACCTGTGTTATTCTAGGTAATACAGGTAAGTGCTTACCCCATCGCTCGTAACGGCCATTTAGTGTTAATCGTTGTCCGAAGATTGTGGTACATGGCAATTTGCGAGAGCATTGTTTGACACATCGCAATTCTTGAATGATATGATATGAATCTGTTTTGCCGCAATGACAGCGATCTGTGTCGACATCGAGCACCAATTCACAGGATGGAAGAAAGTCTACGGCGCCGGTTATTATGAAGATCTCGCTGACTTCTACGCACCGGACGTCATTGTCGAAATGGAAAACGTAAGTGACATAGTCGGCGTGGAAGGTACATGATGGGTATATAATGACGCAAAATTATCATAAACATTACTCAGGTTCACAGTTTGCTCTTTGGCAAAGTCATCCAGATAACACCATTTATCTCTGTGTATTTTAAATGTCAACACCTCGCACGGGAGGTCGCTTAGGTTCTCTCAAAAAATGACTTTTGAGTAAGCATTTAAATATCTATTAGATGATTGGCATTAATTTCCTTGCCTGGCGCGATCATTCATTCTATTCTGTGACGGTCAAGATTGTATGCCTAAAAGGCAAGTTAAAAGAAATCGATAGGTCCGAAATTCAAGTCGAATATGACGACGTACTGGATGTCAATGATGACTGGGCGATTGCAAGGGATCGTTTCACATTTGGTCACGTGTGCATCAGGTATGGCCAGCCAGATAACAGCGCTCATCGCCGTTTTCGTTTGAATCATCTTCAAAGTGAAAATAATTTTGCTTTGCCGTTACCTTTTCAGTGGATTGGTTGTTTTTAACCGCAAAGCAGACGGCCAGTTGCGAGTACTTCGAACCATGAAAACTCGTCGATCAATCATCAAAACAGCAGCAGATTAAAAGCACATTTAAAGCGGAGGAATAAACACTGTGCCCTGCACCATGCTTTGTTTTTATTGCACCATTACAGAATTAAGGCAACATTTGCAAGTGCAATGCTAAAACTATGGCATGAGTATAGCTTCCCATCGTAATGCATAATAACAATTAACGTACTACGCTAGGAATTTGCGTCTACCTCTAGTGTCTCAGGGGTGCGGATAACAAAATCAAGAGACAGACACCATGTGGATAGAAATATTGCCAGAAGACAAGTAAGCACTGACCAAAGTATCACTATTTCCACAAACGCTCCCACTTGTAACTATGTGAAAACCGTGCCTAATCCTGTCGCACTACGCACTACGCACTCAACTGTCACTTTCTGCCACACCAGCGAGGTTAACCTGACAGGCAATATCATTCATGTAGCAGTTTATAGTAACAAATTCCTTACTAGATACCGGCGCCTCAGTTTCGTATATCTCACATAGATTACTTGCAACAACAATGTTGACCTGATATCGAATTAGCTTCAAACTGGTCGGCATATCATTCCAGTGTTGGGCGAAATTTCACTTTCATTTAAAAAGGGTTATTGCCAACTAAAGACAACTTCTACGTTCTGCAATAAAGACGCAACATATTCTTTGCTAGCAACAAATAAAAATTTAGCCTATATGGTCAGCGTACACGGCTCGTTCATTTTTTTATTGGCCGTACATTGTAACATTCCACCCAGATTCACTCGTGATAATAGCTATCGCCTACGATCCTAATCAACCTACTTCACCCCCGTACGAAACTCTCTTGAAGCAGTTATTGGCACCGCGTCATGCCAGTGAACAGTTCTTTGTCTCTTTGCTAGTGAGCTAGTATTATTCTAAGATATTATATTCCTGGTATGTAATTGCTTCCGGAATTCTAGTACTTACCTTTTTACCTTTGTTAACTAACAATGTCTTTCTCGCCCAGGGTAGAAAATTGCAGGTTTATTAAGGTTGGACAGTACAAAATGGCAACTTTCGCACGATGAATGTGGATGCCTAATGAAATAACAATGCTTATATTTGTGCATTGGTCGTAAAGACCTAATTGGTAATGAGTCGCATGTCCCATAATGAGCAGTCGCACCGATTCATTTTGGGTATAGCGATATCAATGTGGCAATACCGGTCCTGTACGTGTCATACGCTTACGAAGTAACAATTTTTGTCTGGTAATTCCATGCAAATTGAATAATTCGCGAGTGATGGAAATGTGACCAAATAAGGACAATCATATTAAATGACTCTTATGAGGTTCAGTTTTCGAACTTGGCGCCAAAAAAAACATTTAACGTGGAATAAGATTCACGCATCAAAGTTATTGTCAAGTATGATTGTCAGAAAAATAACCGTTGGACGCCTTGTGAATTATTCATCAAAATGCATTGGCTCACACTCAATACCTACAATTGGAGACTCACCAGAATGCGATAGTATCAAAAGGAGATGCCAATACACTTTCGAAGAAATGTTATGCGACCTCAAGTGATGGAGGGTTATAGGCGGAAGCCCAGCGCAAGTTAGACGTTGGTTTCAGGCTGTTATCGAGTTAGTAAGCTTACAAGTGAATCATTTGAACAGCATGTTTCTCTAAGTTTGTGCCAACTTACGAGTAGTGTAAACTAGCGTTTGTCGGTATATCAACTATGTATTATCCCAAAAGATATGAAATGCGTCAGGTACGAAATACGGTATGTCATATGATAAGGTTGTCGAAATTATCTCGCCGCATTTTGCTTTCAAAACCATTGATGAACATACGATTAATGCGCTGACTGAATATAACTTTTAGGCCTTACGTTTTCGAAGTCCACATGAATTGACGTGTGTGGCAGTCCCATGCCGTGAATAGCCCCCTTTTTGTTCTAGCAGTGAAGAGTTGGTAAACAATAAATAATCCAACCCACTACCACGAGAGTAGTATATTTGTGTACCCGAACTCGCATCGTTTTTGATGCAAATTAGATCGTGTATGATTTGGGTGGATGTACCCGAAGTCGCATCGTTTTTGATGCAAATTAGGTCCCTTATTCTGCTGACGCTTTTCGCTGACAAAGGATTCGGTGCGATATTTTGATGACATCATTCTATTTTTGGAAAGTGTTTCCGACTGCTGAGCTTTGCGAGCTGATGTGATGAATGGGCGGTATTTGGGTGAGGTCATTTTTGGCAGTTTTATTGAGAAGTTTTTAAATGGCTATTAAATGTCAAAAAGTGGTAATGGTGTTAAAGGATTGGGAAGTCAAGGATAGCGTTATAGTTGGCGTGAGTATTCACCTGTTGCTCTTAATATGAAGACGGTCTTTACGAGGTTATTTGTAGCTATTAACTTCCTTTATCCCATGACATGTGGTGATATATTGAATTGGTGACCTTAGAATTGTCGGGTTATGTCCTTAGGGAGGTTATTGACCTTAGTAACCTGATGTGATGAACGGGCGGTATTTGGGTTAGGTCATTTTTGACAGTTTTATTGAGGACTTTGTAAATGGCTATTAAAAGTCAATTTGCATAGTATGTCGGTCGATTAGAGTTTTCACGTGAATGAATCTTACTAGCATATGAGTATTCAATTACATACGAGGGAAAATGGCAGGTGACTTTAATTTGAAGTGTGTTCTAACTCTCATTGAGAATATAACGACAGATGGGTTAAAACTTGACCATTGGATATTTCTCAAAATTGGGGCGGAGTTATGGGTTACAAATAGCGGATGGTAACTTTACTTCAAAATAGTTTTCTTCTGAAATATTTCCAAATAGCAACGATGGAGCACATTTATAAAAATCATTTTATTTCTACTGATTGTGAAAAATCGAAATTTTACCTTTCAAATTATGCTGATTTAATCGAACTGACGTTGAAAAACCCGGATTTAGAGAAGCGATGTGGATGAGCAAGGAAGTATATTACAAGCATTTCGAATATACAGTTGGAGTAACAGGGGAGTACCCTTGATATCTTTCGACCCCCACCCTGTGCTGTGACGAAAAGCTTAATGACATTGGGTGATCTTTATATTGACAGATTATCGATGATTATGTCGACAGAAACTGTGTTGGCTGCTAATGAAAGAGCTATTCGGACTCATAAGCGATGTGGTAGACTGCAAACTTTTTTACAACTATAATTTATCTGAAGATGTACCCAACCTCAACCAGAATATATTTGAGGACTGCGATTCAACCTTTAAAATTAACGGGAGTTATGGATTCTTATTACGCAACAAAGAAACAGACGAATTGCGCTATTTTCACTCGTCCCCTCTACGGAATAAAGACGATTTTGACAGGGCTATGCGTGAAATAACACAAACAGACTTGATCTACGCCCAGAATCAACGACCTGACTCGAGTGTGGAGGCAGTAACAAATTTGACCGTCTTTGTGAACCCAATCGAAGATCACGTGATCGGCTACCCACCACCTGTTATACCGGATCACCTGAAAACAAACAGAGCCATCAACTTGTTAGACCGAAAGAAAAGTAAGTGGCTATTAACTTACCGGAAGGCCGGTGCATACACACGCTTTATTGGGCTAAATGAAGTCCAGGTTCAGCAGAGAGTGACCACGCGCGGGTATAAACGACCATGGAAGTCGTAAACCCTGGGGGAGGTAAGCTGAGACAGGAAAAGGGTGCGCGAGGAATGCGAATGGAGAGAGCGCCAGACGGGGGTTAAACACCAGAGAGGAAGAGGCAAATTACTTGCTATTAAAGACTCAATAGCACGATAATGAGGTGTTATATATCTCACCTGATGAATCTGTGGTATAATTACACAGTTGAGTGATGTGATTTACTGATCGTCGAATTCACGATGCGCTTCTATGGTCATTAGGTAACGGTTCGTGACAAACGATTTGAGTCATTGTGAGTTGCGACCCCATAGTGTATATCATTGTCAACCCTGGGTGTCGGTCGAGCGTGACCCTCAGTTATTGAACAATCTCTCGGGGGTGTTTCTATTCATTTGACATTCGTACATGAAGGTACTGGCATACTCATATTATAACTGTAACAGCTGTACCGCGGATCCAGCTGGTTACATATTATGGTACACATCAATATTAACGAAAGCGATTATCGGAAGGAAACACGCAAACATCAGGAGATATATGTGTTCTTCATCAAACTCTTACGTGATTTCAACTTGGAGTTGCGGGGTCACTCTCCTATGGAGCAGAGATATGATATTCTACTTACACCTGACCAACCCACACACATTGCCTTCACTCCTCGCAATATACAGACACATGTGCGTTTCCCCCCAGTTTTTAAACTATTACGCCAATAAGCTGATATATAAATAACTTTGAAATATCGACGATTGAAATAATTATTCACGTAGCATTTTCTTTTGCAATTATTTTGTCGTAACTTACGATATGTGTTTAAGTCATGATTTACTCCTGCATATTCTTTCTTAGCACACTTAGTCATAATCATATTTTTTATTATACCTGCCTGTCATAATATAATTTTATATCTCATATCCAGTACTAATTACCTCCACTTTGTATTCTTCTGCGTATTGAACATTGAATAACAGTTAATCACGTCTCATCAATGTCATTAGTAATCACATATTATAACCTTTTATCAATACCATATATTCTTAAACTTTTTGTTCTTTATACTTACCTCATGTAAGTTGTACTTGACAATGACATTGTTAGTATTATACCATCCCATATCAACTTGTATGTTAAGAAAGTATCTTATTAGTTTTATACCCTTTGACTTGATTCTTGACTCCTTTACAAAATTACATATTTTTCCAATTTGTACATATTTACTCCATTAAAATGATAAATACATAACTTTCGAATGGCGACGATTGGATTTGTCTGTCCATGATGTTGTTGTTTTATTTAATTGTTATAATCTAAGGGTCATTTAATTTTTCTGTAATTGGAGATACGGTTTCTGTAAGGCCACCCTAATTAAACATGTTCCACAAGAAAAAGGAAATGTAACTAACCCAACAAATATTATATGTGAATATAATAGTCTTTGTTTGTTCACTATTTTCAGACAGCCATTTTTTTTATTAAGATATTATGACCCTCAACATTACTATAACTAAGTACTGGATAGCGAGACTTGACGACGTGAGTTTTCACCTGATTTTATTGAAACTTTGTTGAAGAGATCAATAACTTGATCTTTGAACGGGTTAATGATGTTGAGAAATTTCTATTCATTTGTTTGGCATACGGCCTCTGTCAGTGAAATAGTATTTAACAGTTTGAAGCGAACTGGTAACAAATTCTTATTTTGACTTTAGTTTGCACGTGAATGAAAATTAATACCATGGCGGTATTCAGTTACTGATGAATGAAAATTACAGGAGACTTGTCATAATATACTGTATAAATTTTAATTCGAAGGAAGAGTTTTGTAACTCTCATTTGGAATTTAGCTTGCTGGTGAATGTAATTGTCAGAGTTTAGGGTGGAGTTATGGGTTACAAATAGCGGTTGGTGGGTTTATTTGAAAATAGTTTTCATCTGAAATTATTTGTCAGAACAATAATTATGGTACACATATATAGACACCATGTTGTTTCCACTGATCCCAAAACATCGAAATTTTGTACATGGAAGTATCCAGATCCGGTGACAAAAACTATTTCCAACCTGAATAAG
Source organism: Urechis unicinctus (assembly GCA_034190875.2). Lineage (NCBI taxonomy): Eukaryota > Metazoa > Annelida > Polychaeta > Xenopneusta > Urechidae > Urechis > Urechis unicinctus. Next base: position 9,479,258 of record CM067356.1, read on the forward strand.
GAAGAACAATGGGTATAACAAAAATTTAATACAAACAGTTTGAGAGTGTAGTAGATGCCACAGGCGAATGTCCAGGATTCATCTCGACCCCTACCAACCGGATCAAGGTGATTTTGAAGGAGTATTCGTTTTAAACAGGATACATCGTGGTATAGATTCGTTGATTTTTGTATATGTTGTAAGTATATATCTCTTTGTATGCAGACAACCCATTAAACCACACCTGACCTAGCGCGAGTGCAAGAAGGCTTAAGATTCTCTTGAACAGGTTTCTCTCTTTCTTACTCTTAGAGATTAAAACAAAAAGATAATAATTTGTTTTGTTCGTAGGAAGAAGATGGAAGACTCGTTAATTAGTTAGAAAAAGATATAAATAAATGTTATACCGGTGTTTGTGTTATTAATCGGACTTGACGAATATGTGGTATAATTACACAAGTTGGTAATGTGATTTACTTATTGTCGAATTCACGACGCGCTTCTATCGTAATTAGATAACGTCTCGTGTCAAACGATTTTATAAATTAGTCCTTTTGAGTTGCGTCCCCTTAGCGATGAAGTTTACTCTAGCGTATATCATTGTCAACTCTGGATGTCGGTCGATTTCCAGATCACCTCAGAAATTACACGATCATTTTGCTGAACTTTGCGCGAAAACGCGACAAAAGAACTTTTACTCATTGACTTTCGTCTTCTGTCAATGACTTAACAGTTAAGTAATACCTCATGTCAACGACCGGTTAACATATTAGGGGTGTTGTAGATATAAACACGAGATGGTGAACAGGTTTTTTCGGGTTTTTTTCTTACTCTTAGAGATTAAAACAAAAAGAAAATAATTTGTTTTGTTTGTAGGAAGAGTATGGAAGACTCGTTAATTAGTTAGAAATAGATATAAATAAATGTTATACTGCTGTTTGTGTTATTAATCGGACTTGACGAATATGTGGTATAATTACACAAGTTGGTAATGTTATTTACTTATTGTCGAATTAACGACGCGCTTCTATCGTAATTAGATGACGTCTCGTGTCAAACGATTTGATAAATTAGTCATTGTGAGTTACGTGGTGAACGTGATTACATACAACGCGATTGAAAGTCATGCAAACCTAGAAGTTATCTTCCGGTTAATTGTGAAACGTTCGTTGTAACGTCGTTTCACGGCTGCTATTTATAGCCGAGACAAAAAAGAACGGAAGTTAAATTACTCATGCGCTTTTTTAAAAATGCAGCAGACTTATTGTGTGAATAGTAAACTTTAGAGCCAGTATGACGCAACGTATGCGGCGCATCTATATTACAATTAAAGGGTCGTTAGTGTCTAGGATTGTATTCCTAACGCACCAGCTATTCTATAACTACGCTAGAGTATAGTTGGAGGTGCCTGAGAATAACAGCTCCATGTCGCTTTTGAAGTTTGATATCCGTTGTATCAGCAGCAGCGAGCGATAAATGTGTGATAGGAGGTGATCCCGGTCGTTGCCATTATAAGAAGTGGAATGATACGCAAGTAGAGCAACATTAACAGGCAACAAAAAAAATATTTTGTGTACTGACAGCCAATTTAAATTTTAAATAATTGAAATACTGTAGGATAAGGAAAAAGACGTATAATAGTAGCAATAATCGTGAACGCAGAAAATTTCCGTGATAGAGAACATGACTACGGAAAGTAATCATTTGATGGAAGTGAGAAATTAATACACACGAGCTAAAGATTTGCGTTTGGTCGATGGTTGACTTGGCAGATGGTCGTCAATCGACGTCAGCAGGATGGATCTTTCCGGGTACGTCGTGTGATGACAAAACGTCGGTTTTTCCAGTGAACTGGAAATCGTTTTATTGTTCAGTTTGAATAAATATTGACCTAAAGCAGATTGTTGTCCATCTGACAACTTTAACGTTGTTGAAAAATTAAAAGTAACATTAAGGGATTCTTCATCAGGGGTGACTACAAATGCTTGCAATTCCGGTTTGTAGTTCGACCTGACGACCAACGATGGCAACCAGAGCGTCCGAGAGCGTGACAATTCAGATATCTAATCAGGCCAAAAAAACTGACCTGTAACAAACTTTGGGCCACCATGGATGTTGTCCCATCCCGGACAAACCCCTTGCCATTACATTGAGTCGGCCATCCAGGCGAACAACTGACGCGTTACTCTTTGCAAGTGCATTACTGAGGAGATAAGTAGATATTGATGACGGTAATCTAATGCAGCGCTTTGTTCTTGGTGTAAAAACTAGCGGAATGTTATTGGATGGCCTTCGTTCACATTATGCAAGTTGTAACCATTTTTCGATTGGCTGTAATGACATGGGAAGCAGATTGTAGCAAGGTAACAACCCGTGCACCATAACACCACGAAGCATGCATGAACCATCATTATATGATTATGGTTCAGGTCAATCATTAATACATATGCAATATGTAAGTAACAGTAGCGATTGTACATATTATCAATACAGCTAGATGAACCGGTATCATGATTGTTACCGCACATGTTCTAACAGCTGGGAGAGTATCGTCTACCATCGAGAAACAGGTTATATTAATAAATGCTTGAAACCTTGAAATTGCTGGACTTATAACAACAACAACAGTGTTGTAGGGTGCGATTAATCATATATCACATTATGCAAGTTCTCAATGTTTATAAGGCTAAAGAGAACATTCTAGTGTGAGATTGTTTGCGGCAATATCCCCCCTCGATAACATTAAGTAGCCCATGTTACCATAATAATCGCAAGGTCATTCAACTATTGATAAGAAAACACATTAATCGGTGTGTTTATAACCTTGTCCTGCGCAAATATTTGCTAGTGACAAGGGATGGAGGGTGATCTGTTGCTTTACCTTGCACCGTTTTGCTTTTGATAAAGTTGATATGGAGGCTCGGTCGACCAAGGGAGAGCTGTCGACTGGAAATGATTGAGAGAGACCCATTGAGGACAGGGAACCGATGAAATTGAGGAAACGCAGTGGCCGAAGAAAGCTATACACTGAAAGACAGCAGAGTATCTCATCGTATTTATAGCCACTGCTTACACTGTTGCTGAATCCTAGTTCTCATAACATCAGATGCTATAGCCCTGAGCTCGCAAGTGATCCTTTATATCTTGCAGATGCATTATATGTCAAGCGCAGCTTAGATTAGAAACATAACTGCACATTGTAATGTTTTCATCATAGCTGATATTGGTCTTTCGAATTGCAAAAGAAGATAGCTTTTGTATTGGTAAATGGTACGATTATAGACCAACGCGAGACAATGGTAATGATGGACGAAATAGACAAGCCACACATACTAAATGTATGTGGTTGTATCGTGCAGATGTCTATGTGGCATTAAACATTTGCAAACCATGAACGTGTGCTAGAATTTATCATGAATTGCCATCAAAGGAATCATACTCGTTCCCAAAGACAATACAACCAATCTGCACTTCTCGATTTATCATCGATTTTGTTTTGTGGGCACACCCCTTCACCAATATCCGCTTATTTCGTCTTTCTGTAGTGTTAACACGTTCAGGCCTTGGCAACCGCAGCAATGCGATATATTTAGTTATGAATTTTGTTTTTTAAGTTCAAAGAGGAACAATGAGGCTTGTAATACTCTATATCTTGCTGATATATATTGGATCGGCCGCCAAGGATGACCCGTAAAACAGGGCGATATATGTAAGCTTCTTTTTCAATCAAGGATGGAAATCGAGAAAGTTGACATATATCCGTACATAATAATGAAACGAAGTCCTTGGAGGGAAGTACTTCCCTTGGGGAGATGAGGTAGATTGATTGATGGACGTACTGGTTCATTGTGCATAGAGGGGGGGGGGGGGGGGGGGGGAGGCGGAAAGCGGCAGCCTGATACAAGAATGTAAGGGAGTTGATGCGTTGCTGGGGTTATGGAAACATACAATCAGTTTTGTTGCAAGCTGGCGCATGAATATAGCAACAATAGCATTGATGAATACCACATTCTCGTCAACATTTCCCCCATCGTTCGTATGCTGATAGACTGAGGCTTGATTCATTGGACGATGTATCACCGAAGAATATAGTAGATACCATGTTAGCGACTAATAATAATGTGCGCCTAGTCGACTCCGCAAGGCATTTAAGCAAAGACGTTCGCTACAGTGGAAAGTTTGACGCTGGTAAGTGTCGTTGTGTCTTTCGCACCTATGCATCTGCAGTAATACGATATTTCAAACAATGGAATTTAAGCTTACAAAATAAACAACGCGGCTTATTATACTGCTTATTAATGCTGACATCTATATTGGCGGCCAGGGATAACCAATGCGTAGGCCAAGGCAATGCACGAAAGCTTTCTTCACAGACGAAGTAAGCTATGAAGGGAAAATTTCAGCATCATGGGTATACCATTGTATGATTAATTATTAGAAAAAGATTTAGAATATTTCCATGTCAAAGCTGTCTACTATTATAAACAATGTCAAAGATCCACTGGAGTATCGGGATTGATCATCTAATGATGACAATTTTGATAACGTGTAAGGATTTTGTCCACAAAGATCCATCGAAACGAAGTACTGCATAGTCGACGAGCTTTATTGCTCCTGTTCAAATGTATTTTATGTAACATTCAGCCCATCAAGCATCAGCGTGGATGCACTATACTCCCAATAGTACTGCCGTACTGGAAGGTTGCTTAGCGATAGAAATATATCACAAAGGCGAAATATGTGATGAAGAGCAAATGTGTCAAATCTGGTGCTCAGTGACTGATGTAACTTAGCCTGATTCCCCGGTCTTCGCTGTTGTACTAAGTAAAAGAAAGACCTAGATTGTTGCAAGTCAGAGCAAAATGCCATTACAATGAAACACCTTGTCACGAGGTTTCATGTGAGTGACACAAACATCGCGTGCAGAGCCCTCAACAACGGTAAGAATTATCCGTATTAGTGACAGTAAAATGACTTGGATAATCCCGGCGTGGATTGTAAATTTGACAACAATCGTTACACTGAATATGGGCACGCGGTTGCACACATTAAAATAAACGATACTAAAAGCATACGACGATTTTGTCGATTGCAAATGTGATTAAACAGTTGTGTGTCCCGATTCACTGAGCTCAGCACTGGTTCGACCACTCCTCCAACCCACGGTTTCGAAGCAAAATAATGAGATCATTAGCTAAATCTTAAATTTAGTTATCAAATAATAAAGATAATTTGAACTGGGGTGTTTGCGCAAATTGTTTTTTATCAATCAGCACACATGATTACCTCACGTAATCATCACCGTCCTACTTATCATCCATACATAAGGCCAACGAAGGACTTAAGAATTAGTACAGACCCAATGAATATAAGTACTCCAAAACAAGAGCAGCATGATGAAGGCTATACATAATGTGTGTAGACAGCAAACATTGTCATTTCCGGTGTGCTATGCATGGATCCACGATGGAACCATCGCGACGACGCCATTGTGGTAAATAGAATTATGCAATCAAAGATTAACACCTGGATGCGTTACCAACATCTGGAAATGTATAGGGGGGATTAAATATCTTGACATTCCACGATACAGATTGTCAGCTTGGTCACGCCCAAAGGTTTATTCATCAACAGGCTTAACACGAATACAACAACTGCGGTCACACATTATTGATTTAGTGCCAAGCAAATAATGATACTAGGGTTTATGTGCCGTGTTTATACCGTAGTGGAACTTAAGAGTGTCAGCTAACTTTGAACTGTGAGACATTTTAAGAGCAGCATCATGTTTTTTCATGTGCCAACAAACGAGGCAAACGTATGAAACTGATACTGAATTGTTCATATTGACAACGTTATAACTGCATCAGTTAAGTCAAGATATGAAAAACGTACACATCGCAATGTATGCATCACAATATCGGTTACCTTCGCACGTATCTAGGGGAAATGAAAACTAAAAATAACGTAAAACAAAGTGTATTATTGTATATGTGAAAATAATTGATGGATGTCTGTTTCACTTGTGCAAGGTCTCAAGTGTGTCAACGTCTATTCGATGGCACTCGATGCTCGCAATAGTTTCTAAACACTTTCTACCACAGGTTAGGTACAATACTGAGCAATTGAGACACTTGGTTTAGACAACTTCATTATTTGAATGGTCTACTCATTTGTTCAGCCTCTTACACCGTAATATGCAATGTCGCATTGGTATATTTGATACGCTTCATATGCATTGATAAATCCCTCAGACACAAATGTGCCCTCCCTGTATACAACAAAATATAGGATGCCAAAAGCTGACATAAATGATTGAGCAATAGTAGCATTTGCATGATAACAAACATTAGTTTCTAAATATTCAGATATGTTGGAGCGTGTGGATAGGGACGCTCTGGAATAGCGTTTGCGATATATTGATGAACCAGGCCTTAACAACTGGAAAATATTCGACAGTCTAAATAAACATACAACTAATCTCTACTGCTGTGTACGACACTCGAGTGGTAATACTTTTCAATGCGATATCACATGTAAGCATCCCCGGGAACTCAGTACCAATTCAACGCGTCACAAGACATATAAACACTTCCTGAGTCACTGTACTTTGAAGAGATCTTGATTATCTCATAAGAAAGGGCAATCTTGCAACGTTAATGCGATTGCATGACAATAATCTGACTGTTCGTTGCAGCATTTTAACAGACACCGAATGACGTTCTATGGCTCGTGTCGTACCAACCTGATGCCATCGATGTACTAGACATTCACTGCATTAATGCCAAGTTACCCGACCAATACAGCCTCACCGACCCTGTAGGCGGAGGCAAACGTGGAATGGAATTCCCGATCTGGTCGAAGACGGTAAGATATTTAATACATTAAATTGCTTTCCTCAGTAAATGAAACGCGAAATTTGAGAAGCAATAACATTGCGGACACTCTTATCTTCAATCCTATTGAATGTATCGTTAGAGCCGCTTTGACTTGTTTCAGCAGGAGCAACTAGCACGTCGCCTCAATATAACGGTCGTATGATAAAAGGAAAAAGTAAGCTATTTGTAGTGCTGGTTTTCGAAAATGACAATAAAAAAAAATAAAAACATATTCCCCGTACGGACAATAATTTTCTACCAAATATATGCTGACTATGCAGCCCCAATTGCACGAGTTGCGGAAGTAGGCGTACGACGAGAATCAATGGTTTCATACATTTAATTCCATTTGTTGTTAAGTATAAGGCGATACAAAACACTTTGCTTTAGAAAACATAACCCGAACAATCAGCCCTGCATTTGCCATTGAAATGCGTTAATCAACATGAACGCAAAGTAACCATCAACATGAACAACGACAGCATGCTGGTAGGCTGGTAGTAGCTGGTAGGGAAGTTGTAACCGGTAGGTTGGTGGTAATAAAATATGCAGATATTCTAGTCCAAGTAACTCGGAACTTGATCAATGTCGTGGGCGTTTTACACGGCAGAGCTACCATACCAATTGATAGAAATGTAACTACCAATTTGTGCAAACGGCTTAAATTCGATCTTTTCAGACGGCTAGCGCAAGAGAGTTATTCTGAAAAAAATGGATTGGCTTCAACAATTGAAATTCTTAAGAGGCCCTTGACATCGGTATAGCGAATTCGTCTCTGTCGGAAGAAATATACCTGCCTCGTTAATTTTCATTGGTTTCTGTTGGTAGCCTGATTATGTGATGTGCTGTTGTGTACTTTCACGTCATAGATCAAGACGGCACAATATACTAAATATTCAAACCCATCCCTACGATCTAAGTAAGCAAATTGACTTTAACACCGATGATCATTAAAATTCAGTTTCACTTATTTGATCACAGCACTGGTATTGAATAATATGAATATGAGAGAATATTAAGCATCTAATGTCATTAATAAATTTCGAAAATCGTGTACAATAATTCTACATTGGGCCACGTTACGGATGCCTTTCCTCCAACTGTCTGCGATGCGCAGCCGATCCTCTTTCTTCCGACAGCTTTCGAATGAATGTGCGTTATACATCACTAGGAAGGAAATTTCCTAAGTTACTGTTACTGATAATAGTCACGATGCTAGATATTGAGCAATAAACGTTCTCTAGTGCGTCCACAACCATCACAATACAGCACTAAAAGATCAATAGTGTCAACTAACCAACAAAAGGAGCTAATTTATTGGCTTGCGCGTCATTAGCATCAACCAGATCTTATCCCGTAGGAAGATTATTGGATAACAAATTGCACGCACATCATTGGCAGGGGTCCCTTACATTGGGCATTGGCGTCATTTGTTACTCTTTGTAGTAAATGAGTGTTGAGACTGTATTTGTTTCACATAGGTGAACATAGCAGCCACTGGTTTGATAATATTGATAAAGACGCTTCTGCGTCAGACAGAAGTCTTTTATTAGCTTAGGAGCTAATATGTTCATTATAGCCACAATGATTGACCATAGGGCATTTAGTTATCATACAGTACAGTCCACGAAATATGTACAGGCACCATGTGTGGCGGAGTGATTGAGCCCGGTCCTATGATCACCCTTAGTGCTAGTGCCGGGAATAGTTACGTTATGATGACTGAAATGCTATTGCGTAAAGAGTGCAGAGCTTACTAGAGCATGAGAGATAAGCTGCTATTTTAACATATCCTTTTACAGACTATCTTATCAAAGGATAGGAGCCTACAAATAAGATTCACGTCTAGTATGGGTCTGTTGTGAAGCATTCGACTAAGTGCAATAATTGAGGGGTAAACTTGGAAACTTAATGCGGAAAGACAGCAAATGACTCTGTCGGAATAGTGGCAAACAAATTGCTTTACTCTAGACATCTCCTTTACGAATTCCCCATACGATAACGCCTTGTGTGTTATGACCGTATTGCTCCCGCAACCCAAAAACATAAAGCTATCACTTGTGTAATGTAATCATATATGTTTGTGACTTTTTACATTCTTCCGAGTAAACCATTCTTAACAACTGGTTCTCTGTGTCATGCTTCAACTCGCCGGCCTATAGCTCATTAGTTGTTGCAGCTTTAAAGGCCAGACAACATATATTTTTTCATTTCTCATGTCAATTGCTCATTAACGGCTACATAGGTCTCTAAAGGTCATGTATACATAAATAAATGCACTTACACCGTGTTGGTGTATTCAGAGCTGTTGCTGGTGTAGTCCAGTACGACGTGTATGTCAAAATCCCACAAATGCGTTTGAACCTGCTGAAAGAACTTTCCTCTAGGTGTTTCTGGGTGTATCAATATATTACTAATGCGACAACCGCCACCATGAGTCCTCGTGGGGCACTTTACATTTTTTTTTACTTTACTTTACTTTGGTGCACATTTAACGGCCCCTTGCCGTTTATTACAAACTTGTAAGAGACTTTAAAAGTCCTGTCTACCACTATATTGCTCTCCAAAGATCCTCATTTCCTGGAATCGAAATTTTATGATTGCAAAGAGACCGGTAAGCGGGAATTGAACCACTATTCCATGCATTAAGAAGCTCCGAAAAGCTCTTTCGCTATACACTGCACGCGGCTGATGAGCAATCCGACCTTAATGCTAGTTGCATTACGAGGATTCAGTATCAAACAATGATGATATAAATGGGCAGGAGCACTGGTCTGTTTAACTTGCTGTATCATATAAAGTTTTTGTCTTCGATACACAGATGTTCTAAAATGACTATGTTATGCGGCTTCGGTAATATTACAACCAACAACATAAATACCAAACTTTGTCATAGAGACTATTGCTAAGACCCTATTTAGAAGAGTTGCACATAGAATAAGATGGCAGCCTACAATGCGCTGGTCAGCAAAAAGCCTTTTAATATCTCGAGAAGCATGCTCGTGACTCCTAGATGTAAAGATCAGTAAAGGGCTAATCTGACTATGTAGCTGACTAGTCTATTGCTTAGAGCTTCCGGTGTCGCATCAATATAGTCCCTTTACATGCAGTTAACACCCAGCACAATCTACTTGTACAGTATAGCAACGGTTGTACGCGTGTGATTAAGGCTCTCGGTGGGGGCGTTTCACATGTTTTAGCTATATATTGTTGCTGTAGAATGGAGCTTCCTGTGTTTTCTTCTATATAGTAGCCTATAGCTTCGTGTACGTTATACTTGTACCTGCTTATTACTAGGTAAGACATATTATATATTCTCCAGGATTGTAAATCAGCAATTAAACTATTAGTCAATATTAAAAATAAGAAACGACAGACAATGAGAAATGATTTTTCTCGGCCGAATGATGTAAGCTTCCATGGCTTCATCAAAACAGCCATGGCCAGACTGAAAATTACTAAATGGGATTTTATCCAAAACTTAACCAATAACAAGGATTGTATTGAAAGAATATATATTGAAGCACAACCAGAAATAACTCAGATGATGTAAACATGCTGACAATAGGTATTGCAATTATTGTTGTAAGTAATATCACATACAGATTAACTCCGTTTGCAAGAATACGTGCTGCATTAATGAAGCGGACACACTGTAAAGCGTTTCAAAATCATACCCCGCATGCGATTAAGTTGTAGTTAATCTTCAGAACATACTTATGCTTCTAAGCAAAGTCCGGGCTGCGTTGCGTGTTGTACAATGCTGTTCTGAGCGAACTATTCATGTTGTTTACTTTCTTGTGTATATGCTCGGATGTGCACGTTATGTATCTCGTTAAATGCAGTTAACACCCAGCACGATCTATTTGTAAAGTATAGCAACGGTTCTGCGCGTGTGATTAATTCTCTCAGTTGGGGCGTTTCATATTTGTTAATTATCTATTGTTGATGTAATATAACACGTCCTGTGTTTCCTCTATACAGTAGCTTATAGCTTCCTGTAAGTTCTATATTTACCTGCTTACTGCTGGTAAAGCATATTACATATTAATGCTGGGTGTAACAGAATTGTAAATCAGCAATTAAACTATTAGGCAATATTCAAGAAGAAACGACTGACATTGAGCACAGAATGATGCACAGTGAATTGAGCACAGAATGATGTTAGCTTCCTTGGCATCATCAAAACAACAATGGCCTGGCTGGAAATTACTAAATTGGATTTTATCCAAAACTTTGATAATATCAAAGATTGTATTGAAGAAAAATATATTAAAACACAACCAGACATAACTCAAATGGTGTAAACACGCTGACAATAGGTATTACGACTATTGTATTATCACAAACAGACTTACTTCGGTTGCTAGGATATGTGCTGCATTAACGTACAGGACAGGAAGTAAAGCGTTTAAATATTAAACCTCACGTGCAATTATGTTCATGTTTACCTTCAGAATATACTAATGCTTCTAAGCAAAGTTCGGCAGCATCGTGTGTTGTACAATGTTGTTCTGAGTGAAATACCCACACTCGAGATGTTGCGCCCCCAGCGTTTATTGGATAGCTTGTGTATACCACAGGCTTCATCATCACTTATCGTCGGGCTCATCACAAAAGCTTCACGATTGTTCAGCATCGGTAAAATCATAGCAATGAGAAATGCTCATCTTCTTATCCGTATTTCGAGCCACGCAATATATATCTTCAATTCATATAAAGCTTTGAAACCTCACCTAAACCATTATAACGGTAAGGCGTGGCGGTTTAACGGTCCTGGAATAGTGGAGTACAAACAGTGTCTTAGGAGTAATGTGCGCTGTGTTTTGTCATGGTATAAGGCATACACATTTTATCGCTCAGTGCCGTCGATAGGAATTCGTTTGAAACATGTTTCGTTTGTGAACATAAACACAAAGTCATGGATGAAATGTACGAATGTTGGGCATGAGCTCGCAGGTGAGTACAGAGTATAGAGTGATCTTAAATCTAATACCACTATACCTGCCAGCATGCCGATCTGGGGCAAACATATATACTATGTTTGTCCGCAGGGTACACCATGTACATGTGGAGGCTAAACGGAATTAGTACACTACTATTATGGGAGTAGAGCATAGCCAAGCCATTGATTTCTGTTTCTTTCGCCAGGGCAGCAACAGCTTTAGCATGGGCCAAGGTGTCCAATAGGAAGCCGACTTTTTATTGCAGAGGTAGTGCAGGATCCATGTTTCATGTTCTTTATGGTGCAGTCGAATGATTGGAACAACATTTTGTACCTATTCTACCCCAATCAACCAGGAACCGTACTTGTCCCATGTTGCTGCCGGCGCGTTCTGCATTAATGCCGTATTACTAACAGCGTTCTCCGTCTTCCCGACTTTTACATGTTTATTCCGGGATCCTCAGTATTTTTGCTGGGGTCCTCCATTTTGTTGCTGGCGTCTTCCAGGGCCCTTTTCCGCGATGTACCACGTTGCCCAAAAGGCATCCCTTTTAGCTCAGTCTTGGCACCGAACACATCCGTGTCAACTCCGTGTTTTCGCCGTGTTTGTCCATTACTTAATCAGCTCCGTGTTTTCTCTGGGAATGTATCACGGATTGCGTCTCCAGGATGCTCCGAGGTCTTCCGGATACAACTTAAGTGAATGGAAGTAATATCTAATGTAACTGAAGGATGTGACAACGTGGACTCTTTTCCGATGGAACCTTGTCATGAAATGGTCCTTACGTGCTGAAGCGTACATCGTTCATTACTAGTTCTAAATTAATCTGTTTTGTCCAATGCTTGCTATGTCCCATGGCAATATCAAAATGGTTTAAAGATACACGACTTCATTAATGCGTGCCCCAGGAAACTAGGTTAAACAATATTTGTCTGAATAGAACAGCAATTTAACTTTCATACATTGCCTCTCCAAAAAGATTCAGCAGGTGTAATGTATGCTAACTTTGAAAAATCATCCGCATCCATCAACATGTGTTTCGCTTATTCGATGAATCAATTGACTCGTAAAAGGCAGCTTCGGGTCATCAGAAATGGTCGTTTTTCTGTGTTATCTCTGAACAGAAGCGGTTAGGTTTTGCAGAAGAAAATCTGCACTGTATTTCAGCTCATTCTGCTATCAAGGAACATTCTCGTTTTGATCTAGTAAATTTGGGAGCGAATATCACTTCGCCTGATAATCTATTGCTAAAGGAATAAAATGCGCCACGCAAGATAAAAGGCAAATGAGGTTTGTTTTATTTAACAGCAATTAATTCTAGCAAATGTAGGTATCCAAGGACGAGAATGAAGCACATTGGCTGTATATCGTCAAAACTATAGCGAACTGAACTTCCCGGTTTACTCCGGGATCCTCAGTGTTTTTGCTGGGGTCCTCCGTGTTATGCCGGGTCTTCCGAGTTGTTGCTGGCATCTTCCAGAGGCCTTTTCCGCAACGTACCAGGTTGCTCCAAGGGCATATATTGTCATAAGTATAGCAAGCTAGGCAAGAATGCATTTGTTCAATTTTATCCCTCCAGAATAGGCCATGGATATCCATCTTGCGTTTATAATTGTGTTCCACGAGGTGCATAATGTTCTGCTAGACATGAACAGCACTATATCAAATGTTCCTGATGAAGATTTTATTCGCAATTACTTCCCTATCAAGCCTATAAAATCATTGAATGGCTAACGAAAACACATTTATATATGCATACATACATACATACATACATACATACATACATATACATACATACATACATACATACATACATACATACATACATACATACATACATACATACATACATACATACATACATACATACATACATACATACATACATACATACATACATACACATACATACATACATACATACATACATACATACATACATACATACATACATACATACATGCATGCATGCATGCATGCATACATACATACATACATACATACATACATACATACATACATACATACATACATACATACATACATACATACATACATACATACATACATACATACATACATACATACATACATACATACATACATACATACATACATACATACATACATACATACATACATACATACATACATACATACATACATACATACATACATACATACATACATACATACATACATACATACATACATACATACATACATACATACATACATACATACATACATACATACATACATACATACATACATACATACATACATATATTGACACATAGAAAACATTTTATAGCGCCTGTCTTCAAGAAGCATATCTGCCTAAAGATGGCATTTCTTTATAATTGCAGTGATCAGAAAGAATTGTCCTGATATCCGTTTTCAAGGGATAAAGTGTATTCAAGTGGCGGATGGCGGTAGGAGGTGCGTTTAACAAACTTGGTGCGGCATATCTAAACGCTCCGGAACCAAAGACAATCATGATTAGATATTTAGGGAATAGTAGCAGATTTTTGTCAATAGATTAACGATTCTTTGCAGATTGTAAAAAGCTTAGCCAGCGGTTCTGTTAACATCTTTAAATATGAGAAGTGGAAATTTGAATATGATGCTTTTTTCCACAAGCAGCTAATGAAGTGTTCTCGTGCTTTATTATGCTGACTTATCTTGTTATCTGATGAAAGAGATATTGAGTTGATTTTATAACATGCGGTAATCCGGTACACTGCAAGCCCATCAGAATACCAAGGTTTCTGGCGGTTTCTGATGTTTGTACAGTCATTAAGCCAATATCAATTGGACGAAACTTCTTTACAGTTAACGAAATTCGCATTTTATTAATATATAGATACAGGAATCTTTGTTTCATTCGAATATAAAACGCGTCACAACCGCGACAATCATTTCCTATTGTTTAGCTTTATTGATGACAAGTAGGCATATTGGAATGAAAGCAATTCCAACAGAAGCTGTAATACTAAACTAGGCAGTTGTTGTCATATTTGACGAGGGTTACCGTGCGAACACCACAACACGCGCTTGAAGTGATTACTATTTGTTCATTCATTTTGACACACTGGGTTATATTACCACTGTTATGATTGTGTCCGACTTATATGGACTGATGGCCCGCTTATATTAATACCTGGTGCGATTGTATAATATACAAAGGTAAACAGATTGCCCACACGTTTCTCGATAACGAATTGCATGTCCGCCATATTTCTGTACTTAACAGGAAAATAGCATTGACAAGCAAACCCCAACTAACGGCGGATCATTTTGTTCTACAAGCACCTTTCTAATGCCGTCTTAGGGGTCATATTTCGCACCCTCCGTGCATGCAGGTTAATTACCAGCCTCAAACAAAGCCATTAGCTGCATTGGTTTAATAATAGGCTCCATACTACAATATAGTCCTCAATGTAATTACCTCTCATTCTGGGCTACAAAACATTATTCAGAATGTCACGCACGTATCGTTAGGGTCATAAGTGCTCTTTACCATCTCCTGTACAGAACATGAAGATCGTGGCCGGTACATGACTCACGAGTAATAATGACGTCTAAATGGAGATATTGCAGGAGTCTCTGTCACATGAAAGTGACAATATTATATACCTTCTTTCGCGCGCCAGTCATGAACACAATTACTTGTCCTATTTAGATGATTCTCAGTCGATGGACTCGTTGCAAGTGTGGCAATATTATTTTGACTTAAAACCGTTTAGTCTTCGCCTTATTTTGTATCACAAAACTAACTGTTCGGCATTATGTTTTGTCAGTTCATCCACCAACCTCTTTGCAGCTATTTGCGCAATATATCTACTAAAACTCTCGCCATAGTTGAAGTCGACGCAAATATTTTAGGTATTTGGTTGAGTAACAATTTCAATGAAAGTGAATGCTGCTTTGCGGCGTGTACAAGTCAGCTTAACCAGAAATTTAACAATTATAGGGAATGTAACGAAGCCACCGGCCTCTATTACATGTTGCCCAACATAATAATGTTAACAGATATAATCGATAACGCATATATTATCTATATCCGCATAAAATATGGATAGGTTGATATGGTTAACCACGTGCTTTGGACTGTTCTAACGTTCACGACCTTGCGGCACTATAAGAGTTCTGTCCCGTTACTCACTCTAAGTCGCATCGTTAATTTCTTGGACACATAATCAACGATCCGTTCCATTTGAAAGGCGGCTATTTCGTGATAACTTTTCTGTAATCAATTATAGCTTCCTGTAAGTTCTATATTTACCTGCTTACTGCTGGTAAAGCATATTACATATTAATGCTGGGTGTGTAACAGAATTGTAAATCAGCAATTAAACTATTAGGCAATATTCAAGAAGAAACGACTGACATTGAGCACAGAATGATGCACAGTGAATTGAGCACAGAATGATGTTAGCTTCCTTGGCATCATCAAACAACAATGGCCTGGCTGGAAATTACTAAATTGGATTTTATCCAAAACTTTGATAATATCAAAGATTGTATTGAAGAAAAATATATTAAAAACACAACCAGACATAACTCAAATGGTGTAAACACGCTGACAATAGGTATTACGACTATTGTATTATCACAAACAGACTTACTTCGGTTGCTAGGATATGTGCTGCATTAACGTACAGGACAGGAAGTAAAAGCGTTTTAAATATTAAACCTCACGTGCAATTATGTTCATGTTTACCTTCAGAATATACTAATGCTTCTAAGCAAAGTTCGGCAGCATCGTGTGTTGTACAATGTTGTTCTGAGTGAAATACCCACACTCGAGATGTTGCGCCCCCAGCGTTTATTGGATAGCTTGTGTATACCACAGGCTTCATCATCACTTATCGTCGGGCTCATCACAAAAGCTTCACGATTGTTCAGCATCGGTAAAATCATAGCAATGAGAAATGCTCATCTTCTTATCCGTATTTCGAGCCACGCAATATATATCTTCAATTCATATAAAGCTTTGAAACCTCACCTAAACCATTATAACGGTAAGGCGTGGCGGTTTAACGGTCCTGGAATAGTGGAGTACAAACAGTGTCTTAGGAGTAATGTGCGCTGTGTTTTGTCATGGTATAAGGCATACACATTTTTATCGCTCAGTGCCGTCGATAGGAATTCGTTTGAAACATGTTTCGTTTGTGAACATAAACACAAAGTCATGGATGAAATGTACGAATGTTGGGCATGAGCTCGCAGGTGAGTACAGAGTATAGAGTGATCTTAATACTATGTTTGTCCGCAGGGTACACCATGTACATGTGGAGGCTAAACGGAATCAGTACACTACTATTATGGGAGTATAGCATCGCCAAGCCATTGATTTCTGTTTCTTCCGCCAGGGCAGCAACAGCTTTAGCATGGGCCAAGGTGTCCAATAGGAAGCCGACTTTTTATTGCAGAGGTAGTGCAAGATCCATGTTTCATGTTCTGTATGGCGCAGTCAAATGATTGGAACATCATTTTGTACCTATTCTACCCCAATCAACCAGGAACCGTACTTGTCCCATGTTACTGCCGGCGCGTTCTGCATTAATGCCGTATTACTAACAGCGTTCTCCGTCTTCCCGGCTTTTACATGTTTATTCCGGGATCCTCAGTATTTTTGCTGGGGTCCTCCATTGTGTTGCTGGAGTCTTCCAGGGCCCTTTTCCGTGATGTACCACGTTGCCCCAAGGGGCATCCCTTTTAGCTCAGTCTTGGCACCGAACACATCCGTGTCAAGTCCGTGTTTTCGCCGTGTTTGTCCATTACGTAATCATATCCGTGTTTCTCTCTGGGAATGTATCACGGATGGCGCCTCCAGGATGCTCCGGGGTCTTCCGGATACTATTCCGGCGATGTGAGACAGCGGCATTAGCCAATGCAACAGTCTTATCATGGCGCTACTTTTCACCTTAGTGAATGGAAGTAATATCTAATATAACTGAACGATGTGACAACGTGGAAGCGGAAAAGATGGAACCTTGTCATGAAATGGTCCTTACGTGCTGAAGCGCACGTCGTTTATTACGAGTTATAAATTAATCTGTTTTTCCCAATGCTTGCTATGTCCCATGGCATTATCAAAATGGTTTAAAGATACACGACTTCATCAATGCGTGCCCAGTGAAACTAGGTTAAACAATATGTATCTGAATAAAACGGCAATTTAACTTTCATACATTACCTCTCCAAAAAGATTCAGCAGGTGATCTTATGTGTTGATATTACATCGAAATGTATGCTAACTTTGAAAAATCATCCGCATCCATCAACATGTGTTTCGCTTATTCGATGAATCAATTGACTCGTAAAAGGCTACTTCGTGTCATCAGAAATGGTCGTTTTTCTGTGTTATCTCTGATCAGAAGCGGTTAGGTTTTGCAGAAGAAAATCTGCACTGTATTTCAGCTCATTCTGCTATCAATGAACATTCTCGTTTTGATCTAGTAAATGTGGGAGCGAATATCACTTCGCCTGATAATCTATTGCTAAAGGAATAAAATGCGCCACGCAAGATAAAAGGCAAATGAGGTTTGTTTTATTTAACAGCAATTAATTCTAGCAAATGTAGGCATCAAAGGACGAGAATGAAGCACATTGGCTGTATATCGTCAAAACTATAGCGAACGGAACTTCCCGGTTTACTCCGGGATCCTCAGTGTTTTTGCTGAGGTCCTCCGTGTTATGCCGGGTCTTCCGAGTCGTTGCTGGCGTCTTCCAGAGGCCTTTTCCGCAACGTACCAGGTTGCCTCAAAGGCATATATTGTCATAAGTATAGCAAGCTAGGCAAGAATGCATTTGTTCAATTTTATCCCTCCAGAATAGGTCATGGATATCCATCGTGCGTTTATGATTGTGTTCCAAGATGTGCATAATGTTCTGCTAGACATGAACAGCACTATATCAAATGTTCCTGATGAAGATTTTATTCGCAATTACTTCCCTATCAAGCCTATACAATCATTGAATGGCTAAAGAAATCACATTCATATATGCATACATACATACATACATACATACATACATACATACATACATACATACATATACATACATACATACATACATACATACATACATACATACATACATACATACATACATACATACATACATACATACATACATACATACATACATGCATGCATGCATGCATGCATGCATGCATGCATGCATGCATGCATACATACATACACATACATACATACATACATACATACATACACATACATACATACATACATACATACATACATACATACATACATGCATGCATGCATGCATGCATGCACATACATACATACATACATACATACATACATACATACATACATACATACATACATACATACATACATAC
This sequence comes from Urechis unicinctus, assembly GCA_034190875.2. NCBI lineage: Eukaryota > Metazoa > Annelida > Polychaeta > Xenopneusta > Urechidae > Urechis > Urechis unicinctus. Next base: position 9,498,445 of record CM067356.1, read on the forward strand.
ATACATACATACATACATACATACATACATACATACATACATACATACATACATACATACATACATACATACAGACATACATACATACATACATACATACATACATACATACATACATACACATACATACATACACATACATACATACGTACATATATACATACATACATACCTACATACATACGTACCTACATACATACATACATACATACATACATACATACATATATACACACATAGACATACATTTTACATACATACATGTCATACACATACATACATACATAAAGATACATACATTTATACATACAGTGATCATACATACATACATACCTACATACATACATACATTTTCAACATTGACACATAGAAAACATTTTATAGCGCCTGTCTTCAAGAAGCATATCTGCCTAAAGGCGATAAAGATGGCATTTATTTATAATTGCAGTGATCAGAGAGAATTGTCTTGATATCTGATTGCAAGGAATAAAGTGTATTCAAGTGGCAGATGGCGGTTGGAAGATTCTTTGCAGGTTGTAAAAAGCTTAGCCAGCGGTTCTGTTAACATCTATAAAGTTGAGAAGTGGAAATTTGAATATGATGCTTTTTTCCACAAGCAGCTTATGAAGTGTTTGCGTGCTTTATTATGCTGCCTAATCTTGTTATCTGATGAAAGAGATATTGAGTTGATGTTATAACATGCGATAATCCGGTACACTGCAAGCCCATCAGAATACCGAGGTTTCTGGCGGTTTCTGATGTTTGTACAGTCATTTAGCCAATAATAATTGGAATAAACTTAACGAAATTCACATTTTAGTAATATATAGGTACAGGAATCTTTGTTTCTTTCGAATATAAAACGCGTCACAACCGCGACAATCATTTCCTATTGTTTAGCTTTATTGATGACAAGTAGGCACATTGGAATGAAAGCAATTCCAACAGAAGCTGCAATACTAAACTAGGCAGGAGTTGTCATATTTGACGAGGGTTACCGTGCAAACACTAGAACACGCGCTTGAAGTGATTACTAATTGTTCATTCATTTTGACATACTGGGTTATATTACCATGGACACGCTTATATTAATACCTGGTGACGATTGTATAATATACAATGGTAAGCAGTTTGCCCACACGTTGCTCGATAACGAATTGCATGTCCGCCATATATCTGTACTTATCAGGCAAGTAGCATAGACGAGCAAACCCCAACTAACGGCGGATCATATTGTTCTACAAGAACCTTTCTAATGCCGTCTTAGGGGTTACATTCCGCACCCTCCTGCATGCAGGTTAATTACAAGCTTCAAAGAAAGTCATTAGCTGCATTGGTTAAAAAATAGGCTCCGTATTTCATTATAGTCCTCGATGTAATTACCTCTCATTCTGGGCTACAAAACATCATTTAGAATGTCACGCACGTTTCGGTAGGGTCATAAGTGATCTTTACCATCTTCTGTACAGAACATGAAGATCGTGGCCGGTACATGACTCACGAGTAATAATGACGTATCTATATGTTCGTTAGCAGTATGTCAATCGCGTCTAAATGGAGATATTGTGCGATTTTGCAGGAGTCTCTGTCACATGAAAGGGACAATATTATATACCTCCTTTCGCGCGCCAGTCATGAACACAATTATTTGTCCTATTTAGATGATTCTCAGTCGATGGTCGTTGCAAGTGTGGCAATATTCTTGTGTCTTAAAACCGTTTACTCTTCGCCTTATTTTGTATCACAAAACTAACTGTTCGGCATTATTTGTTTTGTCAGTTCATCCACCGACCTCTTTGCAGCTATTTGCGCAATATATCTACTAAAACTCTCGCCATAGTTGAAGTCGACGCAAATATTTGGTGGAGTAACAATTTCGATGAAAGTGAATGTTGCTTTGCGGCGTGTACAAGTCAGCTTAACCAGAAAATTAACAATTATAGGGAATGTAACGAAGCCACCGGCCTCTATTACATGTTGTCCAACATTATTATGTTAACAGATATAATCTATAACGCATATATTATCTATATCCGCATAAAATATGGATAGGTTGGTATGTATAACCACGTGCTTTGGACTGTTTTCTAACGTTAACGACCTTGCGGCACTATAAGAGTTCTGTCCCGTTACTCACTCTAAGTCGCATCGTTAATTTCTTGGACACATAATCAACGATCCGTTCCATTTGAAAGGCGGCTATTTCGTGATAACTTTTCTGTAATCAATTTGTTTTCGATTTGCGGCAACTGTTAAAAATTTCAAGATACAACTGGTAGTCATGTGTTTACTTGTCACAGATGATTTATGATACAAGAATAATCAAATATGTTTGTGAGGCGATGGAAGCTGTTATGGTACAAAAATACATCATTAAAATTGGAAACTAAGAAGCCCTATTATGCAGTGATGACTGAGGATATATCAATAACAGGGTTTCTTCACACAACTGTCTGTGGTGGTAGTCATGAATGAAGCTGACATATATCGTCATATGCAGGCAAATTCAGCGAGCACGTCATCCCATTTTGGCGCTTCTTGCGGAAAAGCATTATTAAATTAAATGCAGTGCCGCTTCAAAACGGCAATGATAACGACAAAGTACCCAACGATCCCATTTATAAAACGTAAAGCATCTGAATAATTTATTTAGGGTTGATCTTACCTCCAGATGAGGCCTATTATTAATTTTGCAATGCAGACTACCTTTTCTTGTGTAGTAATACAATGAGGTCCATTTAGAATACTACATTAGCAAAAAAAAGAATAATATGGGTGTGCGTGACATTCGGCCACTTTATGATGGTTACTATGTTGTCATTTAAAGTCCTAAATGTTTGCATTGAGCCAGCATTGATACCATGTATAAATCTAAATATATAGTTGTAAAAAGTGTATTTCAATTAAATAGCTTAATTTCATGGGCAATGAAAGCTATCTGCATTAAACATATTCGCGGTATTTATGCGTGTTAATTGATTTTGAACAGCGGCGTTAAGCTTTCATAGATGGTGTAGCAGCAAGTGAAGTATAGTAACAAGGCATCGTGATAAGGAACAAAGTCAAATGGCTGACAGACGGGGAACGATATTATCAATATAGCAGTGAATCGAATGGTAAAGAAAAGATGCAACATTATTCCAAATGGCTGTATAGTTTTGCGTAGCTAAGTTCTCTGTTTTCATACTGCCTCATTTTTTGGAGCTGATTTACATGACAAAGTAACAAAGTCAAAGAGCGGAAAGACGAGAGACGATATTAATAATATAAAAGTGCTACACATGGTTAAAAGACATGTCACATTTTTCCAGATGGTAGTATAATTTCGCGCATATTAGTTCTTTAGTTTCATACTACTTTATTGAGTACATCTGACTTATGTTAAATGAAATGAAACACAATTCCTCGCTTAATCAAAACTACATGGAATCTGACAACTTAAGTTATTACGGGCATGGACAAGTGCCGTTGTACACGTCTTTGAAATGGAATTCAGTTTTTCTGTTCTTGCTATGTCTTATGCAATATAATAAAGCTACTGTTTGTTTTGTGCCGTCTCCCTTTCTTCTTGAGATTCCCACCGAAAATAGAATAGCACAAACATATTGTAAAGTGAGCTATGGCCCGGTAATTACGGGCTGGAGCACGGGCAACATCGCATCCACATTATCCAGCAAACTTTAAGAGCTTATTTAAGAGCTTGTTGTTACTGCATGATGTTACTGCAAGCAAAGTGCATGCACTCAAATATGCGTTCCAAATTTCAAAATAACAGTATCATTATCAAAAATCAACTATGAAATATTACGTATGTATATATATACAGGCACATTGTTCTTCTATTGCGTGTTCTATTTTACTTTACATTACCAACACGGTTTGTAAGTGCACAGGTTAATGAGGGACTCCGTCTGTAACCAAAGTTGGTTTATTTCTAGTATAATCCACAAACAGAAAACAAGGTAGAAGTGGCTTCTTGGAGTTGATGTGGCTGTCTGCCTGTGAGGGAGCGCGTTTTGTGGCTCTTATATACCCTAGAATTGGCTTAACAGTCTCGTTATCAAGAAAGGAATAATCAACCATGCCAGAGCTACCTCCTCATCATACGAGGCATCAGAATCAGACAGCGTTGGCGTGAGGGGCGAAGGCAATGGCATGGCAGATAAAGCATAGCCGGTCGGTTGGGATACAGGGTTGAGATGCTACGTATACACCGAGGCCAGACAAAAATGGAAAGCCATTTCTCCATAGTAACCACGTAACCTTCGTAACCAAGATGAATAAGCAACAAGCATGCTGTGGAGATTAAAATAGACCTACATATAGTAACTGCATCACGCTTAATACCAATCTCGTCATAAAATTACTTTCCTAACTGGCAGCCATCTTTGTCAAAACGCCCTTCTTAAATAAATAAATAAATTACTTCGAACCAATTAAAATACAAAATCACATTAGCAAATCAGAACAGGATCGTCACAATATATATTTCAATCCTTATCAATATACGCTATTTTTTTCGTCTTGGCCTCAGTCGTCTATGTTTAGCTTGATCAACCTATACAGAGTGTCAATATCATTCACCAGAACCACGCTACTCTACAGTAGCTTCTACAATTTAATATAACAATATGCGAAGATATGATTTTCCAAACTGCGATCTATTCACTGAGTAGCCATGCGAAGATGTTACGATCGATTGATTGGTTTGATTGCTCTGTCGGTCCTATTTCGCCTCGGTACTTAGTTAAGCGTCATATAAATATGCAGTAGATGGCTAATTTGTGTGGACATCGGGAGTAAAGGCAAATGTTTAACAAGATAATTAACTGACTTATCTGCTCAGCCAGTCATCATTGCCCACTCGCACAAATCCACTTCCATTGTTAGTGCTCTGAATAAAACATGTTAAAATAATATCTAAATATTGGTGCTTTAGTTTGTTGCTGACTTTCTCACCCCTATTTAGCTCAATAATTTTCCGTCCTTGGTATGTTTCGCATCCCGCAAGTTATACTTAGCTATGAGGGTTTTCATAGTGAAGCGTTATCTAAGACAAGGTCTTCTCGAAGCTAGTCCAAATATCAACAGCCATAATATATTTTTTTAATCGCAGCAATAAAATTGCCCCCGATGTTAATATGTGCATTCCAACTTCATAATTACCTACTATAAAGGTAGGTTAGGTCAGAATCATTGCTTAATAGTTACTACATCCAACCCCTTTATGCAGAACACTGTGCCTTTGGATTTCTGCTATATTTGTGGTTGTACCTCCATGTACGGACGCGATAGTTCCATGTTGAGCATATTTTAGCGGACTCATGCAATCTGCACAGTTGTTTTCACATAACAATATATTTCTGTCTAATTAACTGACTGCAGAGTGGTCAGAACAATTTATCTTACTGGAAAATATTAAAACCTAGAAAAGTTGGCACGATACATATATCATAGCAACCCTCTATTCTATGAACATCGAATCATGCAACGCCGCAAAATATCCAAGGGCTAGATATTCCTAACTGTTTTCACGCCATCCTTTGCCAAGGCTCTTACAGCCTCGATTTACCTATTACAATGACTTGCCGTTTAACTTAACAAAATTAACGGAAAGTTAATCAATCGTCGCATATGCCACAAGTCGCACCTGACATGAGTGCATTTCAAACGTCAGGTAGACCAGACATTCTTCACATCACTCTTTGAAACGCAAACAGCAGGCAATTGGTCAGGTTCCTTGAGGTCGGCTATGCATCAGTAGGTGAACTAAGTACAAATACTTCCTGAGCTGAGATGAAAAAAAGATAAATCCGCGTATAACGGGGAAGGCGACAGTCGTGATAGTGAGTTTACTGGTGTGTTTGCCTCGGAGTTGAGAGAGAGAGTTGAGATAAACAACACATCGTCCATTATCTTATTTTGCAACACAGACAATGGGCGTTTGTCAAATATATCTTAAAACAGCTAAAATAATGACGAAATAAAGCTACGAGCAACGGCGGAGATGGAACATTCCAATGGAGCAATGGAAGTATCAGTCAGGTAATTGCAGTTCTTTGGTATACACCGCTATAATAATTAATTGTTTCGTCTTTGCCTAAGATTTCAACAAAACTAATCCGATTCAACGATTTAATTTTTATTGCTCGAAGATGTGAACATATTCACACAGGCGGCGCCAGTGAATGTGCGTTGTTTTGCAAACGGAGCAGAATGAGTACAACTATCTTTACCTATTTGCCTTCTTTTAACCCACATCGTATTATCGATTACAGCTATAGAATAGTAATGCCAACGCAGACTAGCATCGCGAGAGCGGACGCAATTCTAACTAAAAAAGCGTAGATTCTATGGCACAATTCACCACAGCAAAACCCGATGACTTTAATTGCACTTAGAGCATTAATAGTTTTTTTTTAAAATTTAGTGCTCCTAACTTCATTATCAACTATCAGGAGCGCCAACGGGACGAGTAAGTCTCAGGCCGAATTAATGTTACTTCATCCATATGTATATGGTCGTGTTTTGCAGCTTGTTTGCGTTTCTGAGCGCGGACATGTTCGTTAGCCGTCCACAAATAAACGCAATTGCACATATATCTTGTTTGATGTGAAACTGCGCAAAAAAACGTTCACGTTAATCGTTCAACGTTTACCATAATTAAACAACTCGAACGGCCTTATGTGAGCCCACAATACAATAATAAATGCAGGGCTCACAAGAACAAAATCAACAGCGGTAGTACCTCTAACATGACCAATATGATTCAACATGGCATAGATTAAAAGTGGTCGATTGGTTAAGAACCCGACGAAGACATTATTCAATGGCGCATATCTGCCGCCAATAATTTCTAGTTGGAAGCAATTTCGATAAAGTAAAGTCCATAACTTACCCTTTTCCCATCAGACCTATTTGAATATCCTAAAACCGTTAGTATTACTCACCGCTATGTACATAGTTTCTTTGCCCTACAACCACCTTATATTAAGTAGTACTTTCGTTAGAACAGCTATTACAAAGGTTTGGCCAATGTGGCTGAAAAAAGACAAGATTGGGTCTGGGATAAAAAAAACCTGCATTAGTGCAATTAATTGTGTCTTTCATTTATCACAGGGATTTTCCATGGGGTATACTGACCTACTTTTTTAAACGTTGTTGCATTCACGCGTATATAATGCCCATTCCATTAACTAGGTAGCCAACTCAAATATCACCATCTAGATAATGCTGCTTTATATGATCCGCATAGTAATATTGCATTGAGAGGATAGTAGGGTCAGCGCTATACCGATGCAAAATCCCTCTCTGCATGTTTGCAATGCCAGTCAATCATGGTCGATGAATATAGAGTGGAATTGTGATTTTCCTTCTATGTGATAGGTTTAATTTATCATGAAAGAATAAATCCCATGCAATCACCGACGTGTTCCGTCCCACCGATGTCTTCCGATATAAAATTGTTGCGCTCCTGAATTTCTCTTGTGTATTTATAGAACAGCTAGTACGTTAATTATTCACCCTATCAGCATAATTAACGTCGATTAGGAGGGTATACGATTTACGATGGTAAGGTTCAAGGGAGTTTCAAGCAAACTTACAACGATAACATGGATAGATAACCCATGGCAATGTTGCAAAGTCAGTGGAGAAGCAAATTGCTTATGTGCGCAACGTTATTAATATCACCATAGGGTACGCATTATTCATTCGTATACTGTGCGTGCACTCAATGCTAGATAAATGAAATATGCAAACAAACAACACACATGCAATTATATCTTCCCATCCATGTATATACCATGGACAAGTTCAGATGTACACTGAGTTGTCATCCACCGCAATAAGCGCCGCTGCTGAAGGCAGCACAAACGTAGATATCAGCTTCTGCTCTTCGTATTTACTGCTGTTCGCCACAGCTCTCAGTCACCAGGGAGTCATCTGCAAAAGCACCATTGCCGACCCGTTCGCGTCGGTGTTATTACAAGCGCCAGCAGGTGCCACGTTAAGTTGTCTAGTGAGTCAAGTAATTACCATAAAAACGTGCCTTTAGACTTAGATTAGCGACAATTACATCTAGGAACATTAGGTTGAGATGAGTCTATCATGAATCACCACGATTGGTGAATACGTGAGTTGGTTGTAAAGCCCGCCTTTACACTCCTGTGTTGGTGCTTGTTAGTAACAGGAATACGTTTTACTCTAAGCTGAGTGGATTAACACAAAGGTTGCAAATCTTCATTTGTTCTCGACCAAAGTTTGACAAAACAACAGTGGTGCTGAAAGGCGCCACATTTCAGCGTAATCAAGCAATCAATGTGACAGCGGTGCATATCAGGTTCTTCTTAGGTGCGATACTGGGGTAAAAATATAGCAAACTGATTTCCATACGTCCACCACAGCAATTAGAATACTTGACTTCACTGTCAGGTAAGCAATGACTTTTATGTGGCAATGCCTATAATAACGGTTTCGATTTTCGCTAGAAGAAAATAAAACATGCGAAAAACGTATGAATAGTTCCGTAAAAATATTTTTGTACTTCGATAACAGGCCAATGCAGTGTAATATATCTGCTAATTATTTAGCATAAAGGTTCTTCTAATGATCCTATTTAATCATAAATAATCATTTGGGTTAATTTACAGAAAGTTCGCATTTTACATGAGTTCCGTCACTATCGAGAGTACAATCATTCAATGCATCCATTGTGACAAAGGTTATTGACTTCGCCATGAGGCCCGTGTTTTTTAACTGGGCAGAGGAGCTATCGTGTGATATACATTATCTACTCTGGGTATGTCCTTAAATCAAATGATCTCTCGAATTGACACTCAAAGGGCCTTTACCCTAACTTATCGACCAATAATGCACAAGACGTTCCTATAAATGCCCTGTTGAAATATGCATAAATCTGAGAAGAATAGTGAATTAAGGAATACTATTAATAACGGAAATGAAACACCGGCTGTCTTATTGCAATGCATGACCAAATTTAGTGTGGTACCTTCTTTTTGTCTCTGCCTTGTCGGACCGAGCAATATCGTAATGATGATTTTGCTATCAATGAAGTGAGCAAATCGAAACTATGTATGTCATGCATCAATGGAAAGCAATACAAGTATGCAGAGGACACATATGGCGATAAAATTACATGAATGTCATCATCAACAGTTATTGCAATTTAACGCGCAGACCACTGAAAACATTAAAATCGCTCAAACCGGTGGCTCGTTCGTATTGCGTTAGACTGCAAAAAAGACATAATTTGCAAATAAGAGATACCCATCTGTGCCACGTAGGCTCTAATGTGACAACATCCCAACAATTGACAATTTACTCAATGAGTTTGCTGTCGCAAGTTCGTATTTAAAAAGCGGTGTTTCACTTTGTATGATGGAACGGTCGTATCTCTGATGCTATAAAACATGTAGCATTTGCTCTCATGTAGTGTCCATCTTCATTTGACTGCTCTCGTATATTCATTCAAGACTGTGATATGTCATAGCGTTACATCGAACCTGTTTGATATCTATATTGCAATAAAATGCACCATGACTCATTTGGACATGTTTATGATATTTTCAGCAAAGCCGATCGTCTAATTGGATATTTTACAAGTGCTTCGGTCTGCAATATGTTAATGTTGATAACTATCTGTATCCGTCGTAGCTCGAGCGATAGTTGGTTAGAATCCAAACATTCATATATTGCTTACTTTCATCCGGTGTAAACAATATAATAATGTAAGTGTAATAGCCGACTGTAACGTGCACATGATGCGCTGTGCCGGAACGTTAAGTACTATTGACGTGACAGTATGCAATATTGAGGCTAGTATAACCTTTCTGTGGTTGTCATATGATTACCTATGATAACCTTGAATTCGGTTGACTGCTTAGAAAACATGGTCGATTTAACTTAATGATCACTCCTGCCATTGTTTCCTAACGAGGTGTACATTAGATACGCATTGATTAAAGAATTAATGATTATACTTGTATGAGTGTATAATGTAACCCTCAACTAAAATAATCCAATTATTTACTTGGCATTTGAATGTTGCCACAATGGCTCATTTGATTTATACTAGCTTCCAAAATGGCACGCTAGGAAGGCTAGTTCACCCACGAAGCCATTGATTCAAGTTTTGCGTCGTGCTACTGTCCGATGCACAGTGCATGCTTCTCTGTAATAGGTGGGTTTCCACATTAAGTATCAGATACATCGTGGGTGCGTGCACACCGGAATAATGAAAATATGTACGAATTAAATCATATCTAATATATATTACACAGCACAAAGCTATGGGATGATTCGGAAACAAATCCATTGATCCTGCCTCGTGATAAATCGTCCTTCTGTAGGAGATGCGATGTCATGAGGCTTTGAGGGGCTTTCGTAGGGCGAAATGTAGATACAGGATTTACTGATGATTCAAATGCAATGGGCACGGCAAAATACGCAATATCCCACACTAACCATAGTCTACGCTGACCCTTCCCCTCATTTGCAGTATGACAAAGAATAGATACGCAACGGGTGATTAATTTAACAATGTAGAATTTGTATTTACTCTCGATCAATATGCGATCATATCGATCAAATTCTTTTAACATTTCAAAAGCTCCGGCAGTTTTTAGTCTATACAATGAGCGTAATGTATAATTGGACCGGTCTCCATTAAAATATGTTTGCCAATAGAACGCATGTGGACATAAGCAGTAAACTTTACCCATAAAACTTTTTTACAGCGTGATTAATTTTGGTTGCCTCTGCGTGGTGGCTCTTGTGTTCTAAGTAGGCGCTTGGTATGAACGTGGTTTACACACCTATGTGCAGCCAATTGCGAACCCTCTATACATGTTATAAACTGCAATTGTTGCGTGCAACAAATCTAGTGAGTGAGAATCCTGCTTTGTACCTAGTATCTCATTCATATAATTTCCCTGCCAAATGGTTAAACAGGTTTTCTGATCACTGTTGCGCATATGCTGTTCTGCCGTTTTGCAAATCCAAGATAAGAAGTAAATATGACAACCTTAGTCGTTGCGGGTACTCATCCGCGGTCATTATCGTCCGTACACAAATAAGTATGATTCCACTTGGTGAAGCGGTGTATAATAATGCAAATCAAAATTTACAAAATGTGAAACAATATTCAAAATGCATATACTTAAGATAAGACTGCCTCTGTGCAATCAACGTGATATATGAATGATATTGTAAATGTTTCTTAAATAATACTGATTCTAGAAGCTCAGTTACCTCCATATACGATTATGCCCAATTACAAGGCACATAACATATTATTATTGTTTACTCCTGACTTTTTGAGCGTGCTGAGGGTATAAAATAAATTGGTGACATAATTGTTAGTACCTATCCGCGATCGATCGAGTCAGTTATGCAGGTTTGCTATGGCAAATTTGACATCATATGTATGGTAGATTCGATAGTTCGCCGGAAAATACATGACTTGGGTATATAACCATTATTCCCAGAAAAAAAAGTTACATATCAAATTCAGTTTGTAAATAAACAGAAAGAGTTAAAGTGTATCAACAATGTATTTTATTTTCAGTACTAAACTTTCTAGTTGACTGGTCGCTTACACTTACTGTTTGATTTATCCTAGGATGGGTAATAGCCGGAAATGACGTGCTGTAAGAATTAACTGGCACTTCCTGTGTCATCCATGCCGATTAGCATTAGCTGGCATGGGGCTTAATACATCCAGAGGCTCTGTAGACGACGTTGCTGATTCTGTCTCACTCATGATATATGGGCCTCGTTTGACGTACAAATCTTTCCCAGAAGGACGGCGATAGTGCTTGCACAACAGTGACACGAGCTAATATCATGTTTGTACAATATGTAGTAGTGTCCAATTTGTCATAAGTGATAACGTAGAAGCGCAATTGACTCAGAAGTTGCAAACACTATTGTTTTACAGATGCATCGATGAGAGCAATTGCCATCAGTTACCTTGTAACATTTTGATTCGATCATGCATAGGGGCGTGGAGAAGATTAATTGACGCAGAAGATGCTATCCTCCGCGTAAACCATTCTAAGCAGCGGGCTCAACGTATCCTGCACTTACTCGCACGGCCAAAGCTAATTACATGACGTTGATTGACAGGCTAGGCAGGATATATTGGTCGTATCAATTAAAGAGCGCTCTCATGTCAATTGCTTATTAATGACTACATAGGTCTCTAAAGGCCATACATACACATAAATGTACTTGCATTGTACAGGTTTCACGTTAACCCGCGAGCATGTACGCTGGTGAAGTGGCAATATGTTATTGTAACTGAATGTTATGTACATATAGTCGGGGCGAGGTTGCCTCATGCATATGCCTCGTATCGACTCAGGCATGTCTTCTTTTGTATTTTGTCGCACCAATGATCATGATTTGAGCTTGAATTACAGCGTCAAACCTGTAAAAATGAACTATTGCGAGATCTAATGAATTGATTACTCCGTATGATTTATGTGAAAGTGGTCCGAATTGCGTTAGTTAGGATGACCGCTGCCAATTCAACCATCTCAGGGGAGACCGAGCTCCCAGTCGGTCGTGTGACAATATGATAGAACCTTATCCTGAGAACCTGGCTAGATGGATTGTGATCTACAGTTATAGACGACTCAACAAATGAATACGCCATTATTGGTGGCATGAGTCAAGATATGTGCATATATAACCCACATATTTTATGCAGATTGATAATCAGAGAATAGATCGACTGATTTGTATCCAAAGTCTTACGTATGGAGCAAAATACATATGCTGATGATAAGCGCCTATTTTATTATCAAGTTTGCTTAATAATGCTGGACTAAATCAGGTGTTTGAGGTAGTTGAATACATTTACAACATCACTACCGAATGCTAGACAAGGAGTCTTTTATATCGTTTTGACTGCTTGCAGAGCTCAGAACCTGATTTAAACGTATCCATAGAGAGACTTACCGTGACCAGATGATTTATTTGTAACTATGAGGCCAATATCGATCTACTTAAGTGCCAATACATTGACTATCTCGAGAGTGAACCGCATTGCGCATTGGTAATTTCTGGTGCATTCCTATGTGCCTGGGTTAAAATTATTGCATACAAAGGTTCTATAGTAAATTCGACAAATCCTGCCTCGCCAATGCCATACATTTCTCTTTAGCCACATGATTCATGTTATGTACGAAATCATCCCCTAAGAGCAGCGATAGGGTTAGTAGAACATGTGCGTATACAAAACCAAGCTAAAATCACCTTTGTCGAGTAAAAAAGTAGCTGTTAGTGACAGCATTAAGGGGAAACGCGCTCGGTTGTTGCAATTGCGATAGTTTATCACAAATGACAAGGCTTCACTTATGCTATCACGTATGATTTTAATCCTTGGAAGCTACGTTTTATTTCAATCATTTGTAAAACTCATGTTTCCCGTTAGAACGGTACCAATTAACATTGGCAACACTACTAACAAATATATACTTACTGAATTAATTCATAGGAAATGTGCATCGACCTTTCTTTTATTGAATGTCCCTGGTATTGATGCTGCCGAAACTCCCAGCATAGCACAATGATCAGCTTATTATAATGAAGATTGATTAGTTTATAAAGTTTTTGTCGCGTGACCTGTAAAATAATCTAATTTAGATAACCAATAAAATATGACAAAAACCTACTAACTGCAGATTGTGTGTTAGGAACACATAAGAGTGACGTCAGCTGTAGGTCTTGCGTCTGCATTGGTACAGTACATAATAAGCATCTCTGTGTCAGTAATTTGTGGGTTTAATTGATTGTTCAACCACATAGATACCGGCCCAATACGCCCCAGTGCTCTCACTGGGTTAGTTAACTCGCCGTTAGACAGTGACTATTATCGAAATGGTATATGCTGTATTCATAATATTAGGTTGAGTCATACTTAAATCTGGTTCTCAATTAAAGCTTCAAACATTAGTTCTTTGAAAGTTCTTCACTTCTCAATGAAGGCCAGGCTTAACGATTACCATCAAATTGTAACCGTGACGTGCAAACGATTGACCCGTTTTCTATAGCTATAGGGTCAAAATATACACATTCTGAAAACTGTTGATGCGTTTACGACATTTGAAAATGATGACTAGGTCATAAGTAATATTGCATACGAGTATGACTGAACCAAGTTTACCTATTTATAAGTAACTGTAATGTAATCATATAATGAACAGCAAACCTACGCTACCCAATATGAAAGGCTGCGTTGAAGATCAAGTGCACGGATTGTGGTTCCCTTGCTATCATTAACACGATCGTTTCCGAAAGGCTCTGTAATCGTCTCGTCCTCCCTAAATTTTCCTCCAAGTGTCTCACTATCGCTCCAATGGGCACTTTGCGATCACAGAGAGACCATAACGCTGAAAATTAATCACAATTTAGGACATATGGCAGCCCGCAAACAATATGTTGCTATCCACTGTATGCAGTAAACGTCTATTACATTATGGACAGCAACAAACAACGAAAATATTATTTAGAGGGCATACCTTGTGTACAAATAGTTTATCGTTCTTGCTGAAATCACTTAGTTCAATGGCTTCAGTACTAGTATATCTAATCGCATCGACATCACATTGGAGCAAGATTACCGATGCACGTTCTCTATAAAGCAGCGCTGCATCTAGCATAAGACGGTAATTTCATGCGGCATGTTTGAGAAATTCACTCTTCATTCAATTGAATATCGCTTCCTGCATACATAACTCTGGTTCCTCAATTACACTTGAACGGTTGCTATGCGTCTCACTAAGCAGCGTATCGCTATCAGGCCAAGCTCGAGGAAGATTAACCAGCAAAGAAGCGATGAATTACTCGATTTATTTAGGCGCTTTTGTGTGTACTTTCGCCTCGTTTCAAAACCTAATATATATTGCTTGATATCATTATAGTTTAGTGCGGATAATGATCAACGTAGCCGGTAAGGAATTAACGACAGCGATCCTATTATTATAAAGCCTACATGAATGACGACCACCTGACACTGTGTCAATTCTAAAAATGCACCACGCACGGCAGGGCAGAGCTATATATGGTAGCATAAGTTTTCGACATGCAATTAAAATTTCGTTGCTTAAAATGATCTATAGATAACCTAGTGGAAAACTACATAACTGTACAACCGTCATTAGAACGTTTATATAGAAAATGATGTTCCCAACTCTAGACCAGTTATGCTTTACATAACTCCGTCTGCTGCATTAGTCACACTACCTCTCGTCAAAATTGCCAGTATGATGTAGCCCTAACGTCAGAGAAGTATCATAATATATTGTTCATCATGAAATAACAAGTAAGGTGTTCAAAATCTATTCGACATAATAAATTAGGCGTTGCCTGATCGTATCATCGGATGACTTAGGACTATCATCCGACCAAACAAGCATAGCTGTGACATTTTTATGTTAGACCAATCGAGCTAGATTTAAACCTATGTCAATAATGTTCTTGGCTATGTAAGTAACTGCTCCTTTGTGCATTGCAATCATATCAACATAACTTAGTCGACGAAGGGAGCATTGCAGCTAGGCAGGTATGCGGCCGGATTTGTGCGCATATCATCAGGAGAACTCCAAAACATTGTCTACTTTCGGTTTATGCCACGCAAGTGACTTGACCTTTGAGAGTTTTGCAGCGATTGCCTAGCATGAAGCTGTCTAGAATCCACCAAAATCCCACGATATTGTGATTCAATACACGCAGGCGTAATATCCATAAAAGCTGCTAAACAAATGAGCTTCCTTCAGAAACAAGCCTAGCTCGTAAATGTGAAATAGGCTAAAGGTCAGCATATAATCAGTGGATTATGCGACCGTGGTACATGCGTGCGGAATAATGACCCTCCCTGGTTCAGTATGCAACATTGATTTAGTGTGCTTGTTGTTCATATGTGCCAGAGTTAGTGCAAATGCTGCGCTGGATTGAAGACACACTCATATTCGGCACTAAAAGCATGTTGTTAACATGTGTCGATGTGAAATTAACATTACAAATCTAATTCAATGACTACATGAGGCTGTGCACATTAAAAACATCCAATGAGCCGCAGTGAGATAATTCGACGTTTTTAGGGATATATATCAACTTTGATCGTGTGTATGACAGTAAGTATGAGCACAATATGTATTATATGCACGTGTTTGACCGCTGGGTGACTTCTACGTTTTCCCTACCTCTCAACTATTCTTCAGTGCTGATTATAGTACCCGCTTTATAATAAGCTACAACCTCACACGTGATGTATAGACCTCGTGACACATTTAGGTGGGAGGTACTAGCAATTGGACTGCACAAAGTGCATTACTTATCAATTTTGAATGTTTTCGTTCTGATTAGTGCCGCGCATTGCCCTTATAATCACAACATCGCCAAAAATCAATAATGTTTCAGTTTGCTGCAATCCATATTTTTAGTTGCATATACTTAAAACTTCAGGAAATAAATAGTCTAAATAAATCTGCAAATATTTGCATTGTCGAGGTTTGATAATTGTGTTGACGTAAATACAAGTGCTGAAAAGACTCAATTGTCTGAGTCATTGGCTTGTGCAAACAACTTAAATGACGTCGTTGGTCTGTAATATGAATAAAAGAAAAGCAGGTGGGTATATGAATATATATGAGCCTCATTAGTAACACGAATGCAGGCAAACTTGCTATATAAGTGCCAGGAAACAAATACATTCACATGCCGTAAGCGGTTAATGGCATCATGAATGTAGGCATACATAAACACTGGTTGGCTATTGTAAATTTTGCCGATAATTAAAGGGCGTTTTGTAATACACTCCGTTAGGTTGTGCCCATAAGGGTTATCGATATGAGTCACTTGCGACGTGCATGCGGTATCTACAGGCATCATTGGTCAATAACATACTCAAATCATTGAAGTGGTCAAGCGTCAGGAATCTGCGTAGTTAAGTTGCATGAATGTAATGTCTGATGTGCTTCACATATGACTTAGTTTGCAATAATGGAAGCTTTAATATTGTGACATCATCTTCATTAACCGTATGCCAATAGATATTTCGTAAGACGAGAATTAACTTGATTGCTTAGATTAAGGAAGAGAGAGATTGTCATGTTCATCGTGCTGTGTAACGTCCGCAATTAGCAGTTCAATGCAACGGAATTATGATTAACAAGATGAAAACTTAGAGCTTATGAATACATCAAATATTTATAAATGCGAATGTATGATTTATGGCGCAATACGCTTCTGTTGAGTGCCTACAATAACGCTATGACGCACATTATTGCGTTGGTATGGTGTGAGTCTGAATGTTGTTATTTCTGCACTGCCTCTGCATTATCTAGGACGCACGATGGCCATACAAAATGCAAGTAACAATGTATCGAATAATATAGCAACGTTGCTCCTGGTTTTTAAGGCGATAAAGCATTATATCATACCAGATCTAATGTCCGCATAGTTATCAAAGACTGTTGCCACGCACAATGCGTGAATTCGGAACACACTTTATGGCGCATAAACATTGTCCAAGCGAATCGTTAAGTCGGGCTAAGATCCTCTTATATGATATCACACCTGCAGCTGTGACTGTACGTAAATTGGATGCTGAATAGATGAGTCAGACATTGATTTGTTTCCTGGCGTAATGGTGATAGGACCGGTCCATTTATCTTCCGTGCAGCGCGTGGTGATTAAGTCGTTTTACAGTGTTGTAAATTGTCCTGGAGCCTCACACAAAGCGGCTATAAATTTATATCCATTGACGACCATAAATGTTTAAGCGAGGCATGAAATAAAATGGGCCCGCTGGAGCCTTTGCAACGCTTCCCCAGTTGTCTGAGTTGGCCCCGGTACGTGTTCCCAATTCATAGAGGGGATACAAATCTTCGTCTTCCTTTCTCAAGGATGCACGAGACAATTGAAGTGAGCGAATTCCGTCATATTAGATTTCGGCTCTACCTGTGCCATGTTTGCTGTAAATGTGTATTACAGAACTAGTAACTGTCCATAGCGTCATCACCAATGCAAATATTGTGCATATCGACCTAGAGCCATTTAGGTTGAGCTGTGGGAATCAGCAACCAAGTGAAATAGTACATTAAATATTGAACAGATGTGCCATAAGAGTATCAGAGTGTTACGTCACATGTTTCGTAACACTATCACTTTCTCTCATTAACATTACCCTATTAGCAGTATTGGCCTATCTTGACGGCATTGTATAGTCCACCGCGCATTTTATAGAAGATCTGTGACACATCAAACTGTGTCTCGTTATAACTACAACCCAGTTCGACACGTTGATAGACCAATCATAAAAAATTATAGCACAGCAGCGAATGTCTAGGTTGCCAAGTGGGTTGAGTGAGGCAGAAATGGACAATACAGGTTTTCTTATTGATTTTGTCTTAAATCTTAGCTTAGTTCACTTCAACCGAGTCCTTATATCCAGGCATGTTTATGCCTATATTTCCATTTTTTCTTTCAACAAACGCATCATTCTGACGGCATGGATTAGGGTTCTATTGTGGTAACATTCGCTTCAGCAACGATCAAAGTAATAAAGACGCAAAGTATTGGTCAGTTATTAGGGCCTAGGATAGCTAATGTACATATGATATTAGCAAGAAATTGGCTTGCTGACAAAAGTCAGATAGCGGTATAATGTAACTAAAATAATATAATATAGCGATGTTTTAATATCAAGATTGACCAAAAACAGAGCCAGTGAATAGTGAGCAACATAAATCCTATACTACCCCGCTGTGGCATTGCTTCGCGAAACAAGTTGGTGGACTTTAGCATAATGCGATGATGGCTTTAGAATGCGTCTATTAACATCACACGGGTGCTTTGACACAATAGCATAGAAACATGTGAATTTACATTGAGCGGGGAAAGCCGGTTCATTATCGCAAGGTTCTGCTGAGCTAAAATAAAGGACATATGTATTGGCAAAGCAGAAACAACATCACGTGTTCTTCCATTGTGGACCGGATTATTTAAAGTCAAGCTGTCTTAGTCTATTATTTACTAACTCCCTATAAGATACGATTCTATAGATAACGAGAATAATATCAAATACGGCATTGTTTCATTCAACATCCCGATGATAAGCACCGATTTGCCTGAGGGGCCGTGTACGTCGCTAATATCACCACGCTGCGTGTTTGCAAGATGAACACGTATTTTCAAAATGAAACAAATATATAGCGTATGGGACATAGAGTGACAAATGTTGCGTATCATACTTTAGCGTTAATCCTGGGTTACACGCCTTTTGCTGTTGTAGAGCTGTATATATATGTCCTATGCCAGCGACATAAGTGCATATATATAATCGTGCATATATATGTATATCAATATATATATATATATATATAGATATATATATATATATATATATATATATATAGATATATATATATAGATATAGAGAGATATATATATATATAGATATATATATATATAAATATATATATATATAAATATTTTTATATATATATATTATTTATATATATACCTATATATATAAATGTATATATATCTACATATATATATGCATATAGATATATATATATATACATATTTACATATATATATACATATTTACATATATATATATTTATATATATAATAATATATATATAATAACATATATATATATATATATATATATATATATATGTATGTATATTTATGTCAATATCTAAATATACATTAATGTACAAATAAATATATGTAAAAAATATATATATATATATATATATATATATATATATATATATATATATATATATATATATATATATATATATAAATATAGATATTTGTTGGTATACTCTGCTTGCGTAGTCACGTAAATATTGATAACTGTGCAACTGTCTTGGTAATGACCTACTTGTCAACTGCATAGCAAATATTTTCTGACGGAGATTCTACTTAATATTTATTCCGTTTGATCGTGTTAATATTAATATGTTTCTTTCTGTTGAGGTGCATGTAGAAAATGCTCACAGAATATTCCCTTCAGCTATATTTCCAGATAAGCATTATCTATCAGTAGGTCATATCTCTATAGCGATCGTAAAATATACGGCAATCGCATGCCGTAAGCGGTTAATGGCATCACGAATGTAGGCATACATAAACTCTGGTTAGCTATTGTAAAGTTTGCCGATAATTAAACGGCGTTTTGTAATACACTCCGTTTGGTTGCGTCAATAAGGGTTATCGATATGAGTCACATGCGACGTACGTGCGGTATCTACACGCATCATTGGACAATAACATACTCAATCATTGAAGTGGGCATGCGTCAGGAATCTGCGTAGTTGGGCTGCATGAATGGATTGCCTGGTGTGCTTCACATATGACATAGCTTGCAATAATGGGAGTTTTTGTGCATTGCAAATGCTCTGCTATGTTATATGACCACTGTTGCGGTTATGATACGCTACAATAATAGGTAAGCTTAACTAATTCCAAATACTAAAGGGCTCTGATATTGTAGATACTTCAATCGATCGCTCTGCGATGTACCCGCTGGAATATTGTGACGTCGTCTGCAAGACGGCAATTTTGCAAGAATAGAATTAACATGATGGCTTCGATAAATGTGAAGGACGATTGTACTGTTCACAGTGTTGTCTTACTTACGTCATTAGCAATTCAATTCAACGGAATCATGATTTACAAATTACAACTTAAAGCTGACTAAAACATCAAACATTTGTTCATGCGAATGTATGATTTATGTAACAATACGCTTCTGTTGAGGGCCTACCTACGGATCAATAACGTTGAGAATGAAACAAACGTCAGACTTTCCGCAACTAGTGACGTCTAGATATGTGCATAACCCCTTCATTATCTATGACGCGCAATGGCCATATAAAATGCACCTTGTGAATAACAATATATCGAATAATATAGCATCGTTGCTCCTGTTTTAAGGTGATAAACCCTAAAACATACCATTCCTAATATATGAATAAATCGGAATCGGCATATTTATCAATAACTGTTGCCACACTTAATGGGTCACGTTTCTTAACGTTGTCTACTTTCTCTCATTAACATTACCCACTTAGCAGTATTGACCTATCTAGGCGGCATCATATAGATCTCCACCGCACGTATAATAGAAGATCTAGGACAAATCAAACAGTGTTTCGTTATAACTACAACCCAGTTTGACACGTTGATAGACCAATTATAATTTTATCACAGCAGCAAATGTCCAGCATGCCAAGTGGGTTGAGTGAGGCAGAAATAGACAATAGAAGTTTGCATATTGATTGTACTTTAAATCTTAGCGTAGTTCACATCAACCGTGTGCTTTTATCTAGGCATGTTTCAGTCTATATTTCGATTTTTGTTTCAATAAACACATCATTCTGTCGGCATAGATAAGGGATCTATTTTGATAATATTTGCCAGCGAATAGCGCGCAATACCAATCATATACCATCCCACTGTGGCAATCCTTCGCAAAACGAGTTGTCGGAAATAAGCATAGTGCGACGATGGCTTTCAAAAGTGTTTTGACGTTATATTACCGATACTAGTGAATTTACATAGTGCAGGTAAATTCAGTTCATTATCGCTAGACAAAATAATCGATGTTTCCATATCTCCCTTCTTCTCCCACTCGTAATATATATAATCGTAAAGCTTGCGTATTGCATAATCCGTTCAAAAATAGCTGTGAAAAATAAAGATTTATTACACATGGCGCTGCAATACCCGTGGTTGCCATTTTTATGCAAGCTTAAACAAAAATAGACTCTGCAATGGAGAATAAGCATATTTCACAGAGGCAGTAAACAATTACCATTCACAAAGCCACCACCGACCTCTCACTACTGCAGGATTATTAAAGAAAGGCAGCAGAGAGTGACTCCTTTCTTTTAATCAATGATGCATACTGATTGAAAAACCAATTTTTCAGTCCGTTTTAATATGATGAATATTTTATCGTCCGTAGAAAATGGTGAAATAATAATGCTTTTCTCTGTGCCTTGTTCGTATAGACCTAACAGAGTAACGAATCATGTGCTCCTTAACGGGCGGACACATTGATTACGTTTGGGTATAGTGATATTAAAGTGGCAATACATGCCCTATACTTGTCAACCGCGTGCGAAATTAACGATTTGTTCTGACAATTTGATAGAAATTTAATCATTTTCGAGTGACGGGAATGCTAAAAAATAAGGACAATTATATTCATGGATTGCCATACAGCTGCTTTTTGTTTTGCTTGGCGTCAAGCAGCATGCACGGTGAAATGGCTTAGCTCCAACTGGATTTATGCATCAAAGTTATTGTGAAGTATGATCGTGAAGTATTAATCAAAATGCAACGGCGCCCATTCTAGTGGTGCCTACAATGAGGCATTAACCATAATGTGATGATGTAACGAGGAGACACGCCAATTCACATTTCGAGGAATTTAATGCAACATTTAGTGATGCAGGATAGTGTGTTACGAGCGTGAGTTCAGCACAAGGTAGATATTGGTATCAGACTGTTATCAGGTCTGATATCCATCATGTGAAATATCTGAGCATCAACTCTTGCTTACTTTATTCCAAATTATGGGCAGTGTCAAAACGTTTGTCAGTATATTAGCTAAGTAATATACCAAGTACTATACAAAGTACTATACCAAGAGGTAAGGAATGCACCAGGTACCAATTACGGAATGCCCTGTCATAAGATAGTCGAGATCAACACGAAGTGGTTTTTTTGGTCACAACAATTAATAAACATATGACTAATGCGCTGAACAAATGGTAATTTGAGGCACTGTGCGTGGGTGCTTTTTGTTCTATGATCACATGCATTAATGAGTGTGATAGTCCTTTTCCAAGGGTAACGCCCTCATTTGTTGTAGCAGAGTGACCTTGCTCTCACTTAGTCGGTGACGTTAAAGCATCCAGTTCACCATAACGAGAACATCGTGCTGTCGATTTGATCACGCGTTGTAAGGGACGCAGACATATCGAAAAGATTAAGGACCTAGCTCTTATTTTGCCGTAGTTCAGATGCTATTATCTCAAGAGCCTAGACATTACTCTAATATCTTTGTAGTGATATTCTACTAGATCTAGTGTTGCGCAATCCTAGCTGAAACATCTAAATGAAAAGTGTCGAAAAATCTTTGGAATGCACCTAGGGCACTGTGCTGATGTGACATTCGCTAATACTTCCTATATATCTGATTGGCAGTTCCCCGCAGTAATTCATCTTTTTTGGTGATTAATTTCCGTAGGTTTGTAATGCAGCTCGAATCCATTTTTCCCCAGCATGACTGTTACTTTCCGTTGATCAATACACTGCACACATCTCTTCACAGTGAACTTGTTTCTATTTCCGCCGGCACATTGAATGGGTCAAAACGAGATGCAGCGAACAATCACTATTGCTTTTACTATGACAATATAATATGTAAAGCTGATGGTACAATATTTTAGTCTCTTGATATCTTCTCATTTATGCTGATATGATGACGTCAAAACGCGGCGTGCTAATACACTAATGCTCAACCAGCAATTGTTTAATGTGCTTTAATTATCAGGTGTATTCATAAGTATGTATACTAACAAATATAAATCGTGGAAGCATATCGATTATTTATTTTATATACCTTGGTGCTGTGGCAGCTATATTCTATTATCCTAAATCTCTTATCTCCAATAATCGGATGCAAATGAAACAACATCATTAGATTGATCAGTTGACTTAGTATGGATAATTTAGTAGCATAAAAAGTATGCCGAATAACTGTAACTTTTGTTTCAAATAAAAATAGAACAGCAGTTGCATAGTCATCGCTTGTGGCGATTTTCGATCTGGACGCCAGCTTGATGGCGAGCCACTTACAACATATATGAAATATCGTGGTATTCATCGTCGTGCCAACCTTGGCATTCTTATGCTAAAGTTCCACCGTCAAATACACGCAAATTGCTTGGTTGTCTCCAATTGTCTCGGACACGAGTAAGGGTTGCGGAGTATGGGATAGAGAATTTAACGCAGACCAAGGCAGTGACTGAGTAGGCGTTTTGGAACGCGAACCTGTCGATGCAGGCCTAAAAGGACTTGCAGCTACCGCTAGGAAGTTAAAATAACATTCCCTGCTGTTAGGTACATAGGTATATGTAGTATCGATGCCGATAATAATTCAATCATAATGGTCTGGTAAAGAAATTCTGAGGGTTCATAGAGCTGTGAAACATAGTCTGCTGTAAACGATAGGATTTCCAGTTATGCCAAACGGTAGAGTGCTCTGATATTTTTTGTCCGCGCTTCGTAAATGCGAGTAGTCACATTTTACCGAAGATCTGATGTATTTACTTTCCATTAAACACTTAGAAAGGTATCAAATGATTGCGTACGTATGCTCCTTTTGGTGAAACAGTATGCATGAGAAGCGTAAGGAACAAGCTGAGTGAGCACGCCTACCAACTTTGTACATGCATGCTGCTTAAAGACACACTGGCTGGCTAGAACAGATTGCATTAAGCAATAGGATCTAGCATTATCCATGAATATACAGCATTAATGAATTTATTAGCGAATGGTTCAGGAGCTCACATAACTTGCGCTCTACTTTCATCTTATGCTCAGCAGTAGATATGATTATTCTGTTTATACTCGTTGCAGCATGTTATCTCTGCTGATTGCAATTAGTTTCCCAACAGGCTACTATTGGAGACAATGAATGCACCCTGCTTATCACTATGTAAAGAGTTGAACACAGTAGTCAGAGGTAAACATGCACTGACTGAGAGAGACATACGTTTAGTCCTTTAATCTAAAGCCAGCCTGGCATACTTGACAAGTTCACCCGTGACCAATACCCAATTACTGGATGTACCTAGAATTCCCATTGAAATGCCGTTATCCTCATCTACAGTGCGTTCTAGATCACATTTGTCCTGTTCCATAAACATCTGTACTTAGTTCATCGGACACTCGTGGCGGCCAAATAGTTTGCAAACTTAGCCTATAGAATGATTTAAAGCAAATGATCAATATACTTCCGAAGAACAACTCACAATTATTGAATGACCCGTAATATGTCTTTGTGTCACCGTAGCATTGCGGTTAAATGCAACCAAGCATAAACTGGCTGATGCACCACTTCTTCTAAGGTATTAACATGGGAGCAAGCATATGTTATTTAAGCTGAGCCAGCACTTTCTAAGCATAGCATGAAGATAGTTAACATATCGTTATCTTATCATATTCCTAGGGGAAATTCCAAGATTATTATATGCAATGTAGGTAGGTCAGTTCCTGAACGACTTCTATTGAATATATGCATGACACATAGAATGATTAACGACGTAAGAACCCCATTAGCATGTTATGTGGGCACGCTATCAAAACATTGGTATGTTAGAACAGGGGGTGTGAAGTGCGAGCCTCTACTTGGCTTAATATGTATATGTTACATAGGGGATCTCATATGAGGAGAGTGATTTTGCAAGTAAATAACCGTGAAGGCCAAACCATTCAGATTTTTTGCGAGTCATATCCAGTCAATCGATGCTGCAGCGTTAACTTCTTATGGAAGACATCTGTATTGAGTAGCACCGAGAATGGGTAAACATAAAACAGCCGAAATATGGCATGCGGTATTGACACGATTAGTAGTCAGAAAACGAGCCTGCGAGCAGATTTTGTAAGACTAAAATTTGAAAATGACGTTGCGCACACTATAGTGCAATATGTCGCTTCATACAATTGGTAAGCACTATACACGCCACATATTGTAAAATCCATTATTTTGGTAACGCATTAATTGCATTTATTTAAGCACAACATTATACAAATACATTACTCTTCCCTTTCTATACATCCAATATTAGTTTTATTGCAAACCGCATAGTGTACAAAACAGGTATGATGTGACTTACATTTGTATGGGTAGTAGCTGTTGTTGATCACTAATCAATGTGCAGATATGATACGAAACAGACTAACAATAATATAACTGCAACTACTATTTGCATGTTTTGGTAAAACCCTTCATCAACAACGGTGTTAAGTTCACAAACATGATTTATCTATATTACTTTTATGTTTGGAAGGCAGTCAAAGTATCACGAGAGGTTATTGTGAGAGGCAAAGTACGCTTAAATAAATGTATGTGTGCATATTCGTCTATTGCATGTGATTCCCTCATTCCACAGAAGTGATTTTATCAATCGCTTAAGCTCATTAAAGTGTACGTTTAAGGTCACCAATATAGTCGCTTAGCGTCCAGAACACGTTCTTGACCTTGTATTGTAAACAATGGTTCATATGTACGACTATCTACATTACAAATAACACCAATGACCCCTAGGCGCTAAATAATACTTGCGTAGTAAAAATGCATGGCACATTTGATTTGGATTAATTATACTATCAGGCAACGCATTGAAAAATAAGTATATGCTAATCCGAGCTGAGACCCGACACTTCATCATGTTTAATTGATGATAGAGTGTATGTCGTGTGTGATATCTAAATAGAGCCAATACGAAAAGGCTGTTAGCTGCTTGCAAGAGGTCATGCTTTCTGTACCCACGATTAATCGGATTCCAGTGTACATTTCCTATTTACTCATTATTCCTTATTTATATATCAAATGGCTTGTGTAGAATGTGACAGCTATCAACTATTACGGGAAGATTCCTAGTAAATTCATAACAGAAAAATGAAGCTTTGCAAAGCAAGAAGGACGAGGAAGAGGCAAAATCTGGCATTGCGCCTAGTACAATTTCTAATGCACGCAATCGCCAACATCGGCCATCACCATACATATATACGATCTTCTCCGCAGACTATCTTACATCCTCAGTTTGTCGTAAAGCCACCCCATCAAGGCATATGAATGATTTACAGCCTCTGGAGCAGACGAGGCAGCTAGCTTATTCTTGTTGGGATGGATTCCTTCTCTTATATCTTTCTATAATTTAACTTACTGATGTCGACACGCACTGATTGCCTATATCATTTCCCTTTGATGTCGGCTTTGATATCAAGGGCGTAGGCAATACTGAGATGAAAGCAGAGTGGTGCATCAGAGCGTGGTTACACCTTTGGGCATCACGAAGACAGTAGCAAAGCCGTAATAAAGCATTGTAATATAAGTATTGATGAATTATGAACATTAACTAACTCCATTAATAAAGCCATCATCATTTTATTGCGGATACAAATATTACTAATTACACTTATGATATGAGGCTTAATGATGTATCAAGCTGATTGCATAAAATTCGCGTTAGGTTTCGATTGTTCATTTAACTGAATATCGATGATTAATATTATATAAATGCCAATTTATTGCTAACAGCTGAGTACAAATGGCAATAATATAATCGCAAGACATGTGTTTACAAATGACGATTTAGGCGATTCGCATAATACTCTGGAAGACGATCAGCGACACACCTAACATGAAAGGGCATTTCAGAAAACAATGAACGATAAACGTGCCTCATAATCAAAGTTGATAATAAAGCTTTTTAATAAATTTTTAATAAGGTATTGGAATGCATAGCATCGATACTAACGAAGATAAATTGTCCAAAAACGCGTTGATCTGATCTTTGAGCGATTGTAACATAGTACGTTCTTGTGGCATTAACCCATTGGTATCGTTTTTATATGTTACGCAATGACAATATATATATATATATACACATATATATATATATATATATATATATATATATATATATATATATATATATATATATATATATATATATATATATATATATGCATATATATATATATATATAATATATATATATATATATTATTTATATATATGCATATATACATATATATATATATATATAGAGAGAGAGAGAGAGAGAGAGAGAGAGAGAGAGAGAGAGAGAGAGAGAGAGAGAGAGAGAGAGATCTCTCGAGAGAGAAGAGAGAGAGAGAGAGAGAGAGAGAGAGAGAGAGAGCGAGAAGAGAGAGAGAGAGAGAGAGAGAGAGAGAGAGAGAGCTCTCTCTCTCTCTCTCTCTCTGACTTTCAGAGGTCAAAGAGAGAGAGAGAGAGATAGCCAAACGATTCGGAATACCTGATGGACCAAATAACACATTTGGCAATCAGCGCAATAGCATTGACTTTCAAGGTCAAAATATTTATTCATGGGCACCTGGTATGGTAGAACATAAGCCAGCAGAAATAGTACAAGAGGTATTGGCATGATAAGTACTCTTGGAAAAAGCATGCAAAGCATATTTTAGCAAGACTATTACTTCAAAATGACGAACACAAAATCTTTCTTTCTGCTTAAAGTATGGTGTAATATGTCGCTTTGTTCACGTGGTAAGCAATATACTTACGATATATTGTATAATCTAGAAGTAAATAAATGCATTCATTACAGTTATGTTACCAAGGAGGTACCTGAACGTGTTTGAATTTGTCGTCACTGCCTTTGATGACGTTTTTGAATCATTTATGATTTAGCTTAAACATGATATCAATGTATTGCCTTAATCGGGGTAAACATCCGATTTCAAAATGTTCCTTTGGTCTTTATTGGAAGCTGCATAGTATACAACACATGTCTGATGTGTCTGACATTTGCATGGCTCTTGGCAAATATTATTATAAATCGACTCAAAATGACTTAATTTAACTACACATGCACTTTGAATTTACTGTACAGCCAAAGCGTCAACATCGGTGTAGCGCTAACAAACATGATATTGTTACTTCTCTTGGATGTGTACATGATGATTTAGGTATCATTTAAAGCTGTCGCGAGAGCTTAAGTATGTTTAAGTCAACATAAATGCGTTTGTGCAGCTATTGTTAGGGATTCTCTTACTCTTACTACATTAAAGTGTAGATTTGGAGTCACAACCATATTCGCTAAATGTCCGGATCCACTTCTTGATCTGGTATTGAAATCAACGCTTCATACGCGCGATTATCTGCGATAAACATGTCACCAATGATACCTTGTCTCTTAAGAGCATTTGCGTATTAATAATGCATGGCACATTTAATTTGGCTTTATCCTGTTAACTCGGAGCATTCGTATCGGCATATGGACAACTGTACAGCATCTCACAAAGTATTGAAAATGATTCAAGGCCGAAACATATCTATCCGATACGATATTTTCATAACATCTTACTGACGTTGACGTTGACGCCAGCCACCTACCTATATACAGCCCCAGCCAGCCAACAGGCTAATCCAAAAGCCTCACCGCCACTGCGATTCCCCAATTTCCTGACGAAATGCAGAAATATAGCCACCTAGGACACACACACACACACACACACACACACACACACACACACACACACACACACACAAGCATACAATGAAAGGCATGGTGTGGTATGCATACAGATGTTTGTCCACGAAGCATCCGCTCCAACATAGGTCTACGACCAACCACCGGACTTCTCGCCCACCCAACCACGCACCCCATCAAACGTGTCTCCAACCCTATAGCAGACACACAATTGACTAATGGGACACACCAGTATACACGATGCCTGGCAAAATAGTACTACCACCTAAAGCCTACCTCGAAATAGTTTCTGGTTTGCTAGGGGTTCGAGAGGCCAAGAGGAAATACCACATAGGAACTCCCAGGCACACTCGCATCCGAAATGGAGAAAAGACGTACACCCCAACGCCACAAACCAAGAAGTACTTTGTACACAACCGGTAGCTCCCCGACAGCCTAGTGGAAGGCATCCTAGCCGGCAAGAATAGAGAAAGAGAAGCCCGAAGGACCTACCGCACAGGCACAAAATCCTTTGCCAAAATCCGCCAAGACGAGATCAAAAAAGTAGTACCCAACGACAAGGTAGACCGCGATTGGTACAACCAGGCCCACAAATACACACCCAACTTGTTTCTGTACCAGGAAGAGTGCGATGTTCTTGCTTCCATCCGAGGTACCATCGTAGTGCACTTTGCCGATTTCCCCCGCAAGGTCCGCGAACTGTGCCAACTGTGTTTCCACCACCCCTTTCGCAGGATGTACATAGAAGATATTATAGAGATCTCAACAACAAACAACTGTACGAACTGCAGTGGATCTGGTGACAATAACCATGATCACCCCTTTAATGCAAGCATGAATACAATAGACTCGTCTTGGAACGCAAGCTTATTCCAGAAAGGCCATCAATGGGCATTTTAAAAAAATACCATTTTAAAGATCATCATCAAATGTATACGACTGAAGAGTGCATGTTCATTAAGGTTGGGCAGTAGAAAGTGAAAACGTTCACAATGAATGTGGATTCCTAATGAAATAACAATGCTTTTATTTGCGCATTCCTTCTGGGTAAAGTGATATTAACGTGGCAATACCGGTCCTGTATGTGTCATACGCTTGAGAAGTAACGATCAGTTCTATAAGTTATATAGACTCCACGCTAACAAGGTGTCCCTCACTCCCTTTGATTCTGAGAGGTGGATAGCCGCGAACGGCGTAGACACCCGGGCCTATGGTCACACTAGTTTTGCAACAAGCTTGCCCCACGGCCCCGTTTGGGGGTCGGGTCCGAGGCGCCCTTATGGTGAGCAAAAGTCTTGTATAAGCTGCCAAAGGAAGAGTAGTATACATGGGAACGGTTCTGTACCAGAACCGCCACCATGTATACTACTCGATGATATCACGAGGAGACTCTACGTCAATAAACTTCCGAAGGACTGTTATGCGACCTTCAATGTTTTCAAAGTCCACATAAATTGATGTGGATAACCCCCTTTATGTTCTAGCAGTGACGAGTTGGTGAACAATCAATAATCCAGCCAGCTATCACGAGAACATCAAGTGCGCGATGTAAACTCTTGTTGTATTGGACAGACGCACTGTCATATCAATGATGGCGAAAGAGTGTCTACAAGACTAACGAGCTAGCTCTCCTTTTCCCCTTTGTGTAGTTTAATGACCATAGAAGCCTATACATTACTAAAAATACACTTGTAAAGCTATCGTATCAGACCTAGTGTTGCTCTATCCCTCCTGGAATACATATTTAAATAGTGTTGATAAATCATCGGAATGCACCTTGTCCATATATCCCGCAGTAACTTTGTTTTTGTTTGGGTAATGAATTTCCGTCGGTTTACTACCCAGTTCCTTCCAGTATGACAGTCACTTTTCGTTTATCATTCACTGCACACTTTCGTTGCGTGGTGAGCGTGATTACATTCAACGCGATTGAAAGTCATGTAAACGTAGAAGTAATCTTCCTGTAAAGTGCTAAACGTTCGTTGTATCGTCGAGTCACGGCTGCTATTCATAGCAGACACATAAAAGAACAGAAGTAAAATTACGCATGCGCTAGTCAAAATGCAGCAGACTTGTTATGTGAATATTAAATTTCAGTCCCAGGATAGCGTAACGTATGCAACACAGCTATATTACAATTAATGGTTCGTTAGTGTCTATCATTAAATACAACTGCGCCATCTTGTGACTTCACGGCTGCATTCTGCTTGTTTCTGTTTGATATTCGTTGCCTCAGCAGCAGCGAGCAGCGTATGCATGAAAGCAGGTTATTCAGATCGTTGCCATTGTAAGAGGTGGACAAATACGCAGGTAGAGTAATATTAACATGCAAACAACAGTCGAATTTGTGTACTGACAGCCAATTTAAATAAACTCATTAACATATTGGAGGATAGGTAAAAGACGTATAATAATGGTAATTTTCGCAAACGTACAGAGTTTTACGCAGAAAATGTCGTAACATGACTTAGAAGGTATGTTCGTCAACAAAGGTAAGCCAGCGGAAAGTAATCATTTCATGGTAGCTAGCAATTATTACACATGTGCTAGTGACTTGCGTTTGGTCTTTGGTTGACTTGGCAGATAGTGGTCTACCGACGTCAGCAGGACGGGCTTTTCCGCTTACGTTGTGTGATGATCAATCGTCGGCCTTTCCCGTTAACTGAAAATTCCAAAGTTTGGATAAATGTTAACCTTAAACAGATTGTTGACCATCGGACTGGAACAGACTGAATGTCAGCGTTTACGTTGTTGTATCATCAAAAGTAACACTTAGTGACTCTATGCTGCACTTCTGGATTGTAGTTGAACTGACGACTAAGGATGGCAACCAGTGGCTCTGTGAAAACGCATCTGAGGGCGTGACAATTCAGATCACTAAACATGCGGAAAAGGCTGACCTGTAACAAACTATGAGCCACCATGGAAATGTTGGCCACCCCAAGGTATACGGACAAACGCCTTGTCATGTAATTGAGTAGGCTACCCAGGCAAACAGCTGACGCAGAATTCCCTGCAAGTGCATAACTAAGGGAAAAAGTGGGTCTTGATGCTGGTAATCTCACGCAGCGCTTTGCTCTTGGTGTAAAAACTATCGGTATTTTTATGGATGGCCTTCTGGGAAACGAGGCGATACGGTACGGCTAGGGGTTGATATGGGAGAAGCTCAACATGCCAGCTTACTGGGGCTAGGAGCTTTTGTAAAACGCCATGATGTTGTCCAGGGGACATCTCGACGGCGCCCAGGCGTTGAGCTACTTTCAGAACGAGACGATGGTTTAGTTTAGCAAGGGATACGTGGCGAAATCCTTTTTACACCGTCCTCTTACAATAGAATGGCATGACGGCATAGATGTCATATCTGACACTATAAACTCAGCCAAGCTGGTACCAAAGTCATCGGGGAGGGGACCATTGTTGGTGATAATGGACACAGAACATTTTAAAAGTTTATTCACTTAGGGTCGCTTGGCTAGATGTCTTTTGATTTGTAGGTGTTATGGTGCTCCTGGGACCATCATGCCTGCGGTTAACACAAACCTTTGTGATGTCGTCAAGCAGGCCGACTGGTTTCAGTTCCCAGCCGCGGTACTCTTTGGACATTATGCTAACTGTGTTGTAAATTCCATAGGCACGCCTGGCGAGGACTAAGATCAAAATTGGCCTTGTTTAGTCTGTCAACAACAGGGCCCCACATTGCTCTCGCTCTGGTGTGGTCCTGCCTAGACTAGGGGAAACCTAGCTCATTAGACTAAGGAGAACTGTCTAGGGTGATGTGCTCAATTGGTTTACTTCCGCCTTGACGGTTACCTCTGTCGTATATTTTCCCTTCTATGTTCTTCAGTATGTTTGCCCTCTTGATTATCTCCTCTAGTATGACAGGGCCGCCTAACGGGGCACTTGTTGTGTGGGCTCGCACCTCAAACCCGTGTATTTTTTACCGCCTCCACTCAGATACCTCTTGCTTCAAGGAGGCACATTTGAAGTAGAAGCTCGCAGCACCACAGCAGGGTAAAGTTTCAAGGGGTGCGGATCTCCGGTAGGGAATTGATCACCGACGATCGCAGTGACTGAGTGGGCGCTTTGGTAGGAGACCCTATTGATGCAGGCCAATTCACCTGATGCGCTCTGTGAGTAGGGTGGTATTTACACCATCCGCCACCTTCTTTTCCTCCGCCCACACTTAGTCAAAATTGTCTTCCAAGTAGGTCTGCTGTGCGCAGATTGCGGGCTTGCTCAGGGTCTAGTTGTGTCAAGGAATAGACTGGCGACTACCATTTGGCAGTTCAATCAAAGTGTTTATAGCTTCGCTAATAGAGCTCACCCCGAGGCTTCCAACCAAGAAAATAGGCGAAGACGCCACCGGTTAGCCAAAGCGTTATTGTCATAGCGTCTTGTCACAGCGTCTCTTAAAACCACGTGGAATGCTCTGTTTACTTTGGAGCTGTAGTCGCCCCGTCCAATCAGATGACTCCATATCCTTAACAGCCGCCAAGTCTCGAGACGTTGGAAAAACAGTCCCATGTGCTTTTGTTGATTTCATGGTATCGTCGCTTGATGTCGGGGGTGTCGTACGAGTAATTTCATAATCGTCACGCAGCTCAGCTTAGCTATAAACTCTTTGCTCGAAACCTTCACATCCCTCTGACATGCCAAAAATGTTTATGTCGTCCCCAGGTCAGTTCCCTTGCTTCAGACAGTTATTGACAATCGAAAACTACCATCCACAGTGCGGACATAGTGTGGACATGAAAGATCGAGGATCGCAAACTGCGCGGACGCTGTTAGAGGCGAACTGTTTACCATAATTTATCAACTTGACATTAATTTAGTAGAGTACTTGCTATTTCGCTATTCATAAGCCTATTGTGCGACGTGCTTTGGCAGTGGCGAGGCTCTGTGAAAAATACATTTTTCTCGCTCTCAACATTCGTAGTGACGTCAACCCAGAATTCCCATGTGCTTTTGTTTGTGTCACGGTAGCGCCATCCTACGATTGAGGTGTATTATAATTAAGGAAACTTTCACCACAGAGCAACTCGAAGTGACCCCTCGTAGCTTAGCTATAAACTCTTTGGTTCAATATTCTGCCGCTAGGTATATATGTAAATGTAGGTATCTATACCATTGGTGCGGAAAATATGTCACAGTCGCGCTCGAAACTGCACATATTGCATGTTATCTTTGTAAGGAAAAGATATACGCATTTCGTGCTGGATGCAATTATAATGATTTCGTCAAGAAATTCGAGAGATTATAGTTTTAAAACGTTATCTGCTGTATGCGATCACTAATCAAGTGTTAGCAAATGGAAGAATGTTCTGTTATTGATTGGACCTATTGCCAGCGGTCACATGTGATCGGTCATCTGAGATAAATATTTTTCATTAAACCAATGGCAAGATATACGAACTATGTTACAAACATATTTGCCAAAATATGCTTAATTGGTCGAAGATATTGTGCGTCAAAGCAACAGTTAGGAACAAGTTGAGCTTTATGAAGGGCATGTTTGGCATGCAGTTATTATACGTGTCTTTAGCGGTTCAATTAAGTATTTTAATTGATATATAAAAACAAAAGTCTATCGTGTAGGCGGACTGCATGTTAATCCCATATGCATGCAAACTGGCAAGAGGGACAACATGCTCATGTGGGTGTTTTTCTGCCAAGCACAGACGGAAGTTTCACTCTTGTGGATCTACCAAAAGGTGACCTAAGTGGGGTTTTTTACAATTGTAATGCTGTATTTGTAATATAATCTACGTGAGCGCTTACATTAATTACCGATATTTTTTGTCCATAGCAAATTGGCGCCTGCGTGCTGCTTGATATATTCTTAAATATATTGCTTTAATGAATCTTGGATCTTTTGTAGCTAGTGAATGGATCAAGCGCTCATAAAAAGCAAAACGTGCGCACTGCTTTCGTGTTATGCTCGTCAGTAAATAGCTGAGCTCAGTGATCAGTTAAAGCATGCACGTCAATATTGGACAGTGTAAAATGAGACATATTGCAGTCTGACTGTGTATATATAGAGGGTTAAACCCCTATCAGGATGCCGATTTGGGGAGAATAACGGAGAATATATACCATGATGATGCAAAAGAAGCATGAACTGTGTATGTTACTTCGTAAATGAACCTGATTTTCACAAATGTGATTGTTGTCTTCAATGTTGACTCATCCAAAATACACTATTGACCGCTGTTCGAATTTTTCACCATCGCATAAAGAGATCAACATACATTAATAAGTCGACGATGCATGTTTTAATCGGCCAATCCTACTCTCATTATAATATTCTTGAAAATTTAAACATACCCACGCACTTACGTATGCACACACATTCATACATGCATACATGCGCACATACCTACATACCTACATGCCTACATACCTACATACCTACAGACCTACATACATACATACATACATACATACATACATACATACATACATACATACATACATACATACAGACAGACAGACAGACAGACAGACATACAGACAGACAGACATACATACAGACATACATACATACATACATACATACAGACAGACAGACATACATACATACATACAGACAGACACATACAGACATACAGACATACATACATACATACATACATACATACATACAGACATACATACAGACAGACAGACATACATACATACATACATACATACATACATACATACATACATATACATACATACAGACATACATACAGACAGACATACATACATACATACATACATACATACATACATACATACATACATACATACATACATACATACATACATACATCCATAACATACATACATACATACATACATACATACATACATACATACATACATACACATACATACATACATACATACATACATACATACATACATACATACATACATACATACATACATACATACATACATACATACATATGCATACATACATACATACATACATACATACATACATACATACATACATACATACACTCATACATGCCTTCATATATGCAGGATCATTTCAGAATCACTGCTGCATGATGACTAATAATTAGTTCATGTTCAAATGTGTAGTGTGGCGCACCTGATAAGTTTGCATAACTCAGGCGACAAATTCCTACCACATTAAATTGCCCAGAGAGACGACATCATTGGCAAAGACCTGTTGATTGATTTATTTGCTTTTTGATAGCGCGTTTATAAGCCTGCAATTTTGCAACCCGTTAAAATCTAATTACATTACGCAATCAATATTCAAGAATGGCGGATCGATAATAACTAAATGCTCCATAAGTGCTATGTATTAACAATACACTCTATGCTAGTCTTTAACATTATCTTAGTCGAACAATGGTGCAGGCAAGAACTCGTATGAATAATTTAGCCATATGATCTACATTACATTACAAGCCAGCTAGCTCTGGTAGTCAATATGTCATATGTCAGCGGTCATTCCCTGCGTCTGATTTGGGGCTGATGGGATGGTTCCTATTCTGATTATAATTAATAACATATATCTAATTTCAAATGCAGCATTGCGTAGTCTCAATATAACTGTCATATTATAAAAATAAAACGACGATATTCGTTACGCTGGTCGTCGAAAAGACCAATACGAAAATCATTTTTTCCGGTGCGTTCTTTTTGAATATTGTTGCTACGCGTAGTATGCAACCACACCTCAGTGGGTCGTGGAATTAGGTTTACGACGAGAGTTACTGGATATATACACATCTAAAAGTATTCCATTTGTTGATAAGTAACGCTTTGTAATGGCTCAGGCTCACATCACACAAACAATATGACCTGCATGTGCCATGCAATTGCGAGCATCACCATGAACGCAAGTTCAGCATTTTCCGATTGGCTTTAATGACCGAATCAGGTTGTAGCAATATGACAACCCGTGTACCATTGCATCAGCAACAAAAGCATGCATAAACCTTAAGAGTTCTAACAGCTGGGAGAGTATCGTCTACCATCGAGCAACATGGTATATTAATAAATTGTAACCCTAAAATTGCTGGACTAATAACAACAACAAACGTGCTGTAGGGTACGATAAATCATATGCCACATTATGCAACTTTTCAATGTTTATAAGGCTCAAAAGAACGTTCTAGTATGAGATTGTTTGCTGCAATATTCCCCTTCGATAACATTAAGTAGCCCATATTATCATAACAATCGCATGATCGTTCTTCTATTGATATGAAAACACATTAATCGGTGTGTTCACTGCCCGGTCCTGCGGAAATATTATTTGATGAAAAGGTGATTTAGTGTGATCTGTGGCTTTACCTTGGATCTTTTTATTTATGAAAGCGCTGATATAGAGGCTCGGTCGACCAAGGAATAGTTGTTGACTGGAAATGTTTGAGAGAGACCCATGAAGGACAGGGAGCCGAGTGAATTGTGGAAACGCAGTGGCTGAAGAAAACTAACAGAGTATATCATCGCAGTTGTTGCCACTGCAGCTTAGACCAGAAACATAACTGGAAATGGTAATTTTACCATCATATCTGCTATTCATCTTTCGAATTGCAAAGGAAGTTCGCTTTTTAATTGGTATAATAGTACAAGAATGGACAAACGCAAGACGCTGGCAATGACAAAAAAAATACCTAAGCCACGCGTACAATATTTTGTGATTTTATCGTGCAGATACGCAGTGCAATCTTTAGAAAATCTTGCCACAGGACCATACAAACAAGCATGGCAAACTCTTACTTCAACATATCCACGACAAATTTGATATGTGCAATCTAAACATATATATCATCATCATCATCATTATCATCAGCAGCAGCAGCATCATAATCATCATCATCAATCATCATCATCATCATCATCATCATCATCATCATCATCATCATCATCATCATCATCAGCATCATCAGCATCATTATCAACGAGCCCCTAACGCGACATATCACTGACGAATATTGTAGGTAGCTACAAACCAACTGTGCGCCTCATCAATTTCGCACAATATCACACAAAAGACGTGTGCTGCAGGTAAAACTTATATAGGTGGCATTGGTAAGTCTTTGTAGCATTACAATATTGCATATTTTGTCGTTCTGTGATGTAAACACATTCAGACCTTGGCAGCCGTAGCAATGGTGTATTACTAGTAATGATTTTGTTAAACTCAAAGGAGAACAATGAGGCTCATAATACTCTATTTGCTGATATATATTGGACCGACCGCCAAGAATTGCCCGTGAAGCAGGGCGATATATGTAAGCCCTTTTTCAATCAAGGATGTAAGTTGAGAAAGTTGACATATATCCTGTATGTGCATAATAATGAATCGAAGTCCTTGGAGAGAAGTTCTGCCCTACAAGAGATAAGGTTGTGAGATTAATTGTGAGGCGGACTAGTGCATTGTGCACAAAGGGTTGGGGAGTGGGGGTAGGTTGCTTAAATTCAGGCGGCTGTAATGGCGTTGACGTGTGTCTGGGGTTATGGAAACATACAATAAACTTTGTTGCAGACTGGTGCATCAATATAGCGACAAAAGCAGTGATAAATATCACATCCTCATCTACATTGCCCCCATCGTTCCGTATGCTGATAGAATGAGGCTTTATTTATTGCACGATGTATCACTGAAGAATAGTGTAGATACCATGGTAACATGTAATCATAAAGCATGCACGGCATTTAAACAAAGACGTCCGCTACAATGGTATTTGATATGTGTCGTTGTGTCATTCACATCTATGCTGCTGCAGTGATACGATATTTCCAACAATGCGGTTTATTATACTCTGTTCATTGTTGACATCTACTATGTCAGCGGTCCGGGATAACAAATGCATAGGGAAATACAATGCATGAAAGCCTTCTCCAACCAAAGAAGTAAGCTAAGAAGGTGATAATATAAGCATTATAGGATACATCATTAGTATAATTAACTAATGGCAAAGAATCAAGAATATTTCCATGCCAATGCTGTCTACTATTGTAAACAATGTCAGAGATCCACTGGAGTATAGGCATGTATCACCTAATGACGACAACTTTGATAACGTGTCAGGATTGTGCATCGAAACCAGGTACGGTATAGTCGACGAGCTTTATTGCTCCTGTTCAAATTTATTTTATGTAACAATCAGCCCATAAAGCCTCAGCGTTTATGTACGATACGGCCGCAGTGGACGCTTGCTTACCGATAGAAATATATCACAAAAGCGAAATATGTCATAAAGAACAAATATGTCAAAACGGGTGATGTGAAACTTATCCTGATTCACCATCGTTTTCTGTTGTACATAGCAACAGAAAAACCAAACGAGGCAAAACTCACTTAAGTCAAGATAAGAAAAACGCAATCATCGCAATATTGGCTAGCATCGTATGCATCGAGAGCAAATGAAAAACTAACAATAAGGTAGAATAAAGTGCATTATTGTATATTTGAAAATAACCGATAGATGTCTGTGGCAACTAAGTTTCAAGTGTGCCAACATTGCATTAATTATAATGGTCTGCTCATTTGTTCAGCCTCTGTGCCGTAATTTCCAATGTCGCATTGGTATATTTGATACGCTCCATATGCATTGATAAATCCCTCAGACACAAATGTGCCCTCCCTGTATACAACAAAATTTAGGATGCCCAAAACTGACATAAATGATTGAGCAATAAGCAGCATTTGCATGATCACAAACACGCTTATCAATTCGAAATCTTCAGATATGTTAGAGGTGAGGGAGGGAACCTTTAGGTCCGCTTACCATACGCATGTTTGTCTGACTTAACAATGATAGGACACTGAACCGCTTCGCAGGATTCCTTAATAACCGTTTGCGTGGACATGTTGCGGCAGGTTACCTGGTTGTAGGGTTGAACCTCTAATCAACGTACGTTGCGCCTGCTTAGTCACCATGAATTTATTGCATATGTGTCCCTAGCACGTATTAATATATGCCCCAAACAGAGGAAAGCCGTTGCCATTCCCAGGATGCATAGACTATAAATATGTGTGGTTATATTTGACAACGGGGTGATTTTTACATTGTCAATAATGGTCTGCTACGTTTAATATCAATTCATATTTTGTTTGTCAATATTCTATAGCTCCTATTCCCGACAGCACTCTCATCGTCTAGTCATTGTTCAATCCTGAAGTGCAAAGACAAAACACATGTATGATATAAATCTGGCTACACGACATGGCGTTTCTATCAAGAGAATGGTAGCAGCTGTCATCGTCGAATGCTCACTTCAGAGTCATTATTCTATTCTCGCGTAACCGCAAGCCCATCCATCTTGATTAATGTGCGCAAAAAGACGAACCTCTTGAGAACAGAGCCGCTCTTACCGCTTGCTTTATTCGTGACTAGATTTTGTGTTGACATCAGTACAAACGCTGGTCAGCGCCAGCAACGCAGATGTTAACGTAACTGTGTTAACTAGGTATTGCTTGTAAGGTGGGTGTTGTTTTTTTAATCGGTCGTTTAATGTGAGCTCCGTTTGCTCCATTTAATGCAAAACACTTATATTTTTCCATGTCGTGTTTCAGAGTTGAACTATTTAACATTAGATGATTTTGCAAATCGGTAATAATCCTAGTTAGGTTAATCAAAAATTAATCAACGTCATATGATTTTTAAAAAGAAACAAATGTTTCATATTCACCGATTCTCACATAAAATATTGGCAAACACAATTTTGTGACAAAATTTACATACATTTGTTATTTATATACTCAGCTTTTCTTTATCCCACAAATGGTTACATAAATAGAAATTCATAGGCACCATGCGTTAGCGTACAGCAACTCAGTGGCCTGATATGTTTTCGAAAACTCTCCGCAAATATGAACATTCAATACAAAACGTCTCGTAATAGAAATGTTTTGCTGTAAACTGGCACAGCATGTCTCGTCAAGTGGAAATGTAGATAAGGCTACCTGTATCATAGGTTAATATCTTCAAAAAATAATTAAAGAGCTAAGAATCTGTAAATATCCTTTTTCGCTTTTTATTCAATTAAATTTTACATCTGTGTCATCTCTGTGCCCTTTGTCAAAAAACGCTTATAACGGACTTAACGCAGTAAAAATATCTACAGGCGCTGCTAGCAACTGCCGTAGTTCAAGTCATATAAGTACTGTTGTGCCTCTTGCGTAACATTACTTATATGGTTATTGCTTACGTCTCGTTAGCCCTTATTCGAAGCCCCGCAGTTTGACATCATCTAACCAGTTCGTCTTTCCATGGCCGCATACACGCTAAAACCCAAGACTTTTACATGATTTCTGATCATCCGTGCTAGTCCATCGTAATAAAGCCCCCAAAAAACATGGCGTCTTCTAAACACTGATGTAGATCACTGGTACCAGTCATCGTTATCTCGAGACAGCAGTCGCTCTTCATCGGGTGGTTAACGGCAGGAGAAGAAAACCAATGAGTCATCGCATGTTTAAGTACGCTACTATCAACAACTCATTAGGTAGTTATGATCCTCGTTAGGGTAAGGTGCTTAGTAGCTGATATGATTACAATTTCTGATGAAGCCGTGGTGGAAGGTGTATATACCATGAACGCGTACAGTGAGAACGCCATACTACTCACATTCCCCTTGAACTTTATATGCCGGGAGTTTTACGGCTGTCAATAAAGCCTTGAGTAGCATAAAGACTGGGGGTACGAGCACAGCAATCTAATACAGCAACCCAGAAAACACACATATACAGGGTGACTCACATGAGCCAGCGAACCGCTCGCACCTCCCCCCTATACTATACCATATGAGCCCAGCCCTTCCAGCCCATATGGTATAGGCCCACTAAAGAGGGGGACAGCAATGTCAACCATCTACAACAGGACCCTGAGGTATAAGCTCTTCTAAACGACTCACGCGCTCCAAAAGGTCCTCATACTTCGATTCCAATTCCCTCACCTTCTCCTCTACACCAGGACCCTGAGGAATAAGCTCTTCTAAGCGACTCACGCGCTCCAAAAGGTTCTCATACTTTGATTCCAAATCCCTCACCTCAATCTCAAGGTCCATCTTCTCCTCCCATATATGTTCCACATCTGCTTGCAGCTCGGCCACCCCCATATGTTCATCGGTGCTCATTCTATACCTCAGCCCTCCTATGTTCAACATATCGACGCGTGCCCATAGGCCAGAGTGTCTACACCACCTGGAGCTATCCACAGCTTTGAGTCAAATGGGGAGAGAGACACCTTGTTAACGTGGAGCCCATATATTTTATGGCAGTCACTCCTGAGCATGTTCATTCCGTGGCGAAACTGCTTTTGGGCGAACAGTGACTCCACGTACTGAGCGTGTCGTAGATGCTTCTTCACCACCACCTTCTTCACACCTTTTGCTTTTTTGATCTCATCCCGGCTCGACATCAAGATTGAGTACATCTTAGGACGCAGACCAACATACTCCTTGATGGGCACGCCGGCACACTCATCCTTCATCTTCGCCAGAACCTTCTTGTTCACGCTGCTGTAGAGACTACGGGAGGGATGAAAGTTGCTGGTGTCAAAGAGATGGACATCTTCCTTCATGTCAGCATACACGTCAGGCGTGCGTATCTCCATTAGCAGCGAATCCGTATCTGTGTACATCAAGCCAAGGTTCTTGCCGTTTCTGGGCTTCATGGTATTATAATAAAGTCGTACATCAGGTGTTTGGAGAGGTCGAGTATACACATGCCCACATACACCAGGCGGTTCAGTACCAGGTGAGTCTTGTGCATGTGCAGAGCGACCAGGTCATTATCAAACACCTGATGACGCACGTAGGCGGGACTTGCAATAAGCCTACGCATTCTTTCTTCTTCCTTTGAGCGAACAATCTTGACATCGACCCGCCTCCGGAGGTTCTCCATAGTCTTACCGAGTTATTCATCAGCTTATAGAGGTCCTTCTCAAAGTCACTGGTGGCCACCTTATGCAGATCCGTATTCATCCGAATGTAAGGCTCCATCTAGGGGCTCTGGTTAAAGACAAATGCTCGATGGATCTTGGTAAGTCTCATCCCAAAAGACAGATACAGCTTGAGGTTCCTGTAGTGCACCACATACTTCTCCCAACTCGCCCAG
Source organism: Urechis unicinctus (assembly GCA_034190875.2). Lineage (NCBI taxonomy): Eukaryota > Metazoa > Annelida > Polychaeta > Xenopneusta > Urechidae > Urechis > Urechis unicinctus. The sequence goes on from CM067356.1 coordinate 9,541,870, forward strand.
GATGTTCTTCTGACAGATAGACAACCAGTCGTTCTCTACAAGAAGCCGCTCCGGAGCCAGGGGGTAGTCGTTGTGCTCGTCATGAAGTGCAGTAGGATACTCCAAGTCAACCTCAAGTATGTATCCAGTCTCGGCATCATCTGGGTGGTCCTTTATCTGTAGATCCTCAGGCCGAGCCACCCACTCAATACCCGCAGTTGGCAAAGGCTGACTCATAGCCCACCCATACAAATTGTTAGCATCAAGGTACTGGATGTAGCTCGTTGGTTTATCCTGGTCAAAGTCATCCACGAGCGGGTTATTTATCATAGTTGGTGAGTAGCTCGAGTTCTACGCCTGTGCTCTTAAGCAAAGCATCCCATGACAAACCGGGGCTGGTATAGTAGTGGGCCGGATCCAACCCGTACTGCTTAAGACAGGTCTTGCGGAACACCTCAAACACATCTGCCAGGAGCAGTACATCTGTCCGCAGGTACAGGTCATGGTAGTCACCCATGTTCTTACACCCAACACGCTCCAGACATTTTGTGTGCATGGGCATAGTCTACAGTAGATATACCCTCCCCAGAGAGCTTGCTGTAGAACTCCTGGATTGGCGGCAGAGAGGGGAATCAAATTATACCAGCTGTCCATGAACTCATAGGGGAAGACTCCCTTATGCAACAGCAACCGCTGCTTCATCTGGTCTGGCTCATATTTCATGGTCACAGCAAAGGCATCCACCAGCTTATCAAGCGACGGAAAAACTGTGCAGCTGTCAATGAAGCGCAACTGTCCAAGCGACAGGGAGATATATTTCTCCATGTTGTTTGGGATACAGTTGATGTTCCCTCCACTTTGCTTATACCCTGCATCAAGAGATGGGAGTTGTAGCCCCGCAGGTTATGGAACACCACAGAGATGGGTGTTGTCTTGGGACTCAGCCGAAGTTTCAGGTTACACACGTTATGGGCTGGCCCTCAGTACAAGCCTGTTATATGGCAGTGATCGCAAACAGAGTCACAACCCAGTTTTTTCTTGCACACATGACAGTGAGTTGCAGCCTTATGTGCCCTTCTATCCTCCCGAGTCATCGGCATAGGGACAGGCATAGACAGAACTGCTTTAAACTTTTGCTCCTCCTGCTGCAGAGCCTGTAAGAACACTCCACAGAGCATCGCTTCCTCTGTAAACCACAGGGGGTTCGGTCTTACCGTCACAACGAACAACCACATAGCCGTAGCCGTATCCTTGGTGTTCCTGGTTCTCTGCTGTTGCTCTTACCAGGATTAAGCGCAGGACCCGGAAGCTTCACTGTGAGCGCCTCAAAGTCAGCATAGATGACAGGGTGCTTCAAGCTTTTTCTGCCAGTTCTGGAAGGATAATATGTTCTTCCCTTCTTCAGGCATATCCACTCGCACAGCAGTTTGCCCCTATCCCATACACTCAGGCTTATGCACCAGGAGCAGACCCTCTGAGGTATATCCATGCAGACATAGCTCACAGAAGAACTTACGCTCTTTATGTTTCGTCTGGTCATACAGCAAGCGGTTCAGGTCTTTGATTTGCGTGTAATGAAACTTGCCGTCCTTCTCAATCAGCATGAGGTTTATATGGGTACCAGATTGCTTAGTGATGCGGTGTACGATAGTGGTCTTCCCATCCCAGCCAAAACGTTCAAGGCTAGGTTAGCATGCTTTTCTATCTTCTCAACATGCGACAGCCGGTGTAGGCCACCTGCACCCTCCAGCAGATCTAAGAGCCACTGAATGTTTTATTTTGATGGTCGCTGTGGGTTCTTGGCTACCGGGTGCAGAGCCCATAGAATGCAGAAGTTGTCCCAGTTCTTTACATTTATGATGGCCTGCTTAGCCGCCAGCGCAGCCGGAAGTCGCAGGTAGGAGCCACCCTTCAACGGTTTGTAGTTTTGACCGCCTCAAACTCCCAGCCAGAACCTTAGTTGGTCCACTTCTCCAACCGCTCTTGGATATTAACAACACTCTGGTCCAACGCAACATCCATGTCTTCTGAGGAGAGAACCACCTGCTGCTTATTACGCAACACAGGCTCAGAAAACTCAGTGCTGTCATCATCTGCGTCTTAAGGGCAAACTGACACTTGATTCCACCTAGCTCTTCCAGCTCACCAGTCAAAACTTTATGCATCTTCCGACGCATGCCCTTAAAGAACATGGGGGTGAGACTCAGGAACGTTCATCACCCATCCACGCAAATAGTTTTTAACAGCCCACTTAGTCTTCTTGAAGGCAAGACGCGCTGTGGGGACTGGGGACTGGGTTGCGGGTATGTGTGGGGCAGGGACCGGTCTGCGTGGGGCAGGGACTGGTCTGCGTGGGGCAGCAGTGGGGACAGGGGTGCGTGCCACCCCAGCCTTTAATCTAGCCAACATCTCCTTGTATGTACGGTCATATTCATTACGCACTTGGAGTGCTTTGAGTGCAACCTTAGAGAGTGGATAAGGAGGTTTAAAACTGTGAATTGAAACATAATCGTTTTAGGCTTCACGTGCTCGCTGATTATGAGTCATGTTTACTATACAGTTCATTAGTCTAAAAGGGAATTCGTTGATACACAAAAGGCAATGACAACACAGCGACCAAAGAGTCGCTCAGCAAGGGTTCGGTTAAAGCGTTCCACTATACCCTGATCTCGATGGATATTCACACGGCCACGTCTGACTGATACTCCATGTTTTACTGACAGCTGATTTGCTGCACCCATAAACTCCCGTCCGGGGTCCACCTGAAGTAGTTTAGGCCACCCCAGCAGTCCTCGCTTGTATATCCTCTCGAGTGCACCTGGGACCTCCTTAGCCTCTTTTGTAGTCAATGGCTCAGCCGCTTTGTAGCGCGAGGCCACATCAACCAATGTAAGGGCATACTTGTAAGTGCAGCGCTTCACAACATCATGAGGAAGAAATAAGAGATCGGCTTGGTGCACCTCATTAGGGACAGGGACATCAAACTTTGGCCTGGGAATGTGTTTTGGCACTGGCAGGTAGATTTGCCATATAGCTTGCTTTGTTAGCCACCCCCTGGTAACTACCTCAAAAACCCTCGCTTCTGTTGCAAGCTTCTTGATAGCTGTTATGCCTTTCCAGTAGCCCTTAGGACTATAGTAGATCTTTTACATGCGACGATCCATATACAGTAAACGCTCGAGTCTCCAAATGACCTACTTAGCAAGCCTGTATGCAACCAGCCCAGTCGCAGCCATACCCAGTATAATGAACCCCACCTCACGCCCCCTCTGTTCATCTGAGAGCTCGTAGAAGTCTAAAAGCTGCTCAGAGCCCAACGAGTCGACGGTTTTATTCGTAATCAGGGAGTACTCACGCATAGCCTCGTCTGCATCCCTAAAAGTATGCTCGGCATGTCCCTGGCGGCGCAGTTGCTCATTGATGAAGTCTCAACGCTCAGTTCTCTTCTTGGCCCATGCTGCCTGAGCAGATTGAAGCTGATCAATTGCCATATCATGACGTTTACGTTCCACGTCCACTTGGCTGCCTCGTAATTTAGAGAATAAAAAGTTGCTCCCAGAGAATGCAAGGGCGTTAACAAGAGCACCCCCAACAAGTAGCGCGAGCGTGGCCATTACTTCAGTATATCAACTGGTAAGATTCCTTGTTTAATTAGCATATCCTTTGTGGCCATAGCTAGTGATACATCAGCAACAGCCATAGCCAGGTCCCGTGGGGTGAAATCAAGACGTGGCAGCCCACCACCCAGAGCCATCTTAGCAAGCTTGGCATAACCTATTGAAATACCGGAAACAACTACACCGTGGTACAGAGCGTTGATGAGCATTTTTCCATCAGTAATTGGTGTTGTCATCTTATTCCATATAAAACGGATCCTTTAAATGAGCGTCCGGAGGCTTTTGCACCACAACCTGTTTAGGGTGTGAGGCTACCATCTGGTGCCTGTAGCAATACAATGCTAGTCCAAACACGCCAACACTGCCGACAACCATGTTGGCCATGCCCACCTTTCCGGAGGTTTGCTTGTTGATATTGGCTCGACAGCTTCGTCTCTGCCATCTGTAAGCACTGCCTTAGCCTCTCGGAGCTCTCTCAGAAGCTTATTTTTAATTGGCTGCAGCACCCTTTCGTCCTGCCGCAACCCTTTTAGCTTTTTTTGTCACTGACGTTATCTCCAACGGTGTTGTCTCCCCTTGATTCGTGTTTGTTTCTTCCATGTTTACTTACTAAATTTATTAGTCCAATTGACAGCTCTTAGTAAGAACCTGTTATAGCGTAGCTAAGCACATGCTATAGCGGAGTTAAGCACATGCTATAGCGGAGTTAAACACATACTATAGCAAGGAAGTGGTGTCTTCCTCTCCACCAGCCCCTGTTGTTTCGGTGCATGTTTTTTTCCAAATTGTTAGTGCTTAACTGTTGTTAAAGCCGCAGTTAAGGGAGCTAAAAACATACCATAGCGATGATATAGCTCACAAGTGGCAGTGCTTAGCGCGTGTCCAACAAACGGGTCCGTCTCGAGGTCTGTAATTAGCCTTGGTTGGTGTTCTGGTGGGATTGGTAGAAACATACAAGCAATACCTGAGTATAGCTGTAGCAATGATTGACCTAGAGTGCGCGTCATGCTAGCGCCTAGCTGAGCCTCGTATCTCACATACAGCTTTATGATCTCTTCATCAGACATTGATTCAACCTGGGTTCCACTCCCCCAGACTTTGTCTCCACTAAGCTAGTCGAGTCCTGTTCAAGGAGTTTATCAATAATGGTATCAGGACCCATGAATATACATATACGCCTTCGAGCTTCAAAATACTGCACCGCTACCCAGATGAAGAAACCTAAATTGATTACTGAGGCAGCGGCTGCTATCAAGGCCAATATCACTTCAATCAATGGCATATGCAGTAGGCTGATCAGTCTTCAGCAGCAGTTTTGCGTGCTTGGTCTTTGCTAGTAGTTGGCGTACTGTGGCACGTTCCTCCTTTGTTAGAATTACATCATTTTCACGTAAGGCGTCTTCAAACGAGTCACGGTCCTTGGTGTGAAAGAGCACCATCCAGCGAGTCTGCTCACGTAACTCCTTCGGCACAGAGTTGTACTTTTGGGTGAGGACCCAGACACTTTGCTGCGCATGGCGGCCGCTAAAGACCATTTCGGATAACATGTCCTTCTTCTTGGTTAGGGCCTTTGTTGCGGAACAGTCATCAATAATGTACAGGGTTGGCTCGCCCTTAAAACAATGGTAGAAAGCCCTCAGGTGGTCATGGAGCCGCTCCCCTGGATCAATCACGTACACCTCTGAATCATCCCCCACCCATGACCGCGTCTGATAGGCCTCGTTGAAACGTATGGTAGGGCAGAGGATTACAATATGCCCGAAGGCACCGAAGAAGGGCCCTTCAAGTAGGTCGTGGATGAATGCGGTTTTTCCACATCCTGTCTGCCCACAAACAATTGCCGAACAGGGACCATCTGGAAATGTAAACTTAGTAGACTGACGAACCTGCCATTTTTAAAGTGCTGTGCATCCATTACAATATACATATAAACGTTCAATGTGCCCGCCGCCTCTGCCTTTTTTGTGATCTGTATGGTGATGCCCTCAGACGCATTATCCACAGCCCTGCCACTACCGTGCAGCTGATCGTCATCACTCGTCCTTAAGTCGATCCACAGAGCATACTTGGTGGTTAGGTACTCTCCTAGGGAAACGTCTGACAATGCCAAGTCTTTTACTGCTATTGCTACACTGGGGTCTCGTTTACTCGTTGCTGCACAGGCCTTCTTCAACTCGTCCCACTGCTGGTAGCCACGCATGCCCTGGGCATAGATCTGATTGGGGATGCCCTCAATGGTCACCTCGACCTTCGTTATCTTTGGGTTGTAGAACGACTCTGTTTTCCTAGCGAATGAGGCGTTGGTCGGGTCTTCAAAGAGCAGTAGGATGCCCTTCATTCTGCGAGCCTGCACGTTCAGCTTGATGTTCCACAGTGTATCTCTTTTATTGTATACAAGCTTCTTGTGACGAAGCACACGGTCATACAGAATCGAGAGCCGACCTGTGTACTGGGTGCGTATCATGCGGGCCAACTCTATTTGGGTAACCATGTCATACTCCAGCGAGATGCCATCAATTTTGTAGCTTGCAGCGGTGTCGCCTGTTGCGTGAATCACGCGGTTGTAGTCGTTGAATGTGAGCTCGTATTCCAGTCACTAAGCGCACTCTGGTAGAATGGCATGTGGCTCTCAAGGAGTTCAAAATCAAGCGGAACGTAGAACCTGTTACTATAAACATCGGCTACCGCCTTGTCCTCTTCCTCGGTCTCAACCTTGTCTCCTGCACCCACTCGTATCTTAGTTGCGTTTCTGTCATCTAATGTGTCAATGGCCTGATACAGGAGGCCCTGTCCTTCCTGTGCAGTCCGCCACAAGTCGTGGTAACAGTGGTACACATCGCTGTCATCAATAGACATGACCTCATTGCCAGAAATCTTGATTGTCATTTTCTTAACCACAGCGCGGCCCAGGTTTTGCACAACGCTCCGGTTAACATCAGTCGAGGTCAGCGTGATTGTAAAGGCCAGCCGTGCTGTCCCTGAAACAATGACGTCGTCTGCGCCTAGATTGGGGAAGCGAACCATCAGTTGTTGGTTCTGGTCAATAGTGCTTGGATTGATTGTAACGACTACAGATTGTCCCACGCCCTTTACCCCGAGGGGTTCGCGTATCTGGCGGTGTGGGTTTAGTTTGCGTCCGAAAGTACTCGTCATGTTGAATGTTTAATTACAATTATATCTTTAACACACATACATGGAGTTTGATAACCCAACATTTGACGATGCAGATGAGGAGGGGGCTATGGGAGTGGAGAGGAATGAGGATTTGCCTGTCCCTGAAATACAGGATGTGATTAACCTCACTGACGAAGCTTTAGATACGTCGAGTACGACTACTCCACCATGGACTATTACTGAAATTCCTGCAGGGTTAACAGAAGATCAGGCGGGATCTAAAGAAGAAACAGAAGTCTTAGTTACGAGGTGGGAGAAGGCAGTGTCTAAGCATGGGCTGCAGGCCACTCTGGAGTTTAGATCGTCTCAACAAGGTGACCTTTGGGTTAAGTGGGGAATGGAAGCTTCTGACATGGAAGAACAATCCCAACAAATTCCTCTCTCCTAGGAGTATCCTAGATTACGGTGGTACACAGCTTGCTCGGGCTCTTGGAGTGACCCCTGAACTATCAACAATGGCAGCAAAAGCCCTACAAGGCGTTGACCAAGCAGCTGCTAAAGCGGAAGCTGCACTTCCGAAGTTAGAAATGAGCAGCCCCGAAGCCATGAGAGAGCAAGGTGGTGTGGAAGAAACAAGCTTCATAGAGGGCGTTCATAACGCCATAGAAGACCTAGGTACACAAACAGACGACGAACTACCACTCAGAGAGCTTATGGGGCTTGATAAGGCTATGCAGACCCAGAGGGGTGAGCTGGTCAACAACCTAGCTAAGATAACTGAGATAGAAAGGAATATAAAACTTAAGGAAGCTAAAATGGCAAGCCTGGAGGAGGAAGGGAGGGGTGATAGTCGAGCATGGAGATTCCAAGCAAATGAGCTTGCAAAGCTGCAGGACCTGCGGCGTGTCCGTGTTGAGGCTGCCTCTGTAAACCGTGAACGTCTGCGAACCCAAATTAACCGCATCAGGGAAACGATCAACAGACTTCTTAACGAGGACAAAACACTAGCTGAGAGCAGGTTATAACAATCGCCTCCATACTCACTGCGATTGGATTGGCAATCTCGACCCTTGTAGTTGCTTTGACGGGCGGAGGGAGCACTAGTCCAACCCCGGCACCAACGCCGACGCCAGCTGATAAGCCCGGTGTAAAGGAATGGATTAAAAAACAGCTGAACTCATTGGCAAACGTCCTGAAGGGCCTAGCCGGTAAGGCAGCAGCTGCCCTTCCAGGAATCATTGGCTGCATCGTATCATGGCTGCTTACGTCAGCTGCAAAAGTGGCTGGTTGGATGGAAGAACATGTATGGGCCGCAGCTGTGGCGGTGGGGTGAGTTATCCTCCTGATACTCTGTAACTTACTACGTAGCAAACCAAAGCACAGATAAGCCTATAGCGATTCCGCCTATAATAAAGCGGTTTTCTCATCCTCGTGCGCCCCACGCAGACCGGTCTCGGCCATTGGGGCCGGCCCTGGAGAGGGGAGTTCCATATCTGTATCTGTATCTGGCGGAGTGTCAAAGCTTCCTCTATCCGGAACCACTGGAACCGAGTTGACATCAGCATTGCTGCCTATCTGCTGCTCCTCAGTTGCAATGGTAATCAGATTGTTGTACCCAGCAACGTCTCCAATGGCAAGGCTCATATCAGACGGAGCCATGTACAGGCCCGTTCCAAACACATAATCAACCTTTGAAGAGGCATTCTGGAGGACGTTCTGATACCGTCGGATAGATTAGGAATATCCACTGGGGAGTTGATGGCATCCTCAACGTTGACCTGAAATTGCTTTTGAGCATCAAAGAACGTTCCAACACCTAGTATCTCTGAGCGGGTCTGCGCCTGAGCCTCAAGAATGGCCCATACATAGGTCCTGATGCTGTCATTAATTCGCTTAACGCCGGTTTGTGTAAAACCCTCAGACGTGTCCAGTATGAATGTACTCCATGCCTCGTCTGCTTCAGGTCCCTGTGCTAGATGTAGAACAGCACCCATTTTCTCCTGAAAGGATTGTAGGTTACTCGCGTGAGCAAAACCTGGCTGTGTATCCTTTTCCGCCTCAAAGGCCATCCGTGTAGGGTCATAACGAACGTTTCGACCAGCAACCTTGACGACACTCCCGTAACCATACGCATCATGTGCATATAAGATACCACGACCACTATTAGCTACGGTTGCCTTCTGGCGCCAGTCTGTGTTTGGTTGAACACCAAAGTTAGCGCAGAGTCTCTCATATGCCCTCTTGTCATATGTATTGTTATAGGGGTCATAGGCATGATCCTGAGGAAGAGGCGCTTGCAGTTCTGCTAATAGGCGACGCACTGTGTAATAAAGGTGAAAGGTGTAGAGAGCTTTCTCGAGTGGAATCCCAGCCTCGAGGTGATCGTGGGATGACACGCCGCAGCCGGCTGTTGCACACCACACTGCAAAGTTTAAATGGTTCTGCCAAAACTGCATTGGATTTGTCAACCAGTCTTTTACTACTTTGTCCGCTGTTACCGGCGGCACCTTGTTGTTACTGAATAGATCAGGAAACTTTGCTGTGAATGTACCACCATTGTGAACAACTTGAATGGTTTGTCGGGTTAGTTTATCTCCCACACCATATGAGGCTGGATACACCCCGCCCGTTTCATATGTAGCTTTTCTATTGAAACTAAAGGCTTGTTTATTCATAGTGCTATGTATCACAATCTGTCTAATGTTCCAAGCGGCGACGCTCTGTCCCTGCAAAAACCTATTGACAACGCTGCGGGCGATCTATGTGTTGGCCTAAGGTCAATCACGTATACTGTGGGCTGGTACAATCTAGAATCAGACGAGAGCATTGCATGGCGGTGAAGGACTTCACAAGAGCGAGGATATGCTTCATTAAAACCAGGCCTCTGGAGCTTCAGCCTTCTTCAGGAGCATATTACACCATTAGGTATCGGTTTGGAGGTTGATGCTGTAAATGGGGTTATTACCCTAACAGTTCCAGACAATGGGGGTTCGCACATAACAGGCGGAGTGTTAACAATGTTGGGTCTTGACGGCCTCAGTGGGGGGTGGATACCTTCAGGTACTTACATAGGTGCCCGACCCATCAACTTTAGAAACTTTAACACAATTTATGTTCACCTCAATCAAGTCAGCACCACGCACAACATGCTAGATGGTGCGCCCTCTATGCTTCTTGAAGTTGTTGGCTTAGAGGGTGGCTCTTTCGGTGATATCATAACCACGAACATCGCTAATCCTGTCTGTAAGCGTGTCACTAGCGGAACAGTGCATGAGTTAAATGTTCAGTTATGCGATAATAAAGGAAGGCTATTGGATAACCACGACTTACCTGTTAGCGTTGTTCTTGAATTTACAAGATGTCAATAAAAACGAGTATTTATGGACCTAGGCAAAAACCGGCAAGCACTGTCCAGGGTGCCGACCTCTCGGAATATGCCACAAAGACCTATGTAGACTAAAAAAAATGGATAAAAGTGGCGGTACTATGACTGGTGACCTTGAAATGGGAGATAATAAAATCGTTCAGTTGGGAGACCCGATTTCACCGAAGGATGCTGTTCATAAAAAGTATATTGATGCTGAATATAGACAGCAGAACAGGTACCTGAGACGATACGTAGATGAAAAGACGAAGCCACTCATTACGATATGGGCAGAAGCAAGTGGCCCCCTTCGCAGAGGATATGAGTGGTCGTTTGGCCATGGGGCTAGGGGTCGAGACTCACAAGACTCAAGCTGTGGATATACCATGTTATGTAATGGCAAGATCATTCGTATGGGGTTGTCTTCGGGTGTTGGTGCTGATACTGGTCCAATAGCAGTCGTTCCTGTTATTAATGGAACGAATCAATTGGTAGGAATAAGTAAGCCTGCTAACCAACGGGCTGTTGTAATAACTTTAGACCAGCCTTTACAGCTAGAACAAGGCAACATTATTAACTTTTATACAACCACACAAAACAGAGGGGCGACTTGGTCTGTAGCTTCACTCCTAATTGAACTTGATATATAGACTTATGTATACAAAGACAGTATGAAACAACAACCAACGACTGCACCGTTAAATCTGGAGCCTCCTCCATGTGGTCTGGGGCACTCCTATCGGCTGAATGAGATCAGTCTTAAGAAGCAATACCTTGAGAAAGAAATTGAAAAATATGGTGCTATGTACAAAAAATATAGGTGTGCAGTGGACGCTGTAGACACTGCTTTATTTGCTGTGGGTATGTGTCTTGGCGCAAGTGGTGCAGGTGTAATGTCTACAGTAGTTGCCATTCCTATTGCCACAGTGTTGGGTGCTACTGGAGCCGCTTGTTGGCTACTTGTAATTGCTGGAAAATTCATCAGAAGGCGGCTGACCATTAAGTTGAAAAAGCATGACCAGATCCGCATTCTCGCTCAGAGCAAATTGAATACCATTGCTGACCTTGTATCGGCGGCGCTTGAAGATGGGTATATCTCAGATGATGAGTTAAGCTCGTTTCGGTCGAGATCACGAAATATAGTCAAATGAAAAGTGACATTAAAGCAAAATGTTTGAAAGCAACAGAATCGCCCCCTAGACCTGCTAAGGTATGACACTGACAGTCCATTTGAAGAGTGGGGGTTGCTAGATATAATGGAGGCGGCGATAAAATCTTTCTGCAACGATCATACTGAAGTCAAACAAAATACGGACCAGTGGGAGACCACGAGGAAGGGCTGTGTTGGAGGAAATGACTACTCCGCTATCATGGGGCAAAACTACTTCAGCAGCTATAGCAAGAAGCTGACAGAAAAAACTAGCAACGAGGGTGTTCGCTTTAGCGCACCCTGCCTCTGAGGTACGACTTTTGAGGAGGTTGCAATTGCGGTATTGGAGAAGGTGTACGACACCAAGGTCTACGGAAATAATATCTATATTGAGGGCGGCGCGACGGCCTACTCTCCGGATGGCTTTTGTGTGCTCCCGATCCGGCGGGCTGGAGTGGATGCTGTCTGTCTGGGGCATCCTGAGGAGGTTGTACTGCTCGAGATAAAGTGCCCCTACACTCGGAGTCCTGGGAGGGTGATTCCGAATATGTATAAGCCTCAGGTTCTGCTGGGGTTGCACCACAGTCCTGTGGCGACCATCGGCGTGTTTGTCGACTGCGTTTTCAGGTTGTGCTCCTTTGAGGACCTGGGGAGGGCTGAGGCGCATAACCAGGTGTATCACAAGGATCAGAAGAAGTATAAGGAGACGGTGGCTTGGGGGTGGGTGTCCATTGAGGGGCTTGAAGACGGCGACTATGGCGCGAACGGGAGGTTTAATAGTTGCCAGGGATTGAAACAGGAACATCACGGTCCTTGGTTGGGAAGACCGAGTGGGACCACGGAGAGGCCGACGGGGGCTTTCTACTGTTGGAAGCTCTTTATGATGAGATTGATAACCACTCGTCCTGATCCCGACTCTATCGAGAACGACGCTAAGGTTGTCCAGTTTATACAGGACCTCAACCGCGTGAAAAATGGAACTTACAGCGACGGTCGCAGATATTTATCACTCAATGACCTCTATGGTGACTAACAACTGATGTGGGCCTATACCATAGGGGCTGGAAGGGCTGGGCTCATATGGTATAGTAAAGGGGGGAGGTGCGAGCGGTTCGCTGGCTCATGTGAGTCACCCTGTATATGTGTGTTTTCTGGGTTGCTGTATTAGATTGCTGTGCTCGTACCCCCAGTCTCTATACTACATCTTGTGCTTTAAAGTAGTCCATTAAGTGACGAGTACTACACACACGTAGCATCCAATTGGTAAGGATCAATTAATGAGTATTCTTCATGTAACGATTCGCGTGATTACGAATAAAAGAGCACAGGAACGAAATATTCAAAAATGACTGCATTTGTACAACACATGCATAATGCGCATAAATGTGCACATGTGTATTCTGATATTGCAACTATCATTGAACGCAGGGAACAAATTGCAACAAACGTTGTTTCATTTACGTTACTTTAATTACGCATTGATGCTGCGCATTATCATATTATCAGTGCCAATTGGCATACGAAGCAGATTGAGTATTCGTCACGTCGGTTTATCATGGACAGACTTGACAACAATTAGTCAATCTTATAAAGCTGCTGTCACATACAGTAACTCAACATGTACTGTGGCGCATTGCTTGCGTCAAATTTGTGGCCAATACTAATGAGAACAAATCTCGCATTTAAAATCCGCGTTTATTTCGTAGAAATTTTTTTTAAAATATTCCATAACATAGCAGAAAAAAGCCCGACGAGTTTGACCGGTTAATGTCATCTTTCTTTCGTTGATCTTTACAATGCATGCGTGAATTGTTCTTGCTGACAGAGTTTTTCTGATATATTGGTGAACCAGGCCTCACCAACTGAAAACAATTGGACATTATAAATATACATATAACTAATCTCTACTGCTGCATATGACATTTGGGCGGCAATACTGTTCCATGTGATGCAATCTGTCATACTCATGGCTTATATCACGCGTATGCAACCCCGAGAACCCAATAAACTTATTTGATTAATGCGATTTCATGACAAATAACCTGACTGTTCGCTGCAGCATTTTAGCAGGCACCTATTTGCGTTCAATCTATGGCGCGTGTCGTATTAAGCTGATAGCATCGATGTACCAGGCATTCACTGCTACGTAGCCAAACGTAGAATAAAAGATTCAGATCTCGAAGAAGACCGTAATATAAACGATACCTAAAAAGTGCTTTTCTCAGTAAACTAAACGCGATATTTGAGGAGCAATAACATCGTGGACACACTTATGTCAAGTCAGATTAAAATTCATCTTTAGGTCCGCTCATGAATAACATACCAAAGAGGAGCAAGTTACAAAGAGCATACTTTAACGTGTTCAGCAGAAGAAGCTGGAACGTCGCATGATTATAACTGTCATATGATGAAAAGAAAAGAATATTATTCGTAGTGCTGGTTTTCGAAAATGGCAATTTCTCGTACGGACAATAATTTTCTAGCAAATATTGGCTGACTATGCCGCCCAAACTCTACGGGCTGCGGAAATAGGTTTAAGACGAGAGTCAATGGTTTCATACAATTTATTCCATTAGTTGTTAAGTATGAAGTGTTGACAATTTGATTTAGCAAACATAACCCAAACGGTATGCGCTGCAGGGAAATGTGAGCATCGACATGAACGCACATTCACCATCAATATGAACAACCAAGTCATCTGTGTACCGTTCGAGACTATTGAGGGTCAATCATAAATATATGTGCAATATTCAAGCATCCGCAACGATTGTACATATTGGTGTTACATCCAGATAATCCCATATTGACACTGTTACAGAATATGTTGCAACAGCTGGAAGTGGGTCGCCCACCATGATGCAATATGTTATAATCATAGATGCTGGCAAGCTTGCAAATGCTATAATAATAACAATAACAAAAGTGCTGATAAATCATATGTCAGACTGTGCAGTTTTTAATGTTTATAAGGCTCAAAAGAACGTTCTGCTATAAAATTGTATGCGGCAATATCCGCCTCGATAACATTAAATACCTCATATCACCTTAGTAATCACGAGATCATTCAACTATTGATATGAAAGCACATTCATTGGTGTGCTCTAAACCTGGTTCTTCGCAAATATCTGAAGGTGTATTGCTTCAAAGCGTATAGTATCAAAAGAATCTGTAAATTTACTGCCAATCGCGTCATCGCATTATCAAGTTCGAGGATATTTAAAAGCCTCATATGTCAGGAATTGGTGTGAGCATAATCACATTATCGCCATCTGTTCATAAAGCCATTATGTTACCGAATATGTGTCCCAACACATCATGTACACAATGACATTGCTGTCATGGGTAGAGTGCCTGAATAGCAGCTGGGGAATCTGTGCGTCAACAGTTGGGTATTTATAAGTATGTATAAGCATAACATGTAAGGTTCTAATCTACTTAATCTATATTGTTGGAACATAAGGCTCCAATCGCATCTGAAATGTTGTGCGATATTAAAATATCTTACTTGTTATGGTCCATCTGGTACACAATAGAAAAAGTACCAATAAGTGCTTAAGTCCACGGTGCGATAATTTCCAGACCTGTTGCGGTTTGAGCATCGAAAAAGACTTGCTCACAGACAGACTTTTGGCTCCGGAGAAGAAACCCAGAAATAAAGTCGTCAAATCAACCATGTAATAGTACCGTACTTGTCTGCACGAACGAATGTTCAAGTGCTTAGCATACAGCATGTAGAGGTATTACTGGCAAGGCCATACGATGTATAAGAAGTGTCGCACAGCTCACCATCAGTCGTGATAAGATTCCGTGAATCAAGCAGCAATTCATCTTATGCATTGACTGTCAAATGAATTCAAACGCTAGATTCCTTCATAAATGTGCCTATAGACTTGTTGTCACGGTTAAGCTGGTAGTAAGGGATGTACTGGTATGTAGGTAGTTGCAGGTAGGCTGGTAGTTGTAACGGGTAAATTATTGGTAATAAACTGCAGATATTCTAGTCCAAGCAAATCGGAGCTTGATCAATGTCGTGGGCGTTTTACACGGCAGAGCTACCATACCAATTGCTAGTTTGCAGGAAATGGAACTACTAATTTATGCAAACGGCTTAAATTCGTTCTTTTGCAGGCGGTTAGCGCGAGTGAGTTATACTGAAAAATTGGATTGGCTTCAGTAATTGAATTCCTCAACGGCTATTGTCCTCTATATAGCAAATCCGTCTCTGTCCGGAAGAAACATACCTGCCTCGTTAATAGTCTATGGTTTACGTGGGTAGCCTGATAATGTGATGTGCTGTTGTGTACTTCCAATTCATAGATCAAGACGACACAAGCCGCTGGGGCATTTCGCTTTTATGCCACAATGATTTGGAGAGCGTTTCCTGTTAAATAAGCTGTTTAGAATAAATATGAAAGATTATGTGGAATAGGGTTCTAGTCTCAGGATTTAGAGGATAAACGCTAAATGCCCACAAAATTTAGCAATAATGGTGGAATGAACATGGAACAATATCCACATACAGACTGTCATCACGTGATATCCGACTTTAATAGGTAGAAATGCAGCCTTCAACAACATTTAATGGTTGTGAAACATTTCAGATGACTTTAAACAGTAGGGCACATTTAAGCACTACGAACTTTTGCAAATCCATAGAGGGTCAGTTTCACAACAGTAATATATCTAGTTGAACAGTTTTAGCGAAAACAATTAGTGCAGAAGCTTAATATTGTGATCGAATCGCACTTTCTCACATGATAACCATCTAATCTCTGTTTTTCATGGTAGCGGTTCGTTTTGTAACCTTGGACTGGCAGACTGTTACTGTGTTTACTTTACCTATGTCTAGCGCATGTGGTCCTAGAATAAAATACACCATCATGCCAGGTATTCATGATTTTAATTATATAACCAAGAGCATCAAACTGAGGCGATGCTTGATAGGCTTGCCTGTTTTACGATGAGGCACAAAATACTTAATGGCTTATCAGATCGTTCCCCACATTCGCCGAATATCTATCATATCCATATCTGTCGGATATAGGCAATGAAATATAATACATATATACTGATATATATATATATATATATATATATATATATATATATATATATATATATATATATATATATATATATAGGTAAATATGTATAGATATTATATATATAGATATATGCATATATATGCATGTCTATATATATTATATATATATATATATATACATATATGCATATGTATACGTCTCTATAACGAAATTAATATAAATATTTATCTATATTCCATACATGTACATATATATATATATATCTCTATATATATATATATATATATATATATATATATATATATATATATATATATATATATACGCAATATATAATATAGGTATATATATATTTATTTATTTCTCGATAGATATTTATATATATATGCATCGATGTGCATTATATAGATTTGCATGATATATATATATATATGTATATCTATAGATATATGCATATATGTATATATATGTATATTTATATAATATATACGCATATATAAATATTGCGTTTATATACTGATAGATAGCTATATATATATATGTTAATATATATATATATATACATATATATATGTGTAAATATATATATATAATATATATATATATATATATATATATATACATATATATATATATATATATATATCAATATATATATATTTATATATATATATATATATATATATGAATATATAATATATATATATATATATATATATATATATATATATATATATATATATATATATATATATATATATTTATATACATATATATATTTATTCATTTCTATATCTTTACACTAATGTAAAAAACCTGGATCTCTCTCAAGCAAAGAAGGTCATGATGAAGAAATGGGAGGCGGCGATTGATGGCTTCTAGAGTAAAACTAGGTTTATTTCGGTTATCACTTTGTCAATCAAGACGAATATGAAATGGCAGTGGAAGATAATGTGGATTCGACTGAACAGGATATAAATGGATATAAATTGAATTTGTTTGGACTTGACCCAAATCGTGATGCAGCTGTGTTTGGTCTACGATATTGAATATATTAAGAAGCTTTTTTTAATGATTTCCCGTATAATACATTCTGTATTTTTTGTCTCGCGACCAAAATAATCCAGTCTAACCATGACAAACTACTCAATATGCATTTGTTTGCTCAGTATTCAAAACTAATGCATTACTGAATACCATACGATGACAAAATACTCAATCTTTAAACCCATCTCTACCATCAAAGGTTGCATATTAACTTTCACACCGATGATCATTAAAATTCAGTTTAGCTTTTATAATCCCTGCACTGGTTTTGATTGATATGATTCTTACAGAATATTAAGCATTTAATGTCATTTCATATGTTACGAAACTCGTGTTCAATAACTCTACATTGAACCGCCAACTTCGCGCAAACCATCAGAATGTTTTGTCATATACGAGTTTCACCAGAAAATAATTCTATCTTTGAAGCTGTAATCGATAGAATAAAAATTGCTATAAAGGCTCGCCCTTTATTATATAATGGTCGCCTTATGCGCAGCAATTTAATAAAGTATTGGATGCACAGAAACTCTAGCGATTGGATGCTTTTAAGAGATCGATATATTTAATTTGCTATAGCTAGTTTGCAGTCATTCAACATTAAGTCGTAAACCAGAGAGCCAATACAAGCTTTATTATGCTAAACTACCTCTTAGAGCCTATTATCTGAGTAACAATTACGATCGGAAAAAGAGCAAAGAAGGTGATCAAAATGCTGTATGAGATGGGGTCATTTAATCTCATACGATAAATGTTTTATATGCAAGTAATGTTTCAGCAGCCAGCAAAGCGTCTGAATGAGAGTTGCCCGAGGCGCCATTCCATGGGAATAACAGCAGGCTAGATTAATGCTGGCTGCATGACTGACGCACCTGTGTGCAGAGAATAAATGCAGCGTGCATTCTAGGCTAATCGATTTAACTGATAGCTGTTTATAAACACAACAGATGATTATCAGCTCCGATCATACTTCTGACTAAACAACTTTGCATTGGCTTTGAAATATAGGATCACATGATAGACAAGCACGGGGCCGACAAACCCTGTAATCATTCGAATAAACAACCAACGCGTGCAGATATCTATTGTGGCGCATATTATATTCTATCGCGTGAACCATTAGAATATATGCCTTAAGTAAGCACCAAACTCGCTGCTAACGTAAAATGCTCTTTGCCAATACATCTACTCTAGATGCTGGTTAAATCACGAAGTCAGCGTATAATAAAGTAGCAGATGCCTGCGAATGTGAATGTTTCGGGCAAATCATTTGGGCAACATATTTGCAACCTTGCCAAGTTCTCACATCTGATATAGTGGAAAGGACAATGCAGCGGCCAACAAGGCGTAAGAGGTAAGGCGATATATATGTTTGCATTTTAACAAATTTAATCCACTGTGTAGGACAGGATCCATACCTCTTTTCATGAAACTACCCATTCAAACAACTTGTCTCTGCTGACAACCTCCGCTTCATGCAGTGATTCAATTTTAAAATAATGTTATGCTGTGACACCTAATGTATGCAGATCGAAATATTGTGGTAGAGCTACCGATGTGTCTTCATAATCCTGATAGACCCCGCGTTGCGCGTGAACAATAGCGAAAGCAGCAAAATCTGCTCTATCAGTACGAGGCTCGTATAGCCTTCCTATATAAATCAGAGCAAAAAGTAATGTTATCTATACGTTGCTTTAATATGTTTATTTACAGACGGTCTTCTTTTTTATGGATCGAATAATTGACTGTACAAAAACTCTGCTCACACAAATATGCAGCAAGGCACCATTGAGCCGTAGAGTCGGATGCATCACATGCCTTTATAGAGAGGCGGGGCGCCATTGATCCTGGGAACCTGGTTGCAATCGCTTGAACCCAACACCATCAGTCATGACATGATTCTCTTTATATGACACATGGTCTCACCATCACTCGTCAATATCGCTGTCTAAACTGCTGAAATATATGTGTCATCGAATGAATATATATATATATATATATATATATATATATATATATATATATATATATATATATATATATATATATGTACAATATGTACATATTTATTTATAAATATCTATATATATATATTTATTCATATATATATATGTATACATTTATATCGATAAACAGGTATACATATATTTATATATATATATATATAACTATATATATATATACATACATATGTGTATAGTTATAAGTATATATATATCTTTGTATATATGTATAAAGATGCATATAAAAATATATATGGGTATATAAATACATTTATATTCGTGAAAATATACATATACAGAAATATATATATAAACATATTTATATATATGTTTATATGTATTATAACATATTTATATAAATATATTTATTTATACACATATATATCTTAATATCATATATATATATATATATATATATATATATATATATATTAGTATATATATATATATATATATATTTATGTATACCATATGTTTATGTTTAAATTAATATATATGCACATATATGAATACATATATGTATACGTAGATATTAGTTTATGTACATGCATATATAGATATATTCATATATATATGTATAAATAAACATATATGTATATATAGATATTTGTATATCTACATGTATCAGTATATTTATATATGTTTATATATATTTATAAATATTTAATATACACACATACCCACACACACACACACACACACACACACACACACACACACATATATATATATAGATATATATATATATATATATATATATATATATATATATATATATATATATATATATATATATATATATATATATATATATATATATATATATATATATTTATATTTACATGTATATTTCTATTTAAGATATATATATATATATATATATATATATATATATATATATCTTTATTTCTTATATATATATATATCTATATCTCTATATATCTCTATATATCTCTATATATATCTCTATCTATATCTCTATCTATATATTATATATCTTATATTTATCCATCTTTTATATATACATATTTATATATGTATATGTTTATATATTACTGGAAGTTACCTAACATAGATTTGCTCGGTAATGCTGCAACCAAAGAGAATTTTGGATACCGATAGGGTGTCCAGAAAGCTTCGCTGTCTTTGCGTTAGTGTCATTGCGAATGTTTTACTGATAAACTGTGTTCCGTTTGGTGAGACCAGAGAGCTAACAGCAGGTTTAAGACGAATCACTTGCGCCTCCGGCCTCGAAAACACAAACATGGCTTGCAAACATCAATAGCAGGCAAGTAAAAGTGCAAATATGCTGCTTTGGCGAGCTCTGTTTCGATAGCAAGAAACAGCCTCGAAACAATGAACACTAGGTCGCGCTTAGTGATGAATACAGCATGGTGTCTATTGAGCCACCCATTATTTATTGAATTATGTATTCGTCGTTGCACAAAAAGGCATCGATGATTCGGCCTAACACTTCTGAATTTAAATAATGTACTAAGTCAACAGGGTCATATTTGTCAAAGTCAGAATAACATATTTAAGGCTAGTAAACACATATCGTGAATGCTTTTTAGCGCCTGCATGTTGGCCAAGTTACTGCCGCCATGCTGACAAATTATCCACTCAAGGTCCTTATGTACTAATGAAGCAGCGTATGTATTGATAGATAGGAAGACTTATGTGCTGACTTTGATGAGGTTTAAAAATCTCTGCGTTTCTCAGTTGATTGTGTTTTTGACATAATTTATCGAATGTCAGCTGACATATATTCAAACAAGTAATTGAATCTGGCATTCTATGAAGGTAATGTTATTTCTACTCAGTACGTGTACGACACAGCCCACATAATGTTCAAATCACACCAAGTTTCATTGGGAAGCATCTTGTCCGATGTACGTACGCATGCGCACAAAACAATCAAGAAGATGCACATACGTGATTTATTTGCTCGTTTTTTCTCACATAAATGTTTGCGCGAGTCGGTGATGTAAGATTGCTAAGCGTATTTCGAAACCTGCTTACCATGATTTGCCCATTTGTGCGCGTGTGAATTTATAAATGAGTAAAAGGCCATTTAGCCATAGTTGAAACCTAGTTTGGCTCACCCGTTACAAGTGCATCAATAAAAAAGCCTTTTTGCGGATGTGGTATTCGCGGCTACCTTATTGAGAAGATCTGAAGCGACCATGCTCTCACTGCCCCACCGAACAATCTTAGAACGTCCATATATACGGATAGCTCCTTTTTTAGTTCGGTCCACTGTGAAGGCCTGCCAACGCGCTGGCATAATCCTTGTAACTCTTACCCAAACACATTAAAGATGAACATGTTTATAACGAGGTTACATATTTTGGGGAAAAAAGTATGAATCAGCTATCATATAATTTCGTATTTGCATTGTTGTTTGGGCCAGAAATTATTGACATATGATACACTACTGTCATATTCTATTGTTTACGAGGAAAAGTTTATATTTGATGAGCAATAGTAACTTCACAAATATTATATCATGTTTGCTGTTCATAGCCTCACATGGTACAATTCGTGGTTCTATTGGAGCTGCGCGTTTTTTGACCTCACCATTGATGAGCAGCGTCTGCTTGATATTATAACATATACCACCCACCAGATAATGAAAGCGAAACACAAATGACACAATAATTGCGCACAATTTCGAATGGGCAATTATCACAACACTCGGCTGATAGACATGCAAAATTCAAGGCAGCAGAAGATATGTGATAAAACTATTTGGAGGGGAATGTGGTGGCTAAAAATAATTTCCTGTTTCACTTGATCATAAACAACGGAATGGGGTTAATGATACTGGTAAATATGGTGAAAACTTCCTAACTTAGCCCGAACATTCAAGGAACTCGCAATAACTTGAGTCTATAATTACTACAGTCCAAGAAGGCAAAGTAGCAGTTGTAATGTTAGTAAAGTAAATGTCATTATGTCCCCACATAAAATCATTCAAAAACGAAAGTCATATGAACTATTGACAAGGTGCGAATGGTTTTATATAAACTTAATATTTCTTTCTACGGATATTTCGAAGTGTTTTCACGGCCTCCTTAAAACTTAAATAGTTTTCCACATACGCAGTTGATAGCGTTAGTCCATTAAACGAATCTCAGCTTCGGTTCTATATGCCAACCACATTTTGTTAACAATTCTTGTGGGTGACAACATACTGCCCTCCACTACTTTGATATGCTATTGAATTGCTTATGCTGGTAGGGCCAGTGGCGACCAACGTTTAGCAATGGCTGCACTTGGCATGCAGTTCAAATTAAGCTGAGGAAAACTCATTTGTGCCTGGATATCTATTTTCAAATTAACATTAACATTAGCGTCTTTCTTTTGCTCCAATGATTGCAAGAGGCTGTTCAGTAGAAGTATCGAGCAATAAAGATATTTTGGTTTCTGCAGGATGTCTATCTATGAAAGCATCCAGTCGCCGAGGCAAGGCAGACTTAGCATGGGACCGCTTTAACAGCCATGATATCTCTTGAGAGCATCAAACACAGGAGGCTTGTTAAGCATCTCATGGATGCTAGCATTCTTGATGGCGAGCAGTGTGCACTTTGTGGCAATAATTCAGTTTGAAATGACACATTTATCACGGCTTTAGTAGTCTTCTCAAACCATGGTCCATACCTGTGAGAACGTTGGGTTTTGAAGCATCCCAGATAGGCAATAAAAGCGTCCCAAATCGGCAATCACCCCGCAATAGAAGAATAGCTACTTTCAAACTAGGGTCATTGTTAAAGTAACGCGGCTTGTTTATGGTCGCACAACCAGCTGCATGTAGCCATTACTGCCACACATTGAGTACCAAATCAGTGGAAAATTGTCAAGCCCTAATGTTTTGCAGATATATCAGAAACATTGTTTTTCTTTTGGTTACCTGTGTTGGCATTGCGATGCCAAACTTAGGTCATATAAGCAATGCTTCAAGTGCCCGTATATTGGAAATCGATTTAACGTTTGTTCATTCCTCATCAGGAAACCAAGATTGGAGCCAGCTCCATGTTATTCCACACGGTACATTTACCAGTCATTTTGGACACACACATCTAAACATGTATTCCAATGCGTTTTGCGTAATTCAAAGTAGCACGATATTTATTGACGCAGTTGAAACAACTGAAAAAATTCCATCGTCAGTTACTCTGCAAATGCTCTGTTTCGACAAACTATCCATTGGCACGCAAATATTCAATTAATTTTTTATGGTCAACATATTCTCACAAAATGTTAAATATCAGCAATTTATAACAACACAGATATAGGCGCGACTCGCTTACTTTACGCATCATTTGCACGGAATGCTAGACCACTAAGCGCTTAATCAAGCAAGCATAAATTTTATCAATACAAACCAGCCCAACGCCTTAACAGGTAAGCATAAAAATGGGTAACTGGTACATAATTCTAACCAAATGAGCTTTAATATTTACTATCGTTTGACCAATCAATCCCTTTCTTGGGCCATTTATATTTCGGTTGTGCTACGCATACAGGTAGATAAGCTCCTCTTAGCTAGGACTGTTCTATTTTCATTGATACTATTTGCGAGACAAAATATGCAATGGCTCTCAGCGAAAACATGCAAGGATTTCTTCAGAATAGAAAGACAGGCGAGTGCTTTTGGTTTCTGCCGACTCTACATTAATACTGATGTGAGCAGCGTTAGATCTTCCGTGCCAGATTGAAGTGACCATATGCGCCCATGTGTTACAATTCTATGTGACCATCTTAGCATAATATTGATGTTATAGGCCAATTGCAGTGGGTAAAAGCGCTTCATAGAAGTATTTTACGGCGTAAAGGGTTGCAGTCTATTTAAATTGCCATCATTGACTGAGACTATCCATTTAACGGGATGCCAAGAAAAGCTTTGTATATCTTATTATATGAAATTAAAACTGATTTCAAACGATTGCATCAGCCCCCAACGACAAGATTCGTGATGAATTCGGCACCTTACATGCTGACTACGTAGTAAAATAATTATAAACATTTACATATTGTCTCTACGCACACGATAGTTGAAAGTGCCGCTCAATCATTTAGAGAACATACTTTATCATAGAGTTGTGGTGGTATGAGCGATCATCCAATAGTCAATATTTGATGGAATAGAAGAGTAAACATATCAGATATTGCGCTAATCTACCATGGGCTCTCGCAATGATAAATCAAACTTGGTACCGCATCAAACAATGTGTCCTTTTACATTCAAATCTTTGTTCAGGCAAGTTGATACACATCTTGTTTTTATATATATCTTTCATCATTACCGCTAACGTGTGACGGCCAAGACCCATTGCTCGGTCTTCACAACGGTCAATAAGTGCGCATCATTATCAAAAATTGTGAATCCTAGCAGAAGAGGTAATCACATGATATGTATAACAGACCGAAATGCTGCAAGTCACGTTGTTAAGCTAAAGGTTGTAAAAAAAAACAGCTACTCTCGTCAATTCACACCAACGTGGCTTGTAGTAGAGTGAGTGCTGGTTTGGTTCCCCTCACTATATCCGGTGCGATTCGTGGTTACTAAATGTGTTGCGTCCCTCTGCAGCAATCAATCCTTGCAGTGTGGACGATAATTCCTTTGCAGTGTAGTGCCAAGCCAAGTTGCATAAAACCATAGAGAAGATATTATCAGTGCCGCTACATTTTTACTGAAGAAACGTCTCTTAAATTGTGAGGTGCTTCCCTCTATATGTAAGCAATGGAAATTTTGCTCAGCCACTTTATATCATCGGAACATTTTAACTAATTCATAAACTACATGTGTAGGATAGTCGTCCCAGTAACCATATCACTGGCTTTAGTTAGGACAAGAGAAATATCATGATATTAGCATGCCATCGTCAATGCCCATTGTGTAAGTTTAGTGCGATAGAAAAGCCAGTCCTACTGATTTTAATTTCATTTTGTTCTTTGCATCTTCCATTCCTAGCTACTATCATTATACAGTTTAACAGTTTCCAAAACGGGGTAGATTGTAGACTACATAAGGTCACTCTGATTTCATTTATGATAAATGACTCAACCGTCGCTATTTGTAACTCTCTGAACGAATCAAAATTGGCGTAAAACAGTTTAGTCTTTGTAAGTTCAGTTGTGAGATATAAGGAATATAAACATAATTTGAAGAAAATGTCACTTATTGATATGACAGAGACGGGTACATCAATCACCCGCATCTATCAACAGGCGTTGTGCTAATTCGATTGGCTCGTATAGTACAATCCCCAATGGCCAATAGCCTGTATACTCTCCAGAGTTGGTACTGCTGATAGACATCTGCAATGTAAAACAAACGCTCGTTCCGCTATTCACGTTTGAATAACGTCTAATAGAGGCACAAATTGCCGCTCGAAAGATTCAGGTCACGTTGACAGAAGGCCAATGAGGTCAGTTCTAATCAACATTAATGCGTCCTGGAGAATGCAGGTCGGCCAAAAATAACCATTCAGGCAATGATTCGGAAAGGACATATCCATGACCAAGAACATATATCAACATAAATGTCGCAAGCTTTACAAAGGATTGAAGTATTCCCTTATATCCTCTCAAATAGCTATTTTGTTTTAACAATTGTGTTTCGAGAATTGCATGCATAAATTTTGATGTGCCAAATATTTCTCAATAGCTCCTGACTCTTATTGATCGAATATATGTTAGATGTTAAACTATCATGCCTGCTAACATTAATCGGTTATTACTATTTGTGCGATTCATAATTTTGTCTGGAGCCTTCTTAATGTTTCGCATTCCAATGTACCCTGTAACAAGCTGTGTTAACCATATCCAGTTGCCACATTACTACGAATAATCAATTTGATAGAAAATGTGGTTATAAACCACATTTTATGTCAAATAGAATTCAAAAACTTGTTATTTGCATAAACCGTTTATGAATGGGTGTAACATGACAACCATATTTTGTAACAGCTTTTTCCCATCTAAATACTATAGTAATAATTGTGACACTGGTACTGCTTTGGAGATATATCGAAGGGAGCCACTTGGTGGGAGAAAACACCATTCTTAACTTGGCAAATTATGACAAGTGACGACTGACCACGAGTATTTGTCCATTGGATTACTCGCGACATCACAGATTATATACCACGATGACTAGAATCCCGTACGGGCTACACCGCTAGGTTATACAATCAGCGCAAGCACGCGTATATCGATTTTCGATTCGCTACCGATAATAGTTCTTGCTTTTGCAAAACCGTGCTCTCTGAGCAGAGCACCCATTGGCCCACCAATAGAATGATATCAATTGAGCAAGCAATGTTACGAATACGCGCTTAGTTGATTGAGACAAGCAGCTTGTCGTGAGCTGAAGAAGTCGCTCACATGCTTGCTTGGCTTGTTGTCCTAAGAAGCTATAGCTGACGCCCTGCAGGGTGTGAATATACGCCCATCATGATTCTTGCGCATTCACGCTATATGCATAGTTCCATTTCGCTTGCTATATCCATACCATTTTGAATACATGATATCGCGCTAGATATGATTTATCATATCGTAGATTGTTGTTTGTGGTGAGGCTTCCAGCCTTGAGGAAAAGTGTCCAGCCTTGATAGGGGGAATTATTAGAAAAGTGTTATATATATGATATAGCGGGTATATGGGGGGGATATATATATATATATATATATATATAGATAGATATAGAGATATAGATCTAGATATATAGAGAGAGATAGATATAGAGAGAGAGATATCTCTCTCTCTAGAGATAGAGAGAGAGAGAGAGAGATCTAGATCTCTATCTCTCTCTCTCTCTCTCTCTCTCTCTCTCTATCTCTCTCTCTATCTCTCTCTCTCTATCTCTCTCTCTCTCTATCTATCTCTCTATCTCTCTCTCTCTCTATCTATATCTCTATATATCTCTATATATATATCTATATCTATCTCTCTATATATATCTATATATATCTATGATCTCTAGCTATATCTGCTACTAGCTGCAATGAATATACATATAGCCCCAATATATAAGAAATGGAATTCTAGCCTGCACAAATAAGAAAGACTTCTTTGGGCCTTAAGATCATCCTAGCGATTTTTGAACCAACTGTGGTCAAATTCGCAATTTGAATCAAACATTGCAATAAATATTGTGACGTGGCTATAAAGTGACACTACACTGCCATACTAAAATCGCAATATAAGATGATTCTCGAAGTGACACCGATATAGTGGTAGAAACATTTTTACTTATTGTATCTCTTTCGAATATTCTGTCACTGCAACATGGTAGCATTAGGATATATGTGTTCGCCAAATTTATGTTGCACAGGCAGCGAAACGAAAAGCTATCCATTTTTATATTTATGTGTGGTGAAAGTAAACGGCAGCAGTCTTCATTTCCAAGAGTTTGTAAGGTAATAAAGCAGAAGTGTAGTCTTCGGACAAAGACTAATTCACACGACCAAGGTAAATTTCTATACAGCAATTCAATCACGGACAATGGTTTAATTTGTTACTACTCGTTGGCTAACGTTGATGGCAAAGAAGGATTGCATTTGCCAATCACCAATATCGAAGTTCCTGAATTGTCCGACTCATTAATGCTACTGCTATTGACAAATAGAATAGTCGAACATTCAAACTGACAATTTCATCAAACATTCCGCATGGTCATATTGATTGCCTTTAAGCCCGACAAGTCTTCTATTTTTGGTGTAACTGCTCCCGTTGATTAAGCGATGGAAATGCTTCATTTTTGCAATAAGAGTCAGTGAGCTTGGGATTACTTTTGTGCATATCTTAACGCTATACACATGTTTTCGTATTGAGCAAATCTTATTACCATGCCAGTGTAATGAATAGCTATATAGTAAACAGTTTACAGCACGGATTGATATAAGCACAGCAAAGTGCCGTCGCATACATGTGGACATCGAACGTCAGCTCACGTTTTGTCGTAGGCAATATAATTTAGCTCTGTTAGGATTCGCATAACATGAATAATACCCAATGTTCTGCCTTAGCTGGATTCGGCCGTTTGCCAACATGACCTAAGATAGCTAAACATACCAGTGCTTAAGTATACAAACATTATTTGGCTTCACCCATAGAAAGTCAAAACCATTAACCTGTTTTTCCCGTCTTTCCCGACTTTAATTTGTTAGTTACTGTTGTCATACACACCGGGTAGCATGTCGTAGAATGTATTAGTTTATACACCGCATGATCAAATCATCCTTTTAATCTCTCAAAACAAAAGCCACTAAGTCCAAATTTACATCGTGCCTCTGACTTCGATGGTGTATAAATTATAATGACACTATATTTTTTAGGTGATAAAACATTCATCCGCGCATAATACTAACTCCTAATTTGGTCGAATACCAGAAAATATTAAATTCTGTTGCAAATAATGCGCATGTATTCAAATATGCTCTTCATATTTCGATATTTCATACTCAAAACAAAGCATAAATCCAAGATGCATCAGTGCTATAGTCAGACTGGCGTAATTAGTCCCGATTGACATGGTGCATGCCGCGTAAATGACTGTAAACAGAGAGCAATAATATTGCCTTTGCTGCTCTTGAGAATCATTTATTTAAAGCTAGAATAGTGAGAGAATAAACAACTACTGTAAGACGCGAGAGTTAAGGCGTCCAAATGACACAACAATAAGATAAGCCTCCTACATGTTAAATGAATAGGTTACAATCCCGATGAGTGTTACAATAATATGCCATATTTCAAATAAATGGCCAAATAATTACAAGAAAAGCATTACTTTTTGCAGGTATTTGCAAAGATGCGCAGGGAACAATATCAGATACCATATAAAGGAAACGCCAAAAAGCCAACAATATGGTGAGAATACCCGTGACCCGACAAACCCATTACTAACAACAAAAGTGAGAGTAGTAGCGGGGAACCACGGTGTTGATGGCGTAGTACACCCGACGTCGTCGTAGGTATATGATAAAATTGATGTGTGAATATGCATTAGTTTCAAAACGTGACAGAAGCGTTCTGATCCATTCCCTTGAAGTTCTGTTGAGTGTCGCTGATGTAAAAGTAATGGTTTTGTTCCAACGCGACAGTATAATTGACGGTATTAAGGCTACATAATGGAATGATCCGCTGAATAAGCGAAGTAGATGGCTTACACAAAACATAAAAGCTGACAGAAAAGGTTATATGCACAATTAATCATGTGCTACCAATTGGCACGGTCACCAAAACCAGTTTAAAATATCGTTTAATTAACTTCTGAGGCGATAAAATATACGTAGATACAGAAATAGCTAATTAACCATCTAAGATAGGATATCTCTGGTATACTTATAGATCTGAGAATACATGTCTATCAATATGTAGATTAATTTTAGGCATGCTATTGCAAACCTACTGGTTATTCACAAGCATATCTAGCATCAGTGAATGTCTTGCGAATAAAGCAGCTACCCAAAGCGCATTTTTGTAAACACTTTGTGATGCCATATGCTATTACATCGGCGGACACAGCGTCTTAGTATGGCAGAACGAGCATCGACGTGTTGATAAGCTAACTAATTTAATCTACTCGCAATCATAGTTAGCATTTCTGGTGACTTATACGTGTTGTTTGTAGCCGATATGATCTTGACAAATATTTGCTTGGCTTTCAATTAAGCCAATTGTAAAGATTTATATTACATTGGTAAAACGCCGTAGGGAATGTATGGGGCTGATTCATTTGTTTTCAGATTGCCACAATGAAACAAACGTCACATCTTTGTATCGGGACGAACTGCACAACTGATCATCAAAATTAGCGAATACCTATGTGCCCGCTAGAATTGTATAATATGTCATGTAACTCGTCTAAATTGTAAAACTTACTATTGACCAGAAAAGACTTCAGAAATGTTAGATTCTATATCAAGGAATACAGTGACAGGCAGTATGACATTAAGATTTCCTCAGCCCCGTGAAGCTACCGACAAGGACTACGAACATTCATAGTATAACAGTCGACATAAGCACAAACGCAGTCATCATGGAGTTATCCCGCCGTTTCACAATATATGGGTGAATGTGAACTTATAGCATTTGTTAAAATTACTTTAATTTATTGTGTGTCGAGGTTAATGTGTTGATATTGTCGAGTGTATACCAGACAACGATAAACAACCGGTTGCCTAAGGGTGACTTGATCTGGCGATGTTTGTTTATACTTTTGTCTACAAAAAACAGATAGGGATAATTTTAGTATAACATTCATCACTTAGCCGTACTATTAGCGTTCATGCGGCATTTGACTAACGAGTATGCATCCAATATTAAACACCACATTTGCCATTATAAGCTCCGGAGTTAATCGGTTCCGGCGCATATAACCAATTGAAACGACATGTATGGGCTGAAGATATCGCAGATTCTTAATACTGTTTAATCAATTAGCGGCGGCTATATATCCTCTATTCATCACTGCACCTTGTTTGACGTATAATTGGTACTCATCGGTGTAGCAGTGTACGAAAAGGTGATGCAAATACGGGAGCGACGATTATTTTTAAGCGACAAATGGTGTCCAATTGGTCGTATTGTGAGTGCCTTGGTCAATAAGTGCCCGCCGTTGTTAATACGATATGCAATATGCCAACCTGTTGTCGAGATACGAATTCACTCTCAAATTATTTTAACATGTCTCCAAATGCAAACAAAACCAAACCTGCGTTGCAAGTACGTTTGATGCTCTCTCTCACTCCCTCAAATGATATCTGGCCCTACTTGTCCACGTGTCATGCTGCTTAGCAGGATATCAGCTAGCGTTACCAACTCGGATATGAAAGCTGCAATACATATTGCAAAATAAACCGATTCTAACATCGCCCATTCAACAATATTGATACCCATGATGCTGTAGTTGGTGCCTTCCTTAAACACTTGAGACATTATTGACCGAATATATAAATCAATAATTACGACTCTCGTCAGTTATTTTAGCTATAATGATTAGCTTTCGTATTTATCTGCGATGTGCTTGACGACTGGATTTGCCACTGATACAGATATAATTGGTTATCAATAATAATCGGCATACATTTTCATGGCTCCATAAATTCCTTAACATGATGGCTTCCCTTGTTTGACCTGCAGGCAATGTTATATTTTCCCGGCGATCGCTCGTGTGTACAAGGCCAAGTATTTTTGGGCATTGATGTTATATATCCAGTAAAAAATTTCTAGTCTGGTGCAAGTGGTTGGCTATTCATACCATGCTGTGTTACGATCTATCAGGTGTCATAAATCGCGAGCATAATTTCCGCCCCCAGAGTTATCCACTGCATTGCCGGAAATGTATTTATTATATTTCCGGCATAGCTGTGATATTAATCAAGCAAGCGAACTGCTACTCATGCTGGTTATGGCGAACAGAACTCTGTGATCTGCAGGTTGGCAAGTACTGGTCATAAACACGCACACACACACACACACACACACAGTGTCGTTAGGGCCAAGATTTCGTAATCGCAGGGATGTTATGAGTTGGAGTGGATCAGTGTTGTGAAAATTAGGATCGGGTCACCCCGGGGATGTAGGTGGTGAAAACGCGAGGGTAAGGGCAGGCTAGCATATTGGGATTTTCAAACGGTAAGGGTGTGTCAGCTAGGCTAACATCAGGGTAGGGATCAGGTTTGGGTGTAAAAAAGGAAGACTACTGGTGGGGATGGGGAATAGGGGGGAGGGCGGGGGTCTGATAAGAGACGATTAGCTCTCTATCCATCATGACTCGGCGAATATGGAGCATAATTATAGATCTTTCAAATAGTAGGAGTGGTGAATTCAACATCAGGAATATGTTTATCACTCGTCAGTGCCTACGCTCTCTAATAATCTGCAGGTTCCAAAACATTAATGAGCTATGTAACTAAATGCTGTAGCAATTCGATATGATCATTAGTACAGTCAACATTTGCCTTTGCCGGAAATGAACTTAATATTACACGCATTGCTTGTTTGACCGTCACAGTAAGTTTTCTATGTTTAATTGTCATTGAAGAGGACAAAAATTAATTGCGTTCTAACTTATGTACATCTCCTCTTGATGTTGTCTGCGTCGAAATGTACATTCGGCCCAAAATAAATATACTGAAGCACTGGAGTAAAGTGCTGCTTTCAGCTAACATTTAATGTGAAACGGTGAAGTATATGAGTTATTAGTACGTTTAAACATATCATTAAAGAACTTATAGCTGCGCTAACAGAGGGTCAGAGGGTAAGTGGTTAGTACGATTATAAGTGAAACACGTTCCCGTCAACCAGTGGCACTACCGTGAAAGCAGCAAAAGCACATAAAATGATGATCCCAATACAATCCAGACGAATACTGTGGTCCATATCATGCAATGTAACAACACGAGTATAACCCTCGGTCTTTATTACATCGTGTTAACATTAGTTGCTTGATTACAGAATTTGCTTCCATCCCAAAGTGCCTATATAAGGAAACGAGAGATTTAATTATGGACTGATTAGCTTCTTTTGAGGCCGTATAAGCCTTATTATTCGGTATGATCAGATTCAAGGCCGCAGCAAATGATCCTATGGATTCCTTAACAAGCTTTGTCCTAAATAGGTTTCTGGCGAGCTTTATAAGCAATAATTGGCAGAAATATTTCTGTTACAGGTGACAAAACGAAGGTGTGGCGGCAAAGAATATACATCATCGCATCTATATCATCAGATTACCCAGCCAAAGACAGATATACCATTGGAATTGGGGTCGTTGTGTTTGTTTTTGCAGGGAGCGATTAAAGTACAACATAGGTTATTGATGCTTCTTTTGAAGCGGCTGAGTAAGTGAACTCGTCGTGCTTTCAAACGTTCAAGCAAATGTTCATGATATCAATCGATGAATTGGCTAAAATTGTTGCATTAATGGAAATACTTATGCGGCGTAGAAAATACTCGCATCGAAACTTTTTCACAAATGCTTCTGTACAAAAATATTGAGTCATCAATAACGAACATTCCCGAATCAAGCACATTTTAGACTCTATGCAGATATGTAAACCAGATGGTGCAATAAGTCCATGTCTTCACTACAGAGAAGATAGCTTGTAACTACACATGACAACTGTCACATATTTATGCATAAAGCCTGACTCTTGCGAATGCATAGATAACAATAATTGAACAATCTTGTCATCCTTTTCTCCCTACTACATTTCGTCTCTAAGCATTTGCATAGCGAAGGTAAATGAAATGGCATATTCTACAAGCAACATCATAATAGATATCATCTGCTAACGCGTTTTCTCTGTTTAAGTGACGTGCATTCGGTCAGCGGATTTAATATACAGCGGCGACCCAACCATCCAAGCGTCTTTCCATTGACACACTGATTGTCCGCGTTGGTCGTATTGTTCATGAGTTATAATGGTTTATGTCACGCTTATGTCGACCAAATTAACTTGTCAATGAAGGAATAAATCACCATATCCCCCGTACCACCACAATTCCTCCTCCCCCATATTATTGTTTGCATCTAATCTTGTTTGACTGCGCAATATTTCGTCGCAAATTTCCGTTTGGCGCAGTTGGATAAATCGGTCAATCGGTCTTATATCGTGCAGCGAAATCTCGCAGGCTATGTATTTCTGTTCAAGTCAGTTATTCTATGACTTTTTGAAGGCTATGCGGTATTTTCATACTCAAACAGCAGCTCTGCAATAATCTTTCTGTGAATATGAAACATAAATATTGCCAGACTAATGTTATTACTTACATAACATTGCATCACACTGCGTGGATGCAGTTGCTGTTACATAATGTAGCTACTCGCACATAATTAGTCAAATTGTAAGGAATTTATAGCGTAAAGCAAAGGTGTTTAGAGCTCGGATAGCCAATATTGTAAAAAGCGCTAATGGGATTGATATGAGCTTAACAGTTGCCGCGGAGGTTAGTGCTTCCTCCACTAACAAATATAATCCTTGTGATCAAATGCTACTGCTGTTCAATCCAAACCGTTAACCGGAGATCAAACCGACCCTTTACCTACTGCATAAGCCAGAAATATGTGTATCTATCCATTTCGTTTGTGCTGTAATGCTTGTAAATATAAGTATAAGAATAGTTTATCAATGACCACGGCGTGATACGATGATCACATGAGCTTATCATGTATTTCGCATACTCAGTCATTTGTATTTAAAGCTAATCATCGTTGCTGCTATCATACAATGGAACTCTGAAAAGAAACAAAGCAGCGGCTGCCATTACAATAGAAACAACAAGAAAATAAACTCTTACAATCCTTTGTGCCGATTCTATGCGGAATATCTTCATTTGGCAGATCATCACTAGCGCTACTAGAGCTTGACAACCGGCCTATTGTAAGATTCATCTTATCTCCTTGGGTAACCTTGGTCCTTCGACTCTCATCTTGGGGCTTCTGTTAAAACATGCGATAATTGTCAAGTAAAGGGCTGGCTGTGCTCGAAAGCCCTCTTGGTGTGATGATGTTCGCCTATTTTTGTTTTCGTTGAATTGCCGAATTATTTTGGTAAATTGTGAGAGAATATATTCATAGTTATTTTCCATAAATGATAGTCTCGACAAGAGGGGCATCTGACATATTCTAGAATAGACAAATGCCGAATAGCATGATAAAGCGCATGTAGGGTTAAATGCATAAGTCTTTAAAGAGAGCAGCGAACAATATTTTACCTTTCACTTCATTTATAGATGTATCAATCAAAGAACACCCCAGCAGTTGTACAACTGTTTTATTAATAATATACATAATGAAATTGTAATTGTATCTTTACTTGATTACATCATATTCGGAAACCGACTGCATTAATCTACCGATGTTCAGGATTTTGGAGGCAGCAAATAGGTATATCAAAGCTGATGACGCGCTATATTACACACAATCATTCATTGTTGCAAAGAATGATTGCGCTACCTTTTTAAAATAAATTTTATATGATGTATATCAATCAAATATGATGATTTTAATTCTTACATGAACGCGAACCGCGTCTATCTGATCATTGGTTGGTTTGATTTGCGTTAAGTACGGCTGAGAAATAATGAACCAGAAGACTGATGTTGTAAACGACGATGATTCATGTGCGGTCAGAGTTGGATACAAACCACTAACATTTACTTCTCATTAAATGCTCACACAGTACAATAGATACATCAATTCTATCCTTGTAATCCACACTAGGCACGGATGACTGAACTGTTAGTAAATGAGAATACAATAATACAATTATCTCCCCACTGTCAGCTCCCGATCCAAGTTCCTGAGTAGACCTTGCCCGGCACAGATAACTAATATGGCGGATTTCATCCACAGCAGTATGATAGTTATCTCTTCTAACGCACGATAGCAACAACCACCATATACCATGCGCACATGATTGTTCTCGTATGAGTTAATGTCATCGTATTCTTTTATGGGAGAGTCGTATTGTAATCGATGATCATGCTTGCCTGAGATAGCGATGCTTCTTTGTTCCGCAATCGATTACTTTGTGGCGTTAAAGAGACTCTTCAGCCCCATATTTGTTACGAGGTTGCCTTATAAGCTGCTTGGCAACCGCACCGTGGACACCAAAGTTGAATGTTTTCACCCTTTAAGTCTTAACGCGGGGCTGCAGTCTCTGAAAATAGATCCTGCGTAAAACGCGGTAATGCAGCAACAGTATGATCGCAGAGTGCAAGGTATGGGGCTGAACAGCCACTTTAAGTAAGCATTCAATTGTGCTGTTTATTTGTTTATCCCGCTTCAAACGATCGAACATGCTGCTGCCTCCTAAGCTCACTCTACTCCGAGAAAATACATTGCCCTAAGGGCCAGCCTCCCATAAATGTGTTGGCGGTCAAAATACGATGCACATGTATACAAAGTAAAAGTATATCCTACCATATTTCCTTTTCAGCTATATATATCATATATATATATATATATATATATATATATATATATATATATATATATATATATATATATATATATATATATATATATATATATACATATATATATATATATATAGTAGTATAGATGTTAGCGGTACTGGCACACCTATCTCATATGATTATGGCACACCTATCTCATATGGGTGCAACCCAGAAAACACACATATACAGGGTGACTCACATGAGCCAGCGAACCGCTCGCACCTCCCACCACCATATGAGTCCAGCCCTTCCAGCCCCTATGGTATAGGCCCGCACCAGTAGTTAGTCACCATAGAGGTCATTGAGTGATAAATATCTGCGACCGTCGCTGTAAGTTCCATTTTTCACGCGGTTGAGGTCCTGTATAAACTGGGCAACCTTAGCGTTGTTCTTCTCGATACAGTCGGGATCGGGACGAGTGGTTATCAATCTCATCGTAAAGAGCTTCCAACAGTAGAAAGCCCCCGTCGGCCTCTCTGTGATCCCACTCGGTCTTCCCAACCAAGGACCGTGATGCTCCTGTTCCAAGCCCAGGCAACTATTAAACCTCCCGTTCGCACTATAGTCGCCGTCTTCAAGCCCCTCCACCCCCGCCCACCCCCAAGCCACCGTCTCCTTATACTTCTTCTGATCCTTGTGATACACCTGGTTATACGTCTCAGCTCTCCCCAGGTCCTCAAAGGAGCACAACCTGAAAACGCAGTCGACAAACACCCCGATGGTTGCCACCGGACTGTGGTGCAACCCCAACAGAACCTGAGGCTTATACATATTCGGAATCACCCTCCCAGGACTCCTAGTGTAGGGGCACTTTATCTCGAGCAGCACAACCTCCTCAGGATGCCCCAGACATACAGCATCCACTTCAGCCCGCCGGATCGGGAGCACACAAAAGCCATCCGGAGAGTAGGCCGTCGCGCCACCCTCAATATAGATATTATTTCCGTAGACCTTGGTGTCGTACACCTTCTCCAATACCGCAATTGCAACCTCCTCAAAAGTCGTACCCCAGAGGCAGGGTGTGCTAAAGCGAACACCCCCGTTGCTAGTTTTTTCTGTCAGCTTCTTGCTATAGCTGCTGATCTCATTCAGCCGATAGGAGTGCCTCAGATCACATGGAGAAGGCTCCAGATTGAACGGTGCAGTCGTTGGTTGTTGTTTCATACTGTCTTTGTATACATAAGTCTATATATTGAGATCCCCTTCCATTGTGTCCCCTACGGCACTTATTTTTTGTGAGTCACCAATAGATACATAGGTCTTTGTGGCATATTCCGAGAGGTCAGCACCACGCACAGTGCTTGCCGGTTTTTGCCTAGGTCTATAAATACTCGTTTTTATTGACATCTTGTAAATTCAAGAACAACGCTAACAGGTAAGTCGTGGTTATCTAAAAGCCTTCCTTTATTATCGCGTAACTGAACCTTTAACTCATGCACTGTTCCACTAGTGACACGCTTACAGACAGGATTAGCGATGTTCGTGGTTATAATATCACCGAAAGAGCCACCCTCTAAGCCAACAACTTCAAGAAGCGTAGTGGGCGCACCATCTAGCATGTTGTGCGTTGTGCTGACTTGATTGATGTGAACATAAATTGTGTTAAAGATGCTAAAGTTGATGGGCCGGTCACCTATGTAAGTACCTGAAGGAATTAATTGCCTACCCTGACCGTCATCAAGACCCAACATTTTTAACACACCGTCTGATATGCGTGCAGCCCCATTATCAGGAATTGTGAGGGTTATAACCCCATTTGCAGCATTAACCTCTAAACCAAGACCTATTGATGTAATCTGCTGCTGAAGAAGGCTGAAACTCCAGAGACCAGGTTTTAATTGGACAGATCCTCCCTCTCCTGAACTTCTTGACTGCCATTGAATGGTCTCGTTTGATTCGAGATTGTACCAGCCCACAGTATACGTGATTGACCTTAGGCCAACACATAGATCGCCCGCAGTGTTGTCAATAGGTTTTTGCAGGGACACAGCGTCGCCGCTTGGAACATTTGACAGAGTGTGATACATAGCACTATGAATAAACAAGCCTTTAGTTTCAATAGAAAAGCTACATATAAAGTGAGCGGGGTGTATCCAGCCTCATATGGTGTGGGAGATAAACTAACCCGTCAAACAATTCAAGTTGTTCACAATGGTGGTACATTCACTGCAAAGTTTCCTGATCTATTCAGTAACTATAAGGTGCCACCGGTAACAGCGGACAAAGTAGTAAAAGACTGGTTGACAAATCCAATGCAGTTTTGGCAGAACCAGGTAAACTTTGCAGTGTGGTGTGCAACATCCGGCTGCGGTGTGTCATCCCACGACCACCTCGAGGCTGGGATTCCACTCGTGAAAGCTCTATACACCTTTAACCTTTATTACACAGTGCGTCGCCTATTAGCAGAACTGCAAGCGCCTCTACCTCAGGATCATGCCTTTGACCCCTATAACAATACATATGACAAGAGGGCATATGAGAGACTCTGCACTAACTTTGGTGTTCAACCAAACACAGACTGGCGCCAGAAGGCAACCGTAGCTAATAGTGGCCTTGGTATCTTATATGCACATGATGCGTATGGTTACGGGAGTGTCGTCAAGGTTGCTGGTCGAAACGTTCGTTATGACCCTACACGGATGGCCTTTGAGGCGGAAAAGGATACAAAGCCAGATTTTGCCCACGCGAGTAACCTACAATCCTTTCAGGAGAAATTGGGTGCTGTTCTACATCTATCACAGGGACCTGAAGCAGACGAGGCCTGGAGTACATTCATACTGGACACGTCTGAGGGCTTTACACATACCGGCGTTGAGCGAATTAACGACAGCATTCGGACCTATGTCTGGGCCATTCTTAGTGCTCAGGCGCAGACCCGCTCAGAGATACTAGGTGTTGGAACGTCCTTTGATGTCCAAAAACAATTTTAGGCTAACGTTGAGGATGCCATCAACTCCCCAGTGGATATTCCATCATCCATCCGACGGTATCAGAACGTCCTCCAGAATGCCTCCTCAAAGGTTGATTATGTGTTTGGAACGGGCCTGTACATGGCTCCGTCTGATATGA
Organism: Urechis unicinctus; assembly: GCA_034190875.2. NCBI lineage: Eukaryota > Metazoa > Annelida > Polychaeta > Xenopneusta > Urechidae > Urechis > Urechis unicinctus. The sequence goes on from CM067356.1 coordinate 9,581,232, forward strand.
GCCTCGCCATTGGAAACTTTGCTGGGTACAACAATCTGATTACCATTGCAACTGAGGAGCAGCAGATAGGCAGCAATGCTGATGTCAACTCGGTTCAGGTGGTTCCAGATAGAGGAAACTTTGACCCTCCGCCAGATACAGATACAGATATGGAACTCTCCTCTCCAGGGCCGGCCCCTATGGCTGAGACCGGTCTGCGTGGGGCGCACGAGGATGAGAAAACCGCTCTTATTATAGGCGGAATCGCTATAGGCTTATCTGTGCTTTGGTTTGCTACGTAGTAAGTCACGGAGTATCAGGAGGATAACTCCCCCCACCGCCACAACTGCGGCCCATACATGTTCTGCCATCCAACCAGCCACCTTTGCAGCTGACGTAAGCAGCCATGATACGATGGAGCCAATGATTCCTGGAAGGGCAGCTGCTGCCTTACCGGCCAGGCCCTTCAGGACGTTTGCCAAGGAGTTCAGCTGTTTTTTAATCCATTCCTTTAAACCAGGCTTATCAGCTGGTGTCGGCTTTGGTGCCGGGGTTGGACTAGTGCTCCCTCCGCCCGTCAAAGCAACTACAAGGGTCGAGATTGCCAATCCAATCGCAGTGAGTATGGAGGCGATTGTTATACCCTGCTCCCGGAACAGGTCGCGTACACGCTCAGCTAGTGTTGTGTCCTCGTTAAGAAGTCTGTTGATCGTTTCCCTGATGCGGTTAATTTGGGTCCTTAGACGGTTACGGTTTTCAGAGGTAGCCTCAATACGGGCACTCCGCAGGTCCTGCAGCTCTGCAAGCTCATTTGCTTGGAATTTCCATGCTCGACATGCCCCTCCTTTCCTCCTCCAGGCTTGCCATTTTAGCTTTCCGCCGGTCTATATCCCTTTCAATCTCGGTTATCTTAGCTAGGTTATTGACCAGCTCACCCCTCTGAGTCTGCATAGCCTTGTCAAGCCCAATAAGCTCTCTGAGTGGTAGTTCGTTGTCTGTTTGTGTACCTAGGTCTTGGATGGTGTTATGAACGTCCTCTATGAATCCTGTTTCTTCCACACCACCTTGCTCTGTCACAGCTTCGAGGCTGCTCATTTCTAGCTTTGGAAGTGCAGCTTCCGCTTTAGCAGAAGCTTCGTCAACGCCTTGTAGGGCTTTTACTGCTTCTGTGGTTAGTTCAGCGGTCACTCCAAGAGCTCGAGCAAGCGGTGTACCACCGTAATCTAGGATACTCCTAGGAGAGAGGAATTTGTTTGGATTGTTCTTCCATGTAAGAAGCTTCCATTCTCGGTCCCACTTAACCCAAAGGTCCCCTTGTTGAGACGATCTAAACTCCAGAGTGGCCTGCAGCCCATGCTTAGACACTGCCTTCTCCCACCTCTTAACTAAGACTTCAGTTTCTTCTTTGAAAGCCACCTGATCTTCTGTTAACCCAGCAGGCATTTCATTAATAGCCCATGGTGGCATAGTCGAGTACGACGTATCTAAAGTTTCGTCAATCATGTTAGTCTCCTCATCATCAAAGCTAGTCTCATTCCTATCCCCTCCCATAGCCCCTTCCTCCTCTGGGTTGCAAATGCTGGGTTATCAAACTCCATGTCTGTGTGTTAAAGATATAAGTGTAATTAAACATTCAACATGACGAGTACTTACGGACGCAAACTAAACCCACACCGCCGGATACGCGAACCCCTTGGGGTAAAGGGCGTGCGACAATCTGTAGTCGTTACAAACAATCCAAGCACTATTGATCAGAACCAACAACTGCTGGTTCGCTTCCCCAATCTAGGTGCAGAAGACGTCATTGATCCAGGGACAGCACGGCTGGCCTTTACAACCACGCTGACTTCGACTGATGTTAACCGCAGCATTGTGCAAAACTTGGGTCGCGCCGTGGTTAAGAAAATGACTATCAAGATTTCTGGCAATGAGGTCATGTCTATTGATGACAGCGATATGTACCACTGTTACCACGACTTGTGGCGGACAGCACAGGAGAGACAGGGCCTTCAGTACCAGGGCATTGACACATCAGATGATTGAAACGCAACTAAGATACGACTGGGGGCAGGAGACAAGGTTGATACCGAGGAAGAGGACAAGGCCGTAGCTGATGTGTATGGTAACAGGTTCTACGTTCCGCTTGATTTTGAACTCCTCGAGAGCCACATGCCATTCTACCAGAGCGCGCTTAATGACGGACTGGAATACGAGCTCACATTCAACGACTACAACCGCGTGATTCACGCAACAGGCGACACTGCTGCAAGCTACAAAATTGATGGCATCTCGCTGGAGTATGACATGGTTACCCACACAGAGTTAGCCCGCATGATACGCACCCAGTACACAGGTCGACTCTCGATTCTTTATGACCGTGTGCTTCGTCACAGGAAGCTTGTATACAATAAAAGAGATACACTGTGGAACATCAACCTGAACGTGCCGGCTCGCAGCATGAAGGGCATCCTACTGCTCTTTGAAGACTCAGCCAATGTCTCATACGCCAGGAAGACAGAGTCGTTCTACAACCCAAAGATTACGAAGGTCGAGGTGACCATTGAGGGCATCCCCAATCAGCTCTATGCCCAGGGCATGCGTGGCTACCAGCAGTGGGACGAGGTGAAGAAGGCCTTTGCAGCAACGAGTAAACGAGATCCCAGTGTAGCAATAGCATTAAAAGACTTGGCATTGTCAGACGTGTCCCTAGGAGAGTACCTAACCACTAAGTATGCTCTGTGGCTCGACTTAAGGACGAGTGATGACGACCAGCTGCACGGTAGTGGCAGGGCTGTGGATAATGCGTCTGAGGGCATCACCATACAGATCACAAAAAAGGCAGAGGCGGCGGGCGCATTGAACGTTTACATGTATATTGTAATGGATGCACAGCTTAACATTAAAGATGGCAGGTTCGTCAGCGCAGTCTACTAGGTTCACATTTCCAGATGGTCCCTGTTCGGCAATTGTTTGTGGGCAGACAGGATGTGGGAAAACCGCATTCATCCTCGACCTACTTGAAGGGCCCTTCTTCGGTGCCTTCGAGCATATTGTAATCCTCTGCCCTACCATACGTTTCAACGAGGCCTATCAGACGCGGTCATGGGTGTGGGATGATTCAGAGGTGTACGTGGTTGATGCAGGGGAGCGGCTCCATGACCACCTGAGGGCTTTCTACCATTGTTTTAAGGGCGAGCCAACACTGTACATTATTGATGACTGTTCCGCAACAAAGGCCCTAACCAAGACATGTTATCCGAACTGGCCTTTAGCGGCTGCCATGCGCAACAAAGTGTCTGGGTCCTCACCCAAAAGTACAACTCTGTGCTGAAGGACTTACGTGAGCAGACTCGCTGGATGGTGCTCTTTCACACCAAGGACCGTGACTCGTTTGAAGACGCCTTACGTGAAAATGATGTAATTCCAACAAATGAGGAACGTGCCACAGTACGCCAACTACTAGCAAAGACCAAGCACGCAAAACTGCTGCTGAAGACTGATCAGCCTACTGCATATGCCGTCGATTGAAGTGATATTGGCCTTGATAGCAGCCGCTGCTTCAGTAATCAATTTAGGTTTCTTCATCTGGGTAGCGGTGCAGTATTTTGAAGCTCGAAGGTGTATACGTATATTCATGGATCCTGATACCATTATTGCTAAACTCCTTGAACAGGACTCGACTAGCTTAGTGGAGACAAAGTCTGGCGGAGCGGAACCTAGTTGCACCCCTGGCGTAGATATGTCTTCTAAGAGAGATAGGCTTACTGCCGTCATAGCCGGCGGTCAGGCCCGTCAGTACCTTGGTTTGAAGGGCCTTACAATTGACCAGGTTGAATCAATGTCTGATGAAGAGATCATAAAGCTGTATGTGAGATACGAGGCTCGGCTAGGTGCCAGCATGACACGTACTCTAGGTCAGACACTGCTACAGCTGTACTCAGGTATTGCTTGTATGTTTCTACCAATCCCACCAGAACACCAGCCAAGGCTAATTACAGACCTCGAGACGGACCCGTTTGTTGGACACGCGCTAAGCACTGCCACTTGTGAGCTATATCATCGCTATGGTATGTTTTTAGCTCCCTTAACTGCGGCTTTAACAACAGTTAAGCACTGTCAATTTGGAAAAACAAGCACCGAAACAACAGGGGCCGGTGGAGAGGAAGACACCACTTCCGCGCTATAGTATGTGTTTAACTCTGATATAGCATGTGCTTAACTCCGCTATAGCATGTGCTTATATCCGCTATAACAGGTGCTTACTAAGAGCTATCAATTGGACAAATAAATTTAGCAAGTAAACATGGAAGAAACGAACACGAATCAAGGGGAGACAACACCGGTGGAGATAACGTCAGTGACAAAAAACGCTATAAGGGTTGCGGCAGGACAAAAGGGTGCTGCAGCTCGAAAAGCCAATCAAAATAAGCTTCTGAGAGAGCTCCGAGAGGCTAAGGCAGCGCTTACAGATGGTAGAGACGAAGCTGTCGAGCCAATATCAACGAGCAAACCTATGGAAAGGTGGACGTGGCCAACATGGGCTGTGCCTTTAGTTGTCGGCGGTGTTGGCGTGTTGGCATTGTATTGTTACAGGTACCAGATGGTAGCCTCACACCCTAAACAGGTTGTGGTACAAAAGCCTCCAGACGCTCATTTAAAGGATCCGTTTTATATGGAATAAGATGACAACACCAATTACTGATGGAAAAATGCTCGTCAACGCTCTGTACCACGGTGTAGTTGTTTCCTGTATTTCAATAGGCTATGCCAAGCTTGCTAAGATGGCTCTGGGTGGTGTGGTGCCACGTCTTGATTTCACCCCACGGGACCTGGCTATGGCTGTTGCCGATGTATCACTAGCTATGGCCACAAAGGATATGCTAATTAAACAAGGAATCTTACCAGTTGATTTACTGAAGTAATGGCCACACTTGCTCTACTTGTTGGGGGTGCTCTTGTTAACGCCCTTGCATTCTCTGGGAGCAACTTTTTATTCTCTAAATTACGAGGCAGCCAAGTGGACGCGGAACGTAAACGCCATGATATGGCAATCAATCAGCTTCAATCTGCTCAGGCAGCATGGGCCAAGAAGAGAACTGAGTGCTTAGACTTCATCAATGAGCAACTGCGCCGCCAGGGACATGCCGAGCATACTTTTAAGAATGCGGACGAGGCTATGCGTGAGTACGCCCTAATTACGAATAAAACCGTCGACCCACTGGGCTCTGAGCCGCAACTTTCAGACTTCTACGAGCCCTCAGATGAACAGAGGGGGCGTGAGGTGGCGTTCATTATACTGGGTATGGCTGCGACTGGGCTAGTTGCATACAGGCTTGCTAAGTAGGTCATTTGGAGACTCGAACGTTTTCTGTATATGGATCGTCGCATGCAAAAGATCTACTATAGTCCTAAGGGATACTGGAAAGGCATTACAGCTATCAAGAAGCTTGCAACAGAAGCGAGGGTTTCTGAGGAAGTTGCCAGGGGGTGGCTAACAAAGCAAGCTATATGGCAAATCTACCTGCCGGTGCCAAAACACATTCCCAGGCCAAAGTTTGATGTCCCTGTCCCTAATGAGGTTCACCAAGCCGATCTCTTATTTCTTCCTCATGACGTTGTGAAGCGCCGCACTTACAGGTATGCCCTAACATTGGTTGATGTGGCCTCGCGCTACAAAGCGGCTGAGCCATTGACTACAAAAGAGGCTAAGGAGGTCGCAGGATCACTTGAGAGGATATACAAACGAGGACCACTGCATTGGCCTAAACTACTTCAGGGGGACCCCGGACGGGAGTTTATGGGTGCAGCGAATCAGCTGTTAGTAAAACATGGAGTATCAGTCAGGCGTGGCCGTGTGAATATCCATCGAGACCAGGGTATAGTGGAACGCTTTAACCGAACCCTTGCTGAACGACTCTTTGGTCACCAGTATGCCGTAGAGTTAAGGGATACTGGAAAACGATCGACTGAGTGGGTTTCTCGACTGCAGGCTGTATTCTCTGCGATAAATAATGAGGTGACCCGCTTGACTGGAAAAAAACCTAAAGATGCTATAAAGGCAAAACGAGTTGCACAAAAGCCCTCTGCAGTCGTACCAGGGCGCCCTCTGGGGGTCAAAGAGCAAAAGCTTCCCTCTGATGTTGACGTTCGCTACCTCTACCAGCCTGGTGAGGCAGAGCAAGACCACCGGCGGCGGGCCACTGACCCTGTGTGGTCACTCAATGTTTACCGGATTGGAAGCTCTGTCACTAAATCTGGTGAGCCTGTACTGTACTATTTGCTGGATGGACCTCTCCGTGGCTTTGTAAAGGAGGAGTTGCTTGTGGTGCCGTCCGATACCCAGTTGCCGCCAGACGGTATTATCAATTAGACTAATAGATATCTATATATAACAATGGTAGTATTTGACAATAAGTGCCCATGGATATTGCTCGGAAAGAAAGTCCCCTGTAACAGGCCCTGTACGCAAGAGCAAGAGTTTTGTGGATTACACAGATATAAGATAAAACATGGTGTCATTAATCGTCTTTGTACGGGTTGTCAGAAGGCTATAAAAAATAATAAGGTAGGATTGTGCATGGATTGTGGGTTCGATAAGTCAACCACAGTCGTCTTCGTCTTGCCCAAAAAATTGTTTCACAACGGCCTATAGCTGGGGACACGCCAGTCGGCGCCACTGAACGGGGATTCCCCACTGTATAAAAAAAGAAATCTTGTGGCGCTGTCAACAAACATGGTTTGGCGGCTATGTGCGACGAAGCTTGGCACCTTGTCAGATACGGGTGTTTATTGCATAGGTCAAAGTCCGCTCGCTGTATTGTTGTTGCCTTTTGTGTATCAACGAATTCCCTTTTAGACTAATGGAACTGTATAGTAAACATGACTCATAATCAGCGAGCACGTGAAGCCTAAAACGATTATGTTTCAATTCACGGTTTTCAGCCTCCTTATCCACGCTCTAAGGCTGCCCTCAAAGCACTCCAAGTGCGTAATGAATATGACCGTACATACAAGGAGATTTTCGCTAGATTAAAGGCTGGGGTGCGTGCCACCCCTGTCCCCACTGCTGCCCCACGCAGACCAGTCCCTGCCCCACGCAGACCTGTCCCTGCCCCACGCATCCCCACAACCCAGTCCCCAGTCCCCACAGCGCGTCTTGCCTTCAGGAAGACTAAGTGGGCTGTTAAAAACTATTTGCGTGGATGGGTGATGAACGTTCCTGAGTCTCACCCCCTTAGCTCGGACCTTATGATGTTCTTTAAGGGCATGCGTCGGAAGATGCATAAAGTTTTGACTGGTGAGCTGGAAGAGCTAGGTGGAATCAAGTGTCAGTTTGCCCTTAAGGTAAGACTCTCCAAGCACTCAGATGATGACAGCACTGAGTATTTTGAGCCTGTATTGCGTAATAAGCAGCAGGTGGTTCTCTCCCTAGAAGATATTAACGATGAGCTGGACCAGTGCAATGCTAATATCCAAGAGCGGTTAGAGAAGTGGACCAACCGAGGTTCTGGCTGGGAGTTTCAGGCGGTCACAACTCTGTGGATTGATATTGCCAACTACCAGCCATTGAAAGGTGGCTCCTACCTGAAACTGCCGAGAAAGCTGGCGGTAAAGAAGGCAATTAGAAACGTAAAAAACACAAACGACCCACACTGCGTTCTATATTCAATTGAAGCGGCTCTGCACCCGGTTGCCAAGAACCCGCAGCGACCATCGAAATATAACATTAAGCCGCTCTTAAGACTCTTAGAAGGAAAAGGTGTGGACTATCCAACACCTATATCGCAGATTGAGAAGATAGAAAAACATGCTAAAGTAGGCGGCTTGAATGTCTTTGGCTGGGATGGAAAGGCCACCATTATTCACCGTATCAGCAGACAGCCTGGTCCATGTATAAACCTCATGCTGATTGAGGAGGACGGTAGGTTTCATTACACGCAGATCGAAGACCTGAACCGCCTGCTGTATGACCAGAGTAAGTACGAGCACCGCAAGTTCTTCTGCGAGCGATGCTTGCATGGATACACCACTGAGAAACTGCTCCTGGCGCACAAACCTGAGTGCATGGGTATCGGGCAGACTGCTGTGCGAGTTGACATGCCTGAGGAAGGGAAGAACATATTATCCTTCCAGAACTGGCACAAACAGCTTGCCGTCCCCTATCTTATCTATGCCGACTTTGAGGCGCTCACAGTGAAGCTTTCAGGACCTGCGCCTAATCCTGGTAAGAGCAACACGCAGAGAACGCAGGAGCATGAGCCATGTGGTTACGGCTATGTGGTTGTCCGATGTGATGGGCAGACAGAACCCCCTGTGGTTTATAGAGGAAGCGATGTTGTGGAGAAGTTCTTACAGGCTCTGCAGCAGGAGGAGCAAAAGATCAAAGCAGTTCTGTCCAAGCCTGTCCCTATGCGGATGACTCGGGAGGATAGAAGGGCACATAAGGCTGCAACTCACTGTCATGTGTGCAAGAAAAAACTGGGCTGTGATTCTGTTCGCGATCACTGCCATATAACAGGCTTGTACAGAGGGCCAGCCCATAACGTGTGTAACCTGAAACTTCGGCTGAGTCCCAAGACAACACCCATCCCTGTGGTGTTCCATAACCTGCGGGGCTACGACTCCCATCTCTTGATGCAGGGTATAAGCAAAGTGGAGGGCAATATCAACTGCATCCCAAATAACATGGAGAAGTATATCTCCCTGTCGGTCGGACAGTTGCGCTTCATTGACAGTGCACAGTTCCTCCTAGCCTCGCTCGACAAGCTTGTGTCTGCTAACAACCCAGATGCCTTTGCTGTGACGGCGGAATACAAGCCAGACCAGATGAAGCGGCGCTTGCTGCTGCGTAAGGGAGTGTATCCATATGAGTTCATGGATGGCTGGGATAAGTTTGATGCTCCACTGCCGCCAATCCATGATTTCTACAGCAAGCTCTCTGAACAGGGTATATCTGCTGCAGACTATGAACACGCCCAGAAAGTCTGGAACGCGTTCGGTTGTAAAAACATGGGGGACTACCATGACCTTTACTTACGCACGGATGTACTGCTCCTGGCAGATGTGTTTGAAACATTCCGCAAAACCTGTCTTAAGCAATACGGGTTGGATCCGGCCCACTACTATACCAGCCCCGGTGTGTCGTGGGATGCGCTTCTTAAGAGCACAGGGGTGGAACTCGAGCTTCTCACCGATTATGACAAGCACCTGTTTATTGAGAAGGGACTGCGCGGTGGGATAAGCATGGTATCACATCGCCACGCTAAAGCGAACAACCCATACGTGGAGGGCTTTGAGCAGGATAAGCCAGCGAGCTATATCCAGTACCTCGATGCCAACAACCTGTATGGGTGGGCGATGAGCCAAGCCCTACCTACTTCGGGTATTGAGTGGGTGGAACGGCCTGAGAACCTAGAGATCCAGGACCATCCCGATGATGCTGAAACGGGGTATATACTTGAGGTTGACTTGGAGTATCCTGCTGCGCTTCATGACGAACACAACGATTACCCCCTAGTGCCGGAGCGGCTTCTTGTTCAAAATGAGTGGTTGTCAGACTACCAGAAAGATCTCCTAGGTGCATTGGGGAGCACCGGAAATGGAGTTGAAAAGCTGGTGCCCAACCTGCGGAACAAGGAGAAGTATGTGGTACACTACAGGAACCTCAAGCTATATCTGTCTTTGGGGTTGAGACTCACCAATATTCATCGTGCGCTTGTCTTTGACCAGAGTCCATGGATGGAGCCTTACATAAGGATGAATACAGATCTGCGCAAGGCCGCCAACAGCGACTTTGAGAAGGATCTCTATAAACTTATGAATAACTCCGTCTTTGGTAAAACGATGGAGAATCTCCGGAGGCGAGTCGACGTCAAGATTGTGCGCTCATCGGGAA
>CM067356.1:9596105-9601105 GCA_034190875.2 Urechis unicinctus
TAATATCTCGAACCATTGCCCTTATCTATTAACATGCGTTTTGACCATTTCATATACAAAGTTGCTCACAGCATCAGCAATGACCGAACGACCATACTATCTTAGAGTATTCCAGATAGGGTTTTTCTGACAGAAATATGAAATGTAATGCAACTCACTCCGCTTTCCCTGAACATGTATGTTTTAAATGTCGTTCCTATGGCATCATATATCGCAGGAACTGATCATCTATGGTTAGAGAGCGATAACGGGCCGCACTTAAGATTCCTGTCGCGTTGCATAACACCCCATGGGGCTCGTTGTTATCACCAACACGGCACAAAATAGCTATTCGAATAATGATGATGCATATATGAATCGATGAACGGGATGACAGGTGACATACTGCAAATGAACAGAACTGTAGCTAATTTGGCAAAGGTGATATCGCGGTATGACTTATGTATACATTTTTGTGACCTCGAATTCCAATTATACTCAGCACAACATACGCAATTACATATCAAACGTCCTATTAAAAATTTGCAATTGCTCTGGATCAAGCTGTAATCGGGGATGTTCAAACGCGGTCTATTTATATGTGTATAAAAGCATAAATTATGCGGTCCTACTAAAGTTATCTATTTGAAAACCTAGTGTGTCATATTTAAGCTCATATTATTCTAATTTCACCCCAAAATGTAATGAATCGTATGGTGGGGATGATAAGCGATTTAGCAGAAATAAATAAGACTAGTCTGCGTTGTGTAAGGAGAAATAGCAGCTTCCGTGGTAGGTAATAAATGTCTTCCTGCATTCAGCTAAAATGCCGTTAGCAAACCATCTTGATAAGAACAACTAGCTTTTGCTCAATCTTGATGACGAATAGCTGCACCGCAATGAAGGTCGCTAATCCTTTCAATGCTTTGCCGTTAAGAGTGAAACAGCTTGCAACGCTTTTGTTGTAATACATACAAAATTGTAAAATAACTTAGCCACGCTTTGGTATACAGCGGATTTTTTTCTACAGGTGCCATGGTGGTCCGATAAATTAAGCACGCGTGCTTGATTACTTCATTAATTACCTGCGCGATACGAACAAGTTTGTGTTGCATATAATGCATTTTGAAAGCCTAGATGTGGTGCGAGCGGTTTTCTGTCGCAGGAGATTTAGTGTCAGTGATAATGCATTATACTAAAGGTTGATTTTGTGATGCCATAGGATATGTGTAACCGTTATACATAACTGCAAATTGTCCCCAGGTGTGCTCCAAACTAACATATATGTGCCCCGAATAAATACGAATGAAATCAAAAACATTGCTTTTATATCTAACGAAAAGTGGCTGGCAGCTTCACAGCTTATGTTTTCTCACGTCTTTTTTTTTCATATTGTACATTATTCATGGACACTGCGTATATGGTCGTCCTTACTCGAAATATTTGTTACAAAAACCTAATATTATACATATATATTCATATATATATTTATATATATACATATTCCACTACAAGCGTACAACGAGACTTCGATCCTAGAGCAGCCCCTGGCTTAGACGTCTGGGCGGGAGAAGGTTTTGCCGAGATGCTTGTTTGGGCAGTCTACGTAGTTGTCCTCCAACTGGTTCCCGGACCACTCCCGCCTCGAAATTGGAAACGACCTTGTTTTAGATTCGGATGATGTTGCCTCTCTCGGTGGTTTGGATCCAGCTGCAGACATGTTTGCTAACGGAGGCTGTGTAATAGAGGATGATGGGCGGGTCGCTGAACATGGAGGAGGAAATGTTACCCTGCTCTGCGAAACCATGGCCACCAAGGTATGAGACCAGGCTTTCCCTGTCGAGCACGCCGGAAAAGTCTCTGGTGTGGTCGATGGAGTAAATCCCGTAGCCATGGACCGGGAGTTCTTGGAGGATTTCCATTGGGACCTCGGAAAAGGCTATCTTGGCGACGAATAAGGCGGTTGGTTCTTCTTCGGGATATAGTGCCTTTCAAGCTCGTTTGGACTGGTGGTTGGTTCTTTCTCAAACCTGGCGAGAGTGTTTCGGACAACTCCACTACGAGAGGCAAACGGTGTGCTGCAGTGCGATGTAGAGGAAGGGCATGTCCTCGCTGATTGTTTCTATCGCTGCGATCGAGATCTTGGATACAACGTTTTAGGCTGTCCCGTTTTCCCCGGTTGTGCAGAGGACCTTTCCCCGGAAGAAAACATGGTCGCAGGAGCGCAGATAGCCAAATATACAGAAATCGTCTACACATGGCTGGATGTCGAAAAGTGGCTGGAGGTGGGTTTTTCCTTGGTTTACCTCCAGGTAGTCGACTTCGGCTATATCGGGGACCAGGTTGCTGTCGTAGGTGGTTTCTTAGAGGAGATGGGCGGAGACGGCTTTTCCGAGTCGGAGGCCCATGTCTTGGAGATGGATGGTGGTTGCTTAGGTTGCAGTATTGTCGGAAGGCATATTGCATACTCCTTGGGCTACAATAGTCTAAATGGTTGTTCTTTGGCTACCGGTATGTACGAGAAAGGATTTGTCTGGGATCTGGCGGGTTGGTCGAGGTTGTTGGGTGTTGCGTTGGATGCATGGTCGGTTGCTGATGGTTATATCTCTGCTTACCAGACTGGGGATGACGCTAACCTTGACTTATCCTCCATCTTCAATTCTTATAATCTTATTATCCGCCAAAACCATCCTTGAACTTATGGAATTGATCAATGCTGAACACAAAACTGTATAATAATGGGGGACTTGAGCATCGATTTACTTAAATACCAGACTCACGATAAAATCAATGAATTTGTGAACAATGTTTTTGCCAATTGCTTTGTACCAACGATAACTAAACCAACAAGGGTAACCAACACGTCAGCCACTCTTATTGACCATAAATATTCAAACGAATTATCATCCCAAAGTAAGTCAGGAATAGTCATCACCGACTTAGCTGACCACTTTGGAACATTTCACATTGCAATTCACAAAGTGGAAATTGCCGTCCCCCCACCCCCAAATGTGCAGAACCTTTACGCCGGGAGGAATTAGCACGTTCAAGAATTCCCTGGTTAGTTTTGATTTTTCCTGTGTTTATCAACACAAATGTCCTTCACAAGCATATGATCATTTCCTGCAAGAGTATTAAATCAGCTAACGATCAAGCCTTTCCAGTAAAACCCTGGATGACCTCTGGCTTAATCAAATCATCCCGACGTAAAAACAAGCTTAACAAATTGATGAAAATCAAACCAGACATTCATAACACTTACAAATATAACCAATGCAATAACACGTATAACCGAATAAAACGGCAGCAAAAGAAAGACTACCTTGTTAAATTGATTAATGAACATAAATATCAAAGAAACGTGGGCCGTACTAAATGGGAAACGCAGCAAACAATAGTCCAAGATCAATAGTCATCGATAAACATAACATAACAGATAAATCAACGATCGTCAATGAGTTTAACAACTTCTTTGTAAACATTAATTGCCATTTGCATATCTTGCCGGATACTAATAAACACTTTTCCGATTATTTCATTAATAGCCCCGGGCAAAGTGTATTCATTAAACCCGTTAAACCACATGAATTGATTGCACTAACCAACAACACAAAGCCAAAACAAAGTTCAGGGCATGACGACAAAACTACAAAGATTGTAAAAGTAGTGCTTCCCTTGATCTATATCTCCAGCCAATCCCGGACGACGGGTATAGTTCCTGATAAATTAAAAACTGCAAAAGTAATCCCAATCCACAAGTCATCCGACCCATGTCAAATGGATAACTACCGCCCTATAAGCTTATTGCCGGCATTCTCTAAACTTCTTGAAAAATTTATGTACCATGGAATTATTCATTTCTTAAATACTCATAGCATACTATATCAACATCAATATGGCTTTAGAAAAAACACACTGTACAGTTCATCCCATTTTACAGTTACTTAAAAAATATGATATTTCATCCAATAGTTCGCCAAAGAGTATACCGTCGCAGTATTTTGTGATCTTTCTAAAGCTTTTGATACGATAGACCATGCTATACTCATAATGTGTAGACTTGGGATAAGGGGGATAGCGCTTACATGGTTCAAAAGCTATTTAACCGAACGATTGCAATACAGAGAAGTCGATGAACACAAATCCATAATGCAACCAATAAAGAGCAGAGTCCCGCAAGAGTCAATACTCGGCCCGCTGCTTTTCCTATTATACGTCCATGACTTATCTATGTCACGCCCAGCAGATCTTCTCTCGTTTGCGGACGGTACTACACTGCCGACTTCTTCTTGTGAGCTTCTACTCTCTTTTGTACGGCTAATGATGCACTGGTTTTGTGCCAATAAGTTATTTCTCAATACCAAAAAAACTAAATATATTGTATTTAGACCAACTTATAAATCTGCAAACATAAACATAAATTAGCATGTTCTGAAAATTAATGGTCAATGCGTTGCAAGAGTAGGTGCAGGACAACCCGAAGAAGCTTACAAGTTTCTTGGTATATTTATTGACGAGCACCTCTCATGGAAATAACATGTCATGTACACCATCGCTAAACTCTCTCGCGCCCTATTCGCTATTAAACAAGTCAAATACATGCCCCCACCCCCGTCAGCCTTGCGTACTCCTTACTTCACTTTGGTGCACCCATACATAACATACGGCATCCTGACATGGGGTAATGCACGGGACTTATCCAAAAACGCGCCATACGTTACATAAATAAATCCTCCTATAACAGTCAAACAGATCCCGTCTTCAGGCGATGTGAAATACTGAAACTGAAACACTTATACGAATATCACGTGGCCGTAGTTATGTACGAACTCAATAACCACCAATTGCCGTTGTCGTTTAACGACTGTGTTCATTGAAAAAAATGCAAATATGAAATGCGAAATTTCAAACTGTTATATATACCACCCTCTAAAACACATTTTGCAGACAGACTACCCTTGCGTAGTTTTCGCCGTATGGAACCAATGGTGTTCAGATGCCGCCACTAAGTCGTCCATCTC
>CM067356.1:9606105-9746105 GCA_034190875.2 Urechis unicinctus
AATATGCTGAGTCTGGAGTCATAAAGACGTAAAATGGCGACATCAACTATAAGCGTTTGGTGTTGTTGCCACGGGATGATGAAAAGAAAACTTCATTCAGCTTGCATATTATCTCTAAGTTAAACAACTGCAAATTAACCACACCTTCACGACCGAAATATCGATGCTCTGTAATCGATCATGTTTTTCTTATAAGGTGTCCACATTTCCTTTTACGAGAACGATGTTATTGCTTGACCATCTTGAAGCACAAAGTTCTCCACCACTCAACAAAAGCGCTGTTTGTTGAAGTTGCAATGGGACTGAAATGAATAACTCTACAGTAACTCAACTGAAATCGCCTCAAGCCTTTTAATAAACCTGTTGTTCATGCTTTAAATATCAATTCATTGATCGGAAAACACAATGTTTAGAAGCAATACTGACATAAGCAGTTCACGCGCTATATCTCACAATCGCATTCTTTCCCATGCGATATATTTATATAAGCACCTCTATAGCAATGTATGGTACGAGAGAGCCTACTCAGCTGTTGTGATGCATTTGAAGTGTAACATGAACTATGATAGCTTGTCAAATCACTCAGCTATGTATATTTTACAGAGTTTAATACTTCCAGAATTGACCTCTTGTATTCAAAGAAATGACATTTTTAAATTGAGTTCTTGTTTATAATTACATTGATGTTTCATAATCAATTACATGAACGCTGAACAATAGATTATTGTTTGTCGTTTATTTCTTTTTGTAGTAGGTCTACTGATAATTTAATTAAGTGGCAAAGTGAAACACATATTCATGTAGGGCAACGCAAAGTGCAAAACCCGAGGCTTTTACTGTATCCATAGGTTTTAATGAGCACTCTCATGGAGCTTCAATGCAATCATGGCGTTCTGCAATGCAGGCATTATTACATGTTGCTGTACATTTTACTGCTTGAAACGTATCGGCGTGTCGACATTTATTAATGCGATGAGAGCATTGGATAAATCACGTTGTGTTTTAGAACTTATGTTTATTTAAGATTGCAAGCAAAACTCTCTATACGAATGTAAAATCTAATGATAATGCACATACTAGACCGCGTAGCGCTAAGGGTTCGGTCGATATGACATTTCCATTACCATGACGAAGCATAAGGCTTTCACACTTTGCACGCTCAATCTTGCAGCCTTACCATTAATGTTCTGCTTCTCGAATAAACTATGACATAAAACTCGGCTGGGATGCACATCGATACGTATTGTCATCTATTAGAGTCTATTAGGAACAGTATGTCAGAAACGGAGTGATTGATTGCCTTGGCTAGCTGCATCATGAGAAGTTGAAGGGAGGTTGATGTATATACGCCACTAATTATATTTGTAGATTTTATGAACATACTGCTACGTTGCAAGAGATCCTTTAACGACTTCAACAAGGATATTCGGCTACCAACGGCATTCTAATTTTACTCAACTGCCCGTATTTGTTCGTGGCTTCCCATGTGAGCAATGGACTCGATGGTTGTAAACGCCAATGTACCCACAATTGATGTCACCCGGTGTACAATGATATCCGAAGTGATAATGTAATGTACATCTCACATTATAGGGAGGCACATTCTCATTGTGCTGCTGATAAACGTTGCGGGGAAACTTTTACCATGCAGTACTGTGTATTGCAGTTGGCATTTTATTGGAATGAAAAATAGAAAACCCACTTGTATACACATTCACATCCCATACAAGTTTGGTTGAATTGGTTGAATTTAATGCCTTCCGACCCACTAGTTGTGGATACGACGACAATGTGTGAACATCTGACTGGCTGCCCCTTGTTCCGGATGAGCGGGATAAGTGGTGGTCCAATTTCCGTCAGAGCATTCACCGACCAGGGTGTCTACAGTATCGTACTGGACCTCTATTCTAGCGCAAAAGAGATCTACATTTAAATTTTTTATTTTCATGATCACAGTAAAATTCTGAAGTGATAGAAGACAATTAACGTGCTTTTTTTTGTGTTAAGATGGCTTACCAGTAATGAAGAAATATTGATGTCATATCTCGTTTCTGATATTTGTTAGATAAGACACTCTTGTTATAAGATATGGTCTTATGTATACTTGGCGTCGGCACTAAATAAATATTTTCTTCAACCTTCCTAGATGACTGATATACATTTGTTCAGATCGTATGGTAGTACTATGGTATTTAAGTATATACGGCAATGTAACAAACAATATTTTGCATGAGTTAGGTACGACAATGTTTGGCGGCATAGGATTCATTACTAGTACATCTGGTACAATAGTTATGAATCGCACTTCGATGCGTCAACATTCATCTAAAGACATAAGCTTACTTACCATTATGATCCTTTTACATGAATATACATAAATGATATTTGTTAATATCAAAGATAAACGAACGTATAAAACAAATTCAATAGAGTTTCTTTATTTCAAATGTTTAAGACAAGAGAGACAAGATTTCTGTAATTAAGCGTCATTCAGCACAATCGACAGTATATAAGAAAACAACAAGAAAATATGCTATATTTTTGGCCCGTGAACACGAGGTCATAATCATCACACACCAGCACATGCAGAAATTACGTTGTTTAACATATAACCTCAAACATATAACCTCAAACATTATATTAGAATATTCATCAGAACACCTCATTTAGATGGTCGATCAAAGGGTGTCGATTTGGCTTGCGGTCGAGTTGGCTGGGTGTCGAGTTGGTAGTGGCAGGGGTCGAGTTGGTAAGGGGTCGAGTTGGCAAGGTGTCGAGTTGACCAGCATTCCTCCCTCCAATATCAATTTTATAGTGCCTTGTGAGTGTTGCACAGCCTGGTCTGGCATTGACATTTTATGAAATTAACTCTAAATAGGTCTTGCGACCAAATGAATGCAATGCGTAATGTAAATGTGCATTCCGTGCAAAACCTTATACTACATTACAAATAATACCTGAGGTATAATAATCGATCAGTTCGATTGCCACAGTGTCCATCTGAGAGCAAATCAATTCAACATTAACCTTTTGTGACTTATTGTGTTAAGGCCAGGGATATGTTAATGATTATAAGTTAACTAGTATCTTACGTTTCTAGTTCTAAATGAATAACCCACAATTTACATCTTTGTTGTCAATCAGAATGTTACTTGTGCTGTTACTATGAACATAAAATACCATATAGACCATCATGTGGCAATAATTATTCCATACATGGGGACATTTTTCAGCCATAATTTTATATTCAGCAGGGAAACTCATTAAACTCTTAGTTGTTATTGAGATTGTACAATTGAGAGCAACTGATGCAATTTACACTCATGAATGGGTCACAATATTGTGGCTTCAATACTGCATATCCTCACATTTAATGAACCTGCACAACCGAACGTTTTACATTTAGAACTCCATCAGCACCTAAAAACATTGAGATACTAAATTTACACGCGATAATTTTCGCCATAACCAAGGCCAATGACGCATACCCAGCAAACGGTACAGTCTGCTTACACTGTTGTCTACCCATGAACGAAAGTAGACGCTGTCCGTGTCCATGATACAACTCAACGCATTGATCACACCGGTGTTCCTGCAATTAATACATTTTGCTAGTTTGTTCTGACGTTAAGATGACGTTATTCACGTATTCAATCGGTTATCATTACTATTCGTCGCAGTACTTATTTCAATAAAAAATCCGCTAAAATAGTTACAACTGTGTTGCCCATGGATCTGTTCACCAATTGAAGCTGGTCTTCTACATAAATGATATACAGTGAGAATACCTCGCCATTTCTCTATTACATTCGACCAATAAGCCGCCCGTCAGTGAGCCTGAGCACGCTAGAATTGTACCACGGGAGCAGTTGTATGTTTTATTTCTAACTTTAACGACGCAAGAAACGCAGGGAAAGGCCATAATATTCCGTTACGAAGGGATATTTGCTTAAGTCCTTTACTACGCTCATATATAGAATATTCATTAAAGAAATGGTCGACACAAGGAACGAAGGTCACGAGGTCATGTGTCGCTATATTACGATTAACATTCTTCAAATAATTTTATCTACAATGGCAAAACAGTTTCAATGATCAATGTTGTCTTGCGTAGTAAATATTCAACTGAAAAAACCAGACAAAAGATCTCGTTATTTTTTGTGGTCTGTTCATGTGTTCAAAAGAACCCATTTTACTCGGAGGTCTGTCGTACAAAGATGCCATATGGGTAGGCAGAGTTGATAGAAACAAGTAGGTGATCTATTGTGTGAAGTCGATTAGCGCATAGTTATGATGCGTTATCAAGTAATGGGCATTGACATGGCCTTAGGCACGAGAACACTGATATACCTGCGAAGAAGGTGTAATTTTACAAAGACTAGATGCTCTAAATAGACTGCGAACAAAGCATACAAGGTGTGAATTTGACTGCTGCTGTTTACAAAGCAGCTTGCAGTCGTCCACTGGACTCCTGTAGCATCATATCGCCAAGCGCTTTTGCTGCAGCGATGTCATCAGCAACAGCGTCTGCTGAGGCAATGTGTGTAAAGCTCATCAGTAGGTGACCACACAGGCTAGCTAGATTGTATTGACCACTGCATTTAGAAGCGCTAGGGGCTGTGAGGGGCTGCTATGGGATAGAATGTCAGTCAGAGTTCGAATCGTAGATAACTCTGAGTTGCTTGTTCTGCCTGCCACTAACGACATTCGTTCGAGCAGTACCTCTGTGCAGTGTGAGCTGTTGTAATAAGTGAACAAATGAAGTAATGGAACTTTTTTTCATTAGCAATGAAATCAACCAAAGATACTGAATGAAGTGTTTGCTAGACACAATCAGGGAGGCAATTGAAAGACAGTGCCAATCGCTGGCATGAGCATCATTTCGACGTTTGGACAAGCCGATGTGTTGTCAAGATGATCGCTTATTCGAGTACAATAATGAGATTGGATGCGCTTTTGAATGTAAAGTAATGGTATAGGTCAGTTTTTTACAGCTTAACAATGCTAGATTAATGTACATTCAATACGCCATATCAATTATTTGTGTCGTGTGAAGTAGGACGTTAGATAAAGGTACTAAGGTAATTGAATTCGTCGATTCCCATTTACCCATTACTACGTCTTCTATGATTCGTGTTGATTAATAAAGGAAAATGGACGTCGCTGTTGTTCAATATGAGCACATATGTCTGAAACATATATCAATATATGTTTTAACTATAATGTCAACTTCT
The DNA here is from genome assembly GCA_034190875.2 of Urechis unicinctus. NCBI lineage: Eukaryota > Metazoa > Annelida > Polychaeta > Xenopneusta > Urechidae > Urechis > Urechis unicinctus. Next base: position 9,611,340 of record CM067356.1, read on the forward strand.
ACAAATTTGGCAAATTACATTCAAACAACGTTACTATTGAGTAACATTATTTTATCAAATGAGAGGGGCACAAATAAAGATTGCTGCTTATTTCGCATCTTCACTCAGCTGATATTCGATTATAGCTCAAACGTTATCCTCAGCAAGAAAAGCGAATAACTTGCATAGCCATATTTGTTATATTAACGTCACTAGCGAAATAGTATATATACAAACTGTCTTATATCAAATGCTAATACGCTAGTTTACGCGCATTCTCATAAGACCAATGCTTTTAGAAAAGGATCCCTAGACGCATATGCTGTGCAGTTTAGAATGCAACCGATCATGTTAATCAATTGCACTTGAGAAATTTATACCTAAAAGGTGTGACAATAGCGACTGTTGACAGTGCCCCGAGAAAAATTAATTGTCAACGGTTAATTGCATTGATAGTTGTGTATAATATATTGCGCCATCTGATCTGATGAACCTATTTGCTGCCGTCAAGGGATCGAGGATAAATGGATGATTTGCACTAGGATATAGTGTGCTCAAGTACAGTAACAATTGAGATGTCATTATTCAAACCACTTAAATCAAATGTAGTTTAGCATTTGTGATAGTATTTGACAATCGGTGGCATGATGATGTCAGGTGTACTTTGCCGTGATTAGGATGAGGCGGTGGCTTGCGTGTTCTCTGATTGATATACTTATTGTACATCATTTGTGCCAGGCGATGTATCTCTTAAATTAATTAATCATGATTTGAAGAAAGGATAGTATGCTTCCAAGAAACAACAAAGATTGAATGATTTTATCTTGCATTAGATCTTAATGTAGAGCATAACCGAAAAACGATCCTTTGTGATACAGCCGATCTCATATGATAAAATTGTGTTTGAACGGCGGAAGAAATTATAATACACTCACTGTTTTTCAACGCTAATGTGGACGCACAAGGGATAGCCCGAGAGTCATGTTAGTTGATAATATCCCCCTTTCTCTTATTTGAATCCATGACTAGGTACACGCCCACCGGAAATTGGTCTTGTCGCACACTGCCAGATTAGATGAACCAGATGATACGCGATCCAGTTTGGCCATTATCAACGTTAGGAAAAAGGTTTCGTGCCCGTGTATATCATCCGTGGTAGCGACTAATCAGCTATTTGAAACCTATCTTTGTCATGAAAATTCAATTTCTCGCAACATAAGTGCTGTGATTGTGTAGTAGCACGTATTCTTTTTCTTATACAGAGATGTTTGGGGTTGATATCTCAGGACCCAGGGTCAGTAGCAAAACAACATGTCGTATGTCATTCAGTGTCGAAAAGCTGTCAAGTCTTGTAAGAAAAGCCAATTGTGGAACATTTTGGATGTGAGCTTTACCTCACTCTTGATATTAACAAACATGCATGAACGTTTTAAATGCTGAACGAAAATATTTAATCAGACGCGCTTAAAGGGATGCATACAGAGCCCTGGTTTTACTAATTGCGCTAATTGTAACATCGTACGATAACACACGTCACCAATAGGTGTCTGCAGCGGATCATTTGAAGCAAATCTTTTTCGCCGCCACACCCTCGCTTTCTTATCTGTAATGGAAGTGTTTCTACCTTGCTGGTGAAGCTGGATAGAAACCTACTCACAGAAGGACTTACTTAAGAATCCATTGGATTCTCAGCCGCGGCCTTGAATCACATCATATCGAGATATAACACTCAACTGGTCTCTAAACACGGTCATCAGGCCATAATTACATCTAACGTTTCAACTTAAGGATGAAAGGAAATGTAATCTTAGTGCAACGAATAACTAACACGACATCATAAAGACCTAGAAAGATGCTCTTGTTCAGATGCTTTACTGGGTGAATAGTATATGTCTAAAGAACGCGCTGATAACTGTTGCGTTTGGACGAGTAAGTAGTGGCGATCAAAGCTTAGTACTTGTACTTTACACCACACAGTAGCAAGTACTTAGTAGTAGCATGGATGCAGTAAATCCACCAAGAATGCGCATCATATCAATGTTTGTGATCCCAATAAACCTTGAGATTTCATGGTGTAATACTGAGTTAAATCACAAAGTTAGAGTAACCTACAAAAATATTGCATAATATTACGAATGCAAAATCAAATGATTTGCCTTTAATAACAGCAGTTTTCAAGCCAGTGCAATGCAACGCCATAAGTTATCAAATATTAACACTTTCTAAGACAACATTGTCTATTATGTTCCCATCTACTGGGCATTTAACTGCGGTACCTGGGAAAATAACTGCAGAAGTTTGTATACAGAATTTTGCACTTGACGTTCACTGCATTATTGATGAAAACTGGCCATAACTAGACGCGAAAATCTAATTGAGCTAGCTTAGCATACAAAAGAACCTAATTTGATGAACGAATAGTTTCGTGTTCAGCTGCTTGCTCAAATGAAATTCATTGGAACCATCCCAAAGCCTATTAAGGTTTTGCCCGACAGCATCTCCCAAACATATGTGGACTATGCTGTATTCCATCAACATTCAGCACGGGAATAATAATACAATATTTGCAGACACTTATCTGGCAGTTACTAAAATGCGTAAGTATAAATGTTCGCATTTTAAATGTGCTACAGATATGTGCGTATATCTGTATTACAAGGACATTCATCGAAATAATGCCTATGCAAGTATCCCTTTCTCTCAAGTCTCATATCCTATACCTATACGCCTGTTCCTATCGAGATTGAAGGTGATGGGTGTTACGGTTATCTTTGGACCATCACAGAGGGCACCTTTCGTGACGATGATGAATAGATATTGGTTTAATAAGTGGCTTATCCGCCGAGCGCTCCACCCCTATTGAGAATGCATGATGGGCATCATAGTCACTAATTAGTTGCTGACCTATTTGTTCAGGCAACACATGCAACAACAAGATATGATGTTTATTGTTCTACAGAAGGATATTAAATACCCATAGACATAATCTACGTTGTTTGCATTTGTTGATATTACTACTGTTTTTGTGAATCAGATATAAACATTGCTCTCCTATTCAGTATTGGCATTACTGTATGCTTACCATAAATGAATGCAATTGATCAATTTGTTTGCACCATCTTCCATGACTGGTTGATTGCTCAAACCGGAATAACTCTGCTATAGCATAATGCACAGCTTCCAGGACATCCGACATTCGGCTTCAAAGATTAACATTTTGCATCGAAATTGATGATCGACCCTTCTGAAACTATTCCGGTTTCAATTCATCACATTCTTGCTATTCGTACAAAAATTGACCTACTGAGTGTGTCAGGAAGTCGTTGCTCTCCGCATGTAATACTATATGGCATTTGACGCCCGCACGCATGTTGGGTAAATAGGACGCATTTTAAGGCATCTTGCGTCACTTCCCGTCAATAATTTGGGGCTTTCAAGGGTGGTAGACTCAGTATCAGAGGTATTCACCGATTTGCTTCTTACTTTACATATGTAATATGTCAATGTATTTTAGGAACCGTTTCACGCTCGCTCATATATAACCACTGTTATTACACAATCGGTTCATAATACTTTAATTTCTTGAATTTGCCCCAGCAGTAGACGTCATTTATGCATGCACTGAAACACATGTGTTTTGCGTACCACATCCACACCCAACAAACCCCTGGTCTCCAATCATTCTCCGCTTGCCCGTATTCCTAGTTTTTAAAGCCACTACACAGCGCGCATTTCGTAAATTAAAGTTTCCAATTTCCAACACTTGAAGATCAATGAGCAACGTGAAGTATTTCTCGAGCCAGCCTAAGCATCTCATGACATGGCCTACTTATTGGATTAAATTAGATAAATAACTTTGTTACTAATGGTTATTTCATTCTTTTTCCAGCACTCTACCGGGCATATTATTTATCAAGACCAAATTATTTGCAATTGTCATCTAGCAGGCAGTAACGCAATGATGTAGCGTTTGCAAACAAACATATCAGCTAAAGCAAAAAATAAATATCGATGAGACAAAGATTAACAACATATGTTGTGGTTTGTAGCCCATATGTCATCAATAGTGGCGGATTGTAGTGCTCAAATCTAAATGGTCATTGACAATGATGTCCATGTAAATCCCTATTTCATTTTGTTAATCATGATACGATTTATAACAGTATATTAACTTGTATTGTGGCGACACAGGATTGGCGTCATATATAAATATATACATATAGGTTTAGATCAATAGAAGTAATTCCAAAGCACCGGCGAATATAAATTTTAGCCGACTTGCAATTATATATCCAAGGACGTTGATTTTTGAAACACAAGGCCTTAATTACAATGAACGTTATAGTTTAAATAAGAACAAACGATATGTTCCTCAGTACTACACTGATCTTGTGCCGATATCGTTGTACCATTCGTATGATGCAATCATTGACGATTATATGCACTGAAACCAAACGTTAATCATTATTGAGTATTTACCTTAGTCTCTTCCTGACTATATACTGATTCTAAACCTAAATTACATTGCACAGAACGTCGTGTTTAGCTGCATAGTTTGCCTTGACATATGGCCGTACATACATTTATCAATAAGTACTATGGCTTCATGTGTGCGTCTAAACTGTGACTGGATGGATTGATTACATCCGGATAACGCAGTAGCATCCTACGTTGCAGCCTCGACTTACCAAAACCGAATGTTATATATTAAAGCCACAGTATTGAAATATATATTACCAGACTTACCATAACGAACCATGTTATCCGTGCACATTATTGGCGTAGGCCTCGGCACAACGTAACAGCTAAACAGTGTCAAATGTTTTTGCTACTCGCTTCGTTCATGCAATGTATATTACTCGGTGGTGTTAAAATTGTAGGTGACAAAACATCTAAAATTAATTAATCATAATTGGAAGCCAGGGTAGTATGCTTCTAGAAAACAACTAAGATTGATTAATATTGACTTGCACGAGTTCTTAATGTAGAGCATAACCGTAAAAAAAAGATCCTTTGTGATACAGCCGATCTCATGTGAGACAGGAAATTGGTCTTGTCTCAAACTGCTAGATTAGATGAACCAGATGATAGGTGATCCAGTTTGGCCATTATCAACGTTAGGAAAAAGGTTTTGTGCCCGTGTATATCATCCGTGGTGGCGACTAATCCGTTATTTAAAACCTACCTTTGTCATGAAAATTCAATTTCTCGCAACATAAGTGCTGTGATTGTTTAGTCGCACGTATTCTTTTTCTTATATAGAGATGTTTAGGGTCAATATCTCAGGACCGAGTGTCAGTAGCAAAACAGCATGTCGTATGTCATTCAGCGTCAAAAAGCTGTCAAGTCTTGCTACAAAACCCAATTTTGGAACATTTTTTAGTTATATAAATTTATGTGAGCTTTATCTAACTCTTGATATTAATAACCATGCCCGAACGTTTAAAATCCTGAACGAAAATATTTATTCAGGCGCGCTTAAAGTGATGCATGCAGAGCCCTGGTTTTACCAATTGCGCTAATTGTAACATCGTACGATAACACACGTCACCAATTAGGTGTCTGCAACGGATCATTTCAAGCAAATTTTATTTTCGCCACCACACCCTCGCTTTCTTAACTGTAATAGAAGTTTTTCTACCTTGCTGGTGAAGCTGGATAGAAACCTACTCACAGCAGGGCTTACTTAAGAATTCATTGGATTCTCAGCCGTGTCCTTGAATCACATCATATGGAGATATAACACTCAACTGGTCTCTAAACAGGGTCATCAGGCCATAATTACATCTCACGTTTCAATAAAGGTACTTAAGGATGAAAGGAAATGTAATCTTAGTGCAACGAATAACAAACACGACATCATAAAGACCTAGAAAGATGCTCTTGGATAAATCGCTGATAACTGTTGCGTTTGGACGAGTAAGTAGTGGCGATCAAAGCCTAGTACTTGTACTTTATACTACACAGTAGCAAGTACTTGGTAGTAGCATGGATGCAGTTAATACACCACGAATGCGCATCATTTCAGTGTTTGTAATCCCATTAAGCCTAGCAATCCCGCCGTGTAATGCTGACTCAAATCACAAAGTTACAGTTACCTACACAAATATTCCATAATATTACGAATGCCCAATCAAATGATTCGCCTTTAATAACAACAGTTTTTAAGCCAGTGCAATGCATCGCTATAAGTTATCAAATATTAACACTTACTAAGACGACATTGTCTATGTTGTTTCCATCTTCTGGGACTTTAACTGAGGTACCTGGGAAAATAACTGCAGAAGTTTGTATACAGAATTTTGCACTTGACAGTCACTGCATTATTGATGAAAACTGGCCATAACCAGACGCGAAAATCTAATTGAGCTAGCTTAGCCTACAAAAGAACCAAATTTGATGAACGAATAGTCTCGTGTTCAGCTGTTTGCACAAATTAAGTGCATTGACACCAGCCCAAAGCCTATTAAGGTTTTGACCGACAACACCTCCCAAACAGATGAGGCTTATTCTGTATTCCATCAACATTCAGCACGGGAATGATAATACATTATTTGCAGACTTTATATCTGGTTGTTATTACAATACGTGAGTATAAATGTTCGCATTTAAACACCTCAAAGGTTAATCTAGTAGTTAAGAGCCTGATTTATGCTGTTGATGCCAGCCTCATTTTGAATGTGCTACAGATATGTGCGTATATCTGTATCACAAGGACATTCATCGAAATAATGCCTATGCAAGTATCTCAAGTGTCTATACGCCTGTTCCTATCGAGATTGAAGGTGAAGGGTGGTACGGTGATCCTTGGACCATCACAGAGGGCACCTTTCGTGACGATGATGAATAGATATTGGTTTAATAAGTGGCTTATCCGCCGAGCGCTCCACCCCCATTGGGAATGCACGATGGGCATCATAGTCACTAATTAGTTTGCTGACCTATTTGTTCAGGCAACACATGCAACAACAAGATATAATGTTTATTGTTCTACAGAAGGATATTAAATACCCATAGACATAAGCTACGTTGTTTGCATTTGTTGATATTACTACTGTTTTTGTGAATCAGATATAAACATTGCTCTCCTATTCAGTATTGGCATTACTGTATGCTTACCATAAATGAATGCAATTGATCAATTTGTTTGCACCATCTTCCATGACTGGTTGATTGCCCAAACCGGAATAACTCTGCTATAGCATAATGCACAGCTTCCAGGACATCCGACATTCGGCTTTAAAGATTAACATTTTGCATCGAAATTGATGATCGACCCTGCCGAAACTATTCCGGTTTCAATTCATCACATTCTTGCTATTCGTACAAAAGTTGACCTACTGAGTGTGTCAGGAAGTCGTTGCTCTCCGCATGTAATACTATATGGCATTTGACACCCGCACGCATGTTGGGTAAATAGGACGCATTTTAAGGCATCTTGCGTCACTTCCCGTCGATAATTTGGGGCTTTCAAGGGTGGTAGACTCAGTATCAGAGGTATTCACCGATTTGCTTCTTACTTTACATATGTAATATGTCAATGTATTTTAGGAACCGTTTCACGCTCGCTCATATATAACCACTGTTATTACACAATCGGTTCATAATACTTTAATTTCTTGAATATCCCAGCAGAAGACGTCATTTATGCATGCACTGAAACACATATGTTTTGCGTACCACATCCACACCCAACAAACCCCTGGTCTCTAATCATTCTCCGCTTGCCCGTATTCCTAGTTTTTAAAGCCACTACACAGCGCGCATTTCGTAAATTAAAGTTTCCAATTTCCGACACTTGAAGATCAATGAGCAACGTGAAGTATTTCTCGAGCCAGCCTAAGCATCTCATGACATGGCCTACTTATTGGATTAAATTAGATAAATAGCTTTGTTACAATTGGTTATTTCATTCTTTTTCCAGCACTCTACCGGGCATATTATTTATCAAGAACAAATTATTTGCAATTGTCATCTAGCAGGCAGTAACGCAATGATTTAGCGTTTGCAAACAAACATATCAGCAAAAGCAAAAAATAAATATCGATGAGACAAAGATTAACCACATATGTTGTGGTTTGTAGCCCATATGTCATCAATAGTGGCGGATTGTAGTGCTCAAATCTAAATGGTCATTGACAATGATGTCCATTTTGTTAATCATGATACGATTTATAACAGTATATTAACTTGTATTGTGGCGACACAGGATTGGCGTCATATATAAATATATACATATAGGTTTAGATCAATAGAAGTAATTCCAAGGCATCGGCGAATATAAATTTTAGCCGACTTGCAATTATATATCCAAGGACGTTGATTTTTGAAACACAAGGCCTTAATTACAATGAACGTGATTGTTTAAATAAGAACAAACGATATGTTCCTCAGTACTACACTGATCTTGTGCCGATATCGTTGTACCATTCATATGATGCAATCATTGACGATTATATGCATTGAAACCAAACATTAATCATTATTGAGTGTTTACCTTAGTCTCTTCCTGACTTTATACTGATTCTAAACCTAAATTACATTGCACAGATCGTCGTGTTTAGCTGCATAGTTTGCCTTGACATATGGCCGTACATACATTTATCAATAAGTACTATGGCTTCATGTGTGCGTCTAAACTGTGACTGGATGGATTGATTACATCCGGATAACGCAGTAGCATCCTACGTTGCAGCCTCGACTTACCAAAACCGAATGTTATATATTAAAGCCACAGTATTGAAATATATATTACCAGACTTACCATAACGGACCATGGTATCCGGGCACATTATTGGCGTAGGCCTCAGCACAACGTAACAGCTAAACAGTGTCAAATGTTTTTGCTACTCGCTTCGTTCATGCAATGTATATTACTCGGTGGTGTTAAAATTGTAGGTGACAAAACATCTAAAATTAATTAATCATAATTGGAAGCCAGGGTAGTATGCTTCTAGAAAACAACTAAGATTGATTAATATTGACTTGCACGAGTTCTTAATGTAGAGCATAACCGTAAAAAAAAGATCCTTTGTGATACAGCCGATCTCATGTGAGACAGGAAATTGGTCTTGTCTCAAACTGCTAGATTAGATGAACCAGATGATACGTGATCCAGTTTGGCCATTATCAACGTTAGGAAAAAGGTTTCGTGCCCGTGTATATCATCCGTGGTGGCGACTAATCCGTTATTTAAAACCTATCTTTGTCATGAAAATTCAATTTCTCGCAACATAAGTGCTGTGAATTTGTAGTCGCATTTTTGAGTTATATAAAAGTGCTGTGAGCTTTACCTAACTCTTGATATTAACAAACATGCCTGAACGTTCAAAATGCTGAACGAAAATATTTATTCAGACGCGCTTAAAGGGATGCATACAGAGCCCTTGTTTTACCAATTGCGCTAATTGTAACATCGTACGATAACACATGTCACCAACTAGGTGTCTGCAGCGGATCATTTGAAGTAAATATTTTTTCGCCGCCACACCCTCGCTTTCTTATCTGTAATAGAAGTTTTTCTACCTTGCTGGTGAAGCTGGATAGAAACCTACTCAAAGAAGGGCTTACTTAAAAATTCATTGGATTCTCAGCCGCGTCTTTGAATCACATCATATCGAGATATAACACTCGAATAGTCTCTAAACAGGGTCATCAGGCCATAATTACATCTGACGCTTCAATAAAGGTACTTAAAGATGAAAGGAAATGTAATCTTAGTGCAACGAATAACAAACACGACATCATAAAGACCTAGAAAGATGCTCTTGTTCGGATGCATTACTGGGTGAATAGTATATGTTTAGATAAATTGCGGATAACTGTTGCGTTTGGACGAGTAAGTAGTGGCGATCAAAGCCTAGTACTTGTACTTTATACCACACAGTAGCAAGTACTTGGTAGTAGCATTGATGCAGTTAATACACCACGAATGCGCATCATATCAGTGTTTGTAATCCCATTAAGCCTTGCAATGCTGACTTTAATCACAAAGTTAGAGTAACCTACAAAAATATTGCATAATATTACGAATGCCAAATCAAAAGATTCGCCTTTAATAACAACAGTTTTTAAGCCCGTGAAATGCAACGCTATAAGTTATCAAATATTAGCACTTTCTAAGACGACATTGTCTATGTTGTTTCCATCTACTGGGCCTTTAACTGCGGTACCTGGGAAAATAACTGCAGAAGTTTGTATACAGAATTTTACACTTGACGTTCACTGCATTATTGGTGATAACTGGCAATAACCAGACGCGAAAAGCAGCTGGAATCCGGAAAGCCGATATTAAGTTTTTGGTACGTTTATATACATCGCATTCTCATGCCACATTCACAAATAATGTTTCTCTAAAACAGCCTCCCACTGCAACTATATATAAGCGCAGTGCTATACTTTTGATGGCACCCTACACTATGTTTTATCGGGCTGGTTGTCACTTCGATTAATAAACAATGCCAGAGCGTAACATGCATCGCAATGCTATCTATTTCTGCATAGGCATAAACACAATTGTTTGCATGGATTATACAAGATTCCTAGGAACAAACGCGGTTCACTTCCATAATAAACATTCAATTGCTATATATATTTATATATATGAATAGATATATATATATATAGATATATATATCTATATATATATATATATTATATAGATATATATATATATATATATATATATAGAGATATATATATATATATATATCTCTATATATATATCTCTATATATATATATATATATATATATATATATATATATATCTCTATATATATATATATATATCTATATATATATATATATATATATATATCTATATATATATATATATATATATATATATATATATATAGCAATTGAATAAGTTCCGGTTTATTAACCAGTCGAATTTGCAAGGATCTTGTGACCAAACGCAAATATATATAAATTAAGCTCAAATTGATTTGTGGCAAATCCTGATTTATTGCAAGTTGATCCTGGGATGAGGAACATGGCGCTTAGTTGGACAATGTGCGGGATACACGTGTACAAAACTGCATTCGTAATTATGGATATGCCATGTATATTTTGCCGTCTTGCTCAGCCTATGGGATTCCTTGTCTAATTGTTCTCCTTTACATAGCGCAATTACAGCCATGTCAAAATTGATCGATATCGCACATAATCCGGTACTCATGTTGAAATAAATTGAAACTGTGCATTTTAACAGACAAGCTCTAATCTGGACACGATTTCAAATAATTACGGATAAAACACGATTCCCAGCAATTCCGGTCACGAGGAGTCAATAGAAAGTGGCTAAACTGTTTTAATTTCTAGAATTGAGGACCTGTGTATATTTTGCTCATTATGCACACTTAGTTTGGATACAATAAATAAACAGCAGTAAAACCGCTACCAGCGCCGAGATGCTCAAAAACTGTTGCATGTTGTGCAGGAAGAGCTAAAACTTTTGCGAATGAAGATGCGTCTAAGAGGTTTAATGCTAACCATACAAAGTCAATTATGGTCAGTGATTTACTTGAGCAGAGATATAAAACCATGCATGTCGTATCAAATACAATAAACCAAGCGAATTGCGCGGTTAGTTTACGGTCAGAACCTTACATATCATGCGACACGTGTCGTGACTTTCGTGGTGTATAAGGATGGTAAGATCAATGTCCTTGGCTTGCAAGATAAATGACTGCCATTTCTATGTGCTTTCATGTACGTTATCGTACCAAAGTGCTTGTCTCGCACTACCAGTGGAAGAGTAGTCATGAAAACAACATGAGATCGTGTACATAATTGAATGCTTGCATTCGATATCTGTGATTTAATCCCATAAGTGCCAGTGTATAAACGTTTAACGCATTGCGCCGTTCACTTATACCACATTAAGACAATAGAATAGGCTGGCAAGCGTTCCTAATCAATGATACAACTAGCTGCTGCAGATATTGTCTGGAAGATATTGATTGTGTAACGGTTTTTGTTATGGTGAGCTGCTAGAAGCATCTTCGTCAACTCTGACCAAAATTTTTTTTTCTGCATTAAATGAATAAATTACGTACATTTTTGATTGTTTATCATTACAACTCACTACAATATTCATTTGAATAAACAAATTCCTGTCACAGCAGCAACAGTTATAACTCTGATACTCGCAGCAGAAGAAGCAGAAATGTACTCATGATAAGTCGTAAGCAGATGATTATTGGTTAAATAAAACGCAAATGTGGATCTGTTAACCAATTGAAGCTGGTCTTCTTCATTAACCATCAGTAGCGTATTTTGCATTATAATGAACCACAAAGTGGCCCGCTAGTGGGCACGCTAGACCTGTTCCTCGGATGGAAATTGTATGTTTTATTTCTAACCTTAACGAAGCAGAATGAGACTCGAATCGCAGAGAGGGGCCATGATATTCCGTTACGGAAAATAATTTGGTTTGGGTCCGTAACCAGGCTAAGATATCAAACATACGTAATAGAAATGGCTAACAGGGAACAAAGGCCTTGAAGCATCATCACCTGGGTGCCCCAAAGCAAAATGCGCATTTGAAAACAAAGACTGTTGCATATTCAATTACCCTTTACAGTTACCTTTGCTCAAGTGTAACATATTGGGTAGTTGCATAACACTACAAAAACAAAAATTTCAGAGGGCATAGCAAATTAATGCATATCCAATAAATGCGAATTATTTTACCCAGCGAGCAGTGACGAATTTGTTCTGGTGCCTCATCTGCCTGTTACTCTCTACCTATATTGGAGACTCAAGTGGTGTTATTGGAAGTACTTTTCCATGTTTCCAAATAATTGTATCCGCAATGGCACAGCAGAATTCATGATCAATTTGCTATTTACTAATACGGTGCTGTTGCCGCAAATACTGTTATTTTAAAAGGTTTTATTAACGCGAATCAGGTCAAACCGCGGGGATTGCGTTCTGTCGCTTCCCAGCCATTAGTTGTTAAAATAATATTGCGGTAGAACTCATAGTCGCTTTTGCCGGATAATCATCGCTAGTCAAATTACATCTATACCAGCCTGTTTTAAATAGCGATAACATACGTTGACCTCAAGATCGCTTCCCTGAGAGGCTTGGGTTAAGTGTTAATACGCGTTTTAGCTCTGTCTTTGTCAAATTTTAATACCACCATTTCCAAAAAGTCTAAGACATTAATAATAGGATAAGCGGACACAGGTGCTGTGCATATTATAATAGAACCGATTAAACAATAACAAAACCAAAGATAAAGAATTATTGGCATCAGGACATAGTGTACTCATGTACAGACACAAGTGAGATGTCATTGTTTAAATCACCTAAAACAAACATTGCGTAGCTTTTGTGGTGGTATTAGACGACCGGTCGCATGATGATGTTAAGTATATTTTGTGCGCGATTACGACGGGATGGGGGCTTAAATGTGGTATGATTGATATGATTATTGTACCTCATTGGTGCCAGGTTAATTGTCTCTGGGATGAAGTAATCATGATCGGGACACACCTTTGGGGCCACTCTAGTTCCCCTCGATTCGCTGATCATTTGTTACCAGGTTGATCGAATAGTGAGCCTATATGTCTGATGCGAAACACCTGTTTTTCCATAACATGATAGATATCTGGAGCACAATCAGCCTGTTACACATCATATCGTTGCCCGACCAACTGATATTGATCGCTGTGTTATCGCAATGACAAAAAGCTATAAATTATTTCGTTGAAGACGTTATGAATCTAAGACTACGTGAAAACCCTGAACTAAACTGTTTTAGCTAGAGTGGGTAGTGCAAACACACAGATGCTTAGATCGATCAGCTAACTTATCTTGGGCAGATTATCTTCATTTATTGTCTGATTGTTCTTTCAGCCTGTTAACTCAGTATATAATAAAATCGGTATTTACTTGTTGCGCTGTATAGATACTTAATGAAGAGTGAAACCGACGCTGCTAGATTATATGATATGTGGTGGTGACAAATCACAACGTATATGCCGTGATTTTCCAGTCGCATGTATGTTTTTTTAGGAGAAATGTTTGGAGTCGTTATCTCAGAACCCAGTTTTTTAAAAAGACAGAATACAAGGGCGTCTGCAGAATGGACAACTTATCTTATCACCTCGGATAGATTCATAACTAACTAATTGGTGTAGTTTGTCATTCAGCATCACATCATTATTAAACATCATTCTCCGTATCTTAGTGATTAAACGACCTCTTTTCGATCAGCGCTAGTGCTGCTTATTATATTTCAGCGAAATCAGAAGACATGGGAGCAGCGATACTTTTAATTTGCTTGCGATTTAACCATTCATTCTTTGAATATTTGTACCAAAGCACAGTCACCATTAAGTTTATAATGGTATTCTTGCCGTATTTCAGCCGTGGAAAACAAATTCTTTAAGTATTGGCATTTTTCGATTTACATAGATATGTGTTTACCTTCACTTGTGATATTAACAACCACGCCTGAACGCTCAAAACACTGGCATAGCATGCTTCGAGAGAAGCATAAATTACCCTTCTTTTTCCGAAAACGCTAATTGTAAAGTCGCACGATAGTTTTCCACTGCCAATTAGTTGTCAGCAGCAGGATGGTTTAATGCATTCAGGTTGACGCTATCTTATCTGTAACAAAAGTATTTCTACTTTGCGGATGAAGCCCCGACTGAAACCTACTTGTAGAGGAGCTGGTTAAATAACTCGTAGGATTCTGCGCAGCGTCCTTGAAACGCGTCATATCGCGATATAACACTAAAATGGTCTCTGACCAAGGTCGTCAGACCATAATTACATATAACGTTTCCGGAAATCATATCTCAGTGCAACAAATAGCAAACACGACATCATAAAAATATTCATGTTGCGATAGTATTGTGTTTAAACAGAATAATTTTGATTCGCTTCTCTGGATTTGGGCATCAACGGGTTGATAACTGTCGCTTTTGGACAAGTACATACTGGCGATCAACGCTAATTGTATACAACTCAAACCACACTAGCAACTGAATAATTAATGGTTAGTACCACGGATACAGTCAGTGCCTTATCAATGTGCATCATGACTTAATTCGTGATCAAATCAAGCTTCAGAGACCCGGTGTTACCATGCTGAACAAAAGGTCTTAATTTATCATGACACAAATCTTATAACCTTCTGCTAAATTACACTCAGCGGCTTGGGAACATCAAATACATTTAGACAATGTGTTGAAAGCATACATGTCATAGGTAAATGCACAAGCTGCTGTTTTCATTCCTATAAAAATGTGATCTTAATCACCGATGCAAGATGGGTGTATTCACTGATCAATGATTGGAGTTGAATCTAGAGGCGATTCTCAAAAACGATGCATAGTACTAAAAGGTGACGCGATGTTCCCTTAATATGGATTTCCTTGATGTTCACCAATCGCGTTGTTAACATCGGATAAGTGCTGTCGGTAACCTTATGGTCATTCCCTGCCGAACATATATCGAAAAATATAAATATTGTCGTGATAGTTTCAATTGACCCGATTATTGTTCGTAGATTGTGCCATTTCATTAAAATGATTTTACAGCAGACATATAGGCGGTGTATCCGCACTAAAAAGTTGTGCTCGATTGAATAACTTCCATGTTGACACTAAATTGTCACAATGCAGCACCCGAGCCTGATCTCATTGTACGCAATAGAAGTCATTCCCACATGCACTAGTACACATACGCATTGCGTACACAATCAACACCCAACCAACCCTCACTCTCTATTGTTTCGCCACCCTGCGCTCCTCGGCATGCCTACCGTTAACACCATTACGCCGCCCGCATTCGCTAATTAAAGAGCAGGAAAATGTGTTTTGCACGCCAGTCTAATATCGCCAAGTTCAAGAATTAAATGAGATATATGGCTCTGTTGCCATTTGCTATTTCATTATTTATAAAGTACTCAGCAAGGCATATAGTTTAGAATGAGAAATTATTTGCAACTGTCATCCGGCAGGCAGTAAAATAATGATGCAGCGTTCGCAGACAGAAATATCAGCTGAAGCGAAGAAATCAAAGTATCTGTTTAGTCACATCTTGCTGTGGTTTATAGCCCATGCCGTCAGTGCTGGCGTCATTAAGCAGTTGTGCTAAAATCTAAATGCTCCTGTAGAGTGATGTCTATGTAAATCTACATTTGGTTATGGAGTTTTGTACAACTGTCCTGTTTTGCAAATCACACTTCGGTGTATAATAGGCGTTGTAGCCGTCAGTGCTGGCGTCATTAAGCAGTTGTGCTTAAATCTAAATGCTCCTGTAGAGTGATGTCTATGTAAACCTACATTTGGTTATGGAGTTTTGTACAATTGTCCTGTTTTGCAAATCACACTTCGGTATATAATAGGCGGTGTAGCCGTACATATCAACTTTGCTTAAAGCCTTCTCCTTGAAGCAACAATTCGGACAAAATATTCGAATGTGGAAGAGGTCATGTAAAAATATTCCATTGTTAAAGTACCTCTCTTCTTACCTAATTCCTTACCGCCTCAGCTAATCGTCAATAACATACATGACACAAGATACTCGTTATAGACTAATGCGCTATTCGACCGAATATGATTTATTTATATTGCATGAGGAACTTCTGCCAGCGGGAGGGCGTTTTTGTGCTTCAGCATGTTGGGTCACGAAGGTGGTAGTGTGTTCTGCAATAAAACTGGCCGCTTAAGAGCTAAGTATAATTGTATTCCAACGATCTGAAATAGTATTCCTACTACCCGTCATTAAATACGGAAATACTCATAAAGCGCACCTCTGCTGCTTAATATATCCTTCCATGATGTACAAAACCAGCCGTACACGCAGCATGACTGCGCTTCAGGTTGGAGTGAATGGTCATATTCACATCTGACACTCTCCCATTCGTTGACGAGGGTTAAACCAGAAGCGCCCAGCGATGCTTCGTTTGGACATTTGCTAATACCTCAATTATTCGTTATTACCTCAGTACCTACATCTACTGGTACTTTTATGGGCATTGATATAAATAAGTACATCGTCTTCACAGTTAATGACAAACGGGGCCAGTAACGTATTAAACGGAGGGAGGTGACAAGCCTTGTAATCATCTGCATGAACAACTATTTATATAAATAAGGGCATCTTGGTCACTCTTTTGAATAGGCAAACAAATATAGGCTGTGCATATTATTATTAAAAAGACCGAACACGCTGTTGATAAACAATATTGATAACTACCACATGCATGCTATCATATGGTAATCTTTATACTGTTAGACTGTTATGCTGTAACACAAGCACGTTGATAAAATTTATCACCAATCACAAAGCATTTGCGTTCGGTTCATGCTAAATTTTAAGAAGACCGTGCCACTGTAATAAGCTAGATCTGGCGAGATGATAATAGGCTGAAAACACAAGTGTCAGAGGCTGAAGGATTCTTATCGAGACAAGCATTGATTATGAAACGCGATCGTCTTAAGTATCGTAAAGACACTTACTTATTAAACCCAGCACTAGTAAACTCATAGTGACTCTTGTCTACACGGAACATTGTGTTTCAAATGTAAGCCCCTTTTCATTCAAGTGCAATTTGCCTTATTGATAGCTAGCAAATTCATGATCTGTGTTAAAAGTGAATATCGAACGGAATTTGCTATGCTACCGCATTGATATGTAAAAAGGTTCCGCATAATAATTTGGCAACGGATGTAAGATAAGGGCTATGCTCCCATATGCAAATTCATGGGGCCGTAAATGGTACGGACGATATTGCATAATACGAAGCAATGTCATTTGATCAACTTATGAGAGCCCGATTTGAGTCTGTTTTGAGTATTAATCATTCAAGCATTCTTCTTTAGCTAAGTTCCTCCATAAAATGCTGGAGCAACATCAGGCAAAGCTATCAAAGTTGTTTACTATGGCAATGTTGTTCATAGACTATCATGCACATATCAAGTAAGCAGCTACCCGCCGTGTTAATCTATGCTGTAATTCGATCAAAAGAAGTATGAAGACAATTATGTGACGCAATCAATATACATATCTTTTATCAGTCGAATACCATCGATAAACAAACCGTTTTCGCATTTGTGCTCACTGTCTGGAATTAATCACCGAAATGGCTCACAAATTGTCAGACTTAACAGTGAAATGAGATTCAGGCCAATTAAGCAAATGAATGCATCGATAAAAGACGTAGAAAATGGTTGATTATTCCAGTCGTGGTTTGTATATGTATGGCCGTTGAGGCCCGTTGAATTGCAAAAGAGAATGAAGCTAAGTAGGACTATCCCGAATAGACAGGACAATACACAACCCATGATACAATGACGAAAGCATTATTAGACATATGTGGGCTGTTTTAAATTACGATGTTTCAAGTTTACAAGACGCATCACAGTAATGCAATAGGTCAGTGTATAAAAACGCAATGCAATGTTTATCAACCTAATGCTACCTATCCTACTGCAAAACAGTAGTGAACTGTATGATCTGGCAGTGTGATTAAACATCTATTCAGTAATTAGCCTTGGTTATGTTAATTCGTCCTTTTATTTTGAATAGCCATTTGATTAATTACAAACCTTGTTGCTTCGCACAATTTCGTAGAAATGAATCGTTCTGTTGTTAATTTGTACCACTGCGGTGATGGACGGACGTGGTGTGTAGGGTCTGTGAGATATTATGTCAAAACGTCCTTAGTTTAGGAAATGGAATTGCCGAAAACATATGCTACAATATCCTGGTCACATATACTCAATCTGGAGAAGAACGCGGAACGTATATACCGGCACCAAGACGAACCTTTCATACTAGCGTAGTATCAAGCTTGAGTATTTCCGCTCTGTTGGGCCCGCATGAAGGATAATGTATCTTATCAAAACATTACGCACTTAAGCAAGATCGATCACTAACCGGTGGTCTTGTAGTTTTTTCGCCATGCTGGAGTCAATGTTTGGTATATCATTCAGCGATTGAAAGGTTGAATACATAAGACTTTGAAGATAGCTCGATTAAAGAAACCTCCGCCTCAATCCACGCCAGTTCAATAGGCGATGTTATAGACGTCCGAGAAGCGTTTTTTATTGGCTCAAGACGGGATCAATAACAAAACAACGACCCCATGTGAAATCACTCCTTAACGTAACCAGGAGGTCACATAATTGCATTGTGACTTAAATGTGCTTGTTTGGGTGATGTTAGTTATAGATCGGATTTAACTTTTTATTCCGAAATAGTGGAAGTTAAGCAACGCATTTTGGCTGTTTCGGATGAGGAATGTCTAATTTCATTTAACGATCTACGCATATTTAGCCATTGTTATCACAAACCACTTTTCAACTTTTGAAAAGGTTGGAGAGTACAATAACTCTGTCGCGTCAAAAGAAAAAATTATTAAAATTTGTTGTACAGAATCCGTTCTTTGCACCTCGTACAACCGTTGTTCTATCACCAAAAGCTCGATAGACAAGCTATGTCTCTTTAAATGCTTGTAGGGTGGTGCTGTTTGATCTATTGATATGTTATAAAGCTACAAAAAGAATGTTTGCATCACGTTTTCTCACACTGTTTCACAAATGAAGTATATGTATACGCAGAAATAGGATAGAGTAATTGATAAAACCATGCAAAACTGCTAACTGAAAAGCAGTGGTAAAACGCCGCACAATGTTAAGTCCATACATAGCGTAATTGATATTTTGACGCAGGTAAATTCATCATGTTACGTCACCAGAAATATTCTGGTTGTTATCTCCGTTCTGAATACGGTTTAAAGGTGAATCAGCTAATTGTGTCTAGGTGTGCGTGAATTAGTCCACGAGTAACGTCCGGCATCGTTGGAGTACAACACATGCCGTTGTTTTATTGCCACTTTAATGGATACATGCTTCCAAATGGCTGCACCTGTCTAATGTATCATATCCAAGTAGGAAGCAGCGAGCATGACTATTCGTAAGAGCTTTGCAATACACATATGGCTTTATATTTTATTCAAAAATGAAGTTTCAGCCGACCATATAGACTGATAGGGACGGCTAGATAACAATACAATTACTAGATGATAAAAGTTTCTATTGTCACATAACAATAACCTGGTTTCAGAGTTGCCTCATTGAGCCAATCGTGAAAACTTCGTTCCCAGATAATCATATTGCGATTCTCATTTTTATTCATGACTGACACGTCAACGTGATTTGTTGGGTTCGACTGGCAGTGGGTATACACGACAAGTAATAATATTTTTTTGTTGGCATTCAATAACTAGATTATGACAATGTGATTATAAAGAATGCCGTGGGTTGATATTTATCCACATATTATGAAAGGATAGGATGAACCTGCGTCGACTGCAATCGCATTTCTGTCACGGTAGCCTTACTGTGGCAAAGAAATCATGCAATTACATTTCGTGTAGCTGCATTCCTTGCAAACTTGAGATACGAACGCTATTGTTTCTTTGTGCTTCAGCCATTCTCATGTCACGTAGAGAATGGGAACCTATCAAGTGTTTCTGCTCATTGTCATCCGGCCGTTGTCATAATGACATTGTTGGGGACTGGAAAACATACTAATTACATATAGTAGCAGTAGGTTGCTTCTCCGTAGACGAATGTTTTCAATACAACAAGACATAACAATTTTGTAAAGCACTTACGACGACGTTGGAAATACTATGACGTCAATATCTTGGTTCCCTACTCACTCCTCTCATATTTATTTTAATGATTGCTTGGTTGTCACTTCATGCTCTAGACTGGGTCACGGGTATTGCCATCATATTGTCTTCCTTCAGGCGCTATCTGATATTGTTCCTCGATAACTGTTACACCATACCACGGTCCAATTGGAACAAATGGTATTGTCCTGGTTAAAACAGTAGGTGCAGAGTTTATTTATTTATATGTTGTCTGTGTTGATTTGAAGGCAGCTGATATATATTACACGGGATATCATCGTTTGTAAAGGACATCCGTTATTTCAATCTTTCTGTTATGCGTGAGAGCTCACAATGTACAATGTCCAAGCTAAACCATGTATGTTAGATGCCGCTAAAAAGTTAATGTTCGTGTTTCATTGTTATGTTAGCCGTAATATTTGTGTTTGCTGCAGCATTGTAATCAAGGATCCCGACTTAAGTTTTTATGCTTTATGGCACGACGTAAATGTCAAGAAGAAAAGGAAAAATCATTATATCTAGATCTTTGACCATCCGGGCATAGTCCAGTCCCAGATTGGCATCACCAACTCAAATTGAGAGCACATTAGAAAACAATCGCGCTATTTGCCTTTACATATTATTTGGCGGTATATTAACGACCGAAGCAGCAGTACATGTAGATTTGCAGCAGTCTGCACTTCGAGCGCAACAAAGAAGTAGAGCGTTTGTATTGGTCCAGGATTCAGCGGGTTACATTATTGGTGGTATGCATCCCCTCTTATGACAATCTTCATGCCACACTACCTCACCAAATAATAAGGTTTCCCTTGTGTCGTTCACTACTTATAACTCGATTGCTGTGAGGGATAGCCTTATTAACTTCCCTCGATAGTCACAACAGTGCCAAGTCATAAGATCATTTACTTGCGTTAGTGGACCAGGGTACGGTACGACTAGCAATTAAATGGCATGCGTGTCATCCACTGCAGAAACTTGAACTTCAATCACTTTTAACTGCTTGCTTGCACCCGTGGTGCATCAAACCAAATTGACAGATCCGTGATATCTGATGCCTTTAATTGGCCTATTTGACTGTTTAACCTGCTTAACATATCTTATGTTGCAAAGCAGTAAATCGTCACAAAATATACAGCCTTCGTAGTGATATGTAAATAGGTGCACGGATGTGACCAGACTGCTTTTAATGTTACGTATATTGTATATAATCCATGCCATAGCAATTCAATAACTAAAGCCGACCGAAGTAGAAGAAAGAAAGTTACCATTTGGGAACAAAGATATTTAACGTTGAATGCAAACGTAACGATAGCGACCCACAATAGTTACGCAACTCGCGCGCATCATGGGTCATACAAATGACGAACCATGCGTGACCAGATAAGTCAGCTGATATAAGCTGATGCTGTAAGCTGGTTTATATACTGCTATCAATTACACTGGTAATTGTGTTTCACTTCATCTCTACGAAATAAGCCGTACTGAACTAAGCATGTTGAATGTATAATGTCCAGTTGTGTGAAAATATATATCCAAGCAGGCTGACTCTATTTGAAATAACGTAACATGTCTTCCCCGAGCACAAGATGCGCCAAGCGATTATACGCTGCTTGAAATGAAATTTAAAAGAAGTTTTAATTTCCGTTGAATCTGCATAACATCGGGTTTTTTTATATGGCTTTATAGAATCATTCTTTGTCATCAGTGTCTGTCAATGAGAAGCGGAAGTTATGATCTATCTCCCTATTTTGAATTGCTGCATAGTTATTGGTTGCATGAATTCGTCTTCGTCTGCAGAATAGATATCTTATAGATTATGTTACAAAACAACGATGCCGTCTACATCCGACCCATTACAATATGAGGAGAAATGAGCAATGTGTGCTAGATTTCCATGGGATGCGTGCGCAAGAGAAACTGCGTAAACATATAGCACCGTGACAACATTATCAAACTTGAAAACAAATTTTTTAACATTTGCTCGGGCGATACAGATTCTGCCTTAGAAATATAATGCGCGTGAGTATCCTGATTGTTTTGCCGAAATCTGAGATGAGAATCACTGTATTATTTTTGTTGCCTTTACTGCTTTGTGTCTTTTCCTTACCAATTCGAATACAAGAAACCCATTTAAGACTTTGCCTCATGGTCATTTCTGATTATGTAAGATCTACTGGCAAAACACAATTCATAATAGGGCAACATATTAAGGGTTCAGGCTGCTTGCGTAAGCTATTTCTTGAATCACCGTATCACTTGGCGGGTTATTATTGACGCCTATATACAGCGCTTATTAATGACCACATCGTTTCACTCTTTGAGAGATGAACAATATGTTGATTTAATTAGTACAACGTTACCGTTGAACCATCGTTGTCGATGATCAAAATATTGAAATTTTTCCTCCTGGCGTTGTTTCACGCATTGCAATATGATTTAAGAAGCAAATAAGCTCTCGCTATAGCCCTTCACACAAGCGTGTCACACGCACATTCCAACGGCTGGCACAGACGACCAACAATGTATCGGCAGCGGTTATTGTTTAATTCGAAAAATTCCAGTCAATTTCGTTTTTCTTAGCGAGATGACAAAATCTTTTATTTTGACCTCATTGAGTTAGATATTCATCTTAGAGAAACGAAGTGCATGGAACTGCGTATAATCTTTTACTCCCAGTTACAACGTCTGGTTGTCAAAAAGAACATGATGTTTTTTTTGTGTTATAGATTCTTTAACGCGCATTTATACAGTAAATATTTATAATGCAGATGGCCATCCCTTTTCATACGTAATATCGCTAACCACTGAAGATACATTGTTTAATCCAAATAAGAGACTAGGTAATTTCAGTGGTGTAGAGTCTTATTGTTGGCTCAAACAATCTATGTTCTGTGAATATTTCCATTTATGGCGTTTAGTGATCAATGAACAACATGGCAATCACGATCAAGTGGCCGAATGTCACGCACACCTTTATCTTACTTTGTTGTTAATGTAGTACTTTAGCGCTGTCCATATAATCTTATCAAGTAAGCTTAAGGCGGTTACCAATCTATTATCATATAATAGCCAAAAAACTGATTGTTTAAGCCTTTGAAAAACAATAGTTGATGAAGATCAACCCCGAGTCAACACATTAGAAGGCATGAGTTCGCTTAACGGCTTGCGGTTTCCTTTTCCATGCTCATGCGCACCATGTGACATCATTACGATTCTTACGACATGCCAATATCGTTACCAAGCGCCACCTTCTAAATTGACTGAGGTTTTATACAAGAGAAGCGCCGAAATGGAACAACGTGCTCGCTTTATTCACCTGCATATGTTGCTATCTGTGGCGGCCTACACCATTCATGAATATCACACCTTATTACAGCTATTCATTGATATATGTGCTGTCATCAACACATGCATCCATCTAAAGTAAACAGGTCAGCTACCGATAGAGTCGCGATAATTGATTCATTTCGCTTTGTACCACCACAGCCTCTATTACCCCTCACTAACCCTATTGTATTAGCAGTTAGTCTTCAATCATATATTCCGCTAAAAGCAACTGCTCGACTACGAGGTGAAATCGAAAGAGTAACAACTTACATTAAAAAAAAACCATCAGCAACAATATGAACTGCTTTCAAATTGAACCTGCCATGAGATTAAAAGAGAGTAATGGAATTGAATCTTTATTGTGCCATAAGATTGTTACAAGAAGATCTTGCATTGACATGTTTATCAATACTAACCCACAATCGTTCATGCAAATAGAGCAAAAATATGTGTTATTGATTGTTAGCGGTAGCGGTGAGGTCCCTCAGAGTCCTTATGAATGCAATGTTCCGGGATGAGCTGCTGTATGGACAGCCACCCAGCAGCATTCACATTCGCTCAGAACGTAATGTTTCACCACTGTAGCCGCCTCGACTCAACAGACTATCATTGCTGGACCATATGGCAGTCCGTATATTTTAAATGGATTCATAGACTGTCTGTATTACTGCAACTAAAATCAAAATCTATCACGTTATGTAAATAACTGATGCCGTTGAGGACAAAATGTGCGCCAGTGTATGCATTAACATATATCAAGTTTGGAATCAGCCGCTGGTCTGCATATTCACTTGTTATATATCAAAACATTTATCATGTCGCGATGTATGCCCTTTTCGAATATGGTAACTCGATCTAATGTTTGCCCTCCGACGAGAAACAAAAATTACGTTCCACAAAAGTTTCCCTGAGTTTTATAATCGCGCAGCATACCACATTTTTGTCCTATGGTCAAACATCACTCACATTATGTATACATTTTACTTTTCAAGATCGGTCACTGACATACTTGCCCAGAGAAAATGAAGTAAGTGGATTATTTGACAAGCACCATATCCTTTATAGGGTGTGCTGGAGGTAAATTATGTGATACTAATCGAGGAAAAGGGTACACTGGGTTACAAAAGGGTAATAGAGTACTTCTCTTAACAAGCCCATAGACTGAGGGTTACATAGCTGAAACTTGTAGATGTATTTAAAAACGCTGCGTGACTCTCAAGAATTGGCACAGTATCTTCGTATAGGCCGGATTGTCATGCATATTGTACCCTTACTAAAAAGGTTATCCTATGAGGATTATAGATTAATCAGAGACATTTTCTTACATTTTGCAGCGAATGGTTTTCTTGCAGTTGACCCTTAAGCCGTTTACCATGAGCGAGGAATATATACGGTTATTCGACGTAAAGAAACATCTGGAAAGTGCATGTTCGAACGAATGGGCCTCCTTCAGATGTGGCTTTGGTCGTCCGTGCTGATTTCCAAACTGGTCCCATTTGTGGCCCTGCCGCAATCAGATATAGTGTCGCTAATCAACTGTTCCTGGTGCTAGTGTTTCCCATGCAAAAAGCTTACTCTATGTTCAATATGTTACAATAACTCCCTGACTTTTCAAATCATGGCTATGTTTTCCCATAATTCTCTTCTTTTGCCGAAAAGAGTGTCTGCTCTCGGTGTGCCTTTGTATTAAATATCACAATCATCCCCAGACAACGGTTGGGGAGGCCATCGATTAAAAAGAGACAATTAAAGTGATGGTAAACCAGCGTGTAAGATATCAAAATATTCTTTCAAATATGTTATTGTGGACTAAGGCAAACCTCACGGGCCTTGTTTTGCAACGTGACTTGAATTTGGACGCAGGAGACACTTTAACAGTAGTCAAGTGACATACGCTCCCATTAAAATGCATATTGATAGAATAGGATCATTTTTCAAAATTTAAGGGCCTGTCTATGCAATATTAGTTCATAATATTACCTGCACAGCTCTTTTTAAATCCTGAAATGTACTTGGTGCAATGAAAATAAAACGTATGAAAGCTATAATGCTATAGTGCTCTTCCCGTTGTGTAAGTAATGCTGTCCGTTTGTTGCGAATGACAACTGCAGCGTAATTACATAATCTCAAATGAGAGTATTGTAAGCTTTTACAATTGTTGAAACACGCACAAAACTTTAGAGTAAAATATGGGACGTAAAGAGCAAATAGACAGGAAAACGCCTCCTTGTCATGATTCGCTCTTTAGGGAAGCTGCATTGGAAACTGAGGCATCAGTTGCAATCATGTCTATAAGGCTTGTTTTGCGGTAAGTTCACCTAAATGCTTTCTATCGTGTGTTGTGCTCCATATTGAATTGCTTTATTGGCTATTAATTATGTAGTTATTTCTTCTTAAATGAACGCCGCCCATTATAAGCCATCCCGCGATGATGGCCGTCGGTTAGTTTAATAACGCATCGCAAATTGAACCGATGGCATAGACGCCCAGTTCGGTATATCTCGCTTAACCATGAAACCATCCAGTATTTCTCAAATAAACCGTAGCCGGAAATGGATAATACGCATCATAGCGTTTATATTGATGTATGTGTGTGGGAACAGGATTGTGTTGTAAGACGCTGCTGAAGTGGAAAAGATGGCTAGTTCCGCTGCCTTACCTGCTAAACAGTTATCCATTTGTGCATATTTATCGCAGTGAAGCAATAACATTAAAGCTAGTAGTACTAGTCAGCGTGATCGTACTATGAGTCCAGCTTGTTCTAGATGGTACATTCCGCTTGGTTGGTTGTGTTATAGCATACATACAAATGAGCGTGCTATTGGTTATCATAATGCCGGCTGCGCATTAAATCAAATGAGTTCTTTCATGAAAAAGCGTGGCACCAATTGTTCTACTATATACAACCCAGGCTTAAATATATACGTGTTATCCCACACTTGATTTGCCAATGTCAGTTGACTTGTAATTTGTAATTGCGATATTTCCACAATGGTTCATTGCACCATTCTTGAAAACATTGCACACTTGTTTGTAGCAGTCTTATAGAGCAGTCCGAGAACGCACCTGAAGACGATGTTTACCATTTAACAACAATCCCAGCACTACATAGTGTTTTCAATGACATGTAGACTATAATGTAGTTTGTATCGATATCAAAGAATTAAATACAAGCGTTAGATAAATTTATTGCATAAAACCCCGTATAGCTGTTCGTAGCAATAAGACATGTATGTGCGTGCGGACGCTTATTCCTGAGAAATTAAACGTGATTACAAAGGCTAAGGTAACATGATATAGGGGGTTGGGGAGTGGCGGGGGATGGCAAATCAATTAAGTGTCACGTATAAACGAATAACATCTCAGACACGAAACCCACGAGGCGATTGCGGTGTATCGAGCATCAAGTAAATCACCTTCTTAACCGCACTGCGTGGATGAAAAACAATGTCGGCATATTAAGGTAGTCGATTGGCATTAAAGCGGACATAATTGTTTTGATTGTGACATGTATTTGAGCTTTGGGGTTGTCTTATTTTCCGTCGTTGATCAGTTCATTGTCAGTGTAACTACTTACGACGCCTTGTTAACAAACTACATCTGCAACCTACCCATCCATGCATGTTTGACTGTTGAATACCCCTTAAAACTCAATACAATTGTGCTTATTGCAGATATATATTTTCTTGTTCATGTGCAACGTAGGTAAGTTCTTGGTATACACTGTTTGACGGTATTAAGGACGAGACTTATCCACTCGTATGAGGTAATAATTATGCTAGTTAGGTTCTGTGAAAAGGTTTATTTATGACTAATGGTGTACATAGCAATCACATCCAAGAGGCCAAATGTCACGCATACCCTTAGCCAACTATCAGTTGTGTGTGGCCATACTAGCTGAGTCGGCGAATGTTATTACGCCCAGAACCGTGACCATTGTATGACTTTTATGCGTCGGCTTCACTCCGTATTTGCAAAAGCAATAATCGGCCTATTCTACAGTAATTCAACCGAGTAAAAACAACGTTTGGTACATTTGATTGCACGTTATATTATCGTTTGACATCAGAGAGCATGTTTTGGTAACCGCAGGACAACGAAATGCACCGTGCGCTTTGTTACCATAGTAGTAACTGCATATTACAAACATGCTGGAAAATATACTGCCACCTAATCAAAAACGTTCAAATGGAACCGAACGTCCGTTCCGCGTTACGAGATGTCCTAGCAATGAACCACGCGACTAAAAGAGAGTCATGGCATGGAACCACTGATGTGACATTGTGTCTCTTACGATGCATCTTCTAGTAAATATCCCGCCCCACATCGGTAGCATCAATGTTGATGTTAAATTCTACAAAAGGAACAAATTCGCGTGGACATACCTACATTTCCCGCACATAATGTGACTTGATGAATAATGTTCTCACCTAAATATAGCAAATTAGCGATAACAATGTATAAAAAATTTGATCGCAGCTGTGTTTAACCATGAAAACAATCAATCAATTTACTGGACAATTTAACTATTTAGTGTAGACTCGGCGATTGCATTCAATATCACCAAACCTTAAACATCAGATGGCTGATTACGTTCTTAAAGGGACTGATACAGCTACAATACCGATTGAAATGGTTAGAAGCATGTAGTTAAAGAGACTGTTCAGCCCCATATAAGGAAAGTGGTTGCCTAGCAAGCTGCTTGGTAACAGCACCTTGGAAACCAAAAATGTTACATTTTCAGACTTTCAGTCGCTACGCGGCGCTGTGGTCTCAGAAAAAAGATCCTTGCTTCGACAGTCGCCATTTATGTTGTCGGACATTATCTTTCCTGCTTGTCAGTCTAATGTGTGCACAATTATGCCCACAACTTGAATGAGTGAAGATTTTATGAAATCTACATTATGTAACTAAAGCGGAAGAATACACATCGTTAGCGAGGTAAATTCAGAGCGCGTTATGATTTACAGCTAACATTCGTGTAGTTCATGGTTTTAGGGAGGCACCGTTATCGATGGAACGACATAACTGAATAAAACAGATCTCCACAGTATATCATGAACATTTCCAGTTAAATAATAATGTTAAAAACTTATCAACATAACTTCCATCATGTAAACTCGGCGGCACAAATTAGAAGATGTCATTACTTACGTCTGCGTTAATCGTAGTAATGTAATAACGAAATGATCCCTGATTGCCTTATATGTGGCTGAACAGTCTCTTTAAAGTACCGACATAACAAGTGACACACTTTAGGGAAGGTTGGAGCTGTGAATTATTGAGGAGATACAGCTTCTGGAATATGTCATTTGCTGATCTGATACCTCTTAATTTACATAATATTTCTCATGAAACGGCGATTTGCGGCCGCACATAGTGAAGGGAATCATGGTTAATGTGTATACGTGACAGACCACTTATTCGGGCGCGAATTCGGATTGTTTTGAAAACATCGGTATGTGAAAGCATACGCAAGACCCAATATGACATATTTGCACTTAGTGGCTTTAGATGCCAATACGTTAAACAACTCACTTTTAACTTTCGACTTCATCGTTGTTAGCTACTCCGAGTATCTCTTTTAACTGGACACAGTGATCGCTTAATTGTTGCGGCAGTACAGTCGCCGAAATGTTAGAACATTACTTTACAACACATACATACATCAATCGGCAACCTATAGACACTAAATTATCACAAAGAAGGGAAAATTGAGAAACCTGAACGCAGTATATTAGCTGAGTTTGGCACATCTTGTTATTATTGTTACTCGTATATTCTCCTATGCGGTGATGCAAAAGCCATTGTCATCATAGAATGATGGACATAATTTGTACACACAATTTATCACTAATGGCGCTGCAGTAAACTCCCTTACATCTCTACAATCGGCGTAGCATTGTAAGAATAGTTATCTCGTCATAATAATGGTAAACTAGCCACTCCCCCTCAGTAAAATGTAAAACTCATTCACATTTAGGATTAGCTGCTCAAATTGGCATGAATAAAGAGCAAGAGCTCATACAAAATTTTCAACTAAGCAAAGAGCGCCCCTTGGTTGAATAACATTCTGGTTTCAATTCTATGGAGCTTTTGTACTGACACATGACAACTACAAAAGATATATCAGATCGGCGCTGGCGTATATTCTCTATTGCATGGCTCACTATCAAGGGCTGAGTTCTTATGATTCCAATCTCTATTTAAGATGACATCATAGACATTGTGGACATGACTGTTAGGTGGTTAAAGACAAGCCTCACACATCTAACTATCGAAGCATATTCTAATCAAATAAACAAACAAGTATAGAAAGAAAAGTATTTATCTAATCACCACTAAAACACAGGCAGCTGAGGCCGAATGGGGGATTAACAGACTACCTCTCATATTTACAGGTCCCAGGCAGATACCTTACATAACATAGGTTCACGCTAATTAGCGTCGTGCTTGATTATCGCGTGTAGGTGCCATCGCGATAACTAACACATTAATGTTAGTTATCGCAACATCCCAACTGCGGAGTAGCAACTTCAAAATAATTTTTTTATCTCGGTTATAGACCATCGACTACTCATGCCGTGATATAGATGTCTTTCCCACCTGAATGGAAACTAGGAATTGTAGGAACTTTGCCTTAGCCCCAAGTGTACTGAAAACCCATCCATAAAATTCTCAAAGTATGTGCTTAAGCCTACAGTATGTGCTGCTCTAAACCTACGTTATAGGGTTTAAAGTGATTACATGCTGAAACGGTTCTAGCCCTTCGGGGATCGCGTGAATCGTTTGGATTATAATACACAGTGAGGTTACATCCGATCAAAGAAACATATCTGATATACTCCATAACCTGCGAATCGGTCAACCATCAGTCAATTGTTTACCATAGCTTTTCATGGACATATTGCCAACGACGATGCACATGACTGGTCATTATTACTTTACTGCCAAATCGCTGTAACTGTTGCAGGTATGATATGCTTCACAGGACGCGATAAATGTTGTACACTGTTTTAATCGACATGAGACCTTAGATTAGCTATATTTTCGCTAGTGACATTATCTGATGCTAATATACAACCAAATAACTATGTCTTATCTATCTATATATCCCTCGATGGGAGGAGATTCACAGATGGTAGTCGGACGAAATTCCTACACATCATCAGGATGTTCTGTCCGCGTTCATTATTGTAACTGTGCGGCCTGCGCCTCATCATGTAGATGTACAATTTGAGAATAGCTCGCAAATGAGCCCATAAACTGTTCAGACTTAGAGCAGTTATCCGCTCTGTTCCCCCTGAGAATTCCGTGCACTATTGTTTAAATTATACCGTTCTCTCCTTTTGATTGTAAGCTGTCGTTTGATCGTTCACTTCAGAGGACGATGATATAAATCGTCGGATTTTCAGCGCTGCTCTCTGTGTGCATGCAGTCACTTTTAAATGTTCTTATGGAGCCATACAACGCAGAAGAAAAGAGCGCTTGGCGAGACGGATCTTTTAATACGATTGTAATAGTCCTACAACAATGCATAAGCTCCGATAAAGTTTATGCTATAATGAATATGCGTACTGTTACGATTGAATACAGATTTGAGCACATATACCATTAATTTTGATATGATCATATTTTTGCTAAGTGTACCGCAATAGTTGAAACCACACATTTAAAACGTTTTAATCTTATATATTAATGCGCAGAGGCACACGCTATTGCCCACATCCAGATTCATAGAACGATTTGCGAGTTCGAGCAATCCGATTAGTATTACAGCACGAGCTTTATTCACGACTCGCGCGGCTGGCAATAGCTTTTTTACTGTGTATTATGCCCTAACGGCTATACGAACTTAGCACAGTCCGCAATATTGCGATTGCTACATTCCCTAAGCATTATTGGATGTATATTTCTGGAATAACGCTTATCGATGCTGTTCCTGTTCGGTCGAGATTGCTAAACGCCTAAACACAATTGACGTCACGACTTTTTATAGTACAAGTCACTGCAAATTGATGTAATACCCTCATAGTGCACATAACATCGCACAAATTGCTCAAACGGATTCATTTTTGCGAATTCAAGCTTCAGCTATCTGACTTTTTTTTACCCGGCATTTTGCCTTCATAATCCGCGCAATTTGGTGTTCCTAGTAATCATCTATATTTATTTAAGGCATGCCTCGTAAATCAGACAAATTTTGCAGTATTTTTGTATATTTAAACCGTGTAGTCCGATCATTTGATATGTAAAGACGTAAGTAGTCTTCTATCAGAAATTATGGTTAAAGACAGGTTTCATCACCAGTACAATGGATGAAACGGACCGTGTGCGTCATTTGCCACATCTGTTTGAGATACCAAGATATTTTATGAATGACGTTAAATTATGTTAGTTATCGCCTTATGTGAAATCTTCGTTTGTCATCTCTCTTAGATCAAGCTGTCTTCTTTGACACAGATGAATGGCAATTATGCAGACAGCATCATTAACACTTAGTTTCATCGCGAAATCGTATCAGTCACAAAACGCTATCGCTATCTTTATAGTATTTATTGAAGTATCCTCGAATAAGGCCTGTGAAAGTCTGCCATCATATGACATCTATGATGCTGGGCTAAGTTGGTGGATTCACTGCACAGCGTGAGGAAACGTGCACAAACCCAAATGGAGTCATAGACGGATTTCAGCTGCAACGAAAATATCAACCTCAAAATACTTGTAATGTACATGTTATGTTCATATTGACAATCCACAATCTGATGTTCAGAACGTGATGTATTTGCATATTATTGACTGAATTCGATATAATTTGTGAAGATATCTATCTAACGGCATTTACTCCGTGAGCATCATGTATCACAATTTCGTCCGATCATAAAAATGATCAATATTGAGTGGCTCCTTGCAAATTCAGCCCCGCAAATATTTCTCCCTTGTATCATACTAGTTAGCTGCAAACATACGTAGAAGAGTGAAATATATCGGCAATATCGGCTTAGAGAGCTCAGATATTTTGTAAAGCATGTTCGGTGATTTAGCGAGCATAATGTGACAGTCGTTGCACAGTTGGAACCAACCAGCAGTTTTCAGAAGGTCTAGTTATTTCATAACTCAATTACCATCACATTTCCATATGCACGTATTCGTGTTTTGCAGCGCATCATAGCTGGAGTAATGATGATGACTACTCGTTCGCCGTTTCCAAATAGGTTGAGCCGATCCCCAAATGCGCGTATGTAAATAATTGATCGCTAAACCCAAGTACACAATTAGTATTGAGAATGATATATGAATAGATTAATGACTCACCAGAAAAAATAAACTGAATAGGCGATGAACTAAGTTTTCCTATCAGATTGAATTGGGGTTTGATCTGCATAAGTAATCGCAGGTTTTACCGTCGAGATATGCTTCTCGATTCATATAGCGTATGCTCTGTTTAAATTTGCAGCTCTGATAACGAGCATTGTATCCCCATCTCTTTAAGAATCATTGAAAACGAACGCGAATTTAATGAGAAATAATTAGTATATGTGAAACTGATTTTATCTTCGCTAAGTCATTCTAGGATTAATTTATTGGGAATCCTTTTGCTACACCTGATAGCTGTCGCTTTCTTTGCACACTAGTCTATATAGGAATATGTGAAAACAATTTAGTCTGTGTAATATCATATCTACTATTAGATCATCGATCGAACACGATTGCCTACGTTTAAGCATTAAATAGGCTGCTTATTTACAGGAACAAACACATTTAGCAGACGGGCATCTAACAGAAGCAGTGTGGCATACTAAGCGCTGTTATAGATTTTAACGGCACGTCTATATACTTTCGAAATTCCTACCGAGAGAATGAGTAGTGAGACAGAATCAGCAATGTTATGTTCAGTTGAATCGCTAAATCTGTTGCTATTTTGTAATGTAGTTTCGAAATGCTAATATCAATACCGGCATGAATGGAGATTAAAGCAAGACGCAGCCCGGCTGCAAGTCTTCCAACCTTTATTCGCACATAATGTGGTTATCAAGAAGAATCTGCTCTGATCACTAGCTTTGATTTAGAGGGATTGACTCTCATAGCCATGAGAATATACATATTTATATATATACATCAGAACAGCGCAATTGAAACCAGCTGGTCCCAGGTCGAGACCAAGATGAACCTGATAACAGGCGAAGGCTCTTTCATCATCCGCATAAGACTGATCTTCGCTTCATTGAATGTCCGAAATTCAAAGGTTATGTGAGTTAACCATGAATAGTCGTGTAATGATCATGGACATAAACCTAAATGAGAGAAGTGAGCGTCTCATTTAATCGTGTGCCCCTGTGGCTTCACATGTCGGGGGACCCTAATTGGTACGTCCGATTTCTTTGACATATTCATTTGTTATTGCGCTAGTAACACATCAGAAAATAATAAAAGGATTTTAAATAACGGACCATACGGACAGGACAATAATACACCTAGCATGTCAGGTGGATTCAGCAAATTGGCTGTTCCATCAATCACCGTGTCGATCTGCAGAGCATTAACTATTCACCTTGTATCCTGGGATACTATTGTCCTAACAATCGAACGATAAGAGAGAAATGTGGCATATTGTACGATATTGTACGGTACATAAACTCGTTAATGGATCTGTGTGAAGCCAGTTAATGGTGAATAATCTTGTGAGGAAAGGCAGTCGATGGCTGTTACCTTCACCTAGTCGTCAGCGGTTGTTGCCTCAATTAACCGTGTTGTTTCTATTATAACCAGCTTGCCTAATATGTTATAACATGCTGGTTGCTGCTCGTCAAAGCAGCGGAATCGAGGTAGTGAAGCCAACTAATGACTGTATGGCAAAGTCGCAACCGGCTTGATATTGGAATACCACATTTCACCACTGAAGAACGGTAGGCAACTAATGTTAAATCTGACAGTTAAACCGTTGACACTGGAGCAACTGCCCATCTAGCAATTCAACGTGGTCACCACGTGGCAGACACCTGTTGATATTGTTGTGGCCACGTTGCATTTCTATGCGGCAATAAAAGTTGTTGTATGGTCTTGGGTACATGACCACCTCGTAAATATGCTTTATCACCCTTCCGCCACATTCTTGCAACTTGCTCGCCAGGCAAACACGCCGAGGAAACTTTCTTTTTACAGTCATTCAGGTTCATTTAACCCTTTTTCATCCGATAATGCCTCACTTGAACGTAATGAATATAAGAAAAACAACTGTAGAATGAGTCTTGCTTGATGCAAAATCGATTTAATAAAGCTGGCACAGCATCACGATGCATTATAGAAATGCTTTTACTTTCAGGAAAACTATTCTCAATTTGTAACTCGACATACTAATGAAAACCCATGATGAGATTTGTACATGATATATCTGCTGGTTGAACATAATGTTTTTGGAGGCTGCAAAATGAGTTAATCGTGTTAGCATAAGAACGTAAATATGATAGGATTATGCAGTGCACCATCAGCTCTACATAGTATGATTAAAGTAATATCGATAAAGTTTAATCAATATGCTTCTCAATGCGCAGATGGAAAAGGAATCACGTTTATTATGCAAAAGACGTTTGTAGTAACTTGCTAAACTAACTGCCATGCCGGAAGGAAGGTGATTTGATTTACGCCGCAAACCGACGGAACTGCATTACCAGAATAAGAGTTACAGCTGGAAACTAAAAATCGCAAGTGTTGGAAGTATTCCGTAATACTACACCTGAACCGTTGTTGCTAATCCCGTACCTCAGTATTGATGATGGGTTCGAATGACGATAGGACGAAGTTTCATCATTACAAATTGCCTCATTTATCATATTTCCCTTGCAAAGGATACCTAGCGACTACGGCTTCGAAAGAGATTCATTGATGTTAATCTGTTCGACACATTTTCATCATTGTCGATACGATACAATCTGATACTGAGTTAATTATCACGAAAGTAATATAATATGTTGTAAGCGTTTATGCAATCATGTTTGTAGCAGCCTTATGGAGATGTTCAGCAATGTATCTGAAGCAGATATTTATTATTTATAATGTGTTTTAACTTACAGGAAGATCGTATCTTATGTCATCCTCAAATTGTGACGTGCATTGTGTGCTGCTGAGCCGGATAATATAGTTTGTATTGACTTCATTGAATAAGTTAAAACAGCATTAAACCCCGCATAAAGTAAAATCGACAACTTTCGCCAGTGAGTCCGTGCGGTCGTCAAGCTAATCCCTGATATATCTACCTTGATAGCTAATTGGCAGAATGACGCATATTTTGATTTTTAAATTATGCAAAAGGAAGTGGCACATCAGCTGGCAATATCGGCGAGCGCCATTGAGCTCATGGGCGCCATGTAATTTGACACAAATAAAAACTCCACACGCAATCGCATGAAAAAAAGTCTATTTGGCATAAAGTTTATACTTAACTACACAGCAATGAATATTTAGATAGTTTGGCAGGTAGTTTATTGTCACTACACAAATAAAAGCCGCCATATATGCTTTAATTATAAATTGAATTCGAGCTTCAGATAAGTCTCAATATCTCTCGTCGATCAGCTCCATGACATTGTTCCTACTCACGACGCCTTGTAAGCAAACTGTTACTGCTACTTGGTATACATTGCTTGGTCGATAATCAGGACTGGTCATTTACATTCCTATAGGGAAATAATGCTGGCTCAGACCAGCTATGCTCTGTAAATAATCATTTATTTTTTCATAACTAATGACACAACATAGCAGTTACGAACAATTGGCCGAATTCCGCATTCACCCTCATCGTTCTCGTAGTTGCTAAGCCCAGCCATAATCTCTCAATCGACTAATGCATATAGGCCCAAGACGGTGACCATTGTGTTACTATTTAGGAGAATGAAAAAGATTGAGCGAGAGATAGGAAGAGACAGAGATAGACAGAACGAGACACAGAGAGAGAGAGAGAGAGAGACAGAGAGAGAGAGAGAGCGACAGGGAGAGACTGAGTGATACAACGAGAGAGACAGATATAGACAGAGAGAGACAGAGAAAGAGAGAGAGAGAAAGAGAGAGAGAGAGAGAAGGAGAGTTGCTGTAGACAGACAGACTGGCAGACCGACAGGCAGACTGACTGACAGAGTGAGAGAGATAGCGAAAGAGAGATAAAGAAGTCATGGCGGAATCCTAGCGATTCTTGCTATTGAATACTAAAAAAGTGATTCGCCTAGGTCGTTGCCGAAATGAGCCATGCTCACTCAAATTGCTTGCTTATGATGCTATATGTGGCAGCCACCACCATTCGTAAATGTGAAATCTAATTCCTGCTTGTTTCCTCATGATTAATATATATTCACTGTAATAACTGCTAGCATCCATCCGGAGATAATAGGTCATTTATAGATTTAGTTTCGAACTTAGCTTTGCGTTATTTGCAACACGACAGCTGCCATCGCCTCACCAACCCTACTTCATTATTCGATCATCGTCAAATATGTCTTTCTTTACCTGTAACTGCATAAATACGAGGTTTTACTCGAGCTATGTTACCGTAGATATACCTGCATGCATGTGCAACATTGATCGCCGCGTTATGGAAAACGTTCAAATGGAGCATATCGTATATTCTGCGTTACGAGATGTTCTAGCTTGAACAGAGAATTATGGAATGGAACCATAGATGTGCAATAGAAATATTAAATGGAGGATAAGGTACATTGGCTTGTCTATCAAAGCTAGTCCCAGCATTAGTTTATGTTTATATAAATATAACGTATGTATCGTTTGGTTACATTGGCCCGTTTTTGTCGAGTAAGCAAGGTATCGGGATGAGTTAGTGAGCTCAGGTTGCGTATTAATGCTATGTTCCGGGCGAGCTGCTTTGTAGATATCCACGCAGGTACGTTTTATAAATAATCGATGTCCTTGATGACAACATTTGGCGCCAGTGCTTGCATTAACACATCCAATTATGCTCAGTTTAGAATCAGCTCCTGTTATGCGTACAAATGTATGTCTTGTGTCAATATATTCCACTTGAGTACTAAAAGCTTGTTTTCCGGTACAGAATAAAAACGTTCATGTCAATTAGCGAGACCACTGCAAATTTACGCTTTATACTCGTTCAGACACAATTGCCATCAGCTAGCTAAATGTATACTTCATTATTACTCGTGAGTCATGTACCGGCCGCCACTTCCATGTTATGCTTTGGAGATCAGGACGAGCACTCATGCCTCTACCGAGACATGCGTAACATACCCGATGGTGTTTGCTAGCATAGCAAGAAAGATAATAACGTTGCGAACCGTAGGTTTATTCGAGCCTATTTATTAAACCATTGGCATGAAACGCTTTCTGTCGAAAAGACTTGCAATCCGTTTAATCAGAGCAAGTGGAAAATGACCCAGAAAGTGTGTGTTTCATATAATGGGTTTCCTTCAGATGTGGGTTTACTTTTACGAGCATTTTGCGAATGCAGCCCTTCCAATATCAGTACCCCTCTAGCTAAAGACAATTACGGCCCATTTCAGTACGGCAGCATATTTTTGGGGTTTTTTTTCAAATCGATGTTGTGATTTGAACCGCTACTTGACATCAATTGACGATGCATCTACACCACATATCCAGTATCATCACGGTAGCATCAACTTTGATGGTACATTCTACACGTTACAAATGCACATTGTCTTACATTCACTTCCCGTACACGGTTTTAGTTGATGAATAATATCACCACAGATTGACCGGAGGTTCAATGCTTTCATATCAACATATTAACAGCACTGCCAAATGTGAGGATTTAGTATGGAACTTTCTTTCCAGTGTGCACTAGCATTCCAAACTAATTTGTTTATTTGAAGCACTTTGGACCAATGGGAAAGTGACGCATTGTGACTGGGTTGACTCAGTGGTGACGCGTTTGATATTCAATATGACTACAATTGCGCTCATTTCAATATTGCTGAGCCTGAATCTAACAAACACTTATGCAATTTGTTTATGTATAGAAGGCAATACGCTACGTTTGAAAAGTTCCAAGTCGTAGGAAAAGCAGTGTGAAGTTCAGCAGTAGTAACAACTGATACATGTATGTTTCCTGATTTTGATATAAATACAAAATATGCTTCCATTCAATCAATCCACGATACGATCATGGTCAAAAGCAAATATGGACGTCAACCGAAAGATTTGATAGATGAGAGAGTATGTCTGGCAGAAGAAGATCCACATTAATCTCGAAACAAGTTTGTTCAAGTGGAATATACAAACGTGACTATTATGCATCGATAAAACGGAGTAATTGAAAGCCCTTGCCTAATTCGCTACATATATATTGCCAATAAGCTACATTATAGTTCGTAGATGTATATATTCAACAATCTTTGCTGAAATGCTTAATTTTGGCTGCGCGGTATTCCCTCAAATAAATTAATGTCAATTTAAAAAAAAAACATCATTGGCCCCTCAGCATCGTGATGGAGGAGGGAGCTTTATATTTCTTTAACAGTAAATTATAGGGTCAAACGATTAAGACTACTCAACAAATATGATCGAACCGACAACGTTAACGCAGAGTGGAATTATGAATACTGCGTCTATAGTCTTTGCTTCCCAGACGGAGATTAAGAAAGAATCATTGTACTGAAATTTGATTAATAGTGGCTTTCGGTAAGAGCGGTTCACTGGTCGTGGTAGTCGTAACATTAATTAGCACAAAATTACACAGACCCCACTCCGGATGATATGTTTCAATGTGCATGTTTACCATGACTGCGTAGTGTGTGGCGTGATATGTAACTAACAAAAATCACGGCCCAGGCTAAGCTTTTTGCTCTATTGAGTAACACGGGATAACTATTCGATTCCCTCATGTATTCGCCATATATGTGCACTTGAAGCACAGTTTAAATTGTCAAAGATTTGCTCCGCAATGCAGACAGCGATACCCAAAATAGGTAAATGCTCATAATCTATCGGCAACAAATTTGGCCACGAGAAATCCTATTGAACTGTAACTCAACAAACATTGTCAATGACGTTGATATCCGCTGGTTTTAGACATTCTCTTGTCCAATAATGAACAAGCTACATGGTGTCAAAAATGCCCCTAACTGCATTGTAGCTGTTTCAGCTCCGTAGGGAAGACTTTTTGGCCCATTTAGGCCCCTTAAAAAATTCAATTTTATCTCGGGTATAGAACATGGTACGCTAAGACTACTCAGGCAGTAGCTTGTGATATCATCCCCACCAGAAGAGAAACTGATATACAATTGTCCTAAAACCCAGCCTTGCAGACAAGCCACCGAAAAACCCATCCATGAGATACTCCGAACGCCTATCGCATGTGCTTCTCTCAAACGTCTTTATGGCGTTTAAAGTGATTCACATCAACATATCGGATATACAATATTAACTACCAATCAGGCAAAGCGCACAATAGGTCGCTGTATCGTGACTACTGTTTTGCATAGAAATAATCGCTGCTATCTTTTAAGGTATAATATGCTGCACATGACGCGATCCCTGCTGTACATTGTTGATAACCGATATGATGCCCCGGAAGTTGAGGTATCATAGGGTAAGTGACATGATTTGATGTTAAGATATATAGCCAAAACGTGTAGAAGTACAAAACAGTAACTTTTCTACAAACGAATAACGCTATCGGAGGCGCGTTAAATGGTTCTAGCACAAAGTACATAATAGCTTAGCGCATATAGA
The DNA here is from genome assembly GCA_034190875.2 of Urechis unicinctus. Lineage (NCBI taxonomy): Eukaryota > Metazoa > Annelida > Polychaeta > Xenopneusta > Urechidae > Urechis > Urechis unicinctus. The sequence continues at coordinate 9,652,028 of CM067356.1, forward strand.
TATCAACAATCCCAGCCTTGCATATTTATGGGCATGTGAAAATGTCGCAGTGTATTTAACAATGGATGAGCGGCCCCTATTTCCACACCGTAAGCAAAGGTTGGCTAAATCATTGTTATAACATCAATAACAGCTTTCTGAGTCTTTATTTGCCGTTAACATATCAATCAGGTCTGAATTGACCGCGCCCTTGCGGCACCAGATCACGCGATATCGCATCGACCATATATGCTATCAGCCTTATTTGCTAGAAATCTATTGTTCTGAATATTAATCCAGTCTGCGAATTAATTATTGTAATATAAACGCTGGTCTGAAATGGCCCTCGCCTTACTGGCAAAGGCATTACAATGCTTCCTAAGGGCTCTCTCTCGAACGCATTATAAATAAAGTAGACGCGGTGTGATGAGTAATTCTGGCTATGATTATTTATCATGATATTTGCATATAGATCAAGCTTACTGTGTCCCAAAGGGTTGGCGTTACAGACTTTCAATTATGCGCAATAGACTGGTCGGAGGCCCATATCCGGTATGGAAATGAATGAATTGAATTCCAGCAATGGCGAATAATATTCTATGTAATTATTATGTTGTTGAATGCATCTTTCTGTCACAACAAGCTGACATAGAGCAAATCGCAATACTGCTTGTACTCCCATCACTTTCAATGGATGGCATCAATTATGCTCATGTGTCGGTATTTGTACATTAAAAGATAATTGGACTCACTGGACTGTCGCAAGAAGACAGTTGGGATGAGATGCGGCCTATATTCACACAACGAAAACTGTCGTCGCCTGAATGAATATATTCCACATTGTAAAGCCTCGTGCGGCTGACGACATGTTCTTTTCCATAAAACTGGATGGATTGGCAATTCATTCCGAAATACTTTCCACAAAACTGAAACAACAATGAAACAACAATAAAATGAAGTATTCGCTGCGGTAACTACAATTCAATTACTTCCTCAGCCATGTTTTATTCATGGCTCATTGCAGATTGATGCCCAGCTCTACACTGGCATGGCTGTTACCATCCGTTATCCTACCAATGGTCACAATGTATCAACCAGTGTTTCGCGTCCTCGATACATGAAAGACACAGGAATATTTCTTGGAACAAAACGTATACTAATGACGAATGCCTTGCATGAATACGAATAACAAAATGTATATTGTTATGATAATAGTGATCAAAGCATGTAATAGTGCACTCAGATCCGAGGACATTTAAGAGAAAGATACGGGGTGGTTTTCTAGTTGGTGCCTAGGTTTTTAATGCCCTTCCCTCGGCCGCGCATCCACCAATGAGGACTTTAGCGAAATGTCGTTAATATGGCAGCTTGCGCGTTTTGGCTATGGCTTGATGAGCCTCAGAGTTACCGGCGTTGAGGATTATCGGCCATAATGTTAAATCTTCATCGTTTTCGTCTTAAATAAACGAATGCAATATTAAAACTTAAGAGGTCAAACAACATATAAATATATTTCAGATTTAGGGCAATGATAATCCATTTCAATTGCTATATTCCAACTATGAAAAAAATACTATTGCTTTTGCCCAACTTTCAATGTTCATCATCCGCTGCCACCAAGCGTATAACTATCAACCCTGTATAGAGAGTAGGATGCCACATTGTCACGGACAAAATCGTGTACATGGAATTAGAGATCAGCAGAAATAAAGTCGCGGAATCAATCACTTCTTGGTTTTTAAATATGTATCAAACCGAAATCAAGCTAAACTGTGATGTGTTCTGCGCCCATAGTAAAGTACATTGATAAAATAATAGTTTACGTAATAAGCAAGCTACACGCACAGTTACACTGGTCTCGCTGACAGAGCATGTATTACAGAAGCCATATATCGGATAAGAAATAATATTTCTGGATTGCTCGTCAATATCACGAGGTGAATCTCTGCGGTGTCGTGTGTTGATCAATATAAATGCGTTCTGTATACATTGTCAACTGCTGCTTCGCTATCAAATGACTGAATACGGAAGCTTGTTGTACCAAACTGCCAATGCGCTTACGAATGTCAATGTTTGGAACAGTGTAAGAATAAACCCGCATTTTCCCAATTCTCATTCGTCTACAGATCTGTGTGCCTTCAACATCGAGCTTCACAGCAATATAGACGCGGAATAACTCTATTCCATAGAATTCTTAGATGGCCTACAAATGATTTGACGCGTGGGGTTTCAGTGAAACAGGAGGGTGCATCCCCCTATCTTAGGGGTTCCTACAAGTTGCTAAGTCTGCATCTTAACGCCTCCTCTGCCACGAATGCGGTTGGTTGATATTTCATTATCAAGTCATTCGGAGTTTTTGGCTCTATTCGATCTAAAGGAAAACTAATAATTGAGAAACGATAAATGTATTATGCTTTAATGACCTTATTGTCTAGCATTGTTACATGCAGGATGACTCATCATGTCTAAACCGCAATTTAACACAGATCCACAGCGTTCATATATGACTCCTTAAATTCAACGTGATGACGCATCAAACAGAAGCTCCAAGTCTGTTTATATGATGATGTTTATTGAGTGAAAATGGATCTCATCTACCTCGAAAATACAATAATTCGTCGTAGGTTAGCTCTAATTTAAGTTGAGGTTATTATGGAAGTCGCTGTGTGATCTATGAACTCATTTCAAATCAATATAGAATGCATTTGCCGAACAATTATTGTGTTTGTTGATATACACAACGCTACATAAGGCTTCCAAGTTCAAAGGATCTAGTTGTCAAAGTAAGGTCAAATTTGTGCCAGGAACAATGATGCGGCTACTGGCTATGCGGCAGGGTTGTGTGGCTCATTTCATTAACATTCCATCAAAAGCATAATATTGAACCGGAAGTCCAGTAAATAAATGGACGCTTGGATCTAAAATTGTCAACCTGTTCCTTTTTGTTTCGACCAAAAATGCCCTATATCATTGTGTTTAAATGTGAGCACATTATTGAGGGAGCATCTATTGCTGTGACATAATTAAACGACATCGTCAGTGCATAGAAGTTGAATACATATACAGAAACAATGGAATGCATTGGCGTCATCATTTGGACTACAACAATCTAGGTTGTTCCGCTTATATTGTAATTTTCGGCGCAAATTTAAAGTCTCAACTCAAAAGTGTTACAAGTGGAAGCTGTTTCAACCGAATCCCTTGCTGCAAAAAACATACACATGCACCGAAAAATAGTGATTTTACAAATTGTACCAATCATATTAATACATATCTTAGTCAAACCAATGCAAAAACAAGACCAATTTCAGATTCATTTTGTAATGCCATCATAAAGAGTAAGTCTTAGTATTAAATAACCAAATAGAGAAAATCGGCAAAAATGTATCGCAATGCTTCAGCCGTTACACACAATGCGAGCTGATAATAAGTATGTCGTAAAACGCGTCATGAATACATACTTACATATGAATGATTTAGTGTCGTTGCATTTTATGGTTAGAATGGGAATTATTTCAGATCAATTATTAAGAACATCAACATTGATACAGGGATATATATATATATATATATATATATAGAGATATATAGATATATAGATATAGAGATATATATATAGAGATATATAGAGAGAGAGAGAGGAGATCTAGAGAGAGAGATAGAGAGAGAGAGAGAGAGAGAGATCTATCTCTATCTAGATATCTCTCTATATAGGGAGATATCTCTATCTATATCTCTATGTCTATATATATCTCTCTCTATATATATCTATATATATATATATCTGTGTATATATCTCTCCCTCTATATATATATCATCTCTATCCATATATATATATCCCCCTATGTATATGTATATATATATGTGTGTATATATATAAAACATATATATATATATATATATTTACATATATATATATACATATACATATATAAAAATGTACAGATAAATATATATATACATATATTTATATGAATATATATATATATATATATTTATATGTATATACATATATATATATAAATGTAATTATTTTTATATATACTTATATATATATGTGTATGTATACATGCATATATGTGTATATATATGTATTCATATATATGTACATATATATATACATATATATATATATATATATGTTTAATATATATATACATGCATATATACACATGTATATATTTTATATATATAAATATACATATATATATATAAGCATGTATATATATATGTATTTATATATATATATATATATATATATATATATATATATATATATATATATATATATATATATATATATAGATATATATATATATACTATATATGTATATATATATATATATATATATATATATATATATATATTTTTATAATTAATTATGCCTAGATGTTGACACCTTTGTTTTAGGCTCCGATTCGTTATAAGTCATGCTAGCCCTTTGCCTTCTTAAGAATAAATGCATCACAGATGATTGAAAGCTTGTAGCACCTGATGCTAGGACGATAGCCAGTACGCTGACGACAATGCGTTTGTATGCCTCAAGACGCATTCCGTGACATATCTGGGCAACCCGGTAACCTGAAAGCCGTAAATTATTTTGCATTGAACGGCATTACAAACGGAGTTGCAAACATAGCCGACCAATGCACATCTGTTTTTTGAGGTCCGCATTGCCAATATATTGAATCCAATGACTATTCATACCAAGATTTGTCAGACCAACTCAAAATAGAGTAGCAAATGCCCATCGAGGTCTCTATTGTTACGTTTTCGATATCTGGCCTATCATATTTAGTTCAAAAATATTTCACATTGCAAGGAAAAGATACTGATTGCGAGAGTAAAATAGGTTCCACGTAGACCGTTTGATATGGTCAAATATTTTCCGATGATTACGCCAATCTGTAAGTTTCGCCTAAGGCTCTGGCCACACATGATTGAGCGGCATTGGTTGTTTGCTCAAATTGCCTTCGCTCTGTGTGATGATAGAGGTGAAAAGACTGCCGTCTTGGCATTAGGTTAGGATATCAACGTTGGCGGGAATGAAGCAAATTTTTCACTAGCCACTTAGACGTCGCGCGGATAATAATCAAGTAATGTGTCGGATTTAAGCGAAGGACCTAGCAGGGCGAGAGCATTCATATTCTAGAGAGAGATTCGATTTGAGCATTTACGATTTGATCATTTACTATATATATATAGAGATATATATAGATATATAGAGAGGAGAGAGAGATAGAGAGAGAGATATAGAGGAGAGAGAGAGAGAGAGATAGAGAGAGATATAGATCTAGATATAGAGAGATATAGATAGAGATCTAGATAGATATAGAGAGAGATAGAAGAGAGATAGATATATATCTATCTATATCTATATATATCTCTATCCCCCTCTATATCTATCTATAAAGAGATATATATATATCTCTGAGAGAGAATAGATATATATCTATCTCTCTGATCTCTAGAAATAAAGTAGGGTATAGATCTATAACTCTCTCTCTACCTATCTCTCTGTATATAGGACCTCTCTCTATATCTCTATGTATAGATAGACAGGATATATAGAGATATGTCTTAGTATAGAGAGGGAATATATTTAAATATATAGGAGATCTCTGTAGGTAGAGAGAGATAGCACATAGATCAGAGATAGACAGAGAGAGATAGAGAGAGATATAGATAGAGAGAGATAGAGATAGAGAGAGATATCTCTATCAGAGATATACATGGATCTCTCTCTATAATCTGTATCTAGATATACATATATGTCTATTTCTATCTAGGTAGAAGATCCTCTATAAAAGAGATAGATATAATAGATATATATATATATATATTCTTTTTATATATAAATGTATATATATATATATATATATATATATATATATATATATATCTATATATATCTCTTATATATCTATATATATATATATATATATATATATATATATATATATATAGATATATACATATCTGCTGAATGTAAATTTTGCCGCCGTAGCTGCTCATATTACAATGGTGAATTACTTTGCTTGTTGATATTTGATACGAGCATAAACTCTGCGGTTGATGTCAGCTAGCTCTAGGTGCCTTACCTTTCCACAAATATGAGCAGTTATGCACCACACTCAGTATTGCGACTGTTAATGACAATTGGGCAATTGACTAATGTGCAATATTATTTGGTCGCTTGTCAAGTGTTACGCGTCGTGGCCGCGTTTTGTAGCCCGTTGTTTTAGCTGTTCATCACAAATTTTGGTCTAGAATAGCATATGTAATCGTCTTTACGTAAAATACAGTATAGCCAGGCACATTAATGCGGGGGCATCATGTATAGTCTTGGTTTTTCGCTCAATGATGGGTGTATGGAAGGAACGATACCTAACAGCTTCAGGTGAACGTTGGGATTTCGTATAGCAAAGACCTTGTAGTTAACGAATTTATACTGGCAGTATACAGCACGATAGTAAGAAGATCTGCAAGGAACCTGGATATACAACTTTTTAAAAAAGAGAAAAAGCAACGCTGCTCACACACCGGAGCTGCGTTTCTTTATGTGTTGTTGATCGCAGGATTTGCTTGATGCAAACTATGCAGCGCAGCTGGTTGACAGACCAAACAACCTATATACCAACAAATATATAAATGTATGTAAATGTATGTATATATATTATAAATAGATATGTATATATATATATATATACATATATATATATATATATATATATATTACTATGTATTTGTTTACATATATACACACACACATAAATATTTATATATATATGTATATACATATATATATATATCAACATATATATATATATAAATATATATATATTTATGTATATATACAATTATATATATATATATATATATATGTTTAGATATATATTTAAATACATGCATATATATAAACATACAAATATATATACACACAGATATATATATATATGTATTAATATATATCTATATATATATTTATAAATATACATACATATATATATATATTTATATATATATTGATATATATACATAAATATATATATTTATGTAGATATTTATGTAGATATCTTTTTATATACATATTTTTAGACATGCATTTATTTAAACATAAAAATATACACACATATAATACAAATATAGATATATATATTTATATATATATATATATATATTTATATATATATATTGGTATATATATACATACATATTTGTAATATATATATAAAGATATATATATACATGTTTATGTATATTTATATGTTTATATATATATATATATATACATATATAGAGATATACTATAGAGAGAGAGACATATAGAGAGGAGAGAGGGGGAGAGAGATATATCTATAGAGATATAGGAGATAGAGAGAGAGAGAGAGAGAGAGAGAGAGAGAGAGAGATATATCTCTACTCTCTCTCATCTCTCTCTCTCTAGAGAGAGAGAGATAGAGATATAGAGGATAGTCTAGAGAGAGAGAGATGAGAGCTATGAGGATCTATAGAGATAGAGATAGGGAGGGAGATCTATAGTAATGGATATATCTATAGAGAGAGATATCTATAGATAGAGATCTCTCTATATATATATATAGATAGATCTCTCGAGAGATATATATATCTCTCTCGCAAAGGAGATCTATATCTATAGAGATCTCTCTATATATCTCTCTCTCTCTCTCTCTTATCTCTATATATATATATATATATATATCTATATCCTATATATATCTCTCTATATCTCTCTATATATATATATATATCTATATATATATATATAAGAGGAAAGGCGTACCTGATGTTCCCCACATTCGTCCCCGATTTTCTGTCAGCCCTCTCCTCACTGCATCATTTAATTATTGCATTACATGTATAATGATGTTCGTTATGCAAAGATTGAGCGTAGTGTATACTCTAATGGATGTTACTGGACGAACGAATCCTAGAGTTAATACCGAACTACATATGTCGATAGGGTGCAACTTCATATGCATTAGCTTTAAACATTTATATGCTCTTGTGACTCGCACGACTGCACTCAAGTTTGAGCACAAATCAGGTATCATCAAATTAATTTCCTCGGCCACAGATGCCAATACATTGAGCTATTGTTAGTGAATTCTTCACGATAAATGCGTCAAAAGTTGGTTGTGCTTAATTTTGTCGAGACCGCTTTCCATAACCCAAAGCAAAAATGGCATTATACAGGGGGTATATTTATTTGGGTTTTAAAAGCAGGTAGTCGGTTAATCAGAATGGTGAATTCAACTGCAATTATGTATCTTTTCTTTTTTTAATTCGAATATGATTATATGTTTAGCTAAGCACCCTGCAATAGTTGACTGTACATTCTATACAGTTTACCTTATATTAATTCAAGGAAGTGATATAGGACTCATCTGCCCAAATGTAGATTGATGTATAGCTCTTTGCGTGTCTGAGCAATCTGGTAATCATGGCTACTGATTTAACATTTGTTTGTTTCGTGTTAGTCGGCGTAAAACAGCTATCGGTGTCGGTATAAACTCACGGTACGTCCGATCACTCCGGATTTGATTGGTATTGGTGAATAACGAATTCAAAAATTGTATTGGTCAGGGAATGCAGCTTCATAATGACACATGGTAAAGCTATGAAATTGAATATCAGCAGTGTCTGCAAACAATTGATGCTCAGTAAGCTATTGTCTTTAGCAGCGGAGAGATTTAACATTGATCTTACTGTCCAACGTATACATAATGCTATAATATGCCTATAAACCAATATTTATCTTTTTCCAGATCGGATATAGGCAACAATCAATAGCTGCCTATCAAGATGGTAGGCGTTTTTCATTTAAGGTATAAGTCATTGCTTGCCGTAGTGCTAATAGCTTTTTTATTATAATTTCAAGGAGAATCATTCATCTGCAACGCACCACGATCAATGGCAATGTCTGAAATCGTTCATAGCAGGCAATTTCCGGTTATTGAACTTGGCAATCATTGCCTCCAATAGTCCTTATTTTGTAATACCTCTTGCACTGAGAATAATTTTATTTGCATTAAATTATTAGGACCAACCTCTATTTTGGTAAGCGTTTAAAACGCAAAGGACCCGAATTGCCGTGTTAATAACCACCATAGAACACGTGGCGTTTTGAAAAGTAAGATATTGTTATATCATCATGTTTAATGGTTGATCGACTATTCGTCGGCTGAATTGGTTATATTATCTGTGGGCATCGACATAGTGACAATGAGATATGTAGTTCTTTAAAGGAAAATAGCCAATTTCTTAGAATGATCTTTGTGACTGAATAGGCCCGCACGCTCGGGTGGCATATGATCGTGGCTATAAGAATAGCATTTGTAAAGCTGCCCGTTTCCCAAATCTCGTTGGGTATTGCCATCAGATCTATTGCCTTTAGTTAACAGTAACAATGTCATGTGTCATAAATCTAGATTTCATTGAATCAATACGTTGTCATATTTTGCAGAGATTATATTCAACGTCTCGATATATGTATATATGTTCATACATACGCATTTTATATATACATATATATATATATACTTATATTTAAATATATATGTATATATATATATATATATATTTTTATATATATATATATATTTATATAGAGAGAGGTGTGTGCGTGTGTGCGTGTGTGCTTGTGTATATATATATTAATAACACGAAACACTTACAGCAAAATATTTGCGGCGCAAATGTTTATATATCAAACCAATGTTACCAAGGCACTTGAATGCGCGCAGATACTATTATATATATACCATGTAAAATAAATATGATAATTAAAAAATCTTACAATGGTATCCTTGTATTTCTAAACGACTTAAATTTGATCTGAAGGAATGATATATCGATGTACTTGGTGATATATATACCTGCATATGAGATTGATGCTCATCATGTGCATAATTACTTATCCATATAATCAGTATGTCGATTCTGGCGCGGGATAAGGTCGAAGAACGAAAGTAGTCACTGAACATGTGAGGTAATTTGTTGCTGCTCCTATATTACATATTGACAATATCGTTCACATAAAATAGGGCAAGGTCTAACTGGATATGGACGTCACCAAAGGTTCTAAGTTGCTTCATAATCAACCAATTGTCGTTGATGACCATTATCTCATTACATTTAGACGCATTTGTGGGACATAAAACCTGTAGCTGCGAGGTCATTGGTTGCGAGGTGTCGCATTTAGGTCCAGATAATCATCTTGCCCAGTAATGACCGCTACAGTGTAGGATGAGCTGCGACAAACCGGGTTTCATGCGACAGCAGTACTAGATCCATACTAGATGTTGGTTTTTATTTAGCCTGTATGCTTAATATATAGCATTGACTTGAATCTGTAAACACTCAGTGGGTTTTCTCGTTCAACGACCTGCTCACACGTCATTAATTAAAAAATAGAAGACAGTAGCAAATGGCAGTATGCAAATAATACCTATATAGAATGATAGTTTTGTAGTGCCGTCAGAGCGGCTATCTAGCTGTTGCTGCCTTGTGTAGATTCATTACTAGTGGTACAAGACTGATACAATGAATGTGTTGACATCGATTCGAAAATTACATTTCAGATGAAACAGTTGAAGCCAACGAAATAACAATGTGGTATGCAACATTCGGTCTCGGAATGATAGCAAATGAAATCTCGTCAGCAAATTGCAAAAATGTGACGATTGACGATACTTGTAGGTAACTTTTTATATAGTTCGGATGCCAAAAATCAGAACTATTCAAGCTATGCAGGACGAGGATAATGTAGTCGGCGGCAAAGATAGAATTACAATAGAAGAAACAATTTGATGGCAACAATATACTAACATAAGTGTACAGCAAATCTTTTGTATCACCTTCCTTTAGTATACGACATTACTAAATAATCGTGGCAACCAAATAATACGCGTAACCCTTATGATACAGCTATATACGTGTGGTGCTGCACGTTTTTGCTATTACGGATCGCCAATGGCCTTCATAGAGCCCATGCAATATCCATGAATCGTGAAAGTGATGTGCAGTGTTGTGTCAACATGACAGAAATGATCTCGCAGAGATATCAAAGGAGCTACAGTACACACTGAATACGATGAGATTATGACCATCAACGACAACTGGGCGGTTTGTAAACATCATTACATATTTGGAGACGAGCTCCAAAGGTTAGCATTGCTGTGTATGCTTTACTTGTAAAATGCCACTTGACGTAACATAACTTCTTCTTTTTTACTTTTAAGAGGGCTGGTATTCTGGCAACGTCAGAAGGAAGGAGCTTGGCCGTCGTTTTATGTTAAATCGCCTGCCAACGTTATTGACATGGAACCAATTTTGTTCCCGATTCGGGGGAAAAGCGGAAGTAATAAGGTGCAATCAAGCTTGCTGCGTCCGACGTTCGGTGGTCTTTACATGGTTAGGTCATACGATAGGCATAATGTTTTTCTACTTTTGAATCCCAATATGGTTTGCATTGCACTCCGAGGCGTTACAATGTTGGCATGCAAACTGATATATTCAGTTACAAACCATAAGTCACATAATTGTTTCCATACCAATCGTATACAACACACAGCTGAGTACTTTGAGCTATTTTGCAGATGAGCAATATGCATATTGATGACTAAGCTATATGACATATCGCTCCCTGTTAATAGACATAAAAAAAATTCAACAACGGATATTTGCGCCAGTTGTCAGTGTATCTGAACAATTAATAGCTGTCTAATTAGATAGCAGGCGTTATTCAGTTAAACACAGCTGCATTATGTCATTTATCTCATTCTGACCTCTTTGAATTGCATATATGAGTCGACCTATTAAATAGATGAGTTTTTTTGTACGCTTCAGACAGCTAAGATAGCATAGTTTCCACCGTCAGATCGATATAATAATTCACAACCAGGTCATGACCGATGACTAATTTATTTTTTGACGCCACTATGATGACCCAAATAGTTTCCTAGAGGTATGGGAGACCTTGCTAAGGCTGAATAAGAGACGTACCTAATTTTAAAGGTGCATTTCAGAAACAATTGTCATCAACATTCAGGTCATATCCGATTCTCCGTTACTTTTAGATTAGTATCACTGCAACAAGTTCAATTCGAAAACTTTCTACATTCATCACCTCGGATTAATCCGATCACTTATTTGGGAAGGGAAATATGCTCTGTGGTCTACGCTTTCCGATACCAAAGTCAGAAAACTGGCGTGGTTTTAGCTTTATTTTTCGTACTGTATGCCGAGTGTGTCGTATTCATTTTAGAGTATCTACAAACGCTTTTGTAGCTGTAGTGGCTTCTAACATATCGGATTGACTTTGACGCACCAGAGACCGTGTCACATTGGCCAATTATACCGACAGCTTTCTTTACCATCAATGTATTTTTCTGAATCCATGAGTTGCACACACTTTTATTCAAATAAGGAGACAGCAAATGGATAAACCTAACATCATGCTGGCCTGAACGGGCTAACGCTGTGATGGCAAAGATGGAAAGGGTATGATTAAAGCCATTGAAGACCTCGGTTGTGGATAAAATCCGGTGATAACATTCGATTTAGATAGTTGCATATTTATCAAGCTGATAAAAGTATTGTGTCTCAAAGGATTGGTATTACGGACTCTCCATCATGTGCTATACGGCCTACACCAAGTATTATAATGAATGAATTTTATCATGCGGATGAAGATACAAACTGTCGTCATACATAAACCTATCCCATTTATTGTGAGAGATTCACAGCACTCAGCATCACAAAATAATTGCATGCTACAATACTTTATCCAACTGATCACACACACCACTGAATTATGTAGCTGATTGTGTGGTTGTATATTTGGCTGCGGGGGAAACATTACTGCAATAGTTCAGGCGGCAATCATGGTTTGATTGTGAAACTCGTTTGACGGATGAGTATTGTTCATTAATTTTAGAGGCCGAAGATATCAAACAAGTCTGATTTTCAACATAAATGATAAATGTGCTGATAGAGTCACATCATACTGAAGAAAAGATTGCCCTTTTGACAAAACGGAGTGAGCCGCCCATTTCAGGTGGATGCTCTGCTTTTGACGATTGGTTGTTAATATGATGGTCCGACTCTTAACTCAATAGCAACATATAATGCAGAAATGTATGAGTTCACTGGCTTTAAATAAACGGCCACTAATATTCCGCCTGCTAATCCAACTGCTGGATACAACTTTTTCGAATCACAATACCGCTTGCTTTTGCATTACTTTCAAATGTTGGCCCAAGTTTTGTTTGTAATTCAGGTTTTGTTTGATAAAAGATGGGAGCTGCTTTAGGTATACATGACATTCATGGCTTTACAATGTTACGTCAAACAAAAACAAACATATGTTTGCTTTTATAATTCCTCCCTGGGTCGAACGTTGTTTATTCACAGCTCGCCAAGTTGTCCTTGATGTTTCTGCATACTGATTTATCACTGTACACTTGCATGGCTGCCACCATCCATGATCGTCCTACAAGTTGTCACATGTCCCATTCAGCGTCATTATTTGCCCTCGGTGCATCATTGGCTTCTTAACTATGACTTAGAGCAAATCGAGGCAAATATCGTGCATTAATATGAATATGATCAAATTCCTAAAAATGATGTGATATTGCCCCAAGTCGACTAGCGTTTGGCATATAGGAGGTGGATGAATTATTTGTTCAAGTTGATGAATCGGTTTAAACCCCCCCCCATTTTTTGCCATGATTGTCTAGAGGCTAGCACTTGTAATAGCTTTGTCCAATCAAAATGCTCGACCTAAATAGATTATGCATACAAGATATAAAAGAGATTGATCGCATGACGTTTTAGAGAACCCGATGAACCTGTCGTGAGTGGCCGATGAGGGTATACTTCCCAATCAGGTGAGCTTGGTAAGTAATTGTTCGCGTTGCTCGTGAGGCTGACCGCAAGTGTGGCACTGTTTATGGGATATTTGCCATGATTGACTATAGGCTAGCATTGTTTTGTCCAATCACCAAACCTAGATGTTAGAGATTGATCGCAGACGTTTCCTGGTAATGGATAGTGATTTTGCATCAAATCGAGCCAGTATACAGGACTTATGCTGTTAGACTTTCTCGGTTACTCCCTTTGTTTATTTGCTCAAGCACGTCAGCACGGACCAGTCTCGCATATGTGGACAATGAACGAGATATTGAAGCTCTACGACGGTTTGAAAGTCATTTGTCTTATTCTGAAATACTCGTGAAGCTAACACCTCAGTGGCAAAATACTTTGCTGATGACCATAGTTTACAACGAAGAAATGCAATCCATGATAAGGCATTTTTCAGCACTTTTTTATCCAAAGTTTAGCAAATATAAGACAAATGCTAGATAAGTGTTACAAAGCACTTAATTGGTAGAAGATTGGCTCGTCTTACACATGAACTTAGCGTACTTTGCATCCACAACAGAGCCTCCACCTCGCGCAAAGTGATTTTGTTCAACTCACATTTACGTAGCAAAGCAATTATGGGGGTATTCTCAGGAATGTCATAACACGCAATGCCCTGGCAGCAACCTTAGCCCAGCTATTTTAACTGTTTTTTGGGCATCTTTGTAGGCCTTGGTTCCTTTCGAGATATCTTCGTCATTGCCTTTCATTTGTTTCTTGAACTTTCTCATTAATAGAGCAGGCTCGTAGCCAGGAAGGGGGGGGGGGGTGTTCGAGGGGTTCGAACGAACCGCCCACTTTGCACAGAAAGGTCCGCCCTACTGTAGCGCATTTGTGTTGCTGCGCATAACAGTTTTCGACAAATTACAAAGCTTTGCCGCATCAGTATGAGCCAGGAGAAAGGTCCACAATTGAGGGGAAAAGAACCCCACGCCCACTAAAAAATCCTGGCTACGGGCCTGTAGAGGAGATGAGTTTCTGCTCAATATTGAGCTCAAGGTCATACCACTTATTACTCTTCTTTTCCAGGATGCTGAACTTCTCTTCAATAGCGTCCCTCATCTTTTCGGACCTAGTGTTATCAGTTTCGTTGTACCCGCGCGCCTATAGTAGAACCAGAACCATCATGCCTATGGGGCGTGTCGAATTCACTGTTACTCATATCGATGTCTAAATGTATGTTGCAGCTGCCATCACAGAGCTTTAGTGGCACACTGCACATGTCCACGAAGTACAAACAGCTACACGTGCTGACCTGTAGTACCCCTTTGCGTGACACGTACTGGGACGGGTAAAATGACAGTCTTAACCACCACCTCTTTGCGCATCGATTCTATTATGGCAACCTTAATAAAGTTGAGAATTAAAAGTTTATTTCTGTTACAGCAAAAACCATCTGGAGCGGGGTTCATAATCCAACGTTGATGAAGAAGAGGCTTGGATTGACAGTCAGGTTAGCGCATATAACTGTACAGCTTTATGTCAATTGTAACTAGGCTCCATCGGTGGTTGATAAATATTCGCTTCCAGTTCGCACATTTGTGGAGCATAAGCAAAAAAATACTAATTTAATGCTTTTCCACGCGTGAAAAATACAGATGGATGTGCCTTCATATCATTGCTTGATGATCACTCGGTTATCATCGTTATACGGACTAGTAAATAACATCCAGGGGCGTCGGGGGTGCGGATAACTTCCTCATACGATAACACATTAGATCTTTTTTTTGGGGGGGGGACATTTCTTGTTTGACACAGCGGTGCTCGGTGTTCTATGCCGTTTTGCTGAGTCCAAGCATCGCGCGAGTGCGTAAGTGGTAGCAATGATGATCCGGGTTAATCTGGTAGAATTGAAAACATGTTCAGTAGTGAATTCGGCCCACATATTGCACGTATTGAAATTGACCGATAACATTATCTTAATACCATTAGAATGGTACGTAGGCCTTCGTTGTTTATGGTTGTAAGTTATTAATTCAGTTGTATGTATGTTTAAGCACGCGGTACACAATCTGAAACCCGCGGGTAATATCTGGCAATGCATTCGGTGTAAAGTCCCCAATGAGAACAAACCATCGTCTGAAGTGAAAAAGCGTACTTATGGAGGTCATATATCTGGAGTTGTTCACTCCGAGTCTAGACAATATGCTACATGGAACAAGTGGTCGTACAGGAGATTAGCATTGTCATCCATGAAGGGATGACAACGAATACTACGAATATCCTCCTTTTCTATGGTCATTACACATTCGAAGGCTGTATGCTCGCTCCTTTGGGTGCGACAGGTTTGCTGTTATCAACATTATTATCATCATTATGAATAAACATGGCTAGTGCATGAGAGATGCGTTATCATTAGAATCGATCCCATCAGCCACATATCCGATGCAGGTTTTGCGCCGCTATGCAGATTGAGCTGAAGTGAAACACAGCAACTTCAGGAACTTGACCCATTGTTGTTACACCAAGCCATGATATCTACAGCCGTGGCCAATACTATAGCTGATGGTATAGAATATAGCAGCAATTCGCATTAACATCTATTTTAATCCCAAAATGATACAATGCATGCTGTTCGTTAAATCATTCAACCAGAGCAAAGTCATTGAATATATTCCTTTTTTGTGATCTATAACAATTGCCATACCAGCATATACACTACGTTCATATTTATTTTGCATGTGTCGCTTATATGCAACCCTGGTGGAAAATTTAGCTTCCGTGGTCTTCCGTGATGCTTATAGTTAAGTGACAAATACACATTGAATTCATCCTCACCAAGCAAATGATGCACGTGTACAGTCAACATGTCTTAGTGCACACCAGCAGATGAAATGGAAATGACTCGTAATTCGCAAGTAACGGTTACGATTGAATGACTACATCCGAGATTATAATCGTATCAGCTACCAGCACCATACCGTAACGAGTATCATTACTAAGTAATAGGTTATTGACGATGTCTAGAATACTTAGTTTGACGTTAACGACCTAGTGGCGAGTGACTGCAATCTTGTTATATCGATGGTTTATACACATTAATGTGATCGGCATCAGTGTTTAGAAGAAGGTATGCGTTTTAGCGATATTTCATACGAATTAATGAGCCAAAATTCAAAAGTCAAATAGATCCATTACGAGCTGTTTCCTGTGCGCATAAGCTTATACAACAAATCGCATTGACCAGCATTTCCTTTATTTAACAGCAGCTATTCTAGTGCCAAGCGGTGTTCGTAGAATGTTAAATTTACTTTGGTGGTTAATTTCAAAAACATATCTTTTATGCGCCATGCATCAGTAATTCTCGATATATTAACAATCCGCTTGGTTTTCGGCCGGTAATTATCAATGAGGCTGCGTGCATTATATCTCAGCTTTTGATTATCTCAATGAAATATCAGCATTACAATTTATACCATGGCAAGGCAACATATAACAGTTGTGAATTAATCATAGAACAATGCATTACGTTTAACTTTAGAGAATTCAATCGTTAAATCATCTATATTTTTCACTAAAATAGCATACAAAATTCGTATTACAAACTCGATGTCTGCTGCTCATAGCTAATTCCCGGTGCATCTTTATCTGGTCGGTAGGATGGTGCCGATTCCTGTAAACATATCCCAGAAACAATACTTTTTGCGGTTTCTTGTGCTTCGCTACTGCCACCATAATCATTTGTTTTCATCTTACAACCGATAATGAAGTCACATGTCCTCTGTATTAATGGGATAGCATAGCAAGTCGTTGGATGCATTTGAACATATATTAAAGTGTTATTATTGTCCACTGTGTGAGCCAACCTTCAATGCTCTCGCTCTTAATGTTTGATTGATATGTTGGTAAGTTAATCTACCGCTGTGACTTGCAGCCTTAACGAATGCTTTACCATCGTATCCATATTAGTTAATTCAGTACAAATGTGCATGTTGCATACAACGCATGCAATCTTACTATTGGTGCTGTCATTTCATAGCAATAAAATACAATCGATGCTACCAATAAACTAGGTGATTCCTTGGTGCGAATTTGGGCGACTGTAAAATCACAATTCCTCGGCTACCTTGTCTAGGGCTTACAGCAGAAAAAATAAGGCCTTTTGTACTATGAATATATTGGACTGAATACAGAACTGATGCCAATATATTTGATTATTTTCCGTTTATTCTTCACGATAAATGTGTCAAACGCTCAATGTATTTTATGTTACCCAAGAAAAAATAATGGCATTCAAGAGGAATGAGAAATATTCGGTCGATCAGAAAGATTAATTCGTCATTAGCTATGGTATGATTATATTTAGCTAACTTATATAAATGCATGCAATCTGGTAAACAGGCCAACTATTGATCCAAACTTGGTAGAGTTCGAGCTATGAGTATCATGGGGATGTCTGTTCGTTTCCGTGTGGACAAGCATAACAACACATGCTGCATTAACAACTCATACGGTTTGTCTGGCAGACCGAAGCGACCGGTAATCCCGTAGGACGTGCCCAGCTGCTCGCAAATGCTTTCAATCACGCCAGCCACTTGGCAATATCACTATGACGTTACGACATTTTATAGTATATACCCCTGCTATATTCAATAATATCCACATATTGCACATACCATTGCCCTGATCGGTGAAACGATTCATGTTTTGGAATTCAAGAAACAGCTACCCAACTGAAAAATATTTCCCCCCTAATTTATGCCCTAAAAACCTGTGTATATCGGTGTTCCTAGCGTCACATGTATCAATTAGGCTTTAGCGCATACACTTTTGTAAGCAGTTATCTACGTTAATTAAAGGTATATCCCGTTACTTAGACAAATGTGCCGTATATTGCATATTGTAACCGTGAAGATCGATCAAGTGATATGTAAAAACGTTGGGGGTCTTCTTCCAGAAGTTAGGGTAAAAGACAGATTAAGATTTTCTTAGGTCAACAGTATATTGAATAGAACGAACCATGTACATCGTTTGCCATGTTTATTTATTGCTTTGTCTTTGTTATAAAATATTCCATAAACCGACATTGAATTACGTACATTCTATTGCGTAGGCGTAAGACAATGCCTCAATGTATCTTATCAGTCCAGAACGCTGTGTCAAAGTGGATAGTTACAGGCGGAACGGAAAAATATTAACCTCAAAATACCCTGAAACGTTGAATGCATATTTTTCCAAACAACAAAGTGACTGTGTGCTGAGAACGTGATGTATTTACGTATCATTGAATGTATTAGATATCAGTTATGGGAATATCCATCATCTGCATGTATTGTATGCGCATCATGCGTCATAATGTTTTCCTAGTCTTCCATTGCTCAAGATTGAATGGCTCCATGCGTGTTCAACCCAGCAATGTGATTCTGCTATCAAGCTGTGAACATTGAAAATTTACCGGCAAAGTCAGCGTCAAAAAACTATAGTGCGTTCGGTGATTTAGCGAGCATGATGTGACAATCCTTGTACGGTTGGAACTACCCAGCAGATTTCAGGAAGTCTAGTTATCTCAAATGGGACGGGCATGTCTTGTAGTCCGTGAGAGAAGCCTTATCCATATGTGGTGCATTGATGATAACTACCCGTTCGCCGTCCGAAAATACCAAGACATTGTTATTGCCTGCTGCTTAAAGTTGGAGTGATTCCCAAATTCCCACCAGTAAAATATTACCACAATTACACAGGTCCAATTGTCTTGTGTGGGGCTATGATACATGAATTAGAAATTAAACATTATAAGTTGCTATATAGGTCATAGGGATATGACCGAGTAGATGTTTACTATAATTGTGAGTTGTTAGTTCACTAAAGTGGCTGATCGGATCTCATATTTGATTTCAAAAGAATAATATTTCAATTATATATAGTACGCGCTGTAAGTGGGGCAAATGGCACGCCTATATAACTGTGAATATTGCTTATACTTGGAAACCGAATATTGTTCACAGATGAAAAGGTAATATACTCAAAGCCAGGCCGTCATCTAGAAGACAAGAAGGATCTATTCTAATAAATAACGTTGATTTTAAGGGGTTGACTTGTCGTAAGGCAATAAATACATATGTAGAAGACAGTGTAATTGAGACCAGCTGCTTGCCAATCGAGACTAGAATTAACCGGTCAAGCAGTCGAAGGCTCTTGTAATATCCAGATAAGACTGATCTTTAGTTCATGGAATTTCCAAAATTAAAAGGTTGTGTGATTTAGCCATGAATAGCCCATGCAATGATCGTTGACATAAACCAAATGAGGGAAATGAGCGTCTCATATATCTTGATGATTAAAAGTGTCCCTGTAGGTATATACGTAGGTGTGCTTGACATGGTCTTCTCGTTATTGGACAAGAAACTCATCGGAATATGTAATAAATATTTCTATTAAATGACCATACCGTCAGCACAATAAAGTGCTTGTTAGTTACATTCAGCAATGCAACATGGATGGTCCATATTTGCATGTGCATGTTAATTATTTGAGTTTTAAAGTCTGTTTATTCCAATATTGTTTGTTACCGTTCCCAAAGGTGAATGGGTTAATGTTAACGCTGTCAATCGAAACAATACGGGAGGCATCAAATACGATGATTAAGCACGATGATTCTTTTGTGAGAAGTAATAAAACACTTGCAATCAGTGCGTTGGCAATGAATCCGTCGGAAACAACTGGAAGATTAGTTCCAGAAGGCAACTGAGAGACGATCATCCTACCCATTATATATTATGTCAATGAATGTAACCTTGTTCGAGTCGTTAGTGGTTGGTGCCTGTATGGGCCGTGTCGTTAATCGGTTAGCAAGCTTGCCTGATATATATATATATATATATAGATATATATATATATATAGAGATAGAGATATATAGATATAGATATAGATATATATATATATATAGATAGAGATATATAGAGAGATAGAGAGATATCTATATAGAGAGAGAGATATATCTATATAGAGATAGAGAGATATATAGAGATATATATAGAATATATATCTATATATATCTCTCTATCTATATAGATATATATATATATATATATATATATCTATATATATATATATATATATATATATATATCTCTCTATATGTATAGTATGTTGGTTACTGCTCTACAAGCTAGTGCTAAAGTTCCAAAAGTGGAGATAGTGACTGCTGAACGCTCGCCGCAATCCAATCGAAAAACATAGGACAGCGGCGGAATTTACAATAAGCAAGCAATGAGAGTTAAGCAAAGTGGCGGCTTCCGGAAGACATTTCACCACTAAGGAATGGTAGGCAATTTACGGAGAGAATATTACACTACATCCAGGCAGCTGATCAATTCATCCCTCGTTCATCTGTTGTTACAAAGAAGTAAAGCAACACGGTTCATTTGGCAACTGCGATTTGCTCTTGCAAAAGTCTGGTTCGGGCCATTTCTTTGCAGCAGGTCAGAGATGTACAATATGTGCAAATTGCCAATATTAAGTTTACACACAAAATATCCTAAAGCGAGCTGAGCTAAACATTGCTGTCCGTGGCATGGCCATATCAACGAAAACATAATTGTTCGCGCCGTATTCAGCCTCATTGTGTGATGAGTAAATAACTCTTTTTGTAAGTAATCTACTTTCGAGTTGATGCCTCACTTCCCCTAGTTGTTGCAAATATGCGCTAGGTGTTTATGTAGACTTAATCGTAGCATAAACAGCTGAATAGATAGAAGAAAGTCACACCGATTGGCAAGTTAAACTTGATGTTGTTATCAACAAAAGTGTATTGAAATGTCTTGTCATTGCTGAATTGACCACTTATTCCTTGTAATAAATATGGATAAAGAAAACACCGCTTTATTGCTGCTTTCTCTCTTGTAAAGGATGAAGACATTTTGGTCATTGACCAAAAAATGGGTATACACCTAGAGATAGCAACCTATATATTTCTTCAAGGAAAAGTAACCAATTACTTCTGTCGATCAATTAAGTGAATAGGTCCGCATGCTAGGGTTTTAGAGGATCGTGGATATTAGAATAGCAGTTTTGCCCTTAACTCTCCAGAATACGCCTACGTTGTAAGCATGGCTTCATGGTGACCATAGGATATTTCTATCAGATCCAATGCCTGTCGTAAACAGATACAATGTCATGTATCATAAATTTATATTTCAGCAGCCAGAACGTTGAGAGCGCCAACAGATGGCGTCTTGCAGAAGACACCATGTTTGCCCTGATATACATTGTCAATGTATTGTGTGATATGTACTTGATCCGGTCCCGTTTGGTCATGTTAAATGCTGGATAGTTTGTTATGTTTACGATAGGATTAACATTGTTTTCTGTAGATATATACTCTTTTCTGTATTATGATGAGTTGATAATAATTGGCAGTATATGCACTAGGGATATGAAGTAAGTCATGAAGGCTGAATGTGATTATTTGGCACAATTCAGCTTGACGCCTCAGGTTTCTTTTAGCAGTGAACATTTGCAATTACTGACCATATTACTTGAGTTGCCGTCCACATGTCTTACTTTGAATGCCGACGAATGGTCATCATGACCATAGTAGTTAAATATTCACCTTCTTGACCAACATACATACCATTGCCAATACAACTTAAAAAACCATTATATAATCACACGCTCAGTTCAAGTTAAATTGTTCAATGACCGATTCAAATCGCAGAAGTAGATTCAGAGCGTGTATCCTACACTTGATACCCACTAGCGTGGCATTTGCGGCAAATATTATCCTTTTTACAAAGGCCGTGGGGGAAATCTTATTTGGTGTATGTATAACAACACTAAAACATCGTAAAATGACAGGAAACGACTGTCTTGTCTTCCAACGGAACATCCATAGGGACATTAAGCTCATATCATTACCATCATACGTAGTCGCAAGTGCAAACCCTAGCCGTTCTTGGATGACCAATATGCCTTTCAGTACATTTATACATCACAATAACGAGCATCTGGTGACAAGAACCGTTCACGAAGGCTGTGCGTGTTGCTTAAGTAACATGCGAGCCCTGTCTCTAATAATTGTTACTGACTGTGACAACAAAACATGGTGTTTTATATAAATATTTGCCCCACGTAAGAATGAGTAATCACAATTACTGTTTAGTCAGCCCCAGTTTCTGTTTTCACTGAGCAATAACACTCTTGTAGCATTGCATACACAGCGTGAGGAACTCCTGCAGGCTGTGTGCTGTAATGTGCTTCACAAAGAATACCAGTATTTGAGATATGATAATGCATATAAATTTAGGTCATTATATATATATATATATATAGATATATAGAGATATATATATATATATATATAGATATATATAGATAGAGAGAGATATATAGAGAGAGAGAGAGAGAGAGAGAGATATATAGAGAGATAGATAGAGAGAGAGAGATATAGATAGAGAGAGAGAGATAGAAACAGAGCGAGAGGGAGATATAGATAGAGAAATAGATAGAGAGATATAGAATTCTCTATTTATATATCCAGATATAGATATATCTCTCTATATATATATCTCTATATATCTATATATAGGGATAGTATATATATATATATATATATATATATTATATATATATATCATATATATATCTATATATATATATATATATATATATATATATATATCTATATCTATATATATATATATATATATATATATATATATATATATATATATATATGTATATTGGTGCTCATCATGTATAAATACTATCCGCCCTATATAGAGAGTAGGATGCCACATTGTCAAGGACAGAATCGTGTACATCGAAATGGAGATCAGCAGCAATGAAGTCGCGGAATCAATTGCATCCCTCTCTGTACATATGCGTCAAACCGATATCCCATTAATCAGTACTGTAGTCTACACATATAGCAAAAGACATCGATATTATTATAGCTAACGTTATTACCACGCTACATAAACCTGGTCTTGCTGATAACATAGAAACTGTAATTTTTCTGGCTGAGCATGTGGTACAGAAGCCGTATAGCGATCAATCAATATGGTAGCAGGATGCTGCGCCACTCGAAGCATATATTGGCAATGTTGTTGCTTGTTAGCAGTACGATGCGAATCTATGCGATGTCAAGTGTTGATCGATGCTGATGCTTTCTGTATATATTGCCAACAGCGACTTCTCTGTGAAATGGTAAATTGTGCAGCGTGATATAGTTTCTTCAGTACCAAATGTCGATACAAGGACGATTGTCAATGTTTGCAAAAGTGTGAGAATAAAGCCCGTCCTATCACGATTCTCACTCGTCATGGACAGATCCGTGCGCCTTCAACCACAGCACTGGATACCCGGAATAACTCTGTTCTACAGAATGCTAAGTTGGTCTACCAATGGTATGACGCGCGGCCAAGTAACCAGGGTTTCAATGGACAGGATTTTACCGCGTATTCTACCCTAGTGTAGTGGATTAGGAGGGTGCACGCCCAAACTTCAAAGGTTCCGACAAGGTCTGCAGTTTAAAGCCATCCCCGCCGTGGCTTGATTTTACGTATATAATGGGTAAAAATCATGGGAGCAATTTGGTAGATAACATGATTCGTAACACTTATGAGGTACATTTAGCGGAACGAGCGGTATCAACTAAAAGGACTGTGTTTAAAGCCTTGCATAGAATGCCAAAATCTAATTGTCTTGTGAACTGATAACTGTCGTCCTGGAAATTGTGGCTTATTTTTACTCTTTTGTGCACTAGTATAAGGTTGAATTAACTGTCTGGCACGTAACGAATGTTAACAACCAGTAAACCATAGGTAAAAATGGCTGAAGAAATACTATATATGTAAACAATTACACAGATGTTTTCTCTGGCACTGGTGATGCATCGTTCTATCGTTATCTGAATCCACCATCAATACTTAGCTACGGTATTAACTGGAATGATAACAAATGATATGCTCGTATCACGTGTACTGGTTATTTTCAAATCAATGCTGATGTAATTTGGGGATCGGACAATACTCATTAACCACACTCACCTCGCCCATTATGTGATTGTCATATCATACTATCATACTTATCGCAACGGACATTGTACGCTCACAATTGTGAGAGCTATGAGTACTTGCGGAAACTTTATGTGCCGCTAATAAAAAAACAGTTTGCCTCAACGTTCACACACCGGAAGTACTTGCTAGGTGATGACAACAGTTCACAGAATAGAACATTTCAGATTCAAAGATTCATGATTATGAAATATCAGTTCATGGTTGGAGTTGTAGTGCTGATCTTCTGATACGTATAATTTTAACTTTGATGCGGGCAAAGATGCAGGAATCTGAGGCATATCTACCAAGGCAAACGTTATAACTCCTGCGCCGTATTTTACTGACTTGCGGTTTTGCTAATCTGTCACTTATGACGCGCAAATAAGCGCATTATATGAAATTGAATACGGTATCTTTAATCACATATTCAAGGATATGCCTATGCCACGGAAAGATTAGCTTATCTCATTTTAGAATATGGGTGGTATACTAAATATTGACGTCGTGCGCATTCAATGTTTCTATGTTTTCTCGGCGTGTTTTTAAGGACCTGCTGCCCAAAAAAGAAGAAAAAACACTTTTGCAAGTGCAAATCACAGTTGTCAATTCTTAATTTCATTGATGAACGGGGTGAATGAGGGACAACTAATAGGCTGAAGGAATATGGCGGACAGGTGACTTAACAATGTGACACATTTATGTGGTGGTCACTAGTCCAGGACATTACAAACCGTTTGGTGGCCGCCCAGAAATGCAACGTGCATACATCAGTGTTGCCACGTGATGACATCGTACAATTGATAGCTAGGAGGATGCTCCTAGGTCTATGGTCTAACCGTCAGATTGATCTGAGGTACCTGCTGATGCAACTTTGTCTGACTGTATATCCGTTATTCTGTGTTCTTTGAATTGACTTGCAGATCTCATTATTTGCATTGCAACCCATTCATATTATTCTCTGCGTTATGTGGTTACCTACCTAGTGAGGGAATGTGCTATTCGGTTTCTGCACCTTGAGTCTGTCACAAATTTGCCTCACTGCCTTTTTAGCACAGCTGGCTAAAAGATAAACAAAACGGCCAGTTGATGCAACAACAGCTGACGACTAGTAGAAAGTTGTAGTAATTAACGTGATATATGTTGAAAAGGATCATCTCATCTCATTTGGAAGGAATAAAGTGTAGCCCGTGTTGCCCGACGGAACTGATCCTTCAGTTGTCTCCAAAGCTAACGAGGGCCTCAGTCACCGTAAAGATATAAAGACAAAGGATAAAATCCCTAAACAATGACAGTAAAATTAGTATGTTAATCCACTCAGAATAGAAGAAAAATAATCATGTTTACGCGGTGAACGTCAAAACTATATATATATATAGAGATATATATATATATATATATATATATATATAGATATATATATATATATATATATATATATAGATATATATATATATATATATCTATATATATATATATATATATATATATATATATATATATATATATATATATATATATATATATATATATATATATATTATATATATATACATATATATATATAGAGCAGGAAATGTTAGCATTGCTGTGTATGCGGTATTTGCAAAATTATCCCCTTTACGCGACATCACATCTATGTTCGATCTAAGAGAAAGCAACGGTTTGGCGCATACGTCGTTTCGTGATAAACCACCAGCTATCATGTTAATGTGAAACTGAATTTGTTCCCGAATCGGGGAGAAGCAAACATGACAAAGCCACAGCCATTCATATACTGTGGAATGTGATGCAGCAATCTTCCTTTATACGGTAATGCACAATAGAAAGCTGTCTAAGCATCTGAGAAAAATTGATAGCCGTCGGGCAATATTCATTTGATACTTGTGTCATGGCATGACGTGGTGCCAATATTCACTCCAGAGAAAGAAAGATCATCCATCCCTAAGGCAGGATTAACGGCATATCAAGTAGTAAACGCGGCTACGATTCAGACATTCATCAAACTCTGACAACTTTAAATGGCTTAGATAAGCGAACCGATTGACGAGACAAGTTTCTAATTAGTGTTCATACAGCTCTTTTCTCGAATCTTACGTTGACAGATCAACGAAAGAACATAAAAACCTGTCTACTACATGTGTCTTGGAAATTGTGTGCCACCACTGTAGTGACCAAATAAGGTGAATAATTGAAGATATGCTAAGTGTGGATAAAAGACAACCCCAATGTTACATGTGTATTTTAAAAACAGCATAACAATCCAGCAATGGAAATAGCCGATTGACCGATTAGTATTGCTACAGTCGTCCATCTCGTTACAATCTTATGACATATGTTTGACTGGAAAAACGTTACTTCCTCCGTAAGTCCGCCATAATGATCATAATGATTAAGCTTTTTAGCTGAATACTTTGTCGGCCTCCATTTGTCAGACCAATATATTTACATACCCAAACTAACGTCACTCATTTAAATGCATTGATTATTTGTCAATCTGCATTCTTGCGTTTGCCCACAGAGAAAGCCTGAGAGCGCCGATGAATGATGAATAGATTTTATACAGCGCCGGGTAAGTTTCGTTGCTTAGTGCCTTGGGGTATATATTATTTGGCGTATTGCCTCTATAGCGACCGGTAAAGAGCTGTAGGCCCCATAGAAGATACAAAATAATGCATAAAAATACGCATTAGCTAGTCAAAATCACGTTACTCGATAAAATATACTACCATTGAAACATTTCAGTACCAGACATATCGCGCGTTGCAGAACACAACAATGAATACACATATATACAGTAACTTTATCCCTGCAATCCGTTCATTTTACTCATCATGTACCCGCGAAAGAGCTGTCGGAGATGGCACATATCGCAATCGAAGAAGCTTCAGCGTCACATACTAGATGATAAAGCGCCTGAACAACGCACAATTGGATACCTCGAAAACGACAATTCATGAAATGTAGTCTCTACCTAACAACAGATTTACGAAAAGTTAAGTAGTACAAACTATTGAGACTTCTTTGTATTATTTTACAGAGGAGGTGATGGAAGAATATACTTTTCTGATATATATGTGTATAGTTTATAGGTTTATATCTGCTAATCGCAAATTTGATGGCGAATTGTGTGTGTCGAGCATGCTTATCGTACGATGACGTACCAAAAGCGGCCTTCATGATCTCGGTTGGTTTATTTGCCGGTTTAATTGCTGTTTGTGCGAGTGGTACCGTTCTTGATTGCACTATTGCTCTGTATTAGCCCTAGGAGATATATGAAACCTTTTTATGTTGTTTGACTTAATCTGCGTGACGATGAAGCAACATCACTTCATTGCATCCAGCATTGCGCATAACACTTACCTTGTGAATTGCTCTCGGAGCTGGTCGTTTTATTCATAAGGTTTAAATGAATTCATGTATATTTGTATGAAATCGGTATAATGCGGGTACGTCACTAAATATTTATCAAGAGCTGTATCAGTACATTTGTTTATTACTTCCTGTATCATCAGTACTTCCTTTTGTGCTTCTGATGATTGAAAAAGGCAAACTCGAGGTCGTCAAACTAAAGCAGGCAGTACGTATGCACATGATCAATGGTGAACAGTCGGTGTTGCATATCCAGAGATAAAGCCACGATTATATTGGTGAATAGTTAATGCGTTGATAGTTTGCTATGATATGCATGATAATCACACTTGTCCATTACGCCGAACTAACACACTTAGTCTTTGAAAGCTGAAAATACTACCGTTCAGAAAACAGCGACACACGCGGACATTAATAAATAAGTTGCACTAAACATGTGTACAAATAGAACTACAATTTGTCAAATCAAGATTTAATGATGCTGGCGATCAATATTGTCATCTGATGTGAATCCAGTATGCGTTTCGTATTCAGTATAATTGGCTTCTCGCCTGCCTCGATGGGGTGACATAATTCTGAGCAAGTGCTGAAAACATGTGGACGGTATTTGGAAGCATATCTATGTATCGATCGATCTGCATTACGCAAGTAATGCAAATTATTGACAGAATGATTACCACAAAACGCGGCATCAAAGAGCATTAATGCACCATTTTTCCTTGAGGATGGGTTCAATACATAGCCTTGCGTAAATCTTGGCGTGTATATTAATGAGGTAAGACCACGCTTGATAACACCTACCTATCTTAAGTAACTTTGCAGCGACTTTCACAGTGTCCAGGTTATATTATCATAGTTTTTGGTTTTCAGGACACTGATATGCTGCATTTATTACTATGCTGGTTTATCGCTTGTACGTAGGATGCGCTCATAATTTTGCGCTTTAGCAAGAGCAATGTCACAATTCATGCATTGTATATAGGTCAATGCGCTATGTAGGATGGTCAATTTGCTGAGGGCCTAAAGTCGATGATTATAATATGAACATGGGAGAACCTCCATTTTGATCAAACAGGAGTAGTGTCTGGGATGACTTCAGCTTTTCCCCGCCAAATATGTCTTATTTAAGCAACAAGCAACATGCTAAGATTTGAAGAAACAATACGACAAATGGCGTCATAAATTCTTCTCAATAATCACAATGAACAATCGCATATATTAGAAAGTTAACAAAGTCTATTAGAGCTGTATTGGTAAGATATATCAATACGACCGAGCTATTCTTGCTGTGATGATTAAGCTAACGTTAAAGCTCACCTCTCATGCGTAATCACTGGAAATGATTTTAGAGATTGGAAGGTACGAACCCATCAGTTATTCATTGCGCGAGGACTAGCTGCATTGTGGCTGGTTGTGGAGCTTCGCATGTAACTACTTCCCAAATAATGGCCGAGTCGCCAATTATAAAATAATTAATGTTGTCAATAATTCTATGCGCTCTTGTGCGAGCTAAAAAAACAGCAGTAGGCAACAAGACACAAAGGAGGAAATTAAAGTAAAAGATAAGATATCTGAGTGTATGGGTACATCAGTCAACACAGTATCACTTGTTCGAGGAATTTAAGGCTGTCATTTTCAAAGTTCCTGGGTAGATATGTATGTATTAGTACAGGGTAGCGATATTGCAGACGTGATCCCACGGAGCCGGCGGCTGTGCGGGCCGTAATGTGTCGTTTATGAGCACTACCAGTTACAGATGGCATCCTTAACGTTCAAGCTGTTAATCTTATTTGTGTCCCGCGGGGAAAAAAAAGGGGGGAGGGGGGGGGGGTTGGTAGTAACGGCAAACATTGTAATTTTCGTTTACTTGTTCCTTTGTTTTAGTAGTTGGTATATATGTGCGGCACTAAATGCGCAATAACCTATGCAGACATTAGAAACACAAAGGAGTTATGTTTATATAATCAGTCTGAATAAGTATGCCGGGGTGAACGTTTATTGATTTTTTGTTTCGCAGATTGTTTATTGCCACAGAGAGTTGTTGGTTTGCATTCTGTTCTCCGATCCTAAACATACTACGCTATTTAACCATGAGGAACTGTTGTCAATGCTCCAAATGGAGAACGATCAAGCCTAATGAAACACATGGTGATCGATGCAGCGCTCGGGTCTTTAAAACAGAACGGATGCGGATATTGCTCCCAAAGCCACCCTTAATATATATGAGAATATTGATAGTTCTTATTGAGATACGAAAAACCACATCATCCTCCCTCTGTCCAACCTAGGGGGCAAGCGAACGTAAGCGAATTCTTAGTTACACCAGTTAAAACAGAAATACCTGGCAGGATGACCTTTTCATCTCCATGTGGCGTCCGGTTTCTGTTGGTAGAAATCCAGAAGCCATATGCATCCTCGGCACGGATCAGCCAATTCGAATTGAGAAAAAAACCGCCATAATATTAGTAACTTATAAACAGTTCTTCAATCGCTTATTGTTAGTTTACTCGAGGTACACAAATATAACGCATTTAGATCTTGATTATCTAAGAATTGTTCCGCTGTAGACTAGTCAGTGATACCCAGCGACAATGAAGCTTAGCGGCCAGCTGTGTACCTTGAGAAGAAACGGAAACCGAAGAACATGTTTTGTTCCTGAACCATTACTTTTAGTTAACGTCAAAACATTATGGAAGCTTCCATTACCATGCCTGGAGTGAATACGGATGTAGACAATATGAAGTCGTTATTCAAATACATCTTGACATGCTATACCACTTTCCGTAAGTATTTTGTATTGTGATATGGATTCTGTAACTGATATCCATTTCTTGTAAACCGACAAAGGCAGTGTATCTATCGTTCTATGCTACTATATTTATAACCATTTCCATGTAATGACAAGGGCCTGGAATTGCAACAGTAACATAGAGGTTCGATGTTCAAATTAATTTTGAATGTTTGCAACTTCTTTCGCAGGACTAACGGTTCCTTCACTGCTGACAGCAAATCACTATTAAGTGGTTTTTTAGACGAAAGCGTGATCATAGGCCACCGTTGGGCTGTACTGGCAGCATCGTTCATTGAATTAACCCAATCGTCGTTATTCCCATTACCGATGTATGACACGACAATCAGTTACCATTGCACCAATGACGCCTTTTTGAATATCGACCGCTCACATGAGAAAGATGGCTGGACTTTATCAGAACCATAGTAACGATGAAAAGAAATGCCCCACAGCCTTGTATTGACTTGCTCATCACAGCAACAGCATTTAACATTGCAAGGCTCTTCATGGAAACCTTGGCAGAAGCCTATTCTCGAGACAAAGACGGATTTCTATACCGAAACCAAGGACCGTAGAGGTATCAATAACTACAGTCGATTCCATTTTTCACAATTAGCATTGGCGCTAGCTGCCTGCAAAGGGTCGGACTAAAGCAATTTGTATAATGTATACTTTTCTATTTCCCACAAACTATCAATTGGTTAGGTTACAATGCCATGTAAAATAACTCATAGTTCAATCAGGTTCCAAATTGCAAGGACCAAATATCCGCAATAGTCTGCTTCTACTAGCGTTTCGCTCGCCCGCGCGATGTTCTTTTAATTGTATATATTTAACTGCCGACTCAATGTGCAAAATAACTTTCAGCAGAGTACACGGATACTTCGCATGAACATGTCCTGTTGGTTGTATTGCAATGCGCAATAAAACCTTTAAACGCTGCATGCCAAGCGCGCTCATATTCGGTTATGCGGGCAAATGCGATATCAATGCTTGGTTCTTGTAATTATTTGATGTCTAAGATTCAAGTTATCTTGCTTCAAATCTAGCCCAAGCCTTGGCATGAAACATGTTCTCTTACTAATTAACGGCAGACGCAGTGCTTCCATTCCTAGAACCATATATTTTACATTCACTTGTACCCCGTTATAGCATATTAACACTCGGTGGTAGTCGGCATTTTTCGATGAATGCTAAGTCAATGGTTTGTGTCATTGAAGTCACGACCATTGACACCCAGGGATAGAATATGCACATATGCGATATCATTCACAATTCGGTTTAATCTTGTTGCTTTGATAATAAGTACATATGCTACCATTGCCAACATATGGCACTTAGTTTAATGATTGATCGGAAATAAAAACGCTATACTCGCAGGGGATACCCTTGGAATGGGACCGTCACGCACACCACTTCATGTGGATAGTAAATAAAGAATGCCACTTCGGACCACAAGTAAAATGCTATTTATATTCGGGTCATTATTCGGTTGTACATGTGTTAGGGTATTCAGTAATTGGAATCTGGCGCATTCTAGGCCGTTGAGGTTATTAAACTTCAATTTAGCGGCAAACATTTCGACCCTGCACATAATGGGAAAACCTGAGCTGACGAATACCAAAAGCTGATGCTCAAATATCTTATATATCAGCTTTACGACTCATACATATATCTAACTTGTTTGGGGCTCAGTCTGAATTTTCGCTCATTTCCCTCTTCAAACTCTTCCTTTACTGACGGCATAAAATCCTCTAGATGTATATTGGCATGGAGTATCCATATCCGCGCATACTGGTCTATTTCTCATATTAGGCACCAATTGAGTTGAAGCCAACATTTCTCCCGTAACGCAGTAAATGTGGCAATCGGACTTTATAATATCTGTGATGCGAAAAGAAAAATCTGGTCATATATCATAACAAGTATATTTGAGTAATGACTAGGCAATTGTGATCGCCTAACAACATCTGAACAGAGGAGATAAAATGAGCACACTCGTTATCTGCTTCGATACGTTTACGTCATTATCGATTTTTCATCTCGGTAATCTCTTACATCGCATAATCACATTGCCACACGATATCCCCTTGTCCATTATCCTATTGCATCACCATCCATCACTAAAAGTTACATAAACTATCCCTGAAGTGTGTGGGCGTGTTGTCTACTCGTGACATTAAGGCATTCTAGTTAATAACTGTGGGCGCCGCTTGAGTTGCAGCCATTATCGATAAGCATCCGCAAAGTCCATCACTGAAGAGGCTTGCCATTTTCCCCGTTTGCTGCCTTTGTCGAATAACGTGCGGTCTAATGATTGCGTATTTTATTTCATGCTTGCATAAAAGAGATAATATTTGAATATAAATATTCAACGCGCATCGTATATTGATGGCTGCTTCAATGAGTTATAAATACAAATATACTTTTATACGGCATGTTGGTCTTGTAGATAGAGGTCGAAAAAGGCTCGCTTCCCATTAATCTGA
This sequence comes from Urechis unicinctus, assembly GCA_034190875.2. Lineage (NCBI taxonomy): Eukaryota > Metazoa > Annelida > Polychaeta > Xenopneusta > Urechidae > Urechis > Urechis unicinctus. The sequence goes on from CM067356.1 coordinate 9,685,603, forward strand.
CGTAGTAGCGGGGCTAGTAATTTCGTTTGCCAAAGCCGTAACCCAATGTTAAGTTATTATGCGCATGAAAATAAATAAGATCCTACTCATAGATATATATTTTCGACTAGTTCAGCCATTTATTGTTTAACAGTAATTAAGATGCAGGACTGATATATTTTTAAATACCACTCAGCGACTCAACCTTCCGCACGAAAGAACAACCAATGAATAGAACAAAACAATCGCTGCGAATGGTCATATTTCTTAACCCGAATACAATGGCAGCCTTTACCCGCGGTTATGTCCTGGATTATGGCCTAGGTCCCAGAGACGAATTTGGCTTCGTTTCGTGACCTCATTAGTTTAAGATATTTAATGGAAATTACGCAGACGTGCATTGCATCGAAATTACCATCGGTGATTGGTAAGAACCAGACAGCGCCACACTTAGGGAAAGAAATATTCGCAGATAGCAAAAATTCACCTAGTTCTACTCAGCACTAATCAGTTGATCGAAGACCTCGTATGTTGTATATGTAGTGTGAGTGTAAGTATATAAGCATAACCACCTGCTACTGATTACAAATCATGACCTCATCACTCATACAACCTGAAAACTTTCTACTTATTTGTTCTTGAACGCAGGTTACTCGGCCCCTCCTTAATACAATGACAACTGACTTGATGGTAATGGTCTTCTTCAGTAGCATTGCTCGCAGCCCTTACAGATGTTGTTACATTGATACGTCGATCATTAATTCCTATTGTTGTTGTTATCTACCGATAAGTCAGGCTTTTTGCGCTCAACTTGCCGATTACTCGAGTCCTATTATAAGTATATGATATTTACAGGTTTCACTTGCAATCAAACACCGACGTTCTGTCCATGCTTCTTTTGGATGAAGCGCGCAAAGGCTCCTTAGTTTATTACTGAGATATTCTCAACACAATATTTGTATGGTCGTGAAACCAGACGAAGGCAACTTGACATAACTAAATCCTCAGCCATATCACCGCTGCAATATTGAGTCTGATAAAACCACCGTTTACATTTTGATGATTAACGTCGTAGCTTTACATCTTAACGTGCTAATGATACCAGGCTGCTCAGCCGAACATAAACAGTTCTGTGGTTCATTGGAACGTGCAAATGACGTGCGTCAACTATCACACCTATGTTTGTTTGGTACGATAACATTTACAGCCACTCAATACTGCTAGATGTTTACCATTAAGTCAATTTTGGCCAACCAATTTATTATATCATGATGCAGCATATATTATCATACCACTACGACACTAGAGCTACACCATGCAGACACTGATCTTTGTCATGCTTAGTTATTGTTGTAAAGACACACCAGCAACGTGTCATTGAATCATATTGATACATTTCTGAAAAAATCAGTATTGCTGATTATTTAGACAAGGGATGGCTTCATTTCTTTAAGCGCCGTCGTTTTATTGCTGCTTGATTAACAGGCATCAGGTTTTCATTTGACACCTATAATGACATATGATTAAAACATTTGATCGGTAGTTAACACAAATATATAACGCAAAAGTTGATGCTTCAGGTTTCCCTGGTTTGCTTCGGCTTGCATTGATGAAGTTTCGAATATTTACATTGCGAACCTGCCATTGATAAGATAAAAAAACCAGGCTGATTAGTCTGTTATAAAAGGATTGACACTTCCGCGCACGAGAATCGATCGCATGAGCTTTCTCTCAGGGTACATATTCTGGAGCATTGGATCAGTAGTGGGCAATGGCAAGCGGGTGAGTTCGAGTTCAATTGTACCACTTTTCCAAGCTTGGGATGCGTGACGGCTTATCTTATATTAGTAACACTGCGAGCGTAACATCTCGTGGGAGGCTGCCGCGTATAGATCTCGTAAATCTACCAATTAGCGTTATAACTTGACTGACTGCTTGATTTTGTGCTCTTCCCCTTTGACATCCGCAGCTCAAGAATTTAACTAGTCTTTTACTGCAGCTTTTGTGTAGTGATTGTGCCACGTCTTCTGATATCCGGCTGATATAGTAAACACCGCGATATGCCTATGATAAAATATTAAAGACGAATAAGAGATACTCAAAGGGTAAAGTGTTACTAACATTAAGTCTCACACATCTCTGTGGTGAAATAGTGCATTACATTGTTATGTATCATGGACTCTAGCACATATCGCAGAAAAATCGCCACAATAACGATTCAAGTATGTGAACGTTCGGCGTATGGATGCCCATCAGGCTACAACTCAAAAACTTTAAGTGTAGGTGCTGGTGGGCGATATGATAATTATATCTTTCCTGACACAGAATAGCTGCAACGTAAAAGTTGCCCAAAATTTCTTGAAACGAGAACTGAGCATTGCCACCCTTACCCCATATACTGTCCACATATATTTAAATGATCCCTACACAGATTGTTGTCGTTGAAGATGAAGGATAACATTCACGTTGGGTTATAATAGGCAACATAGGCAACAACGTTCCATCTTATAGCTCTGTTAAAATTTGCAGATTGCAAGGTGTATTTTTATACGAGCAGCTCACGACAGATTAGAAAGTCGGATAGCAAACATTCCTGAGTATCATTATCATCGACTCTAACTTCACATTGTATGCACTATTTATTGTTAAAAGCCACAAATATATATCTGTGCTGGCGAGACTTGCGTCGGACCAACTAATGAATGATGGTTGTATGTATTTGGCAGGGGCATTAATCAATAGCAAGTCTTAATTGGCCATCTACCGGGAACCGTTACAAGAACCGAATAACACGGTATATAGACATGTTCCAAGGTCATCAACACGGGGATCTTGTGTGTGTATTCAACATATTTAATGGATTAGATCGAATTAACTAATATTTATTTCAGGTATACAGTGGGAAAAGCAAAGGCCTCGCAGACTTCTATAAAGTTTGGACAAATTGGTGAGTTATGAGCAAACAACATCTCTACTCGCGTGTTTATTTGGTAGCACACCTTACAGCATGATTATTAATGCCAGTTCAAGCAACCATTACAATTAACTAGTTGTTTTGCAATTACAACACGTGGTTGTATCGGATAGCGCTGTACAAAATGATGTCTACCCCTTGTAGCCTATGAACACTTCGTACCCCTTCTCAGGCCACTTAAGGAGTGTGTAATATTCTGGCCCTGACAATTCGTCAACAAGCGGCAATTGATTGCTATCTTTGTACATCTTTGTGAATTGCATTCACCAGGTTACTTATTTCGAAGCCGCTCCTCTACCATTCGAGCAATTGTTTTTCTTGCACCGTCTGTAAATGTGTCATACTTTTGCCATGATTTGTTGGTGCTAGCTACCACAATAAGTCGGATTGTTTCGTCACAGAAAACGTTATATCATACTTTTGCACGTAGAAATGGGATGAAGTCAGCTAAAAAATCTGGCACATTCTGGTGAAACATATGCAGGATGCCTTCCCGAGTGGCAGGGGACCAACTACATAATTTTTTTATAAGACTTTGTAGGACAAGAAGTCTACTCACTTGGCTGTGAGGATGAATGGAATAATAGTAGGACTAATCCGATTGGTTTTAAGAATTATGGTCTTGCCAAATGCGGCCACAAAATGACCAGCAATATCACAAATTGGATATTTGTTTATGGTTTTATTGTTCATAAGCCAGACAACATTATGGCAAAACTTCAGATCGTGTCATAAATAAAACTCACTGTCGTACACCAGCGTCAGCACGGGAAAGAATATCTATGTCAATTAGTTGGCTGACGATAAGTCATCAAACGACGCCGGAAAAATTACCCGTCAACTTGACGTTGATAGATCAGCAGTGCTCTGACAATGCATACCAAACGATTGCCATATACACTTCAGAGCCATGAACAATGAACATACCTGATTTGAATATCTCCAAATTGCTGATGCTCCCTTATTAAACTTTACGCATTGTAAAAACGACCAAGAGAGTTGGTAACGTAAAATTGAGTTGCAATCACCACAACAGCATTATAATCGTAGACCGAGAAATCGTCTTTTGTGTATGCTTTATGAATACCATCATCAATAAACGCTAATTCTCGCTTTCAATGGTAACCATAATCATTGTATCTTGTGCATTCGACACAAGATAAACAAGTGACATTTTCTAGTTTTTATTTTATTTGTGTTTTTATGGCGCATTCCAATCAACAAAGTGAATTCAAACTGATCCGTAAGGTATTTAAACATGTAAGGTATTTCCACTTTTGTGTTGGTCACCGGATCCAGCAAAGGTATGACAAATGTTTGAACACTCACCCAAATATGTACAGGCACACTACGCTGTCTTGCGATGTAAAAGAACGCAAAGCTGAGTGATGAATATGGAGGTGTATAATTAGTCTCGACGGTTTTGACGAACCTTATTCGATTTTTATTATTTTGCATATTCAAACTTATTGCGCCTGTGCGGGGCCATGGTTAGTGTACTGTTGATATAGGCTAAATATTGGTGGACGCAGCCCTTTATAGCGACCCCAACAATTTCACCAATATTCATTTGCCTTACTCCTTACACCATTGAGGAGCGATCATTTTTGCACGTAAGAACTATGATTTGGTACCATATCAGCGTCCGAGTAAACATGCTTGTCGCAAATACATGTTGAAGTGCTGCTGTTGATTAAATAGCCACATTCTATTTACCAGTGTTAATCGCACATCGTTCTCGCGAGTAACGAAATACAGAAACATGTCATGGATCATGGAGCACGTTAGTAAATGACCACACATCATTGCTTATGCTTTTTTTGCAATAATGTAATCAGGCTAGGCCTGTTGATTGATATTGTATCATCTTGCTTGCTAATATTCGACCCACCACGATATCGTTGCTTAAAATTAGCCAAAACAAATTACAATGCTTGATTTGATTAGTTGTAGCAGCTACTATTACGCGACTTATTGCACTAGCTGCTTTACTTATTCAACATGACGATATTATGAACCGAGATCAAATCAGCATTACCTCAATGAGAACGACACGGAGTATTGACATGAGACTTTATCATAACAGATGCTTACATCGTAGAACACCTTAATGTTTGACTGTACATTCAACTTGAGCACATAGTCAAGTCAAGCACTTCGATAGTGATCGTTTTTATATGCGTTAAGTTTACAACTTTAGCTTCACTTCATCTATGACCCACGAAGCGCTCCAAGGCCATGTTGGTGGCTCTATTTAAAACGCAGTTTTATGGCTATTAACGCTGAAGCATGTGAGCTTTTGTTGTGTTACACGGAGCGAAGATGCCGTCATCTTTGCATCACATGGTTGTATTCCAAGCTTTGTATGTGAGAACATGCTACTGATTCACAAATTTAATCATGCCCGCGACACTACCAAGAGGTCATCGGTAGACGTTGATTGGACGTCAACTAAAACACGTTCATAACACGACACTCAACCCCAGCACAGCGATACACTGCCTGTATTTAATAAATAGCTCTAATGATGTGGCAGGGCCTACCACGCACATCAATCTTATTTATGGCGACATCTCCCAAATGCAACTCCCTTTCTCTAATATCATCTAAGGTTAACAAAGAATATCAAATCGACGGTACCTACGTCCGTTGTATTGGAAACGCAGAATCATAATGCAGTAGAATGAATTATCCTCATGCATATGAGCGTTGTTCCGTTCGATAGATGAGTTTTGGATCACATTCATAATATCAACAACCTGTTTTATCGCTAAACACATCACACTGTATGATCTAGAGAGTTAGATCTAGGCATGAATTATAAGACAGTGATTAAAAGGAATTGCGGGTGTTTATTAGTCTAAACAACCCATACAAATACGTAAGATTCACAAATCAAAGAAGGGTAACAGAGACCACCAAATACGGAGGCATTTGTTATAAACTGCTTAATGATCTCTTACAGCTGGCAATGGAAAGTGTGATGAATAGCTAAATTAAAATAGCAATGCAGAAAATTAGGAAGATGGTCTCACTTTTATACTGGATCGATAGAATCATTATGTTTTAGTTGCTTCCTACTACATAGACATCAATGGAACTACCAGAAATCCAACAAGTTATCAAACAAGTTGTCGACCTCATTGTTGTATCAAAAATGCTTTCGCTGTTGTTGCTTACAGCATCATCTGTCTGAGGAATTCGAGGAATTTAAGGCTGTCATTTTCAAAGTTCCTGGGTAGATATGTATGTATGAGTACAGGGTAGCGATATTGCAGACGTGATCCCACGGAGCCGGCGGCTGTGCGGGCCGTAATGTGTCGTTTATGAGCACTACCAGTTATAGATGGCATCCTTAACGTTCAAGCTGTTAATCTTATTTGTGTCCCGCGGGGAAAAAATGAGGGGAGGGAGGGGTGGGGGTAGTAACGGCACACATTGTAATTTTCGTTTACTTGTTCCTTTGTTTTAGTATTTGGTATATATGTGCGGCACTAAATGCGCAATAACCTATGCAGACATTAGAAGCACAAAGGAGTTATGTTTATATGATCAGTCTGAATAAGTATGCCGGGGTGAACGTTTATTGATTTTTTGTTTCGCAGATTGTTTATAGCCACAGAGAGTTGTTGGCTTGCATTCTGTTCTCCGATCCTAAACATTCTACGCTACTTAACCATGAGGAACTATTGTCAATGCTCCAAACGGAGAACGATCAAGCCTAATGAAACACATGGTGATCGATGCAGCGCTCGGGTCTTTAAAACAGAACGGATGCGGATATTGCTCCCAAAGCCACCCTTAATATATATGAGAATATTGATAGTTCTTATTGAGATACGAAAAACCACATCATCCTCCCTCTGTCCAACCTAGGGGGCAAGCGAACGTAAGCGAATTCTTAGTTACACCAGTTAAAACAGAAATACCTGGCAGGATGACCTTTTCATCTCCATGTGGCGTCCGGTTTCTGTTGGTAGAAATCCAGAAGCCATATGCATCCTCGGCACGTTAGGCAGTTAACGAGCCCATATTGGATCAGCCAATTCGAATTGAAAAAAACCCCGCCATAATATTAGTAACTTATAAACAGTTCTTCAATCGCTTATTGTTAGTTTACTCGAGGTACACAAATATAACGCATTTAGATCTTGATTATCTAAGAATTGTTCCGCTGTAGACTAGTCAGTGATACCCAGCGACAATGAAGCTTAGCGGCCAGCTGTGTACCTTGAGAAGAAACGGAAACCGAAGAACATGTTTTGTTCCTGAACCATTACTTTTAGTTAACGTCAAAACATTATGGAAGCTTCCATTACCATGCCTGGAGTGAATACGGATGTAGACAATATGAAGTCGTTATTCAAATACATCTTGACATGCTATGCCACTTTCCATAGGTATTTTGTATTGTGATATGGATTCTGTAACTGATATCCATTTCTTGTAACCGACAAAGGCAGTGTATCTATCGTTCTATGCAACAATATTTATAACCATTTTCATGTAATGACAAGAGCCTGGAATTGCAACAGTAACATAGAGGTTCGATGTTCAAATTAATTTTGAATGTTTGCAACTTCTTTCGCAGGACTAACGGTTCCTTCACTGCTGACAGCAAATAACTATTAAGTGGTTTTTTAGACGATAGCGTGATCATAGGCCACCGTTTGGCTGTACTGGCAGCATCGTTCATTGAATTAACCCAATCGTCGTTATTCCCATTACCGATGTATGACACGACAATCAGTTACCATTGCACCAATGACGCCTTTTTGAATATCGACCACTCACATGAGAAAGATGGCTGGACTTTATCAGAACCATAGTAACGATGGAAAGAAATGCCCCACAGCCTTGCATTGACTTGCTCATCACAGCAACAGCATTTAACATTGCTAGGCTCTTCATGGAAACCTTGGTAGAAGCCTATTCTCGAGACAAAGACTGATTTCTATACCGAAAGCAAGGACCGTAGAGGTATCAATAACTACAGTCGATTCCATTTTTCACAATTAGCATTGGCGCTAGCTGCCTGCAAAGGGTCGGACTAAAGCAATTTGTATAATGTATACTTTTCTATTTCCCACAAACTATCAATTGGTTAGGTTACAATGCCATGTAAAATAACTCATAATTCAATCAGGTTCCAAATTGCAAGGACCAAATATCCGCAATAGTCTGCTTCTACTAGCGTTTCGCTCGCCCGCGCGATGTTCTTTTAATTGTATATATTTAACTGCCGACTCAATGTGCAAAATAACTTTCAGCAGAGTACACGGATACTTCGCATGAACATGTCCTGTTGGATGTATTGCAATGCGCAATAAAACCTTTAAACGCTGCATACCAAGCGAGCTTATATTCGGTTATGCGGTCAAATGCGATATCAATGCTTGGTTCTTGTAATTATTTGATGTCTAAGATTCAAGTTATCTTGCTTCAAATCTAGCCCAAGCCTTGGCATGAAACATGTTCTCTTACTAATCAACGGCAGACGCAGTGCTTCCATTCCTAGAACCATATATTTTACCTTCACTTGTACCCCGTTATAGCATATTAACACTCGGTGGTAGTCGGCATTTTTCGATGAATGCTAAGTCAATGGTTTATGTCATTGAAGTCACGACCATTGACACCCAGGGACAGAATATGCACTTATGCGATATCATTCACAATTCGGTTTAATCGTGTTGCTTTGATAATAAGTACATATGCTACCATTGCCAACATATGGCGTTTAATGATTGATCGGAAATATAAACGCTATACTCGCAGTGGATACCCTTGGAATGGGACCGTCACGCACACCACTTCATGTGGATAGTAAATAAAGAATGCCACTTCGGACCACAAGTAAAATGCTATTTATATTCGGGTCATTATTCGGTTGCACATGTGTTAGGGTATTCAGTAATTGGAATCTGGCGCATTCTAGGCCGTTGAGGTTAGTAAACTTCAATTTAACGGCAAACATTTCGACCCTGCACATAATGGGAAAACCTGAGCTGACGAATACCAAAAGCTGATGCTCAAATATCCTATATATCAGCTTTACGACTCATACATATATCTAACTTGTTTGGGGCTCAGTCTGAACTTTCGCTCATTTCCCTCTTCAAACTCTTCCTTTACTGACGGCATAAAATCCTCTAGATGTATATTGGCATGGAGTATCCATATCCGCGCATACTGGTCTATTTCTCATATTAGGCACCAATTGAGTTGAAGCCAACATTTCTCCCGTAACGCAGTAAATGTGGGAATCAGACTTTATAATATCTGTGATGCGAAAAGAAAAATCTGGTCATATATCATAACAAGTATATTTGAGTAATGACTAGGCAATTGTGATCGTCTAACAACATCTGAACAGAGGAGATAAAATGAACACACTCGTTATCTGCTTCGATACGTTCACGTCATTATCGATTTTACATCTCGGTAATCTCTTACATCGCATGATCACATTGCCACACGATATCCCCTTGTCCATTATCCTATTGCATCACAATCCATCACTAAAAGTTACATAAAATATCCCTGAAGTGTGTGGGCGTGATGTCTCCTCTTGACATCAAGGCATTCTAGTTAATAACTGTGGGCGCCGCTTGAGTTGCAGCCATTATCGATAAGCATCCGCAAAGTCCATCACTGAAGAGGCTTGCCATTTTCCCCGTTTGCTGCCTTTGTCGAATAACGTGCGGTCTAATGATTGCGTATTTTATTTCATGCTTGCATAAAAGTGATAATATTTGAATATAAATATTCAACGCGCATCGTATATTGATGGCTGCTTCAATGAGTTATAAATACATATTTACTTTCATACGGCATGTTGGTCTTGTAGATAGAGGTCGAAATAGGCTCGCTTCCCATTAATATGACGTAGAAGCGGGGTTAGTAATTTCGTTCGCCAAAGCCGTAACCCAATGTTAAGTTATTATGCGCATGAAAATAAATAAGATCCTACTCATAGATATATATTTTCGACTAGTTCAGCCATTTATTGTTTAACAGTAATTAAGATGCAGGACTGTTATTTTTTAAATACCACTCAGCGACTCAACCTTCCGCACAAAAGGACAACCAATGAATAGAGCAAAACAATCGTTGCGAATGGTCATATTTCTTAACCCGAATACAATGGTAGCCTTTACCCGCGGTTATGTCCTGGATTATGGCTTAGGTCCCAGAGACGAATTTGGCTTCGTTTCGTGACCTCATTAGTTTAAGATATTTAATGGAAATTACGCAGACGTGCATTGCATCGAAATTACCATCGGTGATTGGTAAGTACCAGACAGCGCCACACTTAGGGAAAGAAATATTCGCAGATAGCAAAATTCACCTTGTTCTACTAAGCACTAATCAGTTGATCGAGGACCTCGTATGTTGTATATGTAGTGTGAGTGTAAGTATATAAGCATAACCACCTGCTACTGATTACAAATCATGATCTCATCACTCATACAACCTGAAAACTTTCTACTTATTTGTTCTTGAACGCAGGTTACTCGGCCCCTCCTGGCTTTATGGTAATGGTGTTCTTCAGTAGCATTGCTCGCAGCCCTTACAGATGTTGTTACATTGATACGTCGATCATTAATTCCTATTGTTGTTGTTATCTACCGATTAGTCAGGCTTTTGGCGCTCAACTTGCCGATTACTCGAGTCCTGTTATAAGTATATGATATTTACATGTTTCACTTGCAATCAAACACTGACGTTCTGTCCATGCTCCTTTTGGATGAAGCGCGCAAAGGCTCCTTAGTTTATTACTGAGATATTCTCAACACAATATTTGTATGGTCGTGAAACCAGACGAAGGCAACTTGACATAACTAAATTCTCAGCCATATCATCGCTGCAAGATAGAGTCTGATAAAACCACCGTTTACATTTAGATGATTAACGTCGTAGCTTTACATCTTAACGTGCTAATGATACCAGGCTGCTCAGCCGAACATAAACAGTTATAGTCACATTTATGTGGTTCATTGGAACGTGCAAATGACGTGCGTCAACTATCACACCTATGTTTGTTTGGTACGATAACATTTACAGCCACTCAATACTGCTAGATGTTTACCATTAAGTCAATTTTGGCCAACCAATTTATTATATCATGATGCAGCATATATTATCATACCACTACGACACTAGAGCTACACCATGCAGACACTGATCTTTGCCATGCTTAGTTATTGTTGTAAAGACACACCAGCAACGTGTCATTGAATCATATTGATACATTTCTGAAAAAAGCAGTATTGCTGATTGTTTAGACAAGGGATGGCTTTATTTCTTTAAGCGCCGTCGTTTTATTGCTGCTTGATTAACAGGCATCAGGTTTTCATTTGACACCTATAATGACATATGATTAAAACATTTGATCGGTAGTTAACAGAAATATATAACGCAAAAGTTGATGCTTCAGGTTTCCCTGGTTTGCTTCGGCTTGCATTGATGAGGTTTCGAATATTTACCATTGCGAACCTGCCAGGAGACATATCATTGATGATAAACCAGGCTGATTAGTCTGTTATAAAAGGATTGACACTTCCGCGCACGAGAATAGATCGCATGAGCTTTCTCTCAGGGTACATATTCTGGAGCATTGGATCAGTAGTGGGCAATGGCAAGCGGGTGGGTTCGAGTTCAATTGTATTACTTTTCCAAGCTTGGGATGCGTGACGGCTTATCTTATATTAGTAACACTGCGAGCGTAACATCTCGTGGGAGGCTGCCGCGTATAGATCTCGTAAATCTACCAATTAGCGTTATAACTTGACTGACTGCTTGATTTTGTGCTTTTCCCCTTTGACATCCGCAGCTCAAGAATTTAACTAGTCTTTTACTGCAGCTTTTGTGTAGTGAATGTGCCACGTCTTCTGATATCCGGCTGATATAGTAAACACCGCGATATGCCTATGATAAAATATTAAAGACGAATAAGAGATACTCAAAGGATAAAGTGTTACTAACATTAAGTCTCACACATCTCTGTGGTGAAATAGTGCATTACATTGTTATGTATCATGGACTCTAGCACATATCGCCGAAAAATCGCCACAATAACGATTCAAGTATGTGAACGTTCGGCGTATGGATGCCCATCAGGCTACAACTCAAAAACTTTAAGTGTAGGTGCTGGTGGGCGGTATGATAATTATATCCTTCCTGACACAGGAAAGCTGCAACGTAAATACTGTCCACATATATTTAAATGATCCCTACACAGATTGTTGTCGTTGAAGATGAAGGATAACATTCACGTTGGGTCATAATAGGCAACATAGGCAACAACGTTCCCTCATATAGCTCTGTTAAAATTTGCAGATTGCAAGGTGTATTTTATACGAGCAGCTCACGACAGATTAGAATGTCGGATAGCAAACATTCCTGAGTATCATTATCATCGACTCTAACTTCACATTGTTTGCACTATTTATTGTTAAAAGCCACAAATATATATCTGTGCTGGCGAGACTTGCGTCGGACCAACTAATGAATGATGGTTGTATGTATTTGGCAGGGGCATTAAACGATAGCAAGTCTTAATTGGCTATCTACTGGGAACCGTTACAAGAACCGAATAACACGGTATATAGACATGTTCCAAGGTCATCAACACGGGGATCTTGTGTGTGTATTCAACATATTTAATGGATTAGATCGAATTAACTAATATTTATTTCAGGTATACAGTGGGAAAAGCAAAGGCCTCGAAGACTTCTATAAAGTTTGGACAAATTGGTGAGTTTTGAGAAAACAACATCTCTACTTGCGTGTTTATTTGGTAGCACACCTTACAGCATGATTATTAATGCCAGTTCAAGCAACCATTACAATTAACTAGTTGTTTTGCAATTACAACACGTGGTTGTATCGGATAGCGCTGTACAAAATGATGTCTACCCCTTGCAGCCTATCAACACTTCGTACCCCTTCTCAGGCCACTTAAGGAGTGTGTAATATTCTGGCACTGAAATTTCGTCAACAATCGGCAATTTATTGCTATCTTTGTACATCTTTGTGAATTGCATTCGCCAGGTTAATAATTTCGAAGCCGCTCCTCTACCCTTCGAGCAATTGTTTTTCTTGCACCGTCTGTAAATGTGTCATACTTTTGCCATGATTTGTTGGTGCTAGCTACCACAATAAGTCGGATTGTTTCGTCACAGACAACGTTATATCATACTTTTGCACGTAGAAATGGGATGAAGTCAGCTATAAAATCTGGCACATGCTGGTGAAACATATGCAGGATGCCTTCCCGAGTGGCAGGGGACCAGCAACATAATTTTTTTTTTATAAGACTTTGTAAGACAAGAAGTCTACTAACTTGGCTGTGAGGATGAATGGAATAATAGTAGGACTAATCCGATTGGTTTTAAGAATTATGGTCTTGCCAAATGCGGCCAAAAAATGACAAGCAATATTACAAATTGGATATTTGTTTATGGTTTTATTGTTCATAAGCCAGACAACATTAAGGCAAAACTTAAAGAAAGAAATCGTCTTTTGTGTATGCTTTATGAATACCATCATCAATAAACGCTAATTCTCGCTTTCAATGGTAGCCATAATCATTGCATCTTGTGCATTCGACACAAAGATAAACAAGTGACATTTTCTAGAACGAGATTTTTTTTTATTTTTGAATTTTTACGGCGCATTCCAATCAACAAAGTGAATTCAAGCTGATCCGTAAGGTATTTAAGACTTGTAAGGTATTTCCAACAACAAAGTGAATTGTGATTGGTAAGACGGATCCAGCAAAGGTATGACAAATGTTTGAACACTCACCCAAATATGTACAGGCACACTACGCTGTCTCGCGATGTAAAAGAACGCAAAGCTGAGTGATGTATATGGAGGTGTATAATTAGTCTCGACGGTTATGACGAACCTTATTCGATTTTATTATTTTGCATATTCAAACTTATTGCGGCCTCTGCGGGGCCATGGCATGTGTACTGTTGATATAGGCTAAATATTGGCGGACGCAGCCCTTTATAGCGACCCCAGCAATAGGAAGACATTTCACCAATATTCATCGGCCTTACTCCTTACACCATTGAGGAGCGATCATCTTTGCACGTAGGAACTATGATTTGGTACCATATCAGCGTCCGAGTAAACATGCTTGTCGCAAATACATGTTGAAGTGCTGCTGTTGATTGAATAGCCACATTCTATTTACCAGTGTTAATCGCACATCGTTCTCGCGAGTAACGAAATACAAAAACATGTCATGGATCATGGAGCACGTTAGTAAATGACCACACATCATTGCTTATGCTTTTTTGCAATAATGTAATAAGGCTAGGCCTGTTGATTGATATTGTATCGTCTTGCTTACTAAAATTAGCCGTACCAAATTACAATGCTTGATTTGATTAGTTGTAGCAGCTACTATTACACGACTTATTGCACTAGCTTCTTGACTTATTCAACATGACGATATTATGAACCGAGATCAAATCAGCATTACCTCAATGAGAACGACACGGAGTATTGACATGAAACTTTATCATAACAGATGCTTACATCGTAGAACACCTTAATGTTTGACTGTACATTCAACGTGAGCACATAGTCAAGTCAAGCACTTCGATAGTGATCGTTTTTATATGCGTTAAGTTTACAACTTTAGCTTCACTTCATCTATGACCCACGAAGCGCTTCAAGGCCATGTTGGTGCTCTATTTAAAACGCTGAAGCATGTGATGTTAAAAGCGAAGATGCCGTCACTTTGCATATGGCTGTATTCCAAGCTATGTTGTGAGAACGCACCTGATTCACAAGTTTAATCATGCCCGCGACACTACCAAGAGGTCATCGGTAGACGTTGATTGGACGTCAACTAAAACACGGATAACACGACACTCAACCCCAGAAGATACACTGCCTGTATTTAATAAATAGCTCTAATAAGGTTCGCAATCAATCTTATTTATGGCGAATCTCCCAAATCAATTTCCTTTCACTTATATCATCTAAAGGTTAACAAAGAATATCAAATCGACGGTACCTACGTCCGTTGTATTGGAAACGCAGAATCATAATGCAATAGAATGAATTATCCTCATGCATATGAGCGTGGTTCCGTTCGATAGATGAGTTTTGGATCACATTCATAATATCAACAACTTGTTTTATCGCTAAACACATCACACTGTATGATCTAGAGAGTTAGATCTAGGCATGAATTATAAGACAGTGATTAAAATGAATTGCGGGTGTTTATTAGTCTAAACAACCCATACAAATACGTAAGATTCACAAATCAAAGAAGGGTAACAGAGACCACCAAATACGGAGGCATTTGTTTTAAACTGCTTAATGATCTCTTACAGCTGGCAATGGAAAGTGTGATGAATAGCTAAATTAAAATAGCAATGCAGAAAATAAGGAAGATGGTCTCACTATTATATTGGATCAATAGAATCATTATGTTTTAGTTGCTTCCTACTACATAGACATTAGTGGAACAACCAGAAATCCAACCATTCTCTGCATGGATGATGTTCGTGCAATACAAGCCTCTTCACATTGAAAGTTATTGAACAAGTTGTGGACCATATTGTTATTGCACAAATGCTTTCGCTATTGTTGCTTACAACATCATCTGCCTGTGTCTTTTGCTTATATTGACAGTTTAATTATTGTACATTGGCCCCTTTTATTATAGCTGCACCGTTACGGATTAATTATTATCTTGGTAAAGCCTGTAGGTAATTCGACCTGATCGAGTCAACTTGACAGCGGAACTCAAATGTCGATTATAAATATTGTAAATGCTTCCCCAAAAATTACTTAGGTTGTTTATTTAGCATTTTCGCGGTGTTAATGGGTACATGCTCATGGTAGCAACACTAGTGCTGCTACAGCCAGTTATAAACATAGTAATGTGTTCTCCAGGCATATTTAGAATAATTACCTTGCAGCACGTAGCCTTTGCTCTGCCACTTTTAAAAGTGAATAACGTGAAAATCTTCCCAAGTACAAAATACTCGTAACGCTTTAGCTCATAAGTGAGTCGTCTACAAAGTAATTAGTTTTGATCGAATACTTGCGTTGTTGCTGTGAATTTATTGATGCACAGCTGGGTATATTAAATGGTTTGATATTGAGCCGCGCCTCAGAATCTTGATTCACGACAAATTGGTCAGGGAAGGACTAGATATATAAAGTACATGAAGGTGTATTACAGAGTTGACTTTTGAGTGTTCTTTTAAATTTGCGAAACTTTCGACGCTCCCATAAATTGCATGTCTGTTTTAGAACGCATTGAATGGCTCTCACAGGCCATCGACTTTAATGTGCTTGTACCAGCCCCTATGCAACAGGTACCAAGCTGAATAATGCATAGACAAGTCTGATCTTATCAGCCACTGGCAGATGTTCTTTGACGATGGAGGAACGCTTAAAACATGTGTTTTATCGCCAGTATTTGCCTACCACAATCATCGCACTATTCTTGATTAATGCAAAAACCACCCAAAACACTGCGACAACAAAGCTGAACTGCTACAACTCGTTGGTGATGAGACAATTTACGGACTTATATCGAAGGCAGTAAACCAAGCAACATTGTAACCTAAGTTTTTACATATGTGCTTTACTTTATATTACATCATCCTACCACAATACTGGGTAGGGTTTAACTCTTCTTAGGAAGAGACAATCATATATGTCCAGTTGTTTGCTGCTCACGCTTTATATCGATATTCGAGCTACTGTTGTTCAGTCCTGGGAGAATGCAATCTTGCAAACGTGTTGTTTGTAATCAGACGCAACGTCGGTCTCATGTGAATTAAAATAACTATCTACTGGCTTTGACCAATCTTAACACTGGTGTTCGCTTGCTGTCAATCATTGAACTTCTGCAAGCTATATCATTCAAAGCTATGCCTTAAGGAATATCCTGAACAAACGCCACCGAAAACGTTTTAAAAAACGCAATAATAAAAATCCGACAAATACAGATGTGGTGAGCATCCGAGTTAAAGAACTTTCCGGAATTTGAAGCAGCTCGGCTGAAATCCCCAAGATCATTTTGCTCGGTCCTGTCGCTAGGAGGCGTACCGCGTGACGTCATCTCGGCTAAACACAATTGGGTTTTTATTGTGAAGCTGCTGACACGTTTTGAGGAATCTCGCTAGCTAATGTTATCATTTCAATTCGTTTTTTATAATATGTCGTGATCCGATGAAGACTGTGAGACGCCGTTAAACGAGGTCAGCATACGCACAGCAATTGGTTATCGATATGAACCACTGAGGGTCCCACAAAACTGTCAAAGAATTGATAAAGAGTCGGAATCTGATTAGGGTTCCGAGACTGATACGAGCTTGTTGGTTTTGATGGCAGCGAGGAAGCCGTTGAGAAGCAATGTTTATGTAACAACTGCGCTTCAATGGCAACAGACAAAGAGTCGAAATGTTGATTATTGCACCAACAAATCGTGCAATATATGCATACCTCTTTTAAATGTATCACCCAGCATTCCAACTTTGGTTCAAACTGCATGGACGAATATGTACTCAAGGTATCCCGGTACGAATTGATCCAGACGGATGGCTCCATTGATGACGAGATTTGCCCCAATGAGTAAGTCTATACTTCATTGTAATTTTATGCAGCAAATTATATACTTTCCAAGTTGCACTGGGTCAAACAGCTATGAATAATGTGCTTTCATGTTCAAAGGAACATAGTATATTAACATACATTGGTAACGGCTTGGACTCATTATTTATTTAATCCCAAATCATATGTCTTCATCTCTGGGCACTGTAAAACCCATCTGTTCGTTTGTTTCAATTAAATAACACATGAAAAAGGTATGATTGTTTATCAACATCTCTTTTACTTTATTCTAAGCTATTTGCTATATGATAACAAAACAACAATAATAGTTACTGCAAATCAGCAAAACAAAACTGGTGACTAATTCCCAGGCTGCCTTCTCCTGATACAGTATATGCGTTGCTCTTTACATCAACACGCTATATTGTGTCCGCTACAAGTCTTATGCATACAAAGTGTACATAAAATATCACAAACAATATATGCAACAGGAATTAATTTTAAAAACTTTCCAATCATATACTGAATATGCGGGCTGGTGAATATTGATATATGAGAAATTATTATAAGGGCAGGAAATGAATATTATTCCTTTCATAGTCTTCCGCTTTCTTGTGTACAGAAGATTTGTATACGTGATTTGGCATAAGCTAGGCTAGAAAATCAGAAAAGTTATCCCTTCATACGTTGTCGCCAATATTCGAGGTGTCTTTTCGGACCTGGCTTATCATTATCGTGGTTTTAAAGATGCTAGTGTTAAACCTACACCCGTGATTACCACTTAACACCTATTTTGAAGGTGTATTACAAGCAGCAGCAATGCGAGGGGGTACGTCTCTTTCACTGACCATTACTTTTGCTCTTCTGTAGCTCGGATATTTCTCCCGAAGATGTAGCACCTGGGTCAACTGTCTGTCAATATATCCTTGAAGCATATGCCATAATACAACAACACTACTAACTAAATGCTGCCTGTACTTTTACAGTTTTCAGCACCGGTTCACCGTGTCTGGCCTCAGGAAATGAAATTTCTCACTGAACCATTTCTTGTTTAGAACAGCCTGAGCTCGATCAGAGTTCTCGTTTAAATGAAGGACTACAGAAGCAGAAAGCCTACAGTAAATGAAAATACAAGTAACATCTGCTTTAATCTTTACTTTGCTTCCATAGTTGCAAACGGGAAGTGGACCCTCATGGGTGCGACAAGAACAGACCACTTTATGGAACGCTTACAAACTTGACGTTTGCTCTGCTGGTGATATACGACCACAATCCTTGACGAGAATCTTACTGCTGACAATCAGCCCAGGCTCTTTATGTGGTTTAGAACCTTAGACATAAAAATAGACACCTCGATTGAATTGTGCAGTTATCTAACATGAAAGGCAGTGATCTGAAACTAAATATATCTGAGCAACGTAAGCACAGGGTTTTGTTTGACAAGGCAATAATAAGCTGCGTAATACTAATGGTTGATTATATAAAATTATAAAGCCTAGTAGTAAGAATACGTTTCACCTAAATGTCCTCTATGATGTGCCGATCTAGTTTGAAATATATTGAATCACTTAATGGGATCCACTGTCTATCGTCTAACTCTTGATGGAGGTGGTTTCAGCACAATGGTGCTGTCAGTGTAATGTTTATTCTTAAGATTCCATTGCGCCTCGCCACACAAAATCAATGTACTACATAGCAGAAAGTTATATACATTAGACATCTATTGATACACATATATTGTTGCTCGGAAGGAAGTTTATTATGGCTCTTTCGGCACTTACAACTTATGTGTTTGCTCTCGTCACTTTAATATCGTAGGATGCCAAACATACCCATGATGAATTGCTTCACACATTTACAATATTAGGCTCCATCACGAGAAGACAAACAGCAATGCACTAAAGCACCCGAAGTTACATTTTATAACGTTGTACTCAAAGCACGATGAATGATATTTTTGGTGAAATCTATTTAATGGTGAATTGAAATGAAACTGTGTGGGGAGCTTGGACATATTGTTATATTAAAATTCAGAAAATAATGTAGATAAGGTGGATAGTGTTAAAATCACATGTGGGGTGAACAACATCGACTCTTAATAGGAGATGACATGGCTAAGAAAAGCTGGATGTATTGTTGAGCCCTCAAAAATCTTATATCGTACACGATATTTTGCTGATAAACCTAAGTATTCTTTAGATTAGAGGGATGGTAACCTTTCTGTGCTGCAACTCAATCAACGCATCTGTAAAGAAAAATAGTTAAAATAGTCTACTGTCTTAGTATGGCCAACGTTTATAGGCAGCATACATAAATGATGATCTGGAGGGCAACAGATCGCAATGAACGATTATATATGTACTGTGTTTAACCTTATTGGGTGCATAGCAATGCACCCGATTAGAATACTTTTAGTGGTTTAAATAAACATGAATAGTATTCGCTAGAGAGTAGATATTGTAGAAGGCGTTTGGTCGATCATATAGCGAGAATACGTGTAGGAGAAAGGGAAGCAAGAGTCGACAAATATTCGCTGATGGCCGTAATGACGATTAAAGCTACATTATACAGCAGACACGGGTACACAGTTTATGAAGCGCGAGTGCGATTAACGAGCGTCGCATCTTGTCCTACAATGCACACATAACTTTAGATAATAGTCGGTCTGAAAACAATCTGGCAAGCAACACATCCGTTGCCTTCATTGAATCTTAAAGGTTCTATTTTACTGTCTTATATTCGACGTATATCATTATTAAGAAAGGATATTAGATTTACGCCGCTCTGATGCAGTCAGAGCACAAACACGTCAGCAAATAAAGTGTTATAACTTTGTTAGGCACGATTGACAGGAAGCTGATAAATATCAACACACCTGTTAGATTTTTCAAATATTGATCCTCCCGGTACGTGGGTGACATTATAAATCATGAAAATTTTCCCGACTTAACAGTGATTGTCACATCCACCGTCATGTGTATGACGCTAAGCCAGTTTATAAACATGCCTCTCTGGCCAAAGAGGATAATTAGATTAATGTATGTTTCCGATTGCCGTGTAAACGGGCAGGAACTGTGACGTTCTAGGAATCATGAACTTCCTGGCCAGCAAGGTGTTTGCTGTGAGAAATTAACGGCGGATTGCGAAGTGTGTGCTGAGGCTGGTCACCATATTGCTGATTGATACAGTTTCAGGTAAGGCACTGTTTCATGTGTATGGATTGACAGGGGTATGTCACGGGTTTTCTGTGCCCAAAACAAACAGTAAACGGCCGAAAGGGCAGCAATATTATTGAATTAAATGCCGCCCCCTTCATTGCAAGCAAGTGAAATATTACCACCATCACACAGTAATGGTACGTCGTTAACTACTGCTGAAACGGTAAGTCGCATATCCAATCAAATTCGAATCGCAACGATGTGCTGTTTCCGAACTGTAAACGCCACTGTACGACGCCATAAATTTCTCACAAATTGATCGTGTGACGTCGAATGAGTAGTTTACAAGTCATACTTACATAACAATGTTGAATTGTCTAGATATATTTGCTGCCACAAAACGTACACTCATATTTAATGATCCATAGTTATGCAAGAAGTAACATAAATGCCAAAAATCTTTAACAAACGAACGGTATGTGCTATAATTAATTTTACGGCGCAAACTAACGCATTTCTAGCACATCCATCAAAAGCAGCATACATTCAATATCCATGATCAGTGCTCTACTGCCGTTTCAATAGTGACGTTAAGTACCTTGGGACGTTAGACCATAAATGCATGACACAGTAGTATCTTCATCTACATCCTAACGGATGTGTTGCTAATTCGCGGGGTTCAAAATCCATTGGGCTAGAATTCCAAAACAACGTGAGAACGGCTTATTGTATGAATTGTCGACGCTAGACACGCGAGATCACAGTCGGTGGGCTTACGGCTCCCTGAGAACCAAATTACAACTTAAACTATTTAGATATCATTTTCATGGCACCGTCGACACTCATGCATCATTCTGCTCTGCATTCCGACAGACTGCCGATTTCTTTAGGATTGTGGAAAAGAAAACTTTTTATCGTATACCTTGAACGGGAATTTTGTAGTTACTAATGCATCTTGCTCAAAAATATACATGCGCAAAATTCATTTCATAGATATTGATTGACTCTCGCTTGAGTGGCTATTTGAAGACAGTGTGCATTTGAGTATATAAGGAGTATGGCAGCATATAAATGTGGTGCTAGTTAATGTTTTATCAGATAAGATATAGGATCTTTGCAATAAATGCTGCCTCGAAAGTCAGATAAAGGTACAGGAATTAGATTAGTTGTAGAATTTTTAGTGCGCTTATAATGTTATTTAATAACTTGTACACCAAATAGCATTTTCTGCCATGCGTATGACCCATGTAAGTGATAAATTATACAACGGAGTAAGTGGCATCATGTTCAACTTACTATGTACAGTCGTCCAATATCTTTTAGATTTCGAGGCCTGCGCTACCAATATGTCCTGTTTCCGGCTATATATTGCAGTCTTTGTGTGCAGTTATTAATGCTTTGAGCAGCACTTTGCAATAAATGATGATTATCATTAGCATTACTGTTATTATTATAATAAATAGTTTTGACTGGTGCATGCGTTACCTTTAGGGTAGAATCCATCCCATCCAAAAGTAAGTCAATGGTTATGCGCAAGAGTACATGCTGAGATAAAGTTAAGGAGAGGAACATCAGAACCTTGATTCATTGTTGTCATACCATTTAATAATTTCTACAGCCGTGGCATATACTCTTGCAAAAACTATAAAATGTTGCATTGATAAACATTTAAAGCTACTTTAAGGCAACAATCCTATAGTGTATTTTGATGGTAAAATTATTAAACCAAGACAAAACGTAGGGCCAAACGACATATCTAACGATTGTACAAACAGCTCAAAACATCTGTTAATGGCAGTAGCATCGAATAGATTATATTTATTCTTTAATGTCTACCATTTCTGCCTATACACTGCATTTATACTTAATATTCATGGGGTGCATGTCTGCAACACTGTTCGAGTTTCTAGTTCGTGTGGCTTTCCGATTTCTAGTAAACATCACGTAATGCCCTGGTCTTCTTTGACCGCTAAAATATCACCAGATAATAAAATTAAAGGGGCTCGCTATCTTTCTCTGACCATCGATGGTGTTCACAATTCGTATATTCCACTACAGGTTGTATCCGCATTGACCGTCTAAATGCTCCATCGAAGCTTAGTTGGCTTATTGAAGTAAGTAAAGTAAAAGGCAAGAAAAAACTTCTGATTGGTCCATTATTCAGCGGGATACAGTCATGGTAGCTTGTAGATGTTGGTGTTCATCTCTCGTCTAAACGGTTGCCGTCTCCTATGTTCAAATTGGTTGATGTGCGAGGCAGCCGTATTGGCATCTCCGAGCAAAACTCTTTGTATAAGTGGACCATCGTTGTATACGACTAGCCATTCGGTGGGATACATGCCACCCACCACGGAGATTTGACCGGAGTTTACTCCCATTTTCGAGATCTTATATCCTATGGACACGTCCAAATTGCACTGCATAAATCCGTGATACTTGATTGCCTCTCAGTTTATAGCGATCGCGTCTAGAGTCTGTGCTAACATGTTCGGCGTTGAGTGAGTCATCTACATTCAACCAAACCCATTGTATGATATTGCTGCACATATGAAAACATAATGTACTACATATTCTTCATGTGTAGTGATATGTGAGCGGGGCCCGTTGTAAGACCAACATCATCTTGAGATATGTTACATGGAAAGACGTAAGCATAAACTGCATGTCGTAGCTGTACTATAGGAGCCGACCGAAGTACAATGATTAAAACTGCTATAACAAACTATGTCGCTTCCTGTCTAGAGTAACTTTTCAATCCATTGTGCGTTGAATTAACCGACAACCATGACGAATTAGAGTTTTCAGAATTCATGAAAGGAATGCATACTAGACCATGGATATATCTGATATCCACACCGAAAACGAACCATGAGTGATAAAATATATCTACCTGCAGCGTTTTTGCACCATGTCCATTTGGTGTTAGACAACTTAAACAAATCTGCTAAAGTATGTCACGTGTATCCCTCTGCACTGGCCAGCATTAGTATGTTTCTCTGTCTTGAGATATGAGAGAAAAAATAACAGATATCTTGTACGCAATTAATCATGGAACAAGTCACACGGCGTTATGGAGTGTACATAACACACATTTGATATGAAAACGTAAGTTACTACTGGTATTATGGTATCGCCTGGCAGGAAAACGTTTCATGCTTTAATTAAAACTGGTGAACATGGAAGCAGATATGGAAGTACTCGCTGGCGGCCCTAGTGTATTACTATTTGCGGAATAAAAGTATGCTGATATATCTTAGCAAAACGATGCCGTTGAACCATTATTGTTGATAATCAAAATGTTAAACTCTGTCTGCTTTGCGATGTTTCAAGCATTGTTTGTTATAATAAGCATCAATTATATAATCTACCAAATCACAATGTCGGCCTATGTATATTTTTCGACCGGAAGTCGATTACCTCTACAATTATTGAATCGGATATCAGTTATTTTATGACACATTTATCATTCCAAAACACTGTTTCTCGTCTGTTAATATAAGTTGTACTCCGCTGTTGAGGATCCCTCAGAACGAGTTAATGATGTGAACATGCTTAATGCAGTTATCGTTCTTTGTTCGGATGTAATGTGGCATGAATAGGGGTACATTTCTTCACGACACTGGTCACTAGTTATTTTGAGCTCAAACAGTTTGTGCTGTAACAATGAGCTCATTTATGTGTTTAATTTATAGTTGGCAACATAGCAACCATTATCAACAGGTCGAATGTCACACTTATATTATCCTTTTTGCTTATGTAGGAGTCAATTGCATGAACGCTTAGTCGGCAATATTAGATCAGTTACATCTAAGCAGTAATCTATGTATTACTATTAAACAAATTAAGTTCGCCTCACTGCACCTTTTGGACAAAATTCCTTGGCCACATCTGTAGTAATAATGAATACATATACTGATGGGCTCGCAGGAAACATTGGGGTGAATTATCAAACATAATATTGTTCATAAAGTGAGTTCTGTAATGTGCATTTCGGCGAAGAGTAAACAGAGTTGAAGGCAGTATAATATAGTAAATCTATCAAGGAGCCCGACGAATGAGTGTCGACCAATTATGACTTGCATTTGCATTCATGCAGAAGC
Organism: Urechis unicinctus; assembly: GCA_034190875.2. NCBI lineage: Eukaryota > Metazoa > Annelida > Polychaeta > Xenopneusta > Urechidae > Urechis > Urechis unicinctus. The sequence continues at coordinate 9,710,415 of CM067356.1, forward strand.
GCATAGTTTGGTTCATTTTAGGTGACGGCAACCCTTGGTAAATCACACACCATCTTTGTTTAGATCTTGTGGCCACGCATATAGCTGTGTAATCATTACTCGTTAGTCATGTTTCTGCCACGACTTTCATGTCCCTTACGGGAAATTGTAAAGAGCACTAATGACCCTGCCGATACGTGCGTGACATTCCCAATGGTGTTTTAGAGCCCAGCATGAGAGGTAATCAAATTGACGACCATATGGTAATATGTAGTCAATTTGTACACCATAGCAGCGAACGGCTTCATTCGACGTTGACAATTTATATGTATATTATAAGCGAGTAGAAAATGAATCTAAAGACTTGTTTAAAATGAATCTCGGAAAGGTGTGGTTGAATTAATGGGCCACCTTCATGTGGGCGTGCTTGTCCCAGCTCTTTGCTTAGTTAGTACTAAATGTTGGCAGACATGCAGTTTGTTATCGATGTTACACAGTCAAGTGTTAGGGCCGAAAATCGACCAATCATAAACCGTAAATAACGTTAAAGTCGGCTTTTGATAACTAGCAAACTTCTGTTTTACTGTTGTTTTCCACATGTTGTTATGGTAATGGACGTGTATGACACTTGGCAGCAAATGATATGTATGGCGAATCCCATGAGTGTAATATCATGGATCATGGTTGAGTGCCTCGTTGTCTGCAAAGTTAGGGCGAATTGTGTTGACTTCGATTCGTGATTACACATGCTGCATGCATCAATCTCATTAGAGACGACTTCCAAATAAACTGGAGATGGATATCTGATTGATGTCATTTACGTTAGAATCAACGGCAGTGCACAAAGTTTGTTGGCTTCCCATACACTATGGTAATAAAAACCAAGCAAGTAACCCAACCTGTTAGGCAGCAAGCGTGTTTTGATTCTTAGCTGTACGTTATACTTCCGGTTTTTTGATCTAGGAGTAGTAAATAGCTCCAAAGGATCTCCAATGCGTTACTGGGAATTTATACAGTTACAATATATATCAATGGAAAACTATTTGAAACCATGATATCATCTTGATGTAAATGTTCAGCATATATGGACTTGAGCAACAAAAATAGCTGTAGCTAATGTGGTATAATAGCTATGACGGCAGTGCATCGAATTTCCAAAAGAAAAACTTTTATCAGACCAAAACAGATATACAGATTTTGGTTCCAACAATTACATTTGGTACTCTGTGCTATTTGGTTGAAAGATTAACATCCGATGTATGTACTGTCATGTACTGTTTGCGCTAAGCAGTTCAAGATTAATCATTACGTGAATCATTCCATCACGTTGCCAGTCATTTGCAATGTGTCAAACAATGAGGCAACATTCTAAATTTAAGAGCATTTCGGTGTTCATTGTATCAACCATTATCGCAAGAGCAGTTGAATAAGAGCGAATAATCCAACGCGATGCAAAAACTCATGAAATCTGGTGTCAAATCAATCTGTAATACTGAAAAGGTTATCGTTTCAAAAAGTGATCAGCATACAAAACGTCGTCGATTATATCAGGAGGTGGTACAACGCAGCCGCGTGCATATTAATAAGATGATGTCACGCATGCTTACAGCTGCCTATATGAGGCAACAATTAAGCGTTACAATGCCCCAAGGAACTCATCTTAGTATGGCATTGTTTTTTTCTTCAAATTAGTAATATGCATGAAGCCACAATTCATAAATTGAATAGCGCCGATTGAGCTATATGCAGTCATTAATTTATTGCATGTCTTAAGTTGACAATGATGATAATATGACTGTTGGTTGATGAGACGTATGTCTTCTATTTCAGTAATCATGACGCATACACATCCGTCCCCACCTCCCTCTGGCAATCTAGCTAATAGCAATGATTGCCTGGAGCGTGTTGTTGTGCGAAAAGAGACTGATTTACCTGCGTGGTATGAATACGAGAGACAGAAAAAGACAGAATAATACATTTGTTAAGTAATCTTCTTGATTTATCAAAGCAAGGGTTTGACAGTAATGAATAAGCTTTCAAATCGAGGTGGATTTGCATGCTAGGAGTCTGTCGTTTTCTTAAAATATCCACCGTATCCTGAAATGAATAGAATGACATCGGGCGTCAAATATATCTGATCAATTTGACGTCTTCGCTAATCATCAACCATATATACGTACAATCTATGTCACAGTAAGAGCCAACAAATTTGTTACAAGAAGGTAAAATACGCTTTGTAAGCTGACTGTACCCAAGCGGAATATAGCAAATACCACAATAAACCACTGGTAAATAATAAGACAATCAGGGTGAATAAGGGGCGATCATACCAAGCACGTATGTATCAAGGTAACGCATATATTTAAATTCGCATGAGACACTGAGAAGTAGCATAATTGTACCCCAGTGCCACAAGTAGATTAGCCATAACAGTATGACCAATTATAGCTGAATCACTTATTGCTACATTTCCCGTCATTTAAATGGCTACAGCATGCTGTGCATATTCATGTTCATTACAGATATATTCTACGAAGCATGCTTTTATATTTAAGGCTGTTTACTATGAATCGAGTGGGGTCAATTGTTTATTCACGCTACAGATGTTTGTGTGCTTTTAACTCCGAATAAATGCCGGATACTGAATTCCTAAGATATACCAGCAATAGATGCGACGAAAGTCAAACAATGCAATAAGAGCTCATTTCCCGTAAAGATGTTTTTTTTTACTCCAATATGGTAACATTGAAACGGTTCATTAACGTTTACCACATCTGCTACCAATGCATTCATAAATCTAGTCTCCTAAGCACACAATGACACAATGAGTGCTATTTGCATGTGATGTGTATTTGTGATATAATTAAGAATGCAATGGTGTATGTGATATGCCCGCATTATTTAACATAATGAATGACTATTTTTCATTAGTTGTGATAGCATTCGCTGGGTGGCGCTATAGTCGGTTCCGTTTCTGTAAGTTCGAGAATAAACATGTGTAAAACTTCATGGATCTATTATGTGATTGCTATATAGCAGAACGTCACAGTGTATTAGTGAGCCGGAAGATCACAGGGTCGTCAACACATCCAAATGTAATATGTGCTGTGAACCGTGGTTAGTTGTGGGCTCTCCTTGGATGCGAGAATGTGTTATTTCAGGGTAAATCACAAACAAAGATCTGTCGGATTCGCTACTGCTGGTCACATTTCATATACAGTTTTCCTACTACGCACTTCATGGTGGGGTGAAACAAACAGGCATGTGATGGCCGCATGAGCAAAATCTCAAGTTCACCAGTCACCGATAGTTGCTGCCTCACTGATGACCTCACCACCAACTATGTGAAGGAAGAGACAGAGCAATTAATCTGACCCCGAAAGTCATCTAGTACAAGACAACATTTGGCCACCCCTAGCAATCCTCCCTACTAGAACAAATGTGACGGGCCTCTTTCACATTAACGAGCTTGGTTTTGTTGCGTGCGGAAGCTCATTTCTTTATCAGCCTTCATGGATATTACGTCGGCGTGCGCTGCATCAGACTATGCGTCGGTTTTGGTACGTTCTTGACCGCTTCATACAGAGCAAATTCAGAGAATCTCTGTTTTTAAAGGCGGTGTAAGAAGTAGGAAGTGTTCATACTGCCTGAGTTATGAAATATTTATCTATAATCAGGAGTGTATATGCTTATTCTGAACAACCTTATTTCTTCAAATATACGCTTGTTTTATTTCCATGCGTGTACATATACCATGGTACTGTCCACCACACAGCACACATTCCGTGCGAGTTTAATTTCCCGATCTGATGTTTTGTATGATTTAACGGCATTGTTAATGGGAGACCCAGAAGGGCACCATAAAGTATATACAAACATTGGCTGCATGAACAGCATGTATTGACTCTGATTAAATGGCTGCTGCCTGGACGAGCATGGTATCCTCGGTTTCCCCAAATAATATGATCGAAATAGCACGTTGCATATAAAAACATTGCCCTGGAGCATCTTACCACGTAAATCCTACGGCGTAGATAACTAGTGGTGGGTCGTGGTTATGTGTAAATGTCGTAGATGAACCCATGCGTCGTTCAATTGGGCTATGCATATTACAATACTAAAGAAAATATGACGCAAGTAATTGATTGGTCAGCTGCCAAGCTAATTGTGTAATACAAGGCATTATGTTTATATATGATACAGCATTTTGTAACGTTTATGACGTATTATTTATCGATCAAGCATCTCAATAACAGCCTTCCTATATTGATTATCACTGTCTGCATAGTATCAACATCCGTATGCCCCCAACTAACACAGCACTTACTCCTGTTACTGAGACCCGAAGTGGGCCAGGCACGTCTTCAATTATTATCATTACATACCATGGCGAAAGCAAATATATATTGTTATGGCATATGGTGTTCATAATCAAGCATGGAATAGGAATTCACTAAATGCATTCAAATAGTAAAGACATTATAGTTTAATGGCATACGGTATTCATAATGAAGTACGTATATAATGACAGGAGATAGTCACATATATAATGCTCCAGAGGAAAGTAGCCAATTTCAAATGCCATTTCTTTTTGATAGGCCTACACGCTCGTAGCTGGTAGATCGCGGCTGCTTAAACGGTATTTGTACAATGTCCGTTTTTCTGCCTCTCTCGTATGTGCTTACGGTCTAGTCAATGTCTATTTCATTTCATGCTCGGATTAAAGGGGTGCTTTTTCTAGTCTAATGATAGACGCGCGCGGTGCCTTGATGATTTTTAAACCCATAATCATTTTCAAACTTCAGATTTGCTGTCTATTTGAAACATACAACATACAACATCATTCTCGCGGATCGAGACAAACGGTTGTAGACAGAAAGTAGCGTCCATATATTGTTTTGTTCATACATTGAAATTTCCGACTTTTAGACGCAAACAAACACCTTGAAGACACTCGTTAGGCGCTTATCGAATTATATTACGGTTCTTGCCAGATAGATTTTACATCACGCTGAAAATTATTTTGTGAAAAGGATATTTTATCATAAATGCTCGGTTATTCTCGCTATTTAATATGGCGAGGTGCTGTGATCGTATCAGAGGTATTCATTAACATGTCATTGGGCAGTTGTTTGCCATATGCAAAGGTATGCTTGGCTGCATGATCTCGTGTACGATAATCCTTAAAAGTGGAAAATATAACAACCGTAAAGAAACTATACACTGCCATCGCAAATATTAGCGGCGATCCCGAAATTGCGGCTGTTATTTTTTTTTGGCAAATCCAAACAATGCTGAGCCGATCCACCAAATTTGTGTAACGTATTCAAACATAGATACAGCGTAATGTATATGTGAGCAGTACATAACACGGAGTCACAAGCCATGCAATGTAGTGGCTTACTTGGTCGAATCGCTAAAACGCATGTAATGAGCATCCAACAGTGTTTGTTTATTCGTTGCGCACACTGACGCCCTACACTCCGTGGATCAATTACGGAGTGTCCATGAATACAGTAAATGCTGTGACGTTGTGCCTCGCCCAAAGATATTCCTTCAATTTATACTTGCAGAATCCAGGATCAGTAGTTTACACACCATGCCAAATGCGTCTGGCATTTCCATTACTGTGGTAAGATTGGCAGGCTTATTTATTGGATTAGCTCACGACAGACCATGACCCATGGGATGATGGTTCGCTAAGCGTGAGATTTGAATCACACTGTCGCTGTTGTGCTTCCATGGACAGCATGTGACTACAAAGCAAAGCCTTCAGGAACCTGCATGCACTGTTTGGGACTGTGTCTCCAAATCATATAGCTTTAATATTGCAACCATTATTAACTGAGAAATGTTAATTCAGGTTCTTTATCGTTCATTTGGATTTACACAACATCAGTTTCCGCACTACTCCAACTCATCGCATGACAATATTGGAGTGCATCAATTCTAGTATACAAGTTAGTGAAATTAGGTCTCCCACATAGTGTAGACCTCTTGACGCATCCAAGTTTAACTTAAGCGTTGAAAATAAAGAGAGAACGGCATGCCGTGTCCACATTCATGTTAATTCAGGTCAGTGTGTGCTAACTTTTTGAATAGTTAAATAAACTTTAGGTAAAACGCAAATATCTTTAATTCGATACAAATATATTTGCGGGGGTTCATTATTATGAAAATAGCATGTCGTCGATAATGCAGAGAAAGGCGAACCGTATTTCATGCACTTAGCTTAAGTTTGCCGTTTGGTGCAATCGTAACGCTTGTTTATTTCCCTTAAAAAGGTAGATATCAAATATAAGAAGCAGATTCACGCATTAATATGTGGCTTGGTTTTATAAATCCTGCAGTGCGATCTACACAGCAGTAGATTACACCATAGACGACGCTTTGGCGTGTTTACATTCTCAATTAAATTATCTGCTTTTACAGAATGACATTTGCATTGCATTGAACGGCTAGCGACAAATGAAACGTCTGACCATAAACTCACCAAGACTGGTATCAAGGTGGATATTGATCTAAAGCGAGATTTGTTAAACATTAAATTAATCCATGGGTTTCGTGTACTGTATGTTACATACTGTATGCTACATATTTAGAGGCTGTATTCAGCACCAAGAATTTACCCCAACCTGAGTAAGTGGGTATGTGTTATTTTATATTCGAGCGGCCTGTTATTTTATGTGGTTTCTTTGGGGTTTTTTATATTTAAGTCTTTTGTTTGCTGTTATAGTATTCAGAGGTATGCAGATGATAGCGTATTATCATATTTCATATGAAAGTTCATAGTAAAAGATATTGATATTCGTAATAGCCACTCAAAGCAATGGATGATGCTATATTGCCAGCAGCATTTAGGTTAAAGACACAAGAGAAATATTGTTCCCCAGCTTCGATATATGAAACCATTCAAGAGCTCATGACTGGTTTCAAAGCGTCTTCTTGTTTTGTTCCAGTGATTGTTTTATCTTCCGCAGAGCGCCTGTCGAGCAAATTAATTTATCTGCAATCCTTGATCATGTTACCAAATCACATATTGACAAACTGCATGTTTCTCGCAGGTTCATCATCATAATACAGTATCAGAGATACTGATACTGTAGCAGCGATTCTTTATTTAAACATGATAATACGTGTTATATTGTCATCGTTCGAAGCCTTAATATATGCATAAAATCCTTATTATTATATTATACGTGATAATTATGGAGGGTAAAGCTATATTCATATGTTTTCAAATGCTTTGTTCACAGTCTCGCAGGGGTATGCTCACAAACAGGGATAATACACAATTTACAGCTCGCCAACCGTTCTTCTGCGCAGCTTAAGTGTGAGTAATAGGTATATAATGGCATTGATGATATTATTCACGGAGTCACTGACCACTGAAAAGGGTCAGCCTAGCGTGCAAGTTATGACTCACGATGAATAATGTGTCTCTCGCTTTTATTGGGCGTGCCATCTAGATGTCAGTCATCGATGCTGATCAACACGTGACAAATATGATCATCTGCTAATGTCTAACACTAGAACAATCTCTCTAGCAATTTAGACATGCGGGTAAGTGAAAGAATAATACATATTTTGAGCTTCTTTAACCGCCTGTAGGGGGGATATCTTTCAGATAAGTTTGCACATGCAGTCGATATGTAAAGGTTTCACTTGCAATACAACATAAAATCAGCCATATAAACGATATGATCTAATCAGGCCGCGGTCTATATTTAGATGCCAGAAGTCGTAGTTAGTCACGTACCGGGGTTCTAATCTTAACATACAGAGCCATTATCATATTTCATTGGATCTTTCGGACGTTAAATTGAGATAAACAACGCAAAGTATGCTCGAAAGAAACTAACCGGCCATTCAATGTGATATCCAAACAACACCATTACCTTAATGAAAAACGCAACCTGCGTTTCATTTCTGCTGGCAATTGGCAACAAGAGTTCTTTGACCACCTGAAATAGCACGAATATTCTTCGTTTTGCTTCGAACCTCCACGTGTACATTGTGTACCCTATTGCCAAAAATAGTGTAAAGTCTTGTTAGCAGGTATACGAGTGAAAATTCAAAATGTCTCATTAGGCACTAAACTGCTAACTTATTCACTACACTGTGTAATCAAGGCCATACCTTTGTGCAAATGTTCACAGCAAAACAAGCATCAAGCGAATTCCTGCCTAGACCTAAACCACAAATTTATATAAAGCTACAGATGAGGCGTCACAGCTTTATATGACAATTTACATATACGGATAAGTGTATGTTTTTGTGTATCAAGGCAAGCGCAGTTCGAGCTCGTTAACGTCTATTGCCCGCAGCCAATCACACCACGATAACTTACTGAAGCATATCAAAAACATCCTTATTTAAATAAAAATCGCATTTGGCAGTTTTGTCAATTAGACATTTCGTTCATTAGTACTGCTCTCTATGGGCGTCATTGATGACAACATAAGTTTATGCATAGTTTGTCGCTAAGACATCTCCGGCAAGCATTGCGGAATATTCGATGCGCATCACTTACTTTCAGCTCGATTGTACCATGTTAGCTAGCTAGGGATGGGTGCAGGATGTGGTAAATCTTGCATTTCTGGGTGTTAACTTGCACACATGTTATCCAATTAACACTAAGAACGCGACATTTCGAGGGTTGGCTGTTGTACATGGACCCCCTAAATCTACTAATCTGCAATACCACTTGGCCGATTTTGACTGATTTTGTTCCATTACTTTTGACGTGCGTGAAGAATGTACGAGTGAACAAACTACAGAACAAGAATATAAACAATTAGTTTTGCTGGGATGGGGATGAGGTATTATCGCCAATATGGGCCTCTATTTGCCCTCTGTCTGTTATGTTTTCCAGACATAACGATAAGTGGTAAGCCGGAGTATCTGTCGACGGTAGATATGATCAAGTGATATGCCTGGGGACGAACTAATCAACGCTCTTTATAACTAGCTTATTGCTAGATCCGGTCTGAAACGTCGACAGAATTAACATTAGGGACATTTATTATTGCATGGTATGAGCAACGATACGTATTTGCGTGTCACTTTGTTTGATAAGCAGTCATTTTAATTCGATGTTCGCGTTGGTAATAACGTGACAACTACAACAATAATGTATACTGTAACGTCAATAGTGCTAAGCTTTCTTGCGATATGCTCGAATTTGGGCCCATACACGATTACGAGAGCTAGTCAATGCTCAGACTACGTCAAATATAGTTTTCAGCTTAAACACATTGCAGACGTTCCGAGAGATGGTACAATATCAAATTAGAAAATCGGGTGCAAGAACTAGCAACCATATAAAGTGCAAAATATTATAATACACTAAGCCCAATTTTTTTCGGATATTGCACGTCCAGTAATGTATTAACCATAAAGATCGTTAGCATGGTGGCGTACGTATCGCCTCTGCTTAAATTCCTACGATATCGATTGCATAGATATGACGCAGTGCGGCAATTAGAAAAGTGTGTTGCATGGCCTCAAAAAAAGAACTCTCATTTTTGTAACAATTAGTTAAATATTTTAGATATATGCATCGTTCGCGCCCTGGATTGATTAATCATGTGTACGTTAATCTTATAAATATTGCTATAAAATCAGCCTGCTTAGAACATGAATAGAATATTTGTCTAATATAATATGCGATGAATTGCATGTAATTTCATAATCAACACACAGCTTAGAAGTGTATGCTCCTGATCTTCACATATCCTTAGCAGGCAAGCAAATGTGAAAGTTTACCCCCGGTCAGTTTTCGCGCGCTTTAAGGTTGCTGACACTCTAACATCACCTTCTGCAGCGCGAACATTAAAGATCGAGAATGGTTGACATTTAATTTAAACTGCAGTTGTAATTTTCGCTATGTTCAAGCCTGAGTCCGACGTGTTGTGGCAGCGGAATGGCCCAGTATTCCCATGTGCTTTTGTTTGTATCACGGTAGCGCCACCGGACGATTGCAGTGTATTATGATAAGCGACGCGACCGCTACCGAGCCACTCGAAGTGAACCCTTTTTACATTGCAGTAAAACGCTTTGCTAGAGCTATTGCTCTGCGCTTTCCGTCCTGTATGATTATATAAAATGCTAGGAAAAGAACCTTGATATGAATGTATTGATTATGATTAATTCAACGATATTTTGGTTCTCAGAAGTGGTCGCATCGGCACTGAGAGTTGATTGTAGCTGATCGGATATCATTCTCATAACGATTCCATTTGTAGAACCGAACAGTTCTTCGAACTAACTAACGCTACCAATAGAAAGACTGCCTCCATGTTTTGTTTACAGCGACGTATTAAACATCGAGCAGCAAATCAATTAGGTTTCACTTTGATAACTAAGTTTGATTACCCAAGGCAGTATGAAGTGAAATACAAAATGCGCCCAATACTTTGTACATCAACGCCTATCGCATGTATCTAATCTCGTCCCGGCAACCCGGGATTTCAGTAATAATGGGTAAATATTGCAAAGCAAGAAAAGAGCGTATTTGCTGACTGTCTTATCATTACCCGGATTTTATTGCGCTGTTCACTTTGTGACCATTAAAGCTCTCTGTTTGCTTAAGTGGCGATGCAGTTTGGGTCACATACCTTACTTCTTTTTTTGACATAACATTGAATGTGTTACTTTCTACCCTCCTGTTCTTTACAATTAAAGACAGCAAACTTTTGTATCTCTCTACCGCGTGGTATCTCTCTTGTTGAACATTGTTTGCATTGTTTTACTTCGAGTTAATCTATTTTGGACATCAGTACATTAAACACGATAGAATGACCATTTAGGCTTGTCCTTAGCACAATTACGAAATTCAAGAAATCTGCACCAAATGTAGGTTTTATGAGTTGGCGAACATACTCTGAGAATACCAAGCAGGTCATCAGCTTCATGTCATCATGCAAAAAATAATATCCTGATGAGGTTGTCCAAGGCAATCTGTCCTCCATGTAGGTTAATTGCTCTGCTATGTGATACGAATTCATAATCTATGTTCCGTTAAGGGAAACTGCACTTACTATTTTTACATACGTACGTATCGTCCTACTTATCCCACCATTCGCTCAAACAAGATACAAGTTGTTAGTCATTTCATCTTAGAGAGTTCGAGCAGATTGCGCTGACATACCTATTCTAACATCTTTCATTTGATATAAATAATTTACGTTCCATTCCATATTGTGATGCTGTTGTCTGCGACTTGTCCGATTACGACGAAACACGACCGCTGCTCAAGGTGACTGTGATAGATAGAAAATATGGAAACCTAGATTGGACCGAATTTCATATGGAGATGGTGAATTTAGTAGATAGTTGATCAAACGAGTAATGGTGTTTTGTTTGCAATGAAGATACAACTTAGGTTAGACATAGCACTGTTACATATCCCATTTTGTAATGACTTAAGTCTTTTCAGGCATCGAAAGAAACGTTCAAATATATACACTTTAAATGAGAATACAAATGCGGTATTATAGTGCAAAATGTCAGCCAATTAGGGCACCGCAATTCATAGGCAAGCGAGGCATTAAACATGTGTTCCCTAACGATTGTATGCACAAAATATTATTCAGTATATTTAACGTCATATCCGTGATTGCATTTCCTGCTAGCTATAGACACGGCATTAGGTATACAATCTATTGATTGGAATATCATCTAACTTGCTGACTACAGCATGACCATTTAGGTTATTATCAGCTGGTACTGTTTTATTGTGTTAGATACTCTACCAAGGTCGAAAGCGTAAAGTTGCATGCCAAAACTGGTGTTATGTGTGCAGCCATCAATATGCAGACAGATATCGTCAAACGTACAAATGTGTTACTCCAATGGATATATCATTACTGTGAATTAACCAAGGCTTCATGCCAAATCATTTGCCAATCTCATGTATTCGCTCTCCATACAGCAAAGTTAATACCTCAACTTGCTTTGTTTTGTGCAATCATTACAAAGAAGTTTGTTTCTAATCAATGTAATCATTGCGGTACTTGCATTGCTATCCACTAATGTATGGTATCTGCTTATTTTCTTTTTTCATTTCGATTCTCAGACCACATTATGTAGCAAAATCAGTTTTAGGATAGTACTTGATACCACAGTGTAGAGGCAACTAGGAGGGATGCCTCTTGATGCTTATATTTATCACAATAACACAAAATGCGCTCCATATCCGTGCATAATAACCTTTTTTTTCGTCACTCGCTTTAGGCAGATTATCTCCACACCGTCTTCAACAACACATTTGATAGAACTTGATGTACAATTTTGGGCCGATGAGCTACTCTAGGGGTTTCTTGTGTGTCAATTCTAGGATTTATTTGATATACTGACATGCAAAGTAGCTTATACATTTCTCGCGAGAGGTCTGTCCTATGTATGGATATGTTACAAGCCATGAAACATGGCCCTGGTGACGAATTAAATTACCTTTGTCATTAAATAATTGTACCGTCGATATTAACGGATATCTTCGGATATCTTCGGATAAACCCGGATGGTGAATAACATTTACGTAGAAACATTTAGACAAACCTGATGCTAAATAAGTCTGCCCAGTATTGGCCATTTCTCTGGCGTAAAATAATTCATGTTGTAAATATTGTCTCACCCTAAGCAATAGTTATTAAGCAATTAAAGTTAGATAGTTTTCTCCCGAACTTTATCACAAGCATTATTTCAGCAATCCCAATCGATGCAAATCAAGCAGTGAGGTAAAGAATTGTTGTGCACGTGATTTGAAGCTGCACCACAGTTATCACAAAGTGTAAACGACCTCGCACTGTTTTGTAACAAATTATGTCATTCAATAATCATACTATGTTAAGGCTTAACAACCCAAATAGAGCAGCAGCCCAAACAAACAATAATGTGGTATTTCAATTATTTATCCGCAAACCATATAAATAATAGCCTATGGGACTCGGACCTTTCCATGTAATTAATGACGATAACGCATACACATGAATAGTTAGATTCTCCAGTGTTCTCAAATGAGCTTTCACTGTATATCAAAAAACGAACAAAGAAGTATGTAAAGGGTGTTATGCAGACCGCAAGATGAAGTTCTCAGTAGGCAATAATTGACGTGCGCAGTGATGCAATGGTCGCATGTTTAAGTCCTATATGTGCTGCTGAGTGGTATCACATTCCTACCGACGAGTAAATGCCTCCCTAATAGGTGGCCATCAATTCTTCTCGATGAAAGGCCGTACGAGCCGGATAAAATATTGTCACATTCAACAAATCTGGACTAAATGCTGTCTGCTTTAATGTTATCCGGAAAACAAAATGCCTGCCGCTACGATTGCGAATGGTGCTTTGCAACTTGCATTTCGCCAGTGGATCATGCTGTTCTCATAACGTTTATAATTATCTGGTTGTCTATATTGCAGGTACCCATTCCACCATTGGAAGATTTGTCTGTTGCAGGATTAAATTACTGAGTATCTATAAACACCTCAACCCGAATCAGTCCACAAGACTTTTGCTTAGAAGGGTTGGCACATAACAACGCGGCCAGACATTTACCGCATTAAACATTGCTTCGTTGTGGCGATAACGCACAAGCGCATAAGTCTGAAGACGAAAACCGACTCGAACATTGATGCTAACACAATCGATAGGTCATCTGATATGTTCAGAGCTGCGCTGATTATAGCCGTTAATGATCGGTGATCTAACTTAACCTAAGAGAAACGAGATACATAGATGCTTCAGAAGACAACCTGATTGTCTGTTTAAGCGTTTATTTGCCTGGGATGCGGAGCCAAAGCTTTTAATTTACATGTATAAATTTGAACCCAGCTGCCTTATATACCTGTTATACGGCCTTGGCGGGAATAGAGCTATCCATAAAACTGCTATGATGCCAACGTTCTATCAATCATCATCCACACGATTGACGTCGAAGACTATTTATGTTAATTACTGCGATATAGACCTCTAACATACGCAGTGTAGTAATGTGGTGTCAGAATATGGTTTTAGACTAACCTGGATCAGTATAATACGTGTTTAATCAATCGAGTTACTGTTATCCTTATTACCGCAGGTGGAACAAGATGGTAAACGTTCTGCTAAACGGTACGCTGTAATTGCTATGTTAGTATTGGTATGCTGACGTAGGTTATACATGCAACAACAACAAACACTCGGGCAAGGAATGCTTTGCAAATCGGCATCTATTGACTACAGACACATTTATTACAGCGGTTTTTTTATGCAAACTCTTACAGCAAATAATTGTGAAACCGCATGGTGCGGTAGCCAAAATACGTATTTAAGGGTTTTCGTATGTCCATATACAGATGCAGTCCAAATCTAATTGATTGATGTGACTTAAAGCCAGTTGCTAAGATAAGGAATCAAATATGCTTTTCCCTCACAGAATGGTTCACGATTACCCACTTATATAACAATTGTGAGTGTTTCAATCGCTCTCCTATAAGTTATTTGAAAAAAAAGTATCAGAGCAGTCTGTTTACATACTCTCACACTGACCCTGAGACAACTAATTTGAACGCTACTCAGCGACATAGCTTTCAATAGTAAAGAATCAGTTCCATAATACGAGCTTGGGACACAAATTGATACACAATGCACTTTCAACGCAGCAAATGACTTCTCTTCAATCATGGAGGTAGCTATGCGATTGGGAAATTTCCCCACATTCATTACACAATTATGGCGTTTGCAAAATGTGTTAGCCCATGTTAACTTTCTTGATGGGCGTAGCAATGTAATTAAAAATACTTGATGTTTTTGCCTACGCTTAAGATACCAGTCGCTGAATCACGGAGCATTATTTCGCCGTGAGAGGCTAGCTAGGTATATGTTACCAATAACGTTATTTTAATTGCCTTAAAGTATATTAATGAACCACGGCACACCTGTACATTCGTCCCTTCCATAGTATCCATGCGTGCTACATGGAACATAACCCGTTTTCTGATATTTGTGATATATATTAAATTATAGTATTGCTCATTTTATGGCTTATTCACAAATCAAGATTGTAGATTTCTATTAGTTACACAAGGTGATATCTTACAGTTGCACGAATATAAGCAACAGGCCATAGAATATGAGCCACAGGCAAAACAATTGTATGCATCAGTATAATTGTCGGTTCGATGTGACACTTACCAGATGTTATCGATGCCGATCAATACAGGCAAATGTATTGGTGTTCCTATTTCACTTGCGTGCTCAAAATTATCCTTATACACTATTGACGATTTGCATTCAGCATATCAGATAATTCCATTTACAGGAACCATTGCTCAAAGGTGATCGCACGACCCATCGCTTCTGAAAAATGCCGTCTGTTTTGCCGTACCGCGATAGCTTTATTCACATGGTACAACACGATAAGTATATGTTATTCATGTACATGTGTCCTGGGTTGTTGACATCCGTGTCTTTTACATCACGCTAAGATATTTGTTACTGAAATAAGCTGGATATGTGGATTGCAGTAAGTACGGAGTCAAATACGGTCGTGGTTTACTGGTATTGTGATGTTCCCCAATATACATATATACGATTCTAATCATCAAAATTTTATCTGCGCAGGTCTATTAATTAAAATTGGATATTTTGAGCGGCTTCATAATTAAGTTATGTTACGGATAGCCTTATAAATATATGTGTGGATGCATGGTTATGCATGCCAAAACCAGAATCGATTTGAATCGTAAAATTATTTTTTACCTTTTGAACTTTTGCAAACATTCATTCTATTATCAGCCAAATATAATATTTTCACCTCTTTACTTTGAACAACGTTTCACCCCCAGCAATTATCCCACTCAGTGAACCCCACATATCTAATGATTCAGACCAAATGAAATCCTACCGGATGGCGCACAGTATCGTAACAATTTCCATCTAGTTTAATCAGCGTTCATTGGATGGCTGACAATGTAACATACGCCAAAAACTGGATATAAGTTGCAAATACAAAGAAAAATTATTGAGCGTAATCTGTCTTATCATATGCAAGGTGAGCCTATGTGCACACGCCTACGGTTCTGTCGCAGGGTGTAAAGATTTCTGCAGAGCGCTAATGCGACACTAATGCCATCCTAACCACTTAAGAACTAGCCATTACGTATGAGTAAAACGATAACAGGCAATTTGTTTAAATAGCATAGTTGATTGTAGGAGGATGTATAGATTCCTGGACGGTGTACACAGAGCAGACTCCTGATGTTGTAAGAGTTATGCAATAAACTACATCGCGAGGTGTAGTGGCAAGCTGCGTCTTCTTGTCATTCATAGGTTGTGGGTCCCTTTCAAGCTTAAATAATCTGGTTACTTGTGACGTGAATGATTACATTAGATGGTCGTTTCTTCCCTGAAAGAGAATCAGCAGTGTAATGTTAGACATCAGTGCACACAGCGCGGGTGTCGCAGCATTGTATGGACAACGGGCTAGTTCCACCCTCTGACCTAAAAGGGAGTTTAACATGATTCTAACCCATATTCACCCATAGATGTCACTTTATTACCATGCTGATAAAAACGATGTGAACTACAGATACCATTAGCAACAAGCTAAAACACACGCGTCTTGCCGTCTGTAAGCCAAAATCGCCTGAAGTGTCAGTACAAATATATAAGCAAATCTCATTCACGTGACGCAAGCTGCATTGTTAATAATAAAGGTATAATTTAAAGTACCCAAAGAGCGCGTAACATCACACTGCGTCTTTATCATGGGCATCTGATTGTTTGTAACGGATACAAACGGCAACCAAATGACCCAAGAATATAGCTTATCTGATGTTTACTTACAGTCAACAAACCATGATATGATCTGCTATATAGCTTTCTACCCGATAAACTAATATTTCACGAATATATCTGGATCTGTTTGTGACAACGTTTGTGCGTCACATAATTCGTTATGAATGCAACAACGGTTACAATGATATTAAACGAACCATCTTTTCCGTCTTATATGTGGCTGACCTATGGTTGTTGTTACCGCAAACTCGAGGTAACATTTACATAACAGATAGGGACAACTGCTGGCAAACGACTTTGTAGGAGGATCTGCGCAAACAGTACTTCTATTGAATCGATTCGCGAGACAAAGAGAAGATTTCATTATCAGTGACGTAGAAATGTGATATGAGATTGACAGATGTTATCTTTCAAAACATTGAGAATGGTTACACGTGCTGGATTAAACATGGCATGAATTCATTTTAAATGACCCATAAATTCATTTTAGATACTATTTAGCTCCATGAGTAATGCGAAGTACCTACAGTTAAGAAAGGCTGTGATTGGACTAATATATCAAGCTTGATACGGCTGATATTGTGATAAATATCAGTGAAAAGATTTGTTCAATTGTGCTTTGTGAATTTTATTTAAATAGCTTTCATTGCAATATTCTGTTGTGACTAACTCATATAACCAGCATACAAGTCATAAATACATTCCCATAAAACACAATATCAGCAGCACTAATCAAACAGCTTGACTGGCTTGAAACCCTGTATATTACAGGGCAAATATAGCTGGGGCAATGCTAGCATGCCAATTAATAATGGACAAAGCGACATGCATGTTAGCGCATCAATAAACTAGCGCTTGGTTTAGGTTTCTAGCAAAACGGTATTTGTCAAAGTTTTTCGCCTCTTAATTGCCACGCTTCCTATTCATGTAGCTTAGAGATAATTTAAATGAATTGCTGTTGCGCAAACCCTGGTGCCATTTGCGTTACGCGAACTGGAATCGCTGGTATGGTTTTCTTCTATTCTTAAAAAATTATTCTGGGAGCTTATATCTAACTAATGCGAACTAATGTATGGATTCAATCAACTAAAGCTCATTTGCAGCAAGATATGTATAACAGAAATAATGTTAGGTGCATTTATAAGCCCTTGGCTATTGGGTAATCTATCTCAATTTCTGCCTGAGTAATAAACAAATCCTTCAGCGTCTTGGATGAGTTTGGGAATTGTTCTAGGTGCGTTGCTATGAATACGCCTGCGGCCTCCTTTCGCACCATGATCCCGTTCCCGTTCCATCCAACTCATCGTTTGTCTTGCCTCTAGTGCTTCTTATTTATAAACCGTGTGTAAACATTACGTGTACGTGCACCATATGTGGTAAATCATTCATTCAGAACATGCTATTTTTTGTCGGAGCGATAATAGCCGGTGGTCATCAATTATGCCGGTGCAATTGGGTCAAGCGACACATTTCGAACTTCACTTAATTAACTTAATTAACTTAAATTATGTTACTTTACACATTGGTTCACGCATAATCATTGATATAACTCTTGCGAGGTTTGCGTTTGTCACAATTACTCCCCTGAAGTTGTATCTCTCCGTGGGTAATGTTCCAATTTAGTGTGCAGTCCGTTCTGCGCTGTCTGTTTTATGACTTTGTGAAAAGTGTGGTAACCTGTTATCATACCAGAAATAATTCTTAAATAGTGCTAAACCTCAGCTGCTTGAACGTGTGCCGTTCAATATCAAGGAAACTATCGCACAGCAGCAACGTTTATTCTGCTTTGTAGTTTCGGTATGTGACCGTGAGCCATACAGATAGTCATTCCTAGCTTGATCGTATGGAAAGAAAAAAGTGTCAACAATTCAATTTAATGTTCGTAGACAGCAAAATATATATCATGTATTCTGTCATAACGTATTAGAGGACATAAATCATCGTAAGCTATATGTGATTAATGTTAATTTAAAGTATTGTCTATTGTATGGGTTACTCACAAACCTATATTAAATGTCTGGAGTTTATACGTGGCCGTTTCTAGCAAAGAATATGAGCAAAAGGTAAAATAATTGTGCACTTAAACATAATTGAGTCTGCGCATAAGGGTAAGCGATGTGGCTCTTACAAGGTAATTCATTGTTTCGATGCCTATAGATAAAGACACATTTCAATTTGTTGAAGTTTTTTGGAGTGCTTTAAATGACTTCACAACTATTGAATATTTACGGCTCAATTTTCAAAAACCATTGCACATTGCGTGACTACACGACACATCCCATATGACACATGCGTCTGTCAACGACCTACCGCGCCGTGCATTATTCACATCATACAACACGATAAGTAAGGTCCCTTTATTTCCTGGTGTGTATGTTATTACGTACACGCGTCCTGTGTTGTTAACCATTTAAGCGACATAACCACCCGTGTCTCTTCCATCATACCAATATATTTGTCACAGATATAAGCTCGATCTGTGGAATGCAGTAAGTACGGAATATAATGATAATGTCCTGGCTTTACTGGTATTGTGATATTAACCACCATACATATATCCTATTCTAATCATCAGAAGATTCTCTGTGCCATTTGCATAAATGCAATTAGACATCTTGAATGCCCTCATAATAAAGTTATTCTATATATAGCAACATCGATACATGCGCCGGTGCTTGGATTGGCATAACGGGATATAAATGCTGTGAGTAAATCTAAGGGAAAAGGGCATCGCAATTATGTTAATAATTAGCACAGTAAAAATCAAACATGGGATTCTATACTAAATATGCTGATGATACTGCTATCATAGGCTTAATATCACAGGATAATGAGCAGGATTATACCAATGAAGTGAAAGACATTATTGAATGGTGTAATGTACATAATCTACTTCTAAATGTCAAAAAAACCAAAGAACGAGTTTTCGATTTCAGAAAAAATCAAAGATGCCATAAGCAACTAAACATCGAAGGGTCAGAAGCTGAGATTGTTCACTCCTATAAATATCTAGGCACCATCATTGACGACCAACTGTCATGGTCTCTGAATATAGATAAGGTCTATAGTAAATGCCGACAACGTCTATATTTCCTACGTCTTTTGAAATCGTTCGGTGTTAATAATATTATTCTTCAACTTTTCTACAAAGCCATTGTTCAAAGTGTTGTAACTTGCAATTTTATCACCTGGTGGTCTGGTACAAGTAAAGGCAACCAATATATTTTAAACAGAATTAGCAGAAAAGCTGCTAAGTTGATGAGTCAAGATATTTGTAGTATTGATATGTTGTATGTAAACTATGTAGTTAGAAAAGTGGAAAGCATAATGTCTAACACTGATCACCCTCTGAATAGCTCATATATAACCATGAGATCAAACAAGAGGCTGAGAGCCATCTCATGCCGCACAAAACGATATCAACATAGTTTTGTGCCATACTCGATTCATGTTTTTAATAATGTCTAATTAGCCTGCACTGTGTCTATGTATAATGTCTCGTATGCAACCATATGTCAGTGTTTGTTTGTAGACTGTAAAGCAAATTCCTGAATCGGGCTAATAAATTATCTTATCTTGTCTTATCTTATCTTAGATACATATCTTTACTAGAAATAATTATCGTGCTTCATTCGTTCGGGTAAATAAGATCATCTGCTCCAATTATGCAACGACAGTATGCTTGACATATGATTGGGTTCTTGTATAACTTCCCTCTGGCGAGAAGAGTCACATATTGCGCTATCATATCTAACACACACATTCAGCAACAAGACATACATATAGTGGATCTATTTGTGTGATTACTATGGACCAAATGATTTACTTTGTGAATTGCCAGTGCTTTGGGTAAAAAAAATTGTCCTTGTGTTTCCGCCATATTGATTTTTACCCCAGTAGTATATTTTGGAGACGGAAATATGTTACGAAATTATATCAATGATATTGATGCTGCGTATATCTCATATAATAAACCTCAGTTAGACTTGAACAGGGATGGTTTGTTAAACATAAATTGGCGTACAGATTGCATAATATCCGCTTCTTAATATCTTGAACTCGGATTTTGTTCATAATAGTACTAGTGCTAAGGTTCATCACTGATTGTAACGTACATAGGTAATGGCATTAACTGAATAGGGCTATGGACGTGCCATAAACTCATATCACGCATGAATCGCAATAACGAATGATGGCCATCTAAGTGAAGTATCTCAGAACGCGAATGATACTTGCGTATAGAAATGATAATATTCCAAACATTTAGAACTTTGATGGCTCCAGTAATTTGATCGAGTGTAGCCGTTTGTAGTTGATATACTGTATTTACCCGGCCAACTCTCAATCTGGCTGCATGCCTCTCATTGTGTACAAACAACCTTGCAAAAAAAGCCGAGAAAGAGGTCAACGTATTATTGACCATTTTCGTGGCGATGACATCCTTTAATACCATTTACATTTGGCAATAAAATGAAAGACTTAGACGTACATGTTTATAGCTTGATTCCAATCGGCAGTAGTTGCCTGAGTAACCTCATGTAATACATCAACCACCTCATGGCAAAGCACTTTTTTATTATCTTATATCCTCTCTCACATTTCTAATCATAGGCCATTAAATTTATTCCTCAAATATGTATGTCCAGTTTAGTACTTCCTCTCACAACAGTCAATTTGTAGGAATGAATAACCCACCGATCCCTCTCACGATATATTTGTATGGTCACAGTACTGTGAATTTTTCTGCAATATTGTTCCCGCTCTACATTATGCATTGGAAAAACTCATAGCTGTTTGAGTGCTCTTATTGTATGCGGAGGGTTACACTGTAGATTACAATGTCCAGCAAGAAACAATAACAGCTGCTGTCTCTGTCCACTGGTGACCTTCCCGTCCTTGAACTACATTCCTTTCTTCTACTACCGCGTACACCATGTAACCTACTTGCTGTCCGAAAGGCACTGCTGAAGATCACAGAATGTGATTTCTGACTGAGATATTCCCTGGCCAGGAAACAGCATTAGGACTAGAAAATAGAAACATAGAGACTCCAAACGTACTCCAAGTCATTGTTTTTTATTACACTCCAGGGAAAACGCTGTGGTGACTGATGCAAACATTGCAACGCTTTGTGTGAAGAGATAACGCCTCTCTTTTTTATGGGGTTGATTGTATCGCACAATACAAGGCTGATACAGTAAAATACATCTCGGAAACACTTTCCTTGTTCTCAATATCATCTGCAATCAAATAATCAGACAAAACCTGAGGATGAAATGTGTTGTAATGTTGTAGCCGAGGGAGAATGTTGCAAGTGATGGTAGATTTGTTTCCTTACTAGGCTATTGCAACCGTTTAGACATCATGTCGACTTGCTAGATATGTTGATCGTACCTAGCTATACAGTGAATATCTTAACTGATATGCATTTTAGGCCGTCATACTTGCAGCAATATATTGTATTAAGGATACTGATATTTGAAACGGCATTAAGAAGCATTTTTGTTAGATTACGCTTCCCATTGAACACTGTCAAACCTAAATGTAACTTCAATTCCTGCGCGATAACGATCCATGCAGAAAATATTCCGTTTGCCTGGTTCGACTTGTAGATTTGATGAATAATTTATACGGTGATATATCAAGTGATCAATATGATATGTGCCAGACGCAAATGTGATGTTTGGGCAATATAGAGGCGGACCTAAAGAAATAACTAGCGTGGTTAGGCCATGACTGGATCACTTATCATTCTAAAGAGTGTATCTACAGGAAGACTGCAATGATACATGGATATCAAGACACACACAGTGATTAAAATGAGTTGACCTCCATTTGAATTGTGTGTAGCCGTTGCAATAGCAATGTCTTGCACTAGAATCGGACCGTTTGCTATTACCTGGGATGACTTGCGTATGTTATCCGATGTTAGGCAATGTTTCAAATGACACATACTGCATGCTTATCCCCATGATAGGCACATGGGGGTGGGGAAAGCGGATAACAACGGATTCAGTATTTCATGGTGTGCTTTAAGTTTGGGAACAGATTGACGTCATACCAAAGAGGCATTTTTGGAGTTTTGGGGTAACGTCCGCCACAGAGTTGTTGGTTTGCGTAGTGTTTGGCGCATTTTACCATATGGATGTCACTGCACGTACTGTGATGCATACTCACCCATGATTTAACGATCACATATGTCGTTTAAGGTAGTTGTTGGGCAAGTCTAGAGCAGGCTAGTACTTATGAAATCTTCCGGGTCAAGCGAGTACGTTGTCATGATATCCGGAACTATTCTCACATTTGCGCTAGCTACGTTGCAGCATTCATTTTGCAAATGCATTGAGTTCTACCTGGTTCAGGGTGGAGTAGGATGTGGGAGCTAGCCGTCTTGCTCTCAAGTGTTTCTTTTATGACTAGGTTTAGGATTGACATGCATTTGCTAGGCGGTAGCCTAAGACTCCAACCATTCTACTGTCACAAAATGGCAATCAGCTGAAATTGATTACAGTTCACCGTTTGAACGAGTGGCGTTAATTATTGATACGGTCCGAACGAAATGAAGTTCCAGAATTCCCATTTCACTATAAAATTTAAAACACGTCGACTGGCATTTTAGAGATCAGTTTGGCGATGCATGCAAGATTAGATTAACATTCTGACCTATAGAGTAGGTTGATTTTCTTTGCATTTGTATTTACTCCTGATCACTTGGCAGGACATTGTAAGCGCATCCTCTCAACAACGTACATTGTATTGACGTTTTAGTAGGTAAAGGGGCATAATAGGTGTAGGCCAATTAGGTGATTATGGTTCGAATAAAAGTATTTTTGCGACTTTGGCGTATTGGTGTAGTCATATCGGCAAGATTGTGTTTACCCATCTTTTTATCATGGTTGGACTTTTTTCAAGTTAATTGACGTATCTCATAATGTAGTTGATACGCAGCATATAATTTATCATAAGATAAGGGAAATGAGGTTCTTGTTTGATAACGACAAATGGTTAACAATTTGTGGTCCCACTGCGGATATGGTTTTACATTGCATATAATATTCCCTATGATGTAAGATTAAAAGGCAGCATTTCTAATTGGTGTTCTAGAGGCTAACAAAGCACCATAACTGATTATTCTGGTTGACTGTAGCGTCATTGATAATTAAACGAAGCTACTTCTTACAGCATGAGCGGATGAATAGTAAAAAAACCGTACATTTAATTGTTACATCGCCCTGCGTAAGGCAAATTTCTGAGGAAAACGAGAAATATAAAATAATGTAAATAACTATCGGTCAAAAGAATGTTATTTTAGCAATCATATATCCTTTCCATTTCTGATCAGTTTGACTTTATTTCTGTGCAATCATCGTGCAGAAATTTCAATGTTGTATGCACATCACCTCAACAATATCCAAAACATTGTAGCCAATGAGGGACGGTGCGTTTCCGTATTACATCATCCATGCTTGGTTATGCGTTCTCACAACTAGCACAGATAACGGCTAATATCTTCTGATTAGCCTAAGAGCAATGCGTATGATATCATGTGATAGAAACATATAACTTTTAGGCACTTTTCGTACGGTTTGCAAATGAAATACATGTTATCTTTGACAATGATTTAACTGTTTGATATGCTAGCACGTTATATGACTAGAAAAAAGTTCCAGAGCATGCAATAATTTAGTGAATGGGATCGTTTAGGGGTTATCAAGCTTTTGTCAGTGTTAATTCATGGTGCTAATTATTCGCATAAAATGATCAATAATCTGTTGATGTAATCTGCAATGTCAATGCATTGGGTTTCGGTTTTTATTTCTTCCGAAGTTCCAGGATGACACTCGACTCGTAATTTTTAATAACGTGTTTACATCAGGAAAACATAATTCATGCCGAGTTTGTACAGCTGGATTCCAAATACACAGACGAAACAATCGACATAACAATGAGCAGGTGAAAAATCTGTTTCTGCAATTTGTAGCCGTTTGCGAATAATTATCAATAATAATATTAATAAAGGTAAACGGTTATCAAATTTTGTTATGTTAGCTAATAGTAGGAAATAAGCAATGTCAAGAGATAATATATTGATCCGACATTTCTCTAGTTATGCCATTAATATTGCAATATCTATTTCTACTTTATTATATGATACCGGTGCTTATCAGTGATATTATTTAGATGCATTCTATACAGCAAAGACTAGTTTTATGACTGGTCATGATTAGTTCTTTATCTAGCCAAGTTAGTTTTAGTTATACGGCAAATAAGTGAAAGGAGGAATGCGCAAGGTTGAATACGTTCTATTCTGCAGCGGGTTGTTGGTCATATGTATAATCATATATATCCACTGCACATGCATATGAAGGGGCACAAACGCTGCACATTATGACGAGAAGATGATTGTGCATAAAGTGATTGATGCTCGCTTAGCAATGGGGAAAAGGCCTTCTCATCAACTGGTGTCTTTTAAGACGCTTTCTAAACTTTATAAACCCGCGTTTCTGGCTGAAAGTTGCGAACAGAAATTGCGCATTGCACATTTAACCATTTACAACGCGTAAATTACGAGGCCTTGCAATCAATGAATTACCGTGTGTTTGTCTGTCAAATATATTGAGTAGTGAAATATAAATAAAATGGTTTTTTGCCCCATGAGGTTCATTGAACCAGAGTACACCGGCCACCATTGCATGAAAAACTACTTAAGGAGGCATAATGCCCATGCAATTGCTATGCATACACCACCACACTGTATAGATCACAGTCTCAAGAATATGTGGTGGAGGAGCAATTATCCATAGCGTTAACATCACCTAGGTATGTATTGACTGCCAATTATTTGCCAAAATTTGAACTATCAGCGGAGACAGTTTGCTCGTTTGGATGAATCCCTTTACTAACCCTGAATATTTTGAGCAACGGTCTGTATCAGTATTGCTCCAGACGGATTCACTTGATCAAACTAACCTTTTATTTGGACTTCAATGTCAATTTATGTCTAAAAGGGATCAAATGTTCTCTGTTGGCATAAATAACAGCATGCAGAACCACCCGGGAGCATCGCATCTATCGACTGCCCGATTAAACTAGCTAACTATGTCGCAGAGGCTATACCTCCCGTAGGACCTATTCGGTTACATCCTTCAAACTAAACGAGCTTAAATCATTTTCTCAATAGCCACAAATTTGAACGACTGCACTCCTCTTCATTTGCCAGGTAATGGCCATATATGATCCATCAGCTAGCTATAAATAGATTTGCTTTTTCTAAGCCTGTGACATATGAGGCATCATGAAGCAAAAGTAATGCTTACTAAATAAATAACATCGCCAGTAATTATGGCGTTTTCGCCGAGGTGTACTTCCCACTTGCATGGTACTTTAGGTAATAACATTTGGCTATTTCTATGCTGATTCCTAGGTAAAATGGCTGATCGGAAATATTGTGAAAGACATAACCAAATTATTTTGCTTATAAAGTGACCTAATACGAATATCCGGTAGCCGGGCGGCAGTGCACTCACATTTAGCTTCATGCGCAGCAATCTCTTTTACAAACCTAGTTTGCGAAGATTGTCCGACAAAACTGTTAATTAGTGCATGTTTGTATCCTCGCATGCAAAGACCACCACTGCGAGATTTGTAATAATTTGATGCTGCGCAGTCGCAATAATATAGAAATGGTTTTCTTCTGCGCGCATCTCAGATTGCTGCATGATAAATCAACATCCGTATTAATTTTGCAATAACTTGACGTTGCAAAACAGAGTTCTATACGTAACATCATTGATACACACCTTCTTGGTTGTTTCCAGACAAGTTGTTTTTTGTTGTAACAGATAACGTCTTCCGCCAAGAACATAGCAATACGTCCAACAAACCTATAGGCAATCGAGCAACTATCGGTCCTCGACAAGAGAAATAAAGAAAGAGAATGTATTCAGCTCAACTTTCTGGTGCCAAACTCCTGTGAGAGAAGCAGTGATTGAATGCATCGCAATGTAGACTTATTTTTTATGTATGACCTTACGTCAGTGTATTTACCAATGCGTTGTTGGGGCCGTACCACCATCACATTATAATCGTTGATATTTGGAATGACCCGTTGTAATATAGCTGCGTCATATTCGAAATAACACAAGACGTCAACTGCTTTCGCTGTGTGGTTGTGTTTGACTGGGAATATAGGGGTTATGCCGATCAAAGCCACTAACGTTAACATTGTCGAATGAAGCTCGTATACCCCACATTATTATGGCCGCGTGTACGTTATCATTGTTAATGTACTAGCATGTGCAATAGGTTATTCAACTACAACAAACGTAACCGTATTCAGGACATAAAGTATCTCTAACAACCGTGCAATTTTCCCCATATTTTGTTTTGGTGTTGACCAATATAAGTGCATTGTTCATTACGCAAGAGCGTTGATAGATGCGCTTATGTTTTGGGTGCAGTAATATAATCTCAAAATATATGAATCTTTGTGAGAACTGATTGACAATGTCACATCACCACTCGTAATATATATATATATATATATATATATATATATATATATATATATATATATATATATATATATATATATATATATATATATATATATATATATATATATATATATATATATATATATATATATATACATATATGTATGTACATATGTAAATAAACACATATATCTATTGTTGTCAGAAGTATTTTTCGTGTGAGCTGTTCACAAATAACCCATTGAGGTGTAGGACACACAGCTACATCAATTGTTGCTGGCAGTATCTTATGGATAGCAAGCAATCGACGCACATTGCCAATGAATCGCTCAGAAACGCATCGATGGGTTACCAATCCTATGTTAATTGTGAAATTGGACAACATGCTATTGAGGTTTTGTAAAGTATGCGATTAGTGTACGCAGCAGTAACTGTTTCAAAGATTAATCAATTGATTCTGGATTCGTCGTCTAATGCTTCATATCTGCTCAGATAACGATGCGCTTGGTCGTCATCCGCGATGTGTCAGGCTTTGTGATTCGACTGCACAACACATGAGATGCCTTTATTGAGATCACAACGTCATAAGAATGAAAGTTAGGAAACAATGACCAAATTAGTATGACAATGCTTGAATGCGTCTTTGTCTAATGTCATGGCGTCATGCTGTGAACTAATTCAAAGACGCATGTACGGCTACTAAGACAGTCTACAATATAATCTCATGGTCAACAACCCCGAGGCTCACTTCTTTTTATACATCTTCAATCTCTCTCAATTTTAACTTTTCCGATTGTATTCGAATTAAGGATGAGCTTTTAGAATCAAATGGCAATTTGTAGAGCTTGGTACACTCAGATATCGATTCAGGCAATATTAGTACATGCGCGTACTTATGTTAAGACTATTACTGTTATTCATAGACAGACTTTCATGATGAATAACGTCCTAGTCAATTATTCATTCATTGTAATCCCTAAGCGTATTAACACGTAGCTATGCGAAACAGTTTTATTATCTTAGGAAAGATAATTTCCGATCAGGTGTTACATACCACCGCGTACCAGCCTCTGGGTTTTCATGCTTAACGTAAGTGTGTATCTCACATGATATATATTGTCTCGAGCATGCATCCGTTATTGTGTAGCCACAATTACCAGAAATACTTGTTCGAAATGTGCTCGCGAGTAGTAGGAGACTACCTTACGGCACTATAAGCGATGTCAAATATGCATCCAGAGAGTTTTGAAGCTCTAGTGGTGCACATCTGGTTTTTGCAGGACGTTGGTCAATCAAGCCGATTATTGGTTCTGATGTAATTGGATGTAATTGCGACGAATGCTGGCTGTTTCAAGGTCTATTCGCACTGGGAAATAACCATTCCCTACGTGATACCACTCCTTATTAAATTTAATGTTAAAGGTCCACATACATATATGATTGATATAAAGAGCAAGAATTTAATAATATCAAATGGTGGTAAATACTTTCACTTAACGTAGCTCATACAACATTTATGCAAAAAGCCTAAACATATGGTTACACTGTGATAAATACGCACAAGTGATAACTCCTCAATAGATAACACGAACGAGTATCATCCATCTCCCTCGATACACCTCTAGTCACATATTGACGATGAATCATATTTGCTCCGCTGGTCTCTTTTGAAATCTTCCATCAGCAGCGACAAGGGATAACTAGACACCAAGCGAGTAACAAGGGAGATAATACCACCATTCTTAATGACATCATGTCGAAGCTCTTATCAACCAGCTACAAAATAGCTCTCAGCCTGTCTGCGTTTCAAAGCGGTTACACAGGTGTTTTACAATAGTGACCACACATTTTATCTGGACGATTAATAGTCAGCCAATTGTTCTCCAACCGTTCACCTAATGAAGATAATATGGATAATGCACAGCCGATTATCATCGAACCACAAATTATCATTCTGCATTATATCGAGCCGGACGCTTGTAACAACCATTCCAAATACTAACCTATAGGCACAAAACTATAGTACATATCTTCATTATTGCCCGGAACACTTGGAAAGGTCGTGCAGGTCTTGTTCAGCTGATGTGATAAATATCTACTTAGTAACCCGGAAGTGATGAATCCCCTTAACACTCGAATACCTTCGACCCCGGTGGTTAATTGACTGCATTATATCACAATCAATAAGCAATCAGTATAGTAAACGCATGTATCTATTCCTTTGATCATGTAAGGAAACAACCTGCATGTACAAATTTGCTACACCTGGCTTTCTCGAATGCGTCTGTTCTACAATACAAATAGACTAGGATATAGCAGAACATTGCATCACAACATTAATGTTGAGGCAGTTCTAGTCATACATATATATTCAAGAACATGTTTATCAGCAGAGATGATCATAAACACAATGAAATGTAGAAACATTTAATCTGTGTAATTACTGATGATACTAAATTTTCGGATGTTTAGGCACAACAACAAACATGCACTCACATTCATCATTGTCTAACGCTTACATAGAATCGTGCACACCTGTCAACATCGATGCATCGATTTTCCCTTACCCCAATATGTCAGCCACTGTCAATTACCTATGAGCGGAGCAGTTTAGCCATTTATGTTGTTAGGTGCAAATCAAAGGGTGGTGGCACCTATAGCTTGTGCAACGGCACTAAATGATGCTTCTCGAAAAAACTGCATTCATACAAAAACAGGTCATCTAATTACAGCATAACCCGATCAGGCGCCCACGTGTCTGCCTTTGACTAATATCAAGACAAAGATTTTCGGGACTGCATCAAATTGAACATTGATTCATTCATGGAATTTTGTTATAACATCATAATTATATTTAATTTGAAGCATTATAGATGACAAGGAAACGAATGTATATAAATAACGTATTTTGTAATCCGGCGCAATATGCCACGATCAGTTTTACTCTTGGAGGAATTTGAAACGTTCAATTAGATATGTTCACTCTAAGTCAGCGTTCGTGACATCAATTGCTTTCCGTATGATCACATCTAATGAATATTCATTGACCTTTTGTATTGTATATGATTACGCTAAGGTCTTATCTAATATACCCGTATGACGACTTTTTTGTCTTCCTTGGCCACATTAATGACAGGAATCTGCATTCCCATGTGACCGAGATGAAACTAGACGCTGGCCTATTCCGGCTACGCATCCATTTAGGGGAACTCTATCAGATGGTGTACAAGCGACTTCATCATTAGAAGCTCAGAAAATGGACAATACCAACAATCATCTACTCCGCATCTGACAAGGAAGCATAATTGCGCAGCTTGATAAGAATAGATAATGGAGACCATATCAAATTAACGTCATAATACTCGATCGAAAGGGCGGCATTTTTCTCCGTACGAGTAAATATGTTTACTTTTGTTAATACGTGTGACCTACTCGATTCGCTTGGAAAATATTAAAACGCAATATGTGATGCTGATGATGCTCTTCTCTTGTCACGAACGCAAGCCTTGCCAGATGGTTAGCTTTGTCTTTTTTTAGCAAACTTGTGAGCGCTTTTTGTATATTTTGTCATTTGATAAATGACTCGACTTTTGTTTCAATCATTTATTATGATACCTAGCTGTAGAATAACATCTTCCAAGCAATTTGTATAGTCGCTCCAAGAATGCCGTCGTCGATGGGTGAGACTTTCGTGTTTTGACCACAAATCGATCGGTTGTCGCGTCATGTTTTTGGCCCAAGTCGATACTGTATCTGCTGATATGATTACTGCTGGGTCGGGTGTTTATTGACCACCAAAAATATGAAATCGGTCGCAATCCTATAAAAATATCTATGATGCTGCGTAGTGAACCATTGAGACTGTTCAATCAATTAGCTGCTTGGTGTTGACTGGGTGATATTCCCTGTATGCTAACTTCAAAAGAGTACTTAACATTGATGGGAGCAGCATTAGATCTTTAGTACAAGATTTTAGGAGCAATATGCGTCCGTGTGTAAGCAATCCCGTTGCCACGGAAACAACACAAGCCCTATATATATAGTCATTCTATTCTATTGAGAGACATCATATCAGAGACATTGCGAATTAAGTACGACGAATTGATGCATCTATAAGTAACAACCATGACGAGCTAGTTTGATGTTTACCGTTTGCCGGCCTCTTATGAATTAGAAATAATCTTTGAAGGTGCTAAGCTCAGCTTTTGTCACGAAATATAAGTATTATATATGCTAACATAGCCGTGGCGAGCTTTGGCTAATCTCGAGTATATTTAATGAGGATTATACCAATTACATGCGACCAGACCTAATTAGGTAGTGCTTGTCAAATGAAAATATCTATTATCTATTAAGCATTATGTATCATTGCGAATGCTACCTCACATTTATAATATGAATCGCTTCAAAACCGGCATCACAATAAGGCCCTTGTTTCTCTTAAAGGCAGCAATAACATAGCAACTGCCCAGATTAATGCTTTCGGTCGTCAAACGGTAGTGTTGAAGAAAATCACACTAATGATCTTGCTCCTACCTTTGACGAGCAACTTGCATATCTCTCTATTCAACCTCGTCATGGCATTCTTGTGCGAGTCCGAAATAGGTAACGGTTGTTTAAATGGTGGTAATCAGGGCCTGGTTTATCTAATTATATTATCTTCAAAGGATCCGACTGGCCTATGCAGACTATCAATGGGGTATTTACGACCCAGGACGTTTTGAAAGCCTATTATCATACTTTAAAATACCAACATATCCGAGACTTTGTTGAAGACCATAATTACAATGTGGAAATGCGCTACTTATCCATGCAAAGCAAAAATAAGACAAATGTTTGATGGGTGTTCCCAAGAACCGAAAAATGGGCTCACCAGTTTGTAACATTGAATCTGTTCATTAAAGCTCACCTCATTGGTTACATGCTGTGATACATAGTCTTCCTCTGCATGGTTATTCACTAAATTAAATCGACGAAGCTATGCACCTGAGCTTGTAGACGGTGAATACCCTATATCTTAATCATGTTAAAACATACACCGCATAAAATTCTGTAATGATGCGTATTTGTGGTTTGGCTGAGTGCAATGTGAGTCGGTGAGGCGCAATATTAGAGGGTCGTCATCATATCCCCATATTCTAGTGCGTGTTGTGAACTTTACTTCGTTATGCGGTCGTCTCTTAGTATATGTAAGTGGTTTATCGCATGGACTATTCTAAAACATGAATAAGTGGATCGTCTGCTTGTTTTCCGCTCTATTCAGTGATTCACACGGCATTTACATAAATAGAATTTGCCATATATGCTTGTGGTGCGATTAATTCCTAGTTTTGCTCCAAATTTAACATGATCTCTGATAATCGACCAGCTGTCGTTGATGGCGATTATATCATCACATTCGTAACGATGTACAACCTCGATTTCTAAGGACCTGCCTTGTACGCATTCGATAATTTCTGTTACAACACGAACAGCAATTCTCTCAAGGTTAATTACTGGTCAGGAACGATTCCATTACATCTTCAACAGGCACACTATTCTCAATACCTTAAAGACAATGAATAAGGACCATGATTTAAAATACCTTACCTTTACAGGGTAATGATTATACATATATACTTCCTGTTTACCAAAAAAGGGACAAAACAGCTTTTGCCCAGCTTCACACGTTCATCATCCGCTGGCACCAAGTGGATAACTTACCACCCTATATAGAGAGTAGGATGCCACATTATCACGAACAGAATCGTGTACATGGAATTAGAGATCATGAGCATTAAGTCTTGGAATCAATCACATCCCTCTCTGTACATATGCGTCAAACCGCGATCCCATTGAACAGTACTGTGCTCTATGCACATGGTAAAATACATCGATAACATTATATATCACGTTATGAACAAGCTACATAATCCTGGTCTTGCTGATAACATAGAGACTGTGATTTTACTGACTGAGCATGTGTTACAGAAGCCTTATAGCGACAAATCAATATGACAGCTGGATGCTGCGGAATTCGAAGCATATATTTGCAATATTATTACTTATTAACAGTACGATGCGAATCGCTGCGATGCCGTGCGTTGATCTATGCTGATGCCTTCTGTATATATTGCCAACTGCGACTTCCCTGTCAAATGGTGAATTGTGCAGCCTGATGTAGTTTCTACAGTACTACAGTACCAAATGTCAATACAAGGACGCATGTCAATGTTTGCAAACGTGTAAGAAAAGAGCCCGTCCTATCCCCATGGACAGATCCGTGCGCTTTCAACCACAGCACTAGAGAGCCGGAATAACTCAGTTCTATAGAATGCCAAGTAGGTCTACCAAGGATTTGACGCGCAGCCAAATAACGGGGGTTTCAATAGACAGGATTTTACCGCTTGTTCTTTATTGGTGTAGTGGATAATGAGGGTGCCGCCGCAACTTCATATGTTCCAATAAGGTCTGAAGTTTAAAGCCAACCCCGTCGCGGTGGCGGTTGGATACTATTTTCGTGTATAAACGTATTAACATTCAATGAACCTATCCTCTATAGCATTGTTACATGCGCTAAAGCTTCTCATTTCCACATCACGATTGAATACGGACACACAGCATTCATATATGACTCCTAAAATTCAGTGTGAAGATAAGCGCTCTTTTTAGGTGCAGACGTATTACGACCAGCTTTACATGTATGGTGCTGCTATGCTGTTAATGATATGAAAACGGATCCTTTCTGTCTCAGTAACACAGTGTTTTGTCGTTGGTTATTTCCATATTTATTGAGCTCAATTCGACCATACTGAACAATGCTGAACAATGATTGTATTGGTTGATATGACATTTGAACACAATGCGACTTAAGGCAACGAGTCTAATTGTCGCAGTGACATGTTGGCCATAGTAATATATACATTTCAATAATAATCCGCCTTGTGTGAAACTGAGGAAAACTATTTAGAAAGAAAAACGTCAAATTGAAATAGGTACAAATACACATCGATGTAAACAAAATAACAATGCAAGCCGATTGGCTCGTTATACGAGTATTATAACATATTGTACCTATCTAGAAGAAATCCTATATTTATGCAGCAGTGATATTAGTAGAACAGGTCGCAACAAAGCATTATTTGGAAATGCCATAAAATATATACATCTTAGTATTAAATGACCAAATACAGAGAAATTTGCTGTAATATATCACAGAGCTGCCGCCGTTACATATATATATCTGGATATGGACACCTCAGTGAGTGAGTTATAAGCCATTTCATGACACAGGAAATAACAGCAGTAGCAATTTGTTGTATGGATATAAAAGCAAAATGCGTCCTGAATCTATCCGTCTTTGTATGGTTAATGTGGAGATCGTTTTGTATAGGAAAGAGTTAACAGCAATGTCAAGAGGGTTCACTTCGACTGGCTCTGTTGTCGATCGCTTCGCTTCATTTATACACTGCAGTCGTTTAGGTGAGCTACCGTGATATAAACAAAGCACATGGGATAACTGAGCTGATGTCACTGCAATTGATGAGAGCGGGGGGAAAATGTCGTCTCGCACGGCCATTTCGCTGCACAAACACGTCGGACAGAGTTTAAGCGCGAGGGAACTGGCTGGGGGTAAATGTTTACATTTGCTTGCTGGCTAGGGATAAAGTGAAGAAATAACAACTGCAATCAACAAAAGCACATAGGATTGTTAAAATACATGTCATCTATTCTCGATCTTTTATGTTGGCGCGCTGGTAGTCTTGATGATGTTAGGTCGTGCACGTCCAACACATGAGATGCATTAGCGCTAAAAGAGAAAAGCTTGAACCTAAATCATGCTATCTTTCAAAGCAGAATAAAGCCAAGCAGTCCACAGGATTTGTGTCCGTGAAAAAAAAGACCACATACTTTAGTGTCAAATTACTGAAATATTGATTGAATTCCATGACACTGCTGCTGCCTATGATCTATTCAATGTGTCGTTGGCAAAGAAATTACGTGGACTATGCAAGGGACGCATGTAGGGACTTAACAAACGGGAAATTACTGTCCTGCAGCTATTAATTTGATTGGGTCTATATCGAAAACCGACGGAAGTGCCTTTCGGGAAACTGACTGTCGGATGAATGAAATGCATTGACGAATGCAATGTCTGAATCGTTTCTGTTAATGCAGTGCCTCAGTGTTGTTGGTGGACTTAAATATGAACAAACTTTTACATTTGATTGATAACCACTATAACCATACGTTTAAGATGCGTATTCACAAATCACAGAGGAAGTCTTTGTTATTTCACTATCTTCCATAGCCGAAAGACTATCAGCCGTCGGAATTTGACTGGAGAGTAGATTTTATTATCTGCAGGCATCCACTAAGAGATATACACATCTGTAATGCTCCAGGGTGCTATCTCTTTATAGGCCTGCACGCTCGTAGGGTGGTATAACAGTATTTG
>CM067356.1:9751105-9883904 GCA_034190875.2 Urechis unicinctus
TAAATAAATTGAACACACCGTACGACGTTAGTAAAAGCTTCATGTTATCTTTTCTTTGTGATAAGTAATATAGTGAATTTTTGCTCTTATCTGAGCGTCGGTTCTGTCGGACGAGCATGGGAATTTCTCCTTAGCTTGCATGATGACCTCGGCTTTTACCGACCGTTTGTTGACATTGACGTCCTTAAACGAGGCGTAGAGGGTATAGATATGGGATAACTAAGATATATGTTTTTAGTACGATTCATTCAACATATTAACTCAAGTAACTGTAAGATGATTTTGTGCGCAAAGCCCCTAGAACAATATACGTCTGCCTGAATCCCTTTCCTTTTCACTACTTGCTTCTATTCGGGCATCTACTTCAACGTCACACGTATCACAACAGTGTCTGTGCAATATACAAATACAGCACTTAATATCGATCTGTCAGTCCCCAGTACATTTGAGTTTTCATGGAATACCTATTTTGTAATGTTTTTTTTTTTTGAGAGGTTATATGACGAGAAAACATTTTTTTAATGTAATGACCCAGCGTGAGGGCCAATTGTGGTGAATCGGTTTCCATGGATACACTTTTCATGTTTTGTACCACTGGTCTGAAGTGTTTACCAGTGAAAAAATGCCATAAGAGGTATCAGTGTGTCCGTGGACTGGTTCATATTCTGATGTACCCTTCCCAATGTCCGCACCTTTGTCCTCATGTTATCCATTTCCTTCTTCATTGTTGAGACCATCTTGCCGACAAATTTCATCTAATCCAACATTGTGTTCGCATTCTGTACAATAGTTGGCCTCGGGTTGCTCTGACAAGTCTCTATATGTGTCCACAGAGAATCTTTAGGAACAAATGCATAAAACAACTCGCATGGCAAGACATCGTGCGGCTTGTACTGTTTTGTGGCATCTTCACGTGGGCGTCTACTGATAATCAACTGTCCCTCTCCGACTTGCAAGACCTGTATTTTTACTAAATAACAGGCGTGCTGAAGTTATTAGGATGTCAGAAAGTACAAGAAACCAATAGCTACTCGATAGCATTTTTATGTGGTAGCAATTAAATAATTTCGCACAATGCTAGGGGTATCATTATATTATTTCATTATTATTTCACAATGGATATCGTTTGACTTGGTGTTTACAAATACATGTGCATTGTGGTAACGTGGCGGATAGTGTTGGCTGGCTATATTGAGAACAATGGATGATGGCGGTGTTGTTAACAAGGGTGGAGACACTTACTATGATGTGAGCAATTTTCAATATCTTACCTTTGTTGTGTGGTATCGGAAGAATTGCGGGATTATACAGTGCATTATCTTTCTGACTACTGCGATAATGACTATGAGGGTAGCGTTGTATGTGAGAACCGTGATGTTGGGAATAGATTAGTTTGGCTATATTAAGGATACTGTAGCTTTGAAACGGTGAGGATAGTATAGGTTTGCGATGTTGAGTATGTACAGGGTTTAAATGCTGAGGATTTGTTTGCGTGCAAGTGTTCAGGATATTGCAGAGCTTTAATATTGTGCAAAGCGTAGGGTTGCAATGCTAAAGATATTGTAGGTTGGCAGTGTTGAGGATAGTGTCGGTTGGCACTGGGGAGGATAGTGTAGTTTTGCAATGTTGAGGATAAAGTATGTTGGCACTGTTGAGGCTAGTTTAGGTTGTCACTGTTGAGGATAGTGTAGGTTGGAACTGTTGAGGGTAGTGTATGTTAGCAATGTTAAGGGTATTTGAAGTTGGTAATGATTAAGGGTATGGTTGGGTGGCAACATATGGATATTGTAGGTCGGCAATTCGCAGGATAGTGTTAAGTGACGATGTTTAGGATGCTGTAGGGTTGCAGCGTTGAGAATAGTTTAAGGTGTCAAAGTTGAATACAGTATAACGTTGAAATGCTGAGGGTAGTGCAGAGGACAGTGTTGAGGATAGTGTATAGCGTTAATGTTAAGTATAGTGTAGGTCAGCAAATGAAGGATTTTGTAGGGTCGCGAGTTTGTGAATATATAAGAGATTAGGAGAATGCAGATCGACTATTTAGTTAATAGTGTAGAGTGACAATGCAGAGCGTAGTATGTGTTGGCAATATTAAGGATGGTGTATGGTGGAGATATTGAGGGTAATGTACGATGTAGATGTTGAGGATATTATCGGACGGGGATGCTGTTAACGAGGATGAAAACACTTTCCACTATGTGAGTTTTCAATATAAGACCTTAGTTGAGGGGTATCGGCATAACTGTGGGGTATTTATAATGCCTTACAATTCTCACATATGTGATGTTGTTTTACGGGTTGAAGTGTTAGTAATAACGGCCGTTATTGTTAATAGAGTTTAGTGGCGATGTAAAGGAGAGTGAAGGTTGCAGTTTTCAAGGATAGTATAGGATAGTGATGTTAAGGATAGCGTAAGTATGGGAATTTGCAAAATGTGCCGGATGGCATTGTCGATGATAGGGTATGGTCGCGATATCATGGACATATTACAGTGGCGATGTTGAGGACATTATTGGGTCGGGTTTTTCTAATGCCTCACTATTCTCAACTATGTGTTGAGGTTTTTGAGGGTTTGAGGGTGTTGATATTAACTGCAGTGTTGTTTATAGAGTTTGGTCGCAAGATAAAGGATAGTAAAGATTTGGGATGGTCAGGACAGTGTAAGGTTTGCGATGTTTAGGATTGTGTTAGGGGGCGCAGTCGTGAAATTTGTAGGATTGAAATGTTGAAAATTTTGTTGGGTCCGCGCTCTTTAGGATTGTGTAGGATGGCAGTGTTTAGGAAAGTATGGAATGGCTATGCTAAGGGTAGTGTATGATGGTACTGCTGAGGATAGTGTAGGTTGGCACTGATGAGAATCGTGTCGGCAATGTTGAAGATATTTGAAGATGGCAATGTTGAGGATATGGTAGGGTCGCAACATTAAAGATATTGTAGGGTGGCGGTATGCAGGATAGTATAGGCTGAAGATGTTGCAGATGGTATAGAGCGGCAATGTAAGCTATAGTTCAGGTTAGCAATGTTGAGGATAGTATAGGATAGCAGTGTTAAGGATAGTGTAGGGTGGTCATATTGAGAATAGATGATGCAGGCTGGCAATGTTGAGGTGAGTAGAGGGTGGCAATGTTGAGGATGATATAGGGTGGTGATTCTTTTAAAAGTGTATGGCGGTAGCGTTCAGGTCGCTCATTGTGGTAATGTTGAGGATTGTGTAGGATGGCTATATTGAGAACAATAGATGACGAT
Source organism: Urechis unicinctus (assembly GCA_034190875.2). Lineage (NCBI taxonomy): Eukaryota > Metazoa > Annelida > Polychaeta > Xenopneusta > Urechidae > Urechis > Urechis unicinctus. The sequence goes on from CM067356.1 coordinate 9,754,352, forward strand.
GATGTTGTTAATATCAGACCTTATCGGCAGAATTGTGGGTATAATTGTGTGAAAACTGTGATGTTGGGAATAGATTATGGGGGCGATATTAAGAATATCGTAGCTTCGAGATGTTCAGGATAGTATAGGTTTGCGATCTTGAGAATAATACATGTGTATGCCCAGTAGGGGGCATGCCAACCACCATAGGTTTATTACCTTGGAGACGGATTTGGGTAGTTGGGTGGACCTTCTCGTGGTACGCGACGTAATTAGGGGACCAAGACAGCCAGGGGGGCGGCCGAAACTAACACTCACCGAAAAAATCTCCGGTGGCGATATACTTCCGGGCTTACTCCTGGGTGTCCCAAGCAAGCGTAGGGTGGAGTGCACTAGATGCGCAGTGCACCAGGTGGGAAAAATCGCCGTAGCGAAAGGATTAGCAAGTCCCTCGTTTCCTTAAGTCCACATTGCAGCCATGAGGTTACCAAATAATACATGCAAATGTATAATAAGACTAGTCCGAATTGATGAAGACGTACGTCACAGCAGGTCTCCCTTAATTGGGACGGCCAAACCGACTGCAGCGATGTAGGGGCCCCACCCGGGGGGATCAAAACGTCTCGAGAAGCGAAATAAAAACGGGTGGTGTCCGGACGGGTCAGAAATCTGTTAGCCTTGCACGAAGCTGGCCGATGGCGCTCATCAGTGAGCTCCTCTCTCTCGGGAACGAATTAGAGAAGAACGGAAAATGCTCGGGAAAGTATCTAAAGGAAGCTTGGGTGGATGAGGTATTAGTAATAACCGCCGTGTTGTTAATAGAGTTAAGTGGCGATGTAAAGGAGAGTGAAGGTTGCAGTTTTTAAGGATAATATAGGATAGCGATGTTAAGGATAGCGCAAGTGTGCGAATTCTCAAAAAGCTTAGGAAGGCATTGTCGAGGATGAGGTAGGGTCCTGATATAGTGAGCATATCACAGTGGCGATGTTGAGGATACTGTTGGATGGCGATGTTGGAGAAGGATGGCGATAGGGCAGCTATGTTGACGAAATTGCAGGTTGCAATATGGAGTTTAGTGTAAGCTCGGAATGTTTAGGATATTGTAAGGTGGCAATGTTTAGGATAGTGTAAGATAACGACGTGTAGGGTTATATGTGGTAGCAGTTATGAGGATACTGCATATTGGCAATATACAGGAATGCGTGATGTGGCGATGTTAAGGTCAATGTAGTTTAGCAATAATGGGGAGGCAATGTTGAGGGTTTTGTTGGGTAGAGATGTTAAGGGTAGTGTATTGGGAAGATATTGAGATAAATATAGAATGGCGAAGTAGTTAACAGGGATGTAGACACTCGCCACGAAGTTGGATGATGCAATATAAGACTTTAGCTCAGAGGTATTAGCTAACTTGTGGGGCATTTCTAATTCCTTACTATTCTCATTTATGTGTTAATGTTTTTGAGGGTTGAGGTGTTGATATTAACTGCAGTGCTGTTTATAGAGTTTGGTGGGGAGATAAAGGATAGTTAAGATTGGGGATGGTCAGGACAGTGAAAAGTTTGCGACGTTTAGGATTGTGTTGGGGGGCGCAGATGTGAAATTTGTAGGATGGCAATGTTGAGATTTGCTTTGGGTCGGCGCTGTGTAGGACTGTATAGGATGGCAATGTTAAGGATAGTGCAGGGGGACGGTGTTGAGTAAAGTATACAGTGGCTATGTTAAGGTTGTATGATGGCAGTGTTGAGGATAGAGTAGGGTGGCCATGTTGTGCATTGTATTAGTTGGCAATGTTTAGGATGCTGTAGGGTGGAAATGTTTAGGAGAATTTTGTTGTCGCAATATAGTGGATTGTATGAAGTGGCAATGTTGAGGATGGTGTAGGGTGGCAATGTCGAGCAAAGTGTTGGGTGTCGATATTAAGGAGAGTGAAGGGGCCGTTTGTAGTATGTATAGGGTGGCGAAGTTAATGGAAGCGTGTGATGGCAATGTAGAGGATGATTCAGGGGGACGATGTTGAGGATGTCATAGAGCGGCAATGTTAAGTATAGCTCAGGTTAGCGATGTCTAGGATAGTGCAGGTTTACAATTTTGAGGATATTTTAACTTGGCAATGTTGAAGAATAAGTTGGTTGGCAATGATGAGGTTAGTATAGGATGACGATATTGTGGAATGTATAAGGTGGCAATGTTGAGGATGGTGTAAGGTGGTGATTCTTTTGAAAGTGTACGTTGGCAGCGTTAGGGTTAGGTTAGTGTATTGTGGCGGTGTGGAGGATAATGTCGGATGGCTACATTGAGAACAATGGATGATGGCGATGTTGTTAACAGGGAGAAATACACTCACCACGATGTGGGAAATGTTCAATATCATACCTTAGGGGTTTCGGCAGAATTGGGGGGAAAAACCTTTGATCGTGGAAATAGCGGTTTTTAACAAGAATATGATCATTCGATGATAATGGGCTACATATTGATGGGCTTTGGCTAGGAGTGGTGCACTGTCTGTCTGCTCGTTGCCAGGAATTCCGTCATGACTCAGAACCCACACAAGCGAGATATTCTTGCCCCGTTCAATTTAAGTAGAATCAAATAGTATAACATTAAAAATAAAAACATTACGAAAATAACTCCCTTTGGTTGCCTCCAGGGCAGACAAGGACTCTTAGAAGATGATTAAACGTCGTTTACGAGACTGGGCAGTGCGGCCCACAGCTATAGAAAGAACGTTTAGCTCAGCGTGAAAATTTGACAAAATAGGCGGTTAACGCATACGGAACACAATTGAACCCATCAGAGCCGCATCCCCAAATCGGTCTCATTCTTTCGAACCATCTGCGTAATGGCCGTGCGCCCCGATTTTTTATCTTTCTACCCGCGAAACCTGTAAAGAAAGGCAGATAACTCAGTGTTCGTTTTGCTGCCATCCGACAACAACATTAAATTTCTGGGAAAGACGCAAAACTACGTGATTTCTTTGTACCTGTATATGTCATAATAAACATAATCAGAAACGTCTACAGAACGAATGTTCGCGCTGGTTTCAGGAGTTACTTAAATGTTGCGTTTAGCAGTTATGTCATCGACGGCTCGATCGCGTGAAACTCAGGCAAACAATTCATGTTTTGAATGTTTTAAATACAATTCGTGTGAGCGAAGTCAGCAGCTACAAAAAGGTGCTGTAAAACCTCCCTGCCCGACCACCTCCCTAACCCGATCGCCTCTCTAACTCGATCGATTTTTTCCAGTCCCGTTGGTTGGCCTATACTTTAGCATTGTGATAGAATTTTCTAACCCGATCACCTCCCTACTCTGTAAGTCAATCGATCATTATGGTCCCAACGTCCCATTTGATATTCCCTAAGTCGATTGAATGTCGCTGGCGGAAGGATTAGAGTGACCGGTTGATTGCAATTAGCAGAACACACACACTCAGGCGATAACGCATGCGGACTGAATAACACCCTTGAAATGTGTGAAACATGTTTGCGGTTTGTTATGTGTTGTAAGAGTATGCACTGAAGCTTTGAAGTTCTGGATCCCAAAACTCCCTCTTGTTACAACACACACGTAAGATAGAAGTAGCGGCTATATAAGGTGTGGATATTGGTCTTATGAATCATTATCTCACTGAGCGTCATGGCAGCAACACGGAAATAGGCGAAGGAGCTTACACTTTCACGGAAAGTAGAACTTATCGCCACCAAGGTACGCGAGGGCAAGAGCAATCAATATCTTTGGTATTGGATAATCAACAGTTCAAACCATACTGAAACGTAAAGCTGAATACATTATGGCATATGAGGCTAATGAAGAACCAAGTCGCAAGCGCATTCGGACCCGTGTTATAGCGAGGAGTTAGAATGTGCCATATGGACTTTGTTTCTGAAGGCCAGCTCCATCAACGTTTCTGTCAGTGGGCCTATGTTGCAAGAAAAAGCCCTTGAGTTCGCCGCTAAGATGAAAATTAAAGGTTTAAAAGCATCGAATGGCTGATTTGAGAAATTCCGTGCTCCTCATAACATAACGCACCACGTTGTCAATGGCGAGAGTGGGGAAGTGCCCCAAAGCAGCGTGGACGATTGGACCAGCAAGCTGCCAAGCCTCATCCGTGGCTATTTGGCGTGGTTTCAACATGAGCACAGCAAATGACCTGCAGGAGGACGACCACTCCCACGATATCCCCCTTGCACAATTACTCAAGGACTTAAGAGTGAACATGACTGACCCCATCACGGATACTGTGGAGTGTGTCGCTCTCGACGATTAGGCGACGACCACGGAGGAACTGGAGGATGGCTGGGAGGATATTATTGTCTCTCAAATCACTGGCGTTTCACAACCGGCTGAGAGCAACGACGACGACCACGCGTCCTCCACCACACAAGAAACGACAACCATGACCTTCAGTGAGTGCCTTCAGCGAATAGGCGACGTGATGATGTTCTGTCTAGAGAAAGATCTGGGGGACATGATGCCATTTGTCGCCTCCCTTCATAACCACTAGAGAGGAATGCCATCGCAACTAAAGCAACCGCCAAGCAAGTTTCGATAAAAAATTTCCGCTAAAGTGATTACTTGTACATGTATATTTGAATATCTGATTTTCCAAATAAACAAAAACCTACATTGTATTGTGAAAACATCTCTTTTTCTGTTGTTTTTTTTCGCCACGAGCAAAATATCGGATGGATATTATGTAACCCGACCACCTCCCTAAGTCGATCGATCAGCGGCAGTCCCATCGTCCGTCGACTTAAAGAGGTTTTACTGTATATGAAATAAGTATGGACAGCTCGCCAAATGTCATTCTGACTGACGGACGAATATTATGTCTGGGTCGATATATTTTTCATGCGGCGCGATGCTAGTAGATGGCTTTTATCAGTGGCCTATTTCACGTACGTACCTTAGTCAACTATCATGCTTAGCCGACTGTGATAAGCCGACTATCCAACTTAATTGCGTCCCACGAACACCATAGACGACTAAGCGTAGCCCAGGAGGGGGGTTCTTTCCTTGGAAAAGGGTAGGGGTTAGCCGCCATGGGAAACAAAAACAGGACAATATCTATACCAAGCCAAAGTGAGAAAAGGGAACCATTTACATACCAAATCCTCTGAAAAAGACCCATTTATTTATGAAAATATTAAAAGGGTCACCAATACATACACCATGGTGTATGTATTGGTATTAATTCTGCAGAATTAATGATCCCTAATCTTATCTAGACCACCTCGAGGAGCTACAAGGTACATTGTAGACTCTGTTAGCTATCCGCGGAGTTGAACACGGGCGAAGTTTTAGCTGTAATTCCTGAGATTGATAAAATTATGCATATGAAGCTATTCATTCGGTTCGCTACTCCTATTTATATATTATCGAATTTCCATACCAAGAAAAGGTCACAAGCCAATTACTTAAGAAACTGGACAAAAATATAAAAAAATCGCCGGAAAAAATGAAATTTGTATCATTCACTTTACATTTACTACAACGTAGTGTAACTATTATTTCCTAGTGATAAGCTCTCCATGATTGAGCTATGATGTTGTTAGAGAAAAGAAGATGATAAGGTCAGTGAACGTAACTTCTTCATCCAATGCACATCGAATTGCCTCAGGTCAATTGAACCTGGCGCAGTTTGCATGGATTTTAGTCTATGCTGCTTCAAAAATGAACAGGGTTATTAAATGATCGCTTTTAACGCCCTCACTTACTACCGCTGAACTTTTTTCAAACTAAATAATAGATCTCTATGACGTGTTGGTGACACACACGGCGCAATGTGTTGACCAGGTTGTGGCTGGCAGCGCGAAATTCTGACGCTGACGGCAATTATCGAGCAAAGCTGATAGCCAATGATGTATTTATCGTAAACGTCTAGTGATGAGGTTATCAAAAAGAAGACATTCGGATATCAAAAAGCCTTATTCGAATTTGAACGAAACGGGCCATGACACGCTTTCATCAACATTCATTCATCCCTTGCATTGATTTGCCACGGAGTTGGGGGATAAACAGACCAACAGTCTGATCGAATACATTGCACAAGCTCCAAGCTTGGTTCAAAAGTGCTATAAAATACGGGTAGCGGAACAAATTTGCAACAGGAAGATAAAGATTCCACCATTAACTCAGTTTCGCTAATAGACGGTTACTAATAGGGAAATCCTGGGGTTTCCCTGGGAAATCCCCTGGCAACGCGCATAGCTGGCTAAGCATAATCAACGTTGCTAAATCGACAACCGAAATCGTTCGTGATACGCTTTAGTCGACTAAGAACTTTGACATTTTAAAGAGTCATCTACGGAAGGATAGTAGGATTCGGACTACGGTCGGCCGGGTACGCGAAATAGGACACAGCAACAGCGTCGGACACGCAGGGACATGTTCGTAGCGCACCTTGTGTCGACCACCGGTCTCACTTTTGAACTAATTTAAAGAAGTATATTTGGCTGGTTCTCCAATTGGTCAATCCACAAATGTACCATACAACAAATCGGTTATCTAAAAGCTACGTTTAATATCGAAATATCTGATGGAATAAATGAATACATTTGAAACTCCATAAGGAGAACAGATCATGAAAAATACACCGGGTGATTCAAGGCAATACCAGTATTGTTATCAATATCTGCTGCAGAAATAAGCGACGTACCATTCGAAATGTGAGGCGTGGCTACAAGAACGTACTATATTATTTACATCATCATCCAATACTATTTAAACTTCTTCGGAGCTGGTAGGATCATATTCTAATGTGGATATCAACAGCCCTATCCATCCCCAATATTTTCCTTGTCTTTATTTTTTTGTTAGTCTTGTAAGTCTCATTCTCATAGATTTCAATGACGTGTCCATAAGATGAAACCCTCGTCCGGATTAAGTTTAAACCAACTTACTTTGATCGACGTCGGCTGAATCTAGGCCTACGGGATGCTTACTTAAATATTTAGAAACTGAAGGGTTCCCACTTGGTACAGGGCCTAGAGTTTGTGCTGTTTCTGGTGCCACCTTTGACTGGTTTCCACATTTATATACTTCTCTTTGCGATGCAGTTTTTTAATTGGTGGTCTGTATTTACTTTATGACATCAATTATCCACAAACCTTACAAGGTAACCCAAAGTAAGGCCGGTGCATACACACGCTTAATTGGGCTTAAGGAAGTCCACGAACCCCGCTGCGCAGAGCTGGAGCAAACATGTCGGCTGTCTTGAGTAGGGAAGAGGCAAAGAATAACAGAAGACGTGACCCAAACCCTGCGGGAGGGAGCTGAGACAGGAATATACACTGCTAATGAGTGAACGAGAGATAGCGCTGATCAAGTCGGAGCACAAAATATCGTGGTGCTGAAGCAGGTCGTAAGACCGCCTGCGCGAAAAGCCTCGAGGGAGGCCGACATCCTCCCTGCCGCAGTACCTCACTTCCGAGAGCCCTGATACCTGTATATTCGTCTTTCGATCCGTTAGAATCCACAGTAACTCTCTTACAGGACGTATGATTGACCAAATCGACAATCTGACGCGAGGTATATTATCCTTCTTGACAACGTGTTTTAAGCTGGACGTTGGATGGTGGCAGGCGTTCCTCACCACGATCAATGGCATATCAGCCTGGCCAGATCCAAGGCCCGTAACCGATTGGAAAACTATTAGATCAAAGGTTGACCTAACGTCGCCGCGTAATAAATGCTTCTGGTCCAAAGTATCCCCCCCCTTTTACGGCTGCTTTCAAGCCCTTTTAACACCTCATAAGGTGCGATTTTATTGTACACCCTGGCGGCCTAAGCCACGGGGTCGTAGTACAAATTCGCTTGTCCAAAACTATTACAGTGACACGCGCCTTCTGCTGCACATGTAACGCCTCACTTCATGGCCCCGCTCTCATGACTGGGCCCAGTGATAGGGGACGTCCATCTTCTCTGTTGTTATCTCCTAGCTCCGGTATATATTGGGCACCATCATCTTCAATCCTGACCTTCACTCGGGTCATAGTATCCGACGGGGCGGTGCCTCTTGGGCGGTGCACCAGGGTCTTCCAGGGTAGGCTATCAAAATTCTAGGATACTGGAAGATTTGAGTCTACCACTCTTATCTCACTCTCACTCTCACAGCTTAAACATCCATTATAAATCAATTTGCCACTCACCTATCCTATTGAATACCATTGGCTCCTTGGGCATTATCTAAAGTAGTTTTCTTTGTTTTGTCATATTACATAATAGTAATGATCATTTTGCACTTAAGTTAACGAACTAGGATATTTGTGCGATGTGTATAATAACATTTTTAATCAATTAATATCCCTTGCTGCTCACTTTCATTTGACTTGCTCCCAGAATATATAAGTTAAAGTGCAAGTAACGTCTATTTTCGAATCCCTAATCAAAGTTGAATAAGGTGTATTTCAGCCTGTGAAAGACGTTTCCGACAATATTTTCGTCCATAGATGTCGTTTTGTGGGTTTTTTTTTCAATATTTCCATCGATTTTTCGGACCGTTTTGGCATATGCGCAAAAAACGACGGCCATTGGCTCCTGAGTTTGTGACGTCATATGTCACCGTCCAGCCGGATAGCGCAGTCATTTCCTCGTTTGTTTACATGGGAACTGTGGTAGGTGTGAGCATAATCGTATTTTATACCGTCATCATGTACATCATATACCGCAACGAATCACATCATTTAATGTGGAATGGAGTACTTGTTCGCCTAGAATACATTAAATTGTGATCAACTTCTATTATGTTGGTTGAAAACGTCAACCAAAGGGGACCGAGCGATAATACAGGCAGTACTGGAACAGAGGTCTGCACCTCGATTTCAGGCCCGTTTAATGGTTATCAATGATTGATTCACCATTTGCCTGTCCTGTTACGGAGAATATCTTTTCTTGTGCTTTTATTTGATTTAATCGCAAATGAAAACTGATTCTACATTAAATGGGGATTTCACTCGATATTTCGTTTTTGCTATAAATTGAATAAAATTTCAATAATTTATATTCTCCTTGACAACAGAAAATATCAATTTTATTTTAAATATTGGCACTGGTTTTGGGAACCGAGACCTATCAGGGATAAGCTGTTACAATTGAATATACCTCTCCAGTGAATTGTACAGGATCCAAGTTCAGTGACATGTTTATGACTACATATATCATAGGCCTTTAAAGAGTTCAAGGCCTTACACTAGTTCTTTGAATTACCTGGGGTACCAACCTCAATAATACATACTTTATCTTGTCCTTATTAGTTCTATATTTATTACTTACACCTAGTACAGTGCATAACTGCCATTATACTTTGCTTTTATTATATGTCAAGGGAGCAAAATGTCCTCATCTTCCTCATATACAGACAACTCCGGAAGCGATGAGCTGGATTACAGCAGTGAGTGTTTGTCTCACCAAGAAGAGGAACTAGGAACCTAAGGGGGGCATACAGATTTGAACCTCCAGCTAAGACAAGGCCTGCAAATTCTCCTCAAAAAGAAGAGGACTTGAGCCGACTGGGTAACAGCACTTGGTATTGGCACATTTCAGTCCAAACAATCTTTGCAGATATTTTTCTCTTTACTTTACAGTTGTCCTTAAGTCTTGCTTCAAGTCATCTTCTTATTCATGTTTTATGTCAATTTTTTGTTTGCTGAAAAGCTAGTTATTCATTGTAATTATGTTCTGTACTAGGTGCTCATGTGGGCCAATGATTACAATGTACTTAAAATTAGAGATGATTTCCCAAGGGTGAATCAGTTTATGTTGGTTTCAAACTGCCAGCATTACAATAATAAAGGGACAAAAAAGCATTATGTGTCTTATTCTGTTATTTACATTCAGCTATGATGATACTACACGCTGATGACAACCAGCAACAAAATTCAGTTAAAGCTAGTCCACCTAATTTATTATACCATATGCATAAAATGATAGGAAGCATCAATTCCAAAATCATGACATACCTGCAGGGCATCTTGTTCCTGTATCCTGTATCTCGTACAAAAGATATTTTATCACTCAAATAACAGTATGTTAACAGTCGTTTTTTTGCAGGATATTTTATATATCCTGTGCCATTGCACATCAATCATCATGATTAAATTTCGCGGGCACATTATACAAATAATGCTTATGCAATTCTGCTCACAATACCAACAATGTCTGGTTCTTATTCACTTGTCTGTGATAATAGAAATGGCAAAATATATACACCAGTCCAACATATATATTTACAAAATTAATTCTCAGCAAGCCACAAAGAGGAATCATATAACAGTGTTTGAGTTTCACCACAGCTTAGCTTACCTTAGACCCATTTAACATTCAAATTAAGTCATAAAGCCATACACATGCTGGATGATTTGAAAATAAAAATGGTTAATATTGTTGTTTAACATCACTTTCAACATCAGAGGTCATATTGTGGCGGTTACCTCACCAATGATGTTTAAGATGATAGGTCCACAACTGTGGTCTAGCAGGGTGGGTGTTTGTCTAGTTTCCCAAATGTGGCAAGTTCAAATCCCACTGTGTGCTATGCACGGTGGTGCCATTTGGGCGATAGGATCTTAAACTCCAATGTTTGTTCGTCATCTTACACCACCAGTTTGAAATGACCTTTGATGTTCAAAGTGAATTTTAACCCCAATATTTACCATTTATTTTGTAAGTATGATGATAAGAAATAGTTATGTCCTTGTGCACTTGTTAACAGATAGGTAAAATTAAATGTTACAAGCTTGACTTAGCTGAAGCCAAAGCTGAAAAATAAACAGAGCTTAGATATTACTTGTAAACAAGCAAATATCAATCGGCCAACCACCAATATAATGCTTAGGCCACCACCATCAACTCCATCACCACCCCTCCCCTACCCCATCACTACCACCACCATCATTCATCATCACCTTTAGATACCTAACTACATGACTCATCTAAAGAAGAAACCTCTCCATATGCTGCCTCTCAGCCTCCTCCTTGTCAGGGTAGTCATACATTTCAGCAAGTGCACCTGGTTCATTGGTCATCACGGATGTACTTATTGATACTCGTGTGCCTATCATCGGTGATGATGCAGTCCAACTTGAGTCCTTGGTCATCCAAACGAAATGACATGCTTCGTTTGAGGCCCTAGATGCGAATTATTACAGTACTGGTACTCACATATTCGCACAATGATGATACAGACTGGAAGACATAAGAGTAAAGTTATATGAAGCAAATTTGACAGTAGGCCAGAACTGACTCACTGAGCACTGGGCATCGTCCGAGGATTGTTTAGGACAAGTGTAAGCTACTGTCAGGCTAGCATACATCTACATATTGCAGCCTGACGAAACAAATCTATATGTTATCTGTGAAACAGCCTTATAAAACTTCAGCCGCCCCACACTGATCACTACCGGCCATGTCAATTTTGTCAACGGGCAAGTGCAAATTCTGTTTTCAAAATCAGTACGGAAACATAACTAATGAATTCTAATTCGACTTTCATATGGGAAATGTAAGGATGAGTATACTTACAGATTCTCAAGAAACCATGGATACAAAAACGCTGATGAGTTTCTGTAAATAGCGATAAATTAGTACGACAGCTAGTTCGCGAATAGAAACGGCGTCCGTGGTAACATAGATCTTCTGGTGACATATGACGTCACAGCGCCTTCGTTCATCTTCGGTGTGTGGTCGGGAAGTTCCGGAATGTGTTGTTTGTTTTTGCTTATTTCTTGTTTACTACGCGTCGGATCGAAAAAAGAACTGCAAATTATTGATCAGAAAATCGCGTTCTATAAGATCCCGAAAATTCATATTTTACCCATTAAGCTACCGATCGCCCTCCACATTCCCGAGCAGGCTAGAAGAGAGGAGAGAGGAGGTGAAAAGCTTAGCCAATCCGGGCGTGTCCTACCGACATTTACAGTTGGAGCATAAACTAAGTCAACGTTTACTTCAGTATTTACAGCATGCACGTTTCACGGATTATCGCCCATCGAACTCATTATGTAAAATGTAAATGAAACAATTCTATTCGTGGTGTGGGCGACTCTGATTTCGATGACCAATTAACCATTAAACTCTCTGGGACAGCCTATCATTAAAGATATAGCAATGTGCTTTGTGCCATTTCCAATAGACCAAAAGCAACCTAGAAAAGTATTCATGTAGAACCTCAACTATTTGTAAGTATTTGCCTGCAGTGATTTTTAGCGGTAATTGTCGGATTACGCTTATACATGTACATCAACAATTGAAAGTCTATAATCTTATGACGAGTCATTGTCGATCTCTTATATTTTCTATACCCTGATGAAGTAACAAGGTACGGAGTGAATCATATATTAACAGAACACCCAGTGTCACTAATGGGGAGTTAAACATATTTTTATTTTTCAGTCAGATTGTGGTTTTGATGCTGGGTGATGTAGTATGGCTACATAGATTTCCCGACGGCAATGTTTGTTTAGTAAATCAATTATAAAAATAGAAACAATTCCTGTTGCGTAGCAGAAATTGGATGTCGTGGAAACGCGCACTGTTTGTTGTCAAACAGAACCCCAGGATCATACCGGGTAAAATCGCATGCGCTCCGTTAACTATTGCAGATATGTGACGTTAGCGTAGAATCAAACATGTCTGCCATGGTCAGTGACCCCAGTCTTAAGGTCACCCGAGTGAAAAGTTAAATTGTCTTGGATCACCACATGTTGACAGGGAAGAGAAGGTCGTAAACAGGGGCAAATAGTTGTCCTCAACCTGGTATCATGGGAAGAGATTAGGGCCCTACCCACACGACATTACCGTCGCGCCGCTATTCCTCGCAAGCTGCCAGACATAGCCCGCCTGATCGAAATGATAGGCGTCTAGAGTTAAATCGCAAGCAGTCGCTTAAATGCCTGATCATAATGATCGTGCTATTGAGTCTTAAATAGCCCCTCCTTCTCCCGTGTTTATCGCCCTCTTCCGCTCTAATCGTTCGCTTTCCTCGCGCACTCTTTTCCTGTCTGAGCTCATCTCCCGCAGGTTTTACGACTTTCATCGTCCTTTATACCGGTGCGCGGCCTCTCGTGGTCACTCTCCGCTGAGCCTGGACTCGCTTCACTTGGCTGTCCTTCTTCTTCCCCCAAACCACCTCCAATTCTAAACCCTTTCGTTTCCGTCATATTGTTTTTCTTTGTCTCTTCTTTACTCCTGACAGCCAGGCCTTCCGGCTTTTGCATATTAATGCGTGATCGGTTTCGATATTGCTTGTTCGCGTTGCTAATGTTCTTTATGATGGTAAGCCATTTAATGTTTCCCCAGCTCTGCTCAGCGGGGTTCTTGGACTTCCCTGAACCCAATAAGGTGTGTGTATGCACCGCCCTTCCTTTCGGTTTCCGTGGGAGGTTTTGACGATAACAATGACATAAACCAACAACCAGACAGTCGTGGATGAACAATCTGTGGAAGTGATACACAACCATTGAAATCCACAAAGAGGGCGGCCCCGTCTGTGCCGGTAATCTTGCCCTATGTTTCTACAGCATGACGCGTATATGACTTTTATTCCAATACAGCTAGAGGAAGTCCTCTCTCAGATCAGCTATCGAGAAGGAGCAGCCACACGCACCAGCTTTACTAACCGATAACATCGTCGTTTTTTTTACATTAGCTCAGAAATAGTCAGAATCACGCCGAAATCAATTCCAGAATGGGTTTGAAATTAGAATATACTATTATGCAGAAGAAACCCGCAACACTAACAATGCATTTGTAGAGCAATTTCGGAGCTGCAAGCAATCTAGCGCACGACGAAGTGATGTCGCCGTCATCATTCGAGGGTGGTGTCGTAGATACGTCCGATGTATACATCCACATCATCCATAACCTACATAAGCTGTATCCAGGAAATCGTATGGAATTGATTACTGGTCTTCGCGACGGATCCATGGCTTATGATATTGCTGACCAGGTCTCCCCCTTGAGCTCTATTCGTTTCCGCCTAAGCCTAATTACTCTGAAAGTAGCCGTGCACGACGTTTTATCGACGTCGTGCGATGGTCGTAACCGTACACGCGGTGAACGATACCCGAGTTTCCAATTTACACGATGATTACAAAAATGTACATATGAAGAATAAGTATACGTGTCACTTTGTCAATTATTATCGTTTTTCAATTCCTACCAAAAAGGGGTATATGTGTTCAACGGTATCGCATTGACAATTGAAAAAAGATAACACTTATGGATTCCCGCAGCATGGAGGGGGCACTTGGCATTGTCCTGAGTAGGGGTGTGCCCCGGGATCTCGAAAACCCGTACCCTTCTTACAGGGTGAAATTGCCAAAGCATACCTCGCCATACAAATGCGAGACCCAACAAAACCCGTCGCACGTGCCGAGAGGCCGAAATTACATACCCCGGCATATGTATACTACCTCTATATACTTAAGTGACCCCCTCCCCACTTGGACCTGCAGCCACATGGCGAGTGAAACTGAAACTGCGTAATGTGACGACATATATCCAAAACGGGGGTTGGCGTGAACGAAAGTTGTGATTCTAGAAGTTCATATGACAATTGCTAAATAATCACGAGAAAATGGATAACCAAAATAGTATCGTTCAAAGAATATTCATCTCAATTCTCGACATGTATAGATACGTAAGTACACAACATTAATGGGAAGCTACATGCACTCGAAATAAAACGCTCACCGCACGACGCACATTTCGGCTACTCTGAAATCAGCTTCTAGCCTAACCCCAGTCAGATCCCCTTTAAGTTTCATGTCTCGAAGAACCACTGAGCACACATTTGGGATCTAGTATCGGATCCTTGAGTTGGGCACACTTGGGACACATTTGAGGACACTAGAGTTGGTACACTAGAGGGGTTTGGACGACCATCTAAAGATTTGACTCATTTGGAACACCCTATATATAATTATCTCCGAGCAGGACCATGCATGGGACATAAATGCGTAAGAAGAGGTGTCAGAAAACCACACCTAGAAGACGGGTTGTCGGAACAACATGCAGAATCCATAGCAGGTAGTCTGGGAGAAAAGACAAACAAGCGAATCTACGCGGAAAAGCGCACAGCAATTCCGGAAGCCTTCGTTGATGTAGCGTTGATAGATGCCAAGAATCGTTCCAAATATAAAGCACGGTTGCGTGATATATATCAAAGCACGCCGTCTATACGCATATTTTGAAGTGACGAACCAGGACAACAGATGGCGCCGTTGAACAGGGCAATTATATATAATTACGATTTCAGACCTTGTTGTGCAAAAACAGTTTTTATGAACACCACAACCCCCAATAACATCATAACATATGAAAGAATTGTGGGGTATTATATATACCCCACAAATCTGCCGATACCCCACAACAAAGGTTTTATATTGACAAATACCCCACATCTGGGTGAATGTCTTATATATATATATATGTATATATATTTATGCATATATATTTATATATATATATATAGGACACTAAAACTCATTGAGTTATACACTTCCAAAGTTGTAAGGTGGGGTGTGAAGGGGTTGGTGAGTTTAATTTGCATCCGAGACTGGACCACTTTCAGGCTGTGACATGATGATAAGGGCAATCTTGGACGTGATAAATCTAGATACATAGATATATAGTGACCACATGAGGATTTAAACATAGATTGTGGAATGTGTGCTCCATCAGAACAAAAATCTGATGATGGTCCCGTTTATATAACGTCACCTGACAGCCTGTGTAGCAGTTCGGTCTTAATTCGTGGAACAAACACTTAAGCCATAGAAAACACGCAATTGAATTTCTTGATGGGTGCCGTTCGTTCTTCTTCTTCTTCATCTAAACTCATGATTAGTCGCGAATGGACAGGCAATGCGTTGCTTGCATATATGACGGTGTGTTATCTATCGCACCATAACGGCAAACTGGCACAAAGCCAGCGTTATATTCCTCTGGCAATGTGGGTGAGCTAGAAATGCGAATCAATCTTTACTTGCTCTGATTATATATTTGAACGTCGTACCCAGGTAACAGGTTCCCTTCACGGAGATGAGCTGAACAATTAATTACGATGTGTTTCATATCAAAGGTAGCCTCACTGCGCATTTACGCTATTTTAAAAAAAACGAAAAGAGAAACAACCATTTGCAAATTAATCGACATTCTATGGAATTGCAGAGCATTTCATGTTTTGAATATCTCCAATACATTTGATTTCACGATGGAATTTGCCAGTATTAATGGCTAGAAATATGATGCTGACAGCCATCTGCTAAGGTAATAGTTAGGGTGTGTGACATGTATAAAACTAGACGGCTCGACTGTGACGATTTATTAGCCATCATGCTGCCTAATGTCTTTAACACTTCAGTCAAAATGTACTCCGCATTCAGGAAGTGGTAGAGTGTGACATATAATTCCTAGTTGGCTAAGATGTGTGAGTTCAAAAAACTAGTTCAAAATATGATCTGCTCTATAGCTTTCTACCAAACAAATTAGTATTTCACGAATATATATGGATCTGCTTGTGACAACGTCCATACGTCAAATAATTCGTTATGAATGCAACAACGTATCATTGATATTAAAAAAAACATCTTTTCTCTCTGATGTGGCGGACCTTTGGTTATTATTACCACACATTAGTGGCATCAGTAACATAATCGATAGGGTTGACTTTGTAGGAGTATCAGGGCAAATAGTACTTCTATTGAATCAATTCGCGACGTATTATCGAGACAGAGAGACGATTCTATATTCAGTGAAGCAGAAATTTTATATGAGATGTTATCTTTCAAAACATTGAGCATGGTTACACTTATGTGATTAAACAAAGGAATAAAATCGTTTTAAATGACACATAGATTCATTTTAGATACAATTAAGTTCCATGAATAATGCGGGGTGCTGATCACGACCACTCCGCCCATTATAGATGCTTTTTTATTTGCACAACGGTGTTTAGCTAAATTAACATAATCACACTAAATTGGTATGGTTCTTGAACACATTGGTTCAGTGAGTTACGTCAACGCATTGCCCTTTTCTTCATCCTATCTCATGTGAAAGATTTATGTGTTAATATCCTAGTTACATAAACATCTATGACGCTCCTTAAATTGATGGCCAATGCTTGAAATCTATTTTGTGGCACAACCTATAGTTAATAAAGGCTGTGATTGGACTTATATATCAAGCTTGATGCGGCTTATATTGTGATAAATATCAGTGAAAACATTTGTTCAATTGTGCTTTGTAGCAGAAAGTGCGTAATTTATTTAAATCGCTTTCATTGCAATATTCTGTTGTAACTAACTTGCATAACCAGCATACAAGTCATAACTACATTCCCTAAAAACGCATTATCAGTAGCACTTATCAAACACTTAGGGCAACTGGCTTGAATCTCTGTCTCTTACAGGACAAATATAGCTGGTCCAATGCTATGATGCCAATGAATAATGGACTAAGCGACATGCATGTTAGAGCGTCAATAAACTAGCGCTTGTTTCAGGCCCTGGCACAATGTTATTTCTGGCAAAACAGCTATTGTGCAAACCTTAGTGTAATTTGCGTTACGCTAACTAGAATCGCTGGTATAGTTTTCTCGCGTTTCTTAGAAATTTACTCTTGGAATTTATATCTAGCTAATGTGAACTTATGTATGGATGCAATCAGCAAAAGCTCGTTGTCAGTAAGATATGGATAACAGTAATGACATTAGGTGCTTAAATAAGCGCTTGGCTGTTGAGAAATCTTATTTTCTGCCTGCGCAATAAAAATATTCCTTTAGGGTCTGGGTTATGTCAGGGAATAGCTCTAGGTGCGTTGCTATGAATACGCCTTGCGGCCTCCTTTCGCACCATGATCACGTTCCCGTTCAGTCCAACTCCTCTCTGGTCTTGCCTTGTGTGCTTCTTATTAATAAACCGTGTGTAAACATTACGTGTACGTGAACCACATGTGGCAAATCATTCATTCATAACTTACAATTTTATGCCGGAGCGATAATACCGGTTGACATCAATTGCCAGGTGCATGTGGGTCAAGCGGTGCATTTTTCTAACTTCTCGCGAAAGTAATTACATGATTGTCTCCAATGCATACGATCGTCAGTTTGTCATAACGAATTGTACGATATTTCTTATGTTCTTTCTACATTGTCTGTTTCTCGTCACGTCAAATAGCTGATAATGTAGATGATTTTTAGATTTACTTTTGTATCGATATGGTGTCATAATGCTTAATTTGTCAAAGTTATAATGGGGCTTATAGCTTTGTTCAAAATATCATCAGTCAAGTATTATTGGTATTCAAAACACGGAAGTTAGTATATCATATTGTGCAGAACTTACATTTCTGTTCAGGAGTGAACGCACGAGATGAGACGCTCATGGGTCTATATCAACGGCTCACTCGTGGTACGACGGCATTCCTGTCTAACTGAACAGGGTAGATGTACAAGTAACATCATGAAATGTAATGATTTCGTACAACCTGGCACGTAACACATTTGTTGGCAAGAGTAATAAACTAAGCAGACGATTGCCGTTACTATGCATAATGTAAAATGCATAATTGATGGATACCCACGTATTATGTTAACAGCTCTTATTATGTGTTACGCTCCGTCGTATTGAAATGGATAAACAAAGCAGTTACAACGCAGCGAATAACGTCTCATTTATCATGGAGGACGCTAATTGTCTGAGCGTTATCACCACAGGCTTTACAACATTGAGGCGTTTGCTAGTTGTGTAGGCCATGTTCACTTATTGATATGCGCTGAAAGTGAATAGAAAATGTCAGATATTTACGCAAACGCCCATTATACCGTAAGTTGATCGCTCAAAAATCATTTAGACACCAGCGAAGTGATAGACTTATGTTACCAATCATGTTACTTTCATTGCCTCTTTTATTTTTGCATACTTTGGAGAAGCTATCCTGCATGCATTACCTGCCAGATTACCAGCAAGTATATCTATGTGAGCAGCTCGAATAAATACTTATTGCACTCACCTTGTGACAGCACCACAGATCAGTCAGTCATAATTAGTTCAATGGTACAGGACACTATTTGTTCGACGTGCGTTCCTTGCTGTAAGCAGTCTCTGGGCTATCATCCGTCAAATATGACTGCAGAAGTAAATTCAATGGACATTAAGTTCATCCTCAACCCTATCAGCCCACAACCTATCCCAACCTTATCAGGGAGTGGTTTGATTGCTTCTAATGGCAGAATATTAATGGTAATAAGAGTATTGCATAGATGACCAGTGTTTGTCGTTCCTTCTCTGGGAAGTTTTGGCGGACATCCGGATTTCACGAACATCGTTATCATCTATGAATATCACTTGTCATTACAGTCACAAAAGGTAATAAACCAAAGATGTGTGAATATTATGCAAATAAGACCGCATAAAGTATTTCATGTGTTTGATATATTATTGCCAGCAGAAAGAATAACGAGGAATGTTCGTAGTGAAGTACCTTGTTGTTAATGGACATGGTAAACATTAACAAAACGTTACTTAGGCCTGTAACACAAAAAGTTGAACACATAAATATGTTTTAAGCGGACCACTTAGTGATGTTTTTTCGCGAATTATTTACTCAACATGATTTATTATGAGTTATGGTTATTATCGACCCACCAGATGACATAACATATCCAGCAATGAAGTAATAGATATATATATATATATATATGTAACATATTGTTATCGAATAAACGAATACCAATATGAATATCGGAGCACGCACAAATAGAGGATATGTATTGAGCCGATGAATTATCCGTTTAAGAGCGTGCGATGCTATTTGGGCTGCTTCATAATGTATCAGCATTTAAAAGCCTAAATGTGTCTTTATATGATGTGTTCTATCCAGGCGTATTGCAGAGGACATACATCATCGTAAGTTACATGTGATTAATGTTAATTTAAAGTATTGTCCATTTTAGGGGTTACTCACAAAACTATAGATGACTCATAACAATTATTCTCATCAACTATTGAATATTTACAACTCCACTTTCAAAAACCATTGCACATTGCGTGATTGTACGACCCATCCCATATGACATATGCGTCTGTCAATGACCTACCGTGCATTACTCACTTGGTACAATACAATAAGTAAGGTTCCTTTATGACCTGGTGTGTATGTTATTCATGTACACGTGTCCTGTGTTGTTAACCATTTAAGCGACATAACCATCTGTGTCTCTTCCATCATACTTATTTATTTGTCACTGCTCGATCTGTGGAATGCGGAGAACAATGATAATGTCCTGGCTCTACTGGTATTGTGATATTGACAATAACACATATATCCTATTGTAATCATCAGAAGCGTAGCTTTGGCATTTATATAAATGCAGTTGGATATCTTAATGGCCTTTTAATAGTGTCACTCATCAATTCATCTGCATACACATGGTTATGCATGCAAATACTAGAATTATATCAAAATGAAACAAAATTCGAATATAGGAATGATGCGTGATGCAGATGACGTCATCTCCGCCCATTATATATACATTTATGTTTGCATAAAGGTGCTTAGCTGCATTAGCATGATCTGTTACTTTTAAAGGATCCCTATTTGCAAGCTGTGATCAAATATAAACCCTGTTGTTTGTAATAGCATTCCGGTGATGAACGCTTGCATGCTGGAGAATAAAACGCTCTGCCCTTCTAGCTATCAGGAAGTTTTTTTTTAAACCGCTGTAGTAAAGAAGTGTAGCTAGGAATGTGACTCCTCAATCAACAGATACAACTGATATAACTCTAACCCCATACAGCGTAACAATGGATCACATACGTATAAGCGATATACAACATGATCATCATTCTCACATTTGCCAAACAATTGTGTGCCGAAACGCTCACAAAATTTCTAAATTGAAATGTAGGCAACGAAAGATCCATCATTAAAAGATATTGGCTCGAGTAATATGTTGTTTGTTGTTAACTGACAAAGCATTGACACCTATTAGGCAGCATAAGGTAGCGATATGGCTTGTCATATTATGAATTGCTGTCACAGTTGCTGTGGAGTAGAAATAACAAAGAAGCCACTGTAAGTGATTAAGTTCTTGGTTTTGCATAGCTTATCATCATTTATCTAATAGCCTGCATCATACAGCCTGCCCTTGCAATTGGTTTTATTTATGGCCAACTAACGCGTGTAACAACAAGTAACATGGCTTCACCACGTAATGGCTAGATAGTATTATAGACCTTCAGGGAAAAATATGTGAGATTGAAAGTCGCATTCATTGAAACATTAATACATTGCGATTTATATCAAACATAATACATTTGAACCTGGCCGAAGAGATATATTCTGCGCTTGATAAACATTTCCCCAAGGAATAATTACTGTATATCTGAAGACCTGACAAGTGCAATTACTGCTTACCTGAGATTGCTGATGAATTTGAGAATATCACAGTAGATCTTGCCCAATAGTATACAGTGCAAGCTCTAGTTTATCAGATTTGACTCTACCGCGATTTGAAATCATTTGTAGCGAATATTCATCAACCACAGAAATATAAACAGATATAACAGACTCACAATTTAAGTTTAATGTCATGCATGGCTAATTGCCCGTGACTCAATCTACACCATTGGTGCAGAAAACTAATCATTAATATATAGTGGCCATCAGCGAGATCCTGCCAGTTTTTAATCACAATATATCTTGTGTGTCATTTAATTATTCATGTATTCCGGTCCCACATAACTGTTAAATTGCTAGCAACGTTCAGTTATTTGCTTACGCGTTTTGAGATCTCCGTTCAACGTCAAACAGCATCCAATTTGGGATGGCAAACGGTTATCTTTAAAACAATATCCACGCTTAGATTCGAAAGCAGGTTGAAATGTGATATACAGGACCCCTTGACAACAGATGATCAGCTACAATTAGGCAACGACAGCTACAGTATGCTTGTCATATGATTGGGTTTCTTGTATAACTTCCCCCTGGCGAAAACAGTCACATATTGCTCTGTCACATCAAGCACATACATATTTAACAACAAAACATACATATGATGGATTCATTTGTGGGATTTCTATTGATCTAATGTTTTACTTTTGTGAGTTGCCATTGTTTTCGGTGCCAACATTGTTCCTGCATTGACGATAATGTACTCGATTACCCTAGTAGTATTTTTGGCGACTGAAATCTGTTACGAAAATATTTGAATGATAATTGAGTGCATTCTAGCGAGATTTTATCAATCGATGTTGCGTATATCTGATATTATTAACCTCAGGGAGGCTTTAACCGGGATGGTTTGTTAACAAGCGGCTGAATGGCGTACAGATTGCATACGAAGCTGTTTCTTATTGGAACTCAGCAGCACCGTACTGTGTAACGGAGCCGACAAGACGCGGACACTGCAAAATAGATTGCCATTAGTATGCTTTCAATATTTCCGCACATGTAATCAGGATATATTCATCAGGTATTGACATTTCTAGATACTACTATCAATCATTAGGCGAGGGCGTGATAAAGTAAGACATTCCATTTGAACTAAGTAGCTAGATGCTGGTTGCTTTTTTCAAGGGAACGCAATTAAACTGAGAACTCATGTCGTCGATAGTAAAGCATAGCAATTTTGAAAAGCAGTTACTTTTGCGCTGTAACATCAGTGTAAAAATCCAAGCTTGTTTTCGGAGATAACTAATACACATAGCGTATGTGCAGTTTAGTACTTCCTCTCGCAACAGTCGATTTGTATGAATGAATAAAACACCGACCTCTCTCAATATAAATATATGCATGATTATAGTACAATAAATTATTCTGCAATATTGTTTCCGCTCTACGTTTTGCATTGGACAAAGTGTTACTGTTTGTGTGCTCTTATATTATGAGTAGGGTCAAATGAGCGCTAGATGAGCACTTCCCGCGCTACTTTTTATTTACACTGTGGCACATACAAGAAACAATAATAGCTGCTGTCTCTATCCGCTAGTGACCTTCCCGTCCCTTGAACTCCATTTCTTTCTTCTACTCGCGCGTACACCATGCAGCCTACTTGCTGTCCGAACGGCCTTTATATACTGCTGAAGATCACGGAAAGTAATTGTGACTAAACGATTCCATGGCCATAATAGCCAAACACGGAATTCTCATTTACTGCTCCTAAAACGGAAAGTACCTCCTTCCTTGTGGCATCCACGAAACAGTATTAGGACATGGGAATAGAAACATTGAGACACCAAACGTACCCCAAGTCATTGTTTTTCATTATACCCCAGGGAGAACACAGCGGTGACTGATGCAAACAATGCAACGCTTTGTCGGCAGAGGTAATGCTCTCCCTTTTATGTTCCATTTGTTTGCAATACATATTAATCCAGCTGTGTATTTCTTCTAACACGGTACTCAATTGTTAGGTTAACACTTCGCCTCTGTCAGTGCTCTCTGAAATGATAATCTAATACAGAGAGCACATCCGAAAAACGATCTGGATTAATATGAAAAGCATATTTGAATCGTTGCATTACAACCACTGAATAGTTGTTTGACGACATTAAAATAAAAACACTACTAGCAACTGTGATGGACAGTGTCAGCGATAATGTTAATTGATAATCACAGTATGGGATGACTTCGTATGGCGTGCAAAACAATCGACATAACGCCTTATAATGCTCTCTTATTCGCAAACTATAGCGGAAAATGAAATCATTCATTAAATAGCCGTTACTCGTGCTTAAATATTAGGTTAATATTGAATATATCGATTCAAGGGGCTTTAACAAAAGAACGAATACATTAGGTTTGTAATAGCAGGATTATTTAGCGACGTCCTGGGGGGTGATTGTATCGTTTCATACAAGGTTGATATATTAAATCTGTCTGACAAAATCTGAAGCTGAAATATGTTGTAATGGTGTAGCCGAGGTTCAATATTGCAAGTAATGGTAGATTTGTTTCCATGCCAAACTATTGCAACCGTTTAGACATCATGTCGACCTACTTAATATGTTAATCGTACCAAGCTATATGGTGACTGCCTACGGAAACCATGGCCACAACTGCTATACACATATAACACTTTCAAATTGACATGCATTGTAGGCAATTCTATTTGTGGAAATGTATCATATATAGGATAGTGATATTTGGATCAGCTTCGAGAAGCTTTTATGTTAGATTACGCATCCCATTGAACACTGTCATATCTAAATATAACTTCGATTCCTGTGCGATAATGAACCATGCAGAAAACATTCTGGCCGCCTTGTTCGACTTGTAGGTATGATAAATGATTTATACGGTTACATATCAAGTGATCAATATGATATCGATCACTATGCTAGACGCCAATGTGATGTATAGGCAATATAGAGTCGGACCTAAAGAAATAACTATGGCGGCGTAAGGGCTATAAGTGTAACATTTATCATTCTAAAGGGTGTATCTACAGGAAGACTGCAATGATATATTGTTATCAAGACGCGCACTGCGATTATAATGAGCTGACATTCATTAAAGTGCGTGAAGCCGTTGAGATAGCAATATCTTGCGCTAAAATCGGACCGTATGCTATTGCCTGAGAAGATAAGCGTGTGTTATTCGATCAAAGCAATGGTAAACGCGACGAACATGTGGTAGTTATTTGAGTGGTATTTATAGCCCGGAACCAATGTTAGGTAATGTTTTAAATGACACACACTTCATGCTTATAGCCTGGATAGACAAACTGGGGTTTGGAAAGCGGGTTACAACGTATTCAGAATTTAATGGCGTGCTTTAAGCTCAGGAACAGATTGACGGCATACCGAAGAGGAGTTTTGGGGTTACGTCCGCCACAGTGATGTTGGTTCTGTGTTTGGCGCATTTTAGCATATAGATGTTACGACACGTACTGTGATGCATACTCATCCATGATTTAACAATCATATATGTCGGTTGAGGTTGTTGCTGGGCACATCTAGGGTAGGCTAATACTTATGAAATCTTTCGCGTCAGGTGAATACGTCGTCATGATATCCGTGACTATTCTCACATGTCCTGGTGCATGGTGGAGCTGGATGTGGGAGGAAGCCGTCCTGCTCTCACCCGTTTCTCATCATGGCTGTGTTTGGGATTGATATGCATTTGCTAGGCGGTAGCCTTAGACTCAAACCGATAACGTCTTATATCTTTTGATGAGCCTGAGAGCAATGTTTATGATGTTATGTGATATGAAAATGTGACTTTGCATTTTTCGTACGGTTTGCGAATGCAATACATATCACCTTTGACAATAATATTCCATCGCTTTTTCCTCGAGGTGTACTTCCCACTCGTATGGTGCTTTTGGTAATAATATATGGATATTTCCATGCTGAATCATGATATATATTTCCTAGGCATATTGGCTGATCAGACAGATTGTGAAAGACATAACCACATAATGTTACTTATAAAGCGACCTAATACGAACATCTTGTTGGTTTTGATCACCGAGTGGCAGCTACCATTGCTTTAAAGACATAACCTAGTATGCCAACCGACGAAAAATCACCGAGTGGCACTGCGCTACCATTTAGCTTCATGCACAGCAATCCCTTTTACAAACCTAGTATGCCAAAATTGTCCGACAAAACAATGTAATTAGGGCATGTTTGTATAGTCCCATGAAAAGAATACATCTCACAATTGTAATGAAATGGTTAAGTTGCGTGTCAAATTTGCTGTAGTTGCTGTACATTTCCTATCCATATGAATTTTGCAATCACTTAACGTTTCGTGGTCATTTCCAGACAAGTTGTCTTTTGTTGTACCGGATGAAGGCTTGCACCAAGAACAGAGCAATTGGTCCGACATAGTCAAAGGGACGCCGTGGGTCATATAATAACCATCGATATTTGGAGGGACCCATTATAATATAATTGCGTCATATTTGAAATAACACAGGACCTCAACTGCTTACGCTATGTGTTTGCATTTAACTCAAAAATAAGCAATGTGTTGGTTATGTCGCTAACAGCTACCAGCTAAAATATTGTCGAATGACGCTCGCAAACCCCACATTATTATGGCCGTGTGTGTGAATGTGTGTTTGAATGTGTGTGTGTGTGTGTGTGTGTGTGTGTGTGTGTGTGTGTGTGTGTGTGTGTGTGTGTGTGTGTGTGTGTGTGTGTGTGTGTGTGTGTGTGTGTGTGTGTGTCTGTGTGTGTCTGTGTGTCTGTGTGTGTGTATTGGGAAACATAGTTATGCCTACAGATAAACAACGCGATAGAAAGTGATATTGTCATACGTAATGCACCTTTACTTATACTAACCTGATATTGCCATGTTAATTCATGCGGTATTTGCTCATCTCAAGTAAAATATTCCATTTCCTGAAAAGCGGTACCGGAAAAAGTTTCTGAGCGTGCAGATGTTATGAAAACATATTTCGGTCGTATGGGGCGCTACCGTAGACACCAAGGGCATCAGAACGACGACAGTGCGTAATGCTAAAAATTCTAAAATAATTTGCAACACTGCAATCTTTGAAACACGTATTAAATGTCTTTACGCCCAAGTCGCACAGAGCATGATACATGAAGGTTTTCGATCGGTAGCGACCTGCTACGCTTATTGTTAGTGGCATTGGTCTAAAACAATATATATGCTTATGTACACTAAGCCAGTATATGAAATATGTTATTTCAGTGTTCATGGGATGAGGTCACCGGTGTCGCTGACTAGGAAACCGCCCACACAGCCTATTAATCGCTGGTCTCTGTCATGTTGTGCCGTACATTCATCGTTCTTTTTCGCCTAAAAAGCAACGACCATTTCTATTGAATGCAAGAGATTACCGGTGCGTGAAGATAGCGCATGCGCGACGCAATTGACATTAGTCGATGCTGAGAGAATACTTAAAATGTCAGATAGTATTCTATGAACTCATGGAGCTTCTACAAGCATCCATGAGATCAAGTTTTTCTGAAAAGCTCTGTGCATTATGCTCTGCGATCCTGCAGCATGGACCGACCTCTGTTACCCTAACTGCCACTTGCTGGGCAACAGATTGATAAAACATTTGCCTGGCCTGGCCGATATATTGGAAAACATTTAGTCCTGTCAGGTACCTGCATTGACATTGCGATGCAAATCTTGAGAAGTGTAAGCAATGCATCGAAATCCAATGCAGCACGAATACGAATTCTGTCAAAATTCCGTTGGTTAGTTTATCAAGAGTGTTGGCTCAGAAGACCATACTAAGCAAAATACCTCTATATTTGGCTGATATCGTGACATTGTCAATAACATCAATATATGATAATACCTTAAACATCACTAATATTCAAGCCACATAACGTAGCATAGTGCGTTTGCGTGCGCACATTTATATGCTGTGATGCATTGTGCGTCATACAGGGACAGTCGAACGTCTTAATACATTTTTTACTAATGCAGCAACAATAACAGCCAACTGGTTTTGCATACTGAAGTTTGGCCTCTACGTTTAACCCATATTTTGAATAAGTTTGGTTTATATTTAATAGCCTGGTTATAATAAGCCAACATAACATATTTCATTCCAGTATGGTCCCCGTCCTTGTGTTTGACATTTCCCGTGTAAATCCTACAAACCTGCAGTTATCGCAGTATTATACTGTGGAACGTGATCCTAACTAAGATAAACGTTGTGGGTGAATGCGCAAAACCACCCTTCAATGAAGGTCCATAACCAGACGAACAACAAGTTGGTCAATACATGAAACACAGTATTGCATAAACGACAGGAGGCCGTCTGTCTACAACATGTTCTAATTGAGAAGGTTTTGAGCTCTGAGCATTATAGCTTGGCACTCTTGTCAGAGATCATGGTGATACCAATTTTCTATTTCAACAGGTAATGCATGCAAATGACAAACACAACATGCTTCGTAGAGCTAGGGTCATCATCATTGGATACCATGCGAACATGACATTATCCACCATACCTGCGTGCTAGACAATTCTGAATGTTAAGCCAATGTGGGAAATGACCTTTATGAGGAAAGAAGCAGTAAGACTGCAGTAGTTTAAAGATCAAAACTAACGTTTTATGGCATATCCAATTTGTATGTTTCAAAATGTAGGAAAATATCTTTTAGCGTCACGGTTGCTGGTCGTCCAAAAACAGCTTCGTAGGCGGATTTCAAAGCCTAGAAACATTATGCGATCCGTGATTTTTTCCCTGGCACTTTCCTTCCCACTTATTGGTATCTAATAACACGGGTCATCAGATGAAGATTATAAAACCTCATTAGGTGAAATGAGGAATCCTTATGTCCGTGGATATTTATTTAAGCCCACACGATTGCGTAGAGACGGAATAACGACCGAGTCAGATACTAAGACTGGGAGCTCAGAAACGAACTCCGATTCGGAAAATGAATGCAGAAAAGACGCCTTTACTTCAGGCCAGCGGAAGTGTGTTGCGTAGAAATTGTTCGTCTCTATTAATCTAAATATCGAGATGGATTAGCACCGGTAGAAATAACATTTCCGAGTAATGGTTACTATCTGACCCACACACCCAAGTCAATAAATTCACCCAGCGCGTCACCCAAGCGTCAGTGATATGTATGAGATTTTATATAGAGAGAATAGATAGAGAGAGATATAGAGAGAGATATAGATATATATAGAGAGATATAGAGAGAGATATATAGAGAGAGAGGGAGAGAGAGGGAGAGGGAGGAGGGAGAGATATTTATATAGGGAGAGAGAGAGAAAGAGAGAGAGAGAGAAAGAGAGAGAGAGAGAGAGAGGAAGAGAAGAGAGAGAGATAGAGATTTAGGGAGAGAGAGATCTATCATATAGAGAGAGCTCTCTCTTTCTAGAGAGAGATTCTATCTAGAGAGATCTAGATAGATCTATCTTACTATTATATAGAGAGAGATCTCTATCTTATATATCTCTCTATCTATATCTATCTATATATCTATCTATATATATATATATATATATATATATATATAATATCTATATATATATATATATATATATATATATATATATATATATATTTAACACTGGCTTGCATGGCCGGGTGGTCGGTTCTTTGTCAGTGATTATGGCACGTTTTATGACATGGTATCATCGAATCCGTTCATTCTTATGGTGGCGTTTAGCACGTTTAAAGAGCAACTTCTGCATATTTAAAGAGCCTTGTCCCTGAGTCTCCCTACAGTAGTCCCAACTTCATATGGCGGAATGCGATCTGTCGGTTGGACAAACTCTGATCTAGCATGATAACGTTCAATTGAATTCGCTGATGCCTGTTGCGGTTGTACCTTGCGAGCAAATGTATGGCAACTTGAATTCCGGAAGGATGCCATAAGCAGACCTTGTTCGCTTATTGTGTAGTGGTGTAGCGGTTAGTGGAAGTTGAAGCAAGACTGAACCTAATAGTTTAGAATCGAGGGTAACGGTGATTACAGTGCAGCCGATAAAAACTTGTTATCTAGTTTCACGTTAAACAAAAGAACATTATTATTATTGTTTAATTTGTTAGTGGTAAACATTGGTTAATATCTGACTATCATGGTATGTTACACAGGATGTCTACCGTAGTTCGTGTAGACATGATATAAGCACGTTTGACAGGCTCGAATAATGCATCTTGATTATGCTCCGTCGTCTCGATGAATGCTAGATGCACATGGTTTGCACGGTAGTTAGCCTGGGCTACTGCAAAGGTCTGTTTGCCTTCACACCCAACGTCGAAAACAAACACAGGCGTTTTAGCATGACTTCAAAACTCCCATGAATAAGACATAATAATAATGCACTGCCGTGCGTTCGTTGAATAAAGTGACTTGGGTGTCTCTGGTGACAAGCAAGCTATGGCTTTCAATGCATACGACCCAGTCATTTACTATACACAAGCCACGCAGTAAACATTATTGACTCTACGGGGAGAAACTGAACCAATGTACAAGCATTGATCTTCATGAAACACCATTATGGCGCCACCATTATATATGGATTTCATGAAAACGTGTACGAATATGCTGATGCCCTATGGTTTATATTATCCGCCCAAGCAGTTATTCACAAGGAATACTTCTAGACAAGACAATCCATGGTAGATTATCATCCTATAGCATCTATTAATTTTCGATGACCACCCATACCTGTGTTTATATGGTCAGTCATTGCTTTCATGATGTGTTCTTAGCCAAAAGGTCCATTGAGGTGTAGGACCTACAGCTTTATCAATTGTTGCTGGCAGTATCGTTCGGATCGCAAGCAAACAATGCACAATGCCAATGAATCGCTCTAAAAAGCATCAATTATACAAGGTGCGATTTGTGTACGGAGCAAGAACTGATTCAAAGATTATTCAATTAATTAACTGGGCTCGTCCTCTAATGTACCATATCTGCTCAGATAATGAAGCGCTTGTTCGTCATTCGCGATGATTGAGGCTTTTGGATTCGACTGCATCACACATGAGACGCCTCAATTGGGATCACAATGTCAAAAGAATGTAAATAGGAAAGCTAGGACCATATAAGTATGACCAGCTGTTCCATGCTTGAATGCGTCCTTGGAATGTGTCTTTATCTAATTTCATGGCGTAATTCGGTGGACTAATTCAAAAGCGCATGCACGGCTACTGATGATAATCCACAATATAACCTCAGTATCAACAACTCCGACATCGTCGGTCTCTCTCGATTTTAAATATTACGGCTTTACTCGGATTATAGATGAGCTTTTTGAATCAAATGTCAATTTGTACAGTTTGATACACTCAAATATCGATTCGTGCTCAATTAATACATGCGAGTGCTGATTTTTAGACCATTTTAGGGCAAAAAGTAATCGACAGATGGTCTTCCATTTTAATATCTTTGATCATTTAGGTAATAATCTAGCCAGGCAGACAGGCTATGCTTGACAAGCGTCTAGTAATGCATCATTAACGATGTCAAGCTCATAGAAGAGAGTCGTATGTGGTATAACCACGGTGTCATATAAATAAAACATCCCTAACTGTATAAGTCAGCAGAGATCAAACTAACCGATCAATAGTATAATACGTATGAAACAAGAAAAGGTCAGCGACACGGAACCATCCATAGAACATGTACCATAGCTAACTGTTTAACAGGTGGAACGAAAGTACAGGCACATACATTACGAAGCTGAATATTTAAGCGCAATGATACTGTAATGGTACGATCAAGTCTTATTTACAACTCAAATGTGCGCACCCTGCATAATCTGATTTTCTCTTAGCGGTCTAGGTAACGACTTATAGGCACTCTCTGACCGCAGATAGGGAGCGATTTAGCAATATAATAAGAATAATTGGACAATAATGGAGTTGATTGAGATCTGGACAAAGAACAAAACGCTCTATGGAAACCTGTAGGAATACAAAGCCAAAACAAGCTGTCTAGACATTATAATGCGTAACGTGTATGTATTCGACATTAGGAATTGTCGGTCGACCAAACGCCTCGTTTCCTGGTCACCAAACGAGTAAAATGGTCCAACAACGCTGATGACGGGATTATTCATAAATGGTTCCAGCATCAATTCCTTTTGGAAGCCATATGCGTCCGTCTGTAAAGGATCCCGTTGCCATGAGAACAACACTAGCCTTAAATAATCATTGTATTGTAGTGATAGTAAGCACAAGACATCATATTAGGGACATTGCAAATTCAGCACGACGATTTGATGCAAGTAACAGCCAAGACGAGCTGGTTGTATGGTTACCATTCGCCAGCTGTTATGAACAAGAAATGATCTTTGAAGGCGCTAAGGGCAGTTTTTGTCGCAAAGTATAGTTATCATAGATACTAACATAGCCGTGTGATATTTTACGCGTATTCCATGCAATTTTTATATCATTCAACCGTGTGATTGCCTTCGGCTAATCTCGAGTATATTTTTCTTTGTCAACTGAAATTGTCTATTTCCTATCAAGCCATATGTCTCATTGCGAAAGCTACCTTAGATTTATAATATGAATCCCTACAAATTCGGCATGACGCTGAAGCCCCTTGTTCTCTTAAAGGTGCCAATCAGATAGCAACTGCCCAGATAAATGCTTTCGGTCTTTAGATGGTGGTTGTGATGAATAACTTCAATGATCTTGCTCTTGCCTTTGATGAGCTTCTTGCATATCTCACTATTCAATCGTGTCATGGCATTCCTGTGCGAGTCAGGAATAGGTTAATGCTGTTTAATGTGTAGCAATCAGGCCCCGGTTTATTTAATCGAGATAGCAGATTTCCCAAAGGATCAGTTTGGCCTATGCATATTATCAACGGGTTATTTACGATCACCGCCGCTGCGTAACTGCGGTTTGCGATGGTGACGGACTTCAATTATTCATGTCAAAATGAACGAGAACCAGTCTGATATCTGTCCCACACTGAGCCATTGAACCAAATGGTATGTAACCCCATTGTCCGTATTAGAGTGCTAGTCATCAATTTTGAACGGGAGACATGAACTGCGCTGATAATTATTCGTTGATTATATTGTGGAATTGCATATATAACGTGTGATCCAATTGCCTGAGATTTATAAAACACAACTTGCATATTAAACTGGTATATTCAGTTTTATCGAGATCTTTTCGGTTTCCGATGTAAATCAACGTCATTTCCTTCCGGCGTGACAGTGCACTGGTTAGTACTTTTATATTTACGCATTTATGCCATTAAGATCAACTCACAATGCAGCAACCGAGCTGAGGGACGCTAGATCATATTAAAATAGTTCTGAGGCAATAAATTAACGCAACAACACAAGGATGTTCATGCAACACTGACGAGCCATGTGCTTATATCTTCCCTTATCAATTGATAATGACAATAATTGTACAATACCGATAAATCTTTATACACCTTTGCGCCTTTCTTGAGATTCTTATGCAAAAGCACAACAGCCGAATGCTAAATTATTGCACGCATGTCTTTAGTGGTCACAGAAAAGAAATGATATGCTCATATGACGCGACCAGGTTATTTTGAAATCAATGCTGATGTGTCTTGGTGATCGGACAATACTCATACACCACACTTACCTTGTTTAATATGTGATTGTCATATCATACTTATCGCAACGTACATTGTACGCTCACAATTTTAAAAGTTAAATGCATTATCTACAACCTGCCAGTTGCCGTCTCAGCAATCAGCGTCAGGGGATAAGGAAGCAAACTTCAAACAGTTTAAGTAAATAATGAATCCTCGCTTATGAGTATTTGTAGAAACTAAGTTTGCCGCTGATAATTAATCATGTTGTAGAACAGGACATCTGATGTGTATATTGTAATTTATATTAGGGCAAGATACAGGAAACTGAGGCATCAACTTGCATATCTACCAAGGCAGACGTTATAACTGAGGCGCCGTATATTACTAGCGAAAAAAGTATATTTTTGCGTTTATGCTTACCTATATATATATATATATATATATATATATATATATATATATATATATATATATATATATATATATATATATATATATATATATATATATATATATATATATATATATATATGTACCTACAATTGCAATCATTTTGACTATATCGACAAAACCGATTTTTTCGCTTTTCAGAGCTCAAATTATGTTTTATCGGTCATTCTGATTGTTTTAACAACAATGACATTTAGACAGAACATGTCCTTTTAAGCCCCAGTGATTGATTTATCTCAACGGGATATAATCCACAAGTGAAGCCAAAACATAAGTGAAGCCAAAACACTGATGAAGCCACAACATTGATGAAGCAACAAAATTGGTGAAGCCATAGTATTGGTGAGGCCACAATATTGAATTTACCATTACCCTGCATAAAGAAAAAATAAATTTTCATGGGTTGAGCAGAAGGACCTCAATATTGCAAATGTGACTCATTATGTAGAATAGTGAGGAAGTCATGTGGCTTCATCAACATTACTATCAGTAATGAAGATGAAGCCACATGACCTCCTCACTATACTTATCTTAATCTATACATTTATCTCAAATCACCTAATATCATGAAATGATAAGACTAAAAAATTTTTATTTTCACTAAGCAAGAGCATAGCGGCCCTAGTAAAGTAAACACTGCTCCCTTTGATATGAGAAAGGTATAGATGCAAAAGATAGATAGATGAGTATAATGTTGCAGATGAGTGTTCAGCTAATACTGTTATATCCTAAATTGGATACAAATACAGGGATAGAACAATATGAAACCACAGGGATGATGTAGCCCAGCGGATATGATCTCCAATATGATTCAATTGAGATGCTTGGTCCATAATATTAAACCCAGAACAGGAGGTCAAGCAGTGAACTTTACCAGTGCTGCCGAGCAAAATGTCTTCACAAACACCTAGTCGATCTCATTGCCTCACAATAAAGACAGAAGGCCGATGTCTTTTGAACTACTTGTGGCATGATTTTCGTTAACAAGTTATGACAGCATTTACTCATAGCGTTTATAGTTTAAAATTTTATTCAATGACACACCAGCGCTGATCAATAACTCCCAAACCCACTTTTCCGGCTACAATAGTCCATCGCCAGTAGTTAGGCAATAGTATACATGAAGCCATAGTTTAAGTTATTTGAAGCCAAACAATATTAGTATTAATAAAGAAATTGATGAACCCAAAATAACCATTGAAGCCAGTTAATAGCCAAATTTTCATGAAGCCACAGTTTAATGAAGCTCCAAAATTTCCTGAACAAGAATTATTGATGAGGGCCACAACAGCTATGATAAAGGCCACAAAAGCCCATGGAGCCATGAGTTGGTGAAGCTTGAAAATTGATGATGTTACATGATTAAAACAAAATTCACCTGATTTACCACAACTAGCTTGCCACAAGATGACTGCAACAGCCATTGACGTTCAGCTTGCTTTTGATTTGAACACACAATAATAAGTTACAACAAATAAAGCAATCATTAGAACGACAATAGTTTATTTTTTTTTAATGAATCCCAAAAATAACATTTGCCAACAATGATGAAGACACATAATTGATTTTGTGGCATTTTTAAGAAAGCCAGTATAGAGTTTAAAGCCCATTTATTAATATTGAGGTCATTTTTTTGGTGAAGCCACCAAAAGGTGAATTTACCAGATACTGACATGAGTGATCCAAGCCAACAGTTATTTTTGAAGGCACATGAGATTGCCCTTGAAGGACCATAGGCTTGACGTTCAAGTTTAACAAAATGATGACATCAAAGCTTTCAATACCAATTAGGTTCATAGGACACAGGAGATTATTCAATAATAATCCATGGTCAAAGGGCACAGGAAAATTGGTCAAGCAGCTGATTTTTTAAGTTGCATTAAAGCAAAATGTCATGCAATCAAGAATTATTCCCATTGAGTAAATCACTCAGGGACAAAAGGTCCATGGAGATTGATGTAACTTTGTAAGTGATCATCATTTATACGAGTTGTTGATGGGTGTAATTTGAAACAATAGTGTTCATTATTTGCTTGAACAAGTAATGAGTATTTTCAATAGGCAAGGTCATTTATTTATTTGATACTCATTTTTTTTGAAATTTTGGCAAAATATTGTTGATGAGCGGTCTTGACCCATTAGTAAAAACAGACATGAAGCGCCATTAGAAGGGCCCATTTCAACGACCCATGAGATATTGCATTACAACAAACAGACAACAAAAAAAAGGGCTTACAGCTGAGCCGAGGGCATTTAACTATTGATAAAGTTACTGCCTAATTGTCCCATAAATTCCATCTTATAAGTGGTATGCAACTGGTCAGGGATGGGCAACCAATCAAAGTGACCATCCACTTTTGATTATGCACATTACCAGTAAGAATTTTCGATCTTGGGAACTGCACTGAACTAAAAAGGGCCTCCTGTGTGATGTTGGAGTTTCAAATAATGTTTAATATCACTATCAAGCAAGACCTGATTCCACATTTTTTAAAGACCAACTAACAGATGACCTAAACATTTATAGCCTATATCTGATAGATTCAAATGAGGTGATGTTCTGAATTAAAGAATTGTTTGGATTACATAACATTTGACCACAGTTTGGCAACACTTATCAAGAACATTATTGAGCCCAAGTGCAAGATGACCGTTCCAATAACATTTGATGTTATGACACAATCAGGCTTCGAAGTTCGCATTATCATATTTTTGAGCTAGCCACTGTGTTAATGGTTGTCAAACTCAAAAACCAGCCACAGTTATTTTTGGATAGTTCTATAAATATAAAGTGATCATTGTTGACTAATTGATGGCAAAATTGATTTGGGACACTGTCCATGAACTGCAACATGATCATATACAACATAATAAAGCTTATAGGAATGTAATAAGAATTGGAATGATCAATAATATTAGCAGATCATGTAATATTAATGTCCTTTAAAATAACAGTTTAAAAGTTCTATTGAAATTTGGAAAGATTACTGGTTGAATAGAAGGATGTCGAATGCAAAATGATCAATGTTTGATTGTTGAATAAACAAAACAATATAAGTGAGCAATAACCGTTTCTCCATTGAAATGGCAATATCCTATCACTGATTCGCTTTTGTCAATGACCGTCAAAAACTTTAATCTTAACATATGGTACATGACTTCAATACGTTCATGCAATCTCTAAAGATATTTGATGTTAAATCTGTCCAAAGTGCATTGCATCTAGTAACCTAACGTGGTATCTGGGTAACTATGAAGGTCGTTGCTTAATAGTCATCGACTAAGTTTGACGGTGAGCGGCAGACCACGTCCGGAAACAGCCCGGTTAAGGAAGTTCGCTGATCATGCAAACTAGGGTATTGTTCAATTTAAAGTACATGAAATTTTCACGCCACAATAACGCTGCAATTTGCAAAATAATTGATATTCATTAGCCTGCTTAAAAACTCTGGAATATTACGTGACCAATTGTTGGTCGTTGGAATCTGTATATTTGGAAGCGGCAGAGCGTGTTACATGGTCATGACTGAAGATCGCTAATCTTTGTATACTAGTATTTTCACGTGTCGTAAATTCACGCGTATGGATGAACTGCAAATGCTACATCCACAAATATAATTCAACCTTGAGAAGGAATCTTATTACGGGGAAAGATCATGTAATGACAATCATTTCCAACTAAAAATTGTAATCAGACTGATTTGAATATAAATCGTCATGAAGATTTGAAACTGATAAGCAACACAAAGCAATCAGGCTAAGTTATCCGTTGAATACGCAAGATTTCTTATTACCTAAAACTTGGAAGCAAATCATTGTTAAACCGGTATCTCAGTTCAGAGCCCGCGTCTCCAAAAGTTTTGAATGAAATGCACAATCTGCGACTCTAGGTCATTAACTCAATTTCTGCAGCTGATGGCATGTTTATCTAAATTAAACATTATCAGTGGAATATATTCAGACAAATCCACCTAAAACTTTGAGTTGACAAAGACTTTCAACTCCGGATTTCCATTAAAATCGCCTTTTTAATATCCGTCCGTTGACTGATAATTAAGCGTGTGCCACCCCATTATTCGTTGCAAATTTATTGTTTATATAATCCTCAAATTTCCAATGTTTAATCATTATCAAGATAATTGGAAACGATCGCCTTTGTTTATATTTGCACGTGTACCGGAAATTTCACGCGGTATGGAAAGCTGGAATTGTTACATTCCCAAAATATACCTTCAGCTTGAGCCCGCGACTCCGTTTGTGGGGAAATTTGCATTTCACGACATGAGCAAAATGATAACACAAAGCAATCAGGCTAATTATTCCGTTGATACGCAAGATTTCATTTATTACCTAAAACTTTACAGAAAGCCGATCGAGAAAACCGGTATCTCATTTCAGAGATATTCTCCAAAAGTTTTGAATGCTGATCTGCGACTCGAGGTCACAACTTAAGTTCTGCATTTGTTCTTGTTTATCTAAATTAAACATTATCAGACGGATATATATTCAGACAAACCACCTAAAATGAGTTGACAAAGACTTTCAACTCCGGATTTCCAAGTAAAATCGCCCTTTTTTAATATCCGTCCGTAAAGATAATCAAGCGTGTGCCCCCCATTATTCGTTAAACTGCTGATTTATATATTCATTCAAAATTTCTATGTTTTTCATTTGAAGAGATAATTTAAAAATACATCGAACAAAGCCATATAATGACCGATTATTCAACATGGTCAAAATGGTCTTTGGGGCCAAAATATAAATTCAGGCAATGGCATTTAACTCCAAAAAAAGTAGATAGTTTCCACGAATAAAACGATTCCGACCTTAGGCGGAGTAGTAGTTACACTTTGGCGAGGAAGCGCAGTTGTGTAAGCCTATAATATGACGCTGATTATTTTGGCCCCATGATCATCGACCAAAATATAAGTAGGGGCCAAAATGGTCGCTGAATTGTACCAAAATCGTCTGACTTGTAAAATATATATATATATATATATATATATATATATATATAGATATATATATATATATAGATAGATAGAGAGAGAGATAGATATAGAGATAGATAGATATATATATATATATACAGAGAGACAGATATATATATATATAGATATATATATATATATATATCTATATATATATATCTATATATATATCTATATATATATATATATATACATATATATATATATATATATATAGTCTCTATACATATTATATATATATATATATATATTTCTATATATATCTATATCTATATATATATCTATGTTATATCTATATATATATATATCTCTATCTCTATCTATATATATATATATATATCTATATATATATATATATATATATATCTATATATATATATATATATATATATATATATATATATATATATATATATATATATATATATATATATATTGATGAGGTTTGCTAGATATCTCAGCTAAAAAACCGTTACAAAGTAATACTTGCTATGGCGGTCTACGTGTCGAGTATATGATGCCGGATGATATCAATCAGAAATATAACACGAAATATCACACGTATGTTTGGTAAGGCCTCTGTCTTCCTTTTGTCTACGAATAGGAATTTCCACTAGAATGTAATGTGAGATGCCAAATCGCAATTACAGAAATCAAATTGTCTACCCACTTTATCAAGCAGCTTGACAGATGGACATCTTGCCCGGCAATGGATGCAACTGAGTAGCTTTAGGTTACGCGCAAACAAGCTTCTTACAAGCAACAGCCGTTATTTACAGCCTGTCCGATGCCTTTGATATGAGTATGTATTGTAGCCTACATATATCATTTCGCTGACTTGAATCGGGGAACACTCAAGAGTGTCTCGTTCAACAAGCTGCGCATGCGTGATAGATTAAAAGATGGAAGAAAGTAAAATGCAACAAATAGCAGTATGCAAATAATGCCTAAGCATAATGATAAATTTGATAGGGCCACATGCGCACATTGCTACCTGCTGCTGTCTAATGCATTGGCTGCATGGTTTAGATTTATCACTCGTTTTACTAGTATGATATAACGAACTCTCTGTCTCAGGCTGACAGCAAACGGATAGGTGACAGGAAATTGCAAATGTGTAAAGTTTAGCGATACTTGTAAGTTTTTGAATATACGCGACGCCGTAAAAGAAGTACTATTTGAGCATAAATTGGCATGATTTTAATATTAACAGCCATGGCATAAGAATTATTTTTTTCAATTATCAGCCGTCACAATAGAAATTACGCGTAGAATGAGAGCTTTGGAGAATATACATATTAATAAGGACATCGACAAACTCGCGGCAACCGCACATACTGAATACGATGAGATCATAACCATCAACGTCAACCGGGCGATATATTTAGCTAATATTACCTGTTTGGAGACGAGCACAAAATGTTAGCAATGCGCTATTTGCAAAATAAGCCCTTTCAAGTGACATCACATCTTTGTTCTACCTCTAGAGAAAGCAACGGTTTGGCGCATAAGTCGTCTCGTGATAAACCATCAGCCATCACGTTAATGTGAAACTGATTTTGTTCCCGAATCCGGAGAAAACTGACATAACAAAGCCTCAACTAACCAAACATTGTGTAATGTGTTACAGCGATCGTCCCTTATATGGTAATGAACAAAAGAAAGCTGCCCAAGCATCTGCAAATTTAGCTCTCAAAAAAGAGGGCAGCCACTATTCATTTAATACTTGCCTCATGGTATGCGGGGTGCCGATAATTATTTCAGAAGAAGATATATCATCCACCCCTAAGGTAAAATGGACGGCATATCAAGTAGTAAACGCAGCTACGATTCAGACATTTATCAAATTTTGAAAATTTTTAATGGCTTAGATGAGCGAACCGATTGACGA
The DNA here is from genome assembly GCA_034190875.2 of Urechis unicinctus. Classification (NCBI taxonomy): domain Eukaryota; kingdom Metazoa; phylum Annelida; class Polychaeta; order Xenopneusta; family Urechidae; genus Urechis; species Urechis unicinctus. Next base: position 9,794,665 of record CM067356.1, read on the forward strand.
GATAAGTTTCTTTTTACTGTTCATACAACTTATTTCTCGTACTTGACATTGACAGATCAATGAAAGAACATAAAAACCTGGTTATTACATGTGCCTTGGAAATTGTGTGCCACCACTGTATGGACCAAATAAGGTGGATAATTGAAGACTTGCTTAGTGTGGATGAAAGACAACCCCAATCTTGAAGGTATGTTTTAAAAAAGCAAAACAATCCAGCAATGCAAAAAGCCGATTGACCGATCAGTATTGCTTCAGTCGTCAACATTATTTTACCCATTGCCTTTGTAAAGTCAAATAACACTTGTTCGACTGGAAATATTGCATGTGGTAGGCACTTCTAAATATCAAATTTTGCGCGATAAGACAATTTCAAATTTTTGTTAACAAACGGCTGATTTCAAGACGCCAAGATTTTTTGATTTGAAATGTTCAGCACCACGAGAGCATTGCAACATTATCATTTCCTTTGTTTATATAAAGGGTGAAACAAAATAATAAATACTACATATCGGTCAGAAATAAAATACATTATATCCTTAAATGTAAATAATTAATAGGCTAAGAAGCTGTCGACTGCAGTTAAAGCTCGATAGGCACAGAACAAATCAACTAACTCCACGGAGATGAGTGTAAGGTGTTGTGATACATGTAGGTTTTCGTTATTGTGCGAGAGATAAGCAATCGTCAAGACTCTTTAATTTCATTAAGATTGTGTTGGATAGATAATTGGTTCAGCTAATCATTGAATTTGAGATATTGCAGTGAGAGTCAAAATGACTTTATGGCAGTTGCAAAGATAGCCGAGGCATTCCATTGTTTAAAATTGGCGCTAATACCGCCCAACGATTTTCCCGTAGAACTAACTGCTTTCTGTGTAATTGACTTCTCCTTGTGAATAGTCCTCTCAATACCAACGCTAGGCACATATCAAATGCTCTTAGAGACATAATCGAATCACCGACGCAGTGAAAGGGGAAAAACCGGACAGGATACTGATGGCATTCATTCATTCTCAAGGTAGGACCAACAGTGTATTAACATGGCTGGCAAAACAGAGCTATAAAGAGAAACTTACAAGCTACCCTGATATTTAAATAACCTTTTGATTTAACGCAATAACCACCTGGGATGAACATGTGATTACTGTTGCATTGCAATGTATGCAGTATGACTCGCTGACTATCAATCAGTAAAGATTTGTATTTGTGTAAAATTTAACGGACGGTTCATCATGCCAATATGGCATTTCCATGACATAATGCAGCGATCCGTGCTTGCTATGTACCACTCGGAATGCTACAAGTTTTCAATGCCACCCGATCACTGTCAGTATAATGATCATAATGATTACGTGTTTCATCTAAATATTTAGTCGGCATTCATTTGCCAAGCCAATATATGTACATGCCCAAACTAATGTAACACATTTAAAAGCATTGATTTTTGTCGGTCTGCATTCTTGCATTTGCCCCGTAGAGAAAACCATAGAGAGCAGATGAATGATGAATATATGTTATGAAGCTCCTGGAAAGTCTTGTTATTCAGTGTTTTGGGGCACATATTGTTGGCGTTCTGCCTCTTAGCGAACGGTAACGAGTGGTACGCCCCATAGAAGATACAAACATAATGCATAGAAAGACGCATTAGCTAGTCGAAATCACGTTACTCGATAAAATATACTACCATTGAAACATTTCAGTACCAGTTATACAACGTGTTGCAGCATATACTGATGAAAACACATAGTCACAGTAACCTTATCCCTGCAACATCAATTGATTTTGTTTTCAAACAGATAAGCAAGAACGGAATCACGCTTCAATAATCAAATAAAAACAAGCCATGAATGGTTGGTCCAATTAAACGGCTACAGCATTTTACAGTTATATTTGGCAAAATATACGCCATTTGCCATTGTCGAGAATACAGATAATCTCTTGATAAACACTCACTTGGCTCTGAACGAAACTCATCGATCGATTTTACTCATCATGGACCCGCGAAGAGGCCGTCGGAGATGGCACACATTGCAATATCAGAAGCTTTAGTGTCACATACATGATGATTAAGCGCCGGAGCAACGCACAATTGGATGCCGTCATCACGACAATTCTTTTTTTATACAGATGAGGTGGTTAAAGAATTTATTTTTCTGATATACATGTGTACAATATATAGGGCCTTCTTAAAAACATCATATGATTATTGCAGGATTCCTAGCAGATCATTGGACATGGTATTGAGTGTGACACTCCACATATGGTTTATTAGTGCTATTCCCAAATTTGACGGCAAATTTTGTACGTCGAGCATGCTTATCGCTTGATGATGTACAACAAGCGGCCTTTATGATCTCGGTTGGTTTATTCTTAACCGTTTTTAGGGCTTTTGGGCGAGTGGTTCCGTTCTCGATGGCATTATTGCTATATATTACCAGAAGATGGGATGTGAAACCTTTTTATATTGTTTGACTTAATCTGCGTGACGATTAAGCAACATCACTTCATTGCGTTTACCTATGCGCATAACGCTGACCGTGAATTTCTCTGAAAGCTGGTCGTTTTATTCATAAGGTTTAAATGAATTGATGTATAGTTGTATAAAATCAGTAAAATGCGGGTGCATCATATTGAACCATTATCAAGAACTGTATCAGTACATTTGATTATGTCGTCCTGTAACATCAGTACTTCCTATTGTGCTGCTGATGATTGAAAAAGGCAAACTCGAGGTCGTCAAACTAAAGCAGGCAGTACGTATGCACATGATCAATGGTGAACAGTCGGTTTTGCATATCTAGAAATCTAAAACCACGATTATATCGGTGAACCGTTTAGGTGTTTATAGTTTGCCATCGTGTATACGATCATCCAACTTGTCAAATACGCCGAACTAATTGGCTAAGCCGTGCAAACACACTTAGTGTTTGATAGCTGAACTAGCCATGTAGAATGATAAATTGGCTACAGGCTTAAAGTTGATGATGATGATATGAGCATGGGAGAACCTCCATTTTGATCAAATAGTAGAAATATCAAGGATATGCATTTTTCGTGGCAAGTATGTCTTATTCAAACAACAAGCAACATACAAGGGGGCCTATTTGAACATAAAATACGACAAATGGCGTCATAAATTCTTTTCAAAAATCACATTGAACAATAGCGTGTGTTGGAAAGTTAACTGAATCTATGTGAGCTGCATTAGTCACATATTCAATACGAACGCGTTGCTTCTGCTATGATGATTAGGCTAACGAGAACGCTACACATACTTTGTTATTCACGCTCACCTCTCATGGGTAATCACTGGAAATGAGTTTAGAAATTGGAAGGCACGAACCTATAAGCTAATATTCATTGCGCCAGGACTAGCAGCATTGTGGCCGGTTGTGGAGCTGGGCATGTAATTACTTTCCAAATTATGGCTGAGTCGCAAACCATAAACTAATAAATGCTGTCATCAATTCCATGCGCGCTTGTGCCAGGGAAAACCAGCCGTAGGCATCAATACACCAAGAAGGAAATAAAAGTAAAGGATAAGATAAGTGTATGGGTACATCAGTCATTACAGTATCACTCGCTTGAGGAATTTAAAGTCTCTTTCAATGTCATGGGGTAGATATGGATGCATTAGTACAGGGTAGAGACCATGTTCAAGGTTGATATTGCATACGTGATCCCACGGAGCGAGAGGCTGTGCGGGCCGTTACGTGTCGTTTATAAGCACTAACGGTTACAGATGACTTATTGGGGTCGTGCGGAAAGAAAGAAGTGGGGTGGGATTGATGGCAAGCATTGGAATTTTTGGTAACTTGTTCTTTTTGTTGGTTTTTGTTATATGTGCGGCTTTCAATGCATAATCGTTTTGCAGACCTGAGTAATGTAAGTGAATTATTTGTATCTAATCGGTCTGAATAAGTATGCCAGGGTGAACGTTTATTGATTTAATGTTCTGCATATTGTGGTTATCGCCACGGAGAGATGTTGGCCTGCATTCTGTTCTCCGATCATAAACATGATACGCTATTGAACTGTGATGAACTGCTGTCAAAGCTCAAAACGGGGAACGATCAAGCCTAATGAAACGAAAAGTGATCGATGCAGCGCTCGGGTCCTTAATGCAGGGCGGATGGGGATATCGCTCCAAAAGCCACCCTTTGATATATATGAGCGGATTGATGATTCATACTGGGATACGGAAAATCACACCATCCCCCCTCTTTTCAATCTAGCGGCCAAGCGAACGTGAGCGAATTCTTTGTAACATCAGTTAAAACATAAATGCCTGGTAGGATTACCTTTTCATCACCATGTGGCGTCAGGTGTTTGTGGCAAGAACCCCAAGAGCTACATGCATCCTTAGAATACTAAGAAGTTAACGAGCCCATAATAGATTTGCTCGTCGAATTGAAAAAAGAAGCGCCACAATATCAGTAACAGATAAGCAGCTTGTCAATCACTTTAAGTGAGTTTGCTCGATGTACACAAATATTACGCATTTAGGTTTGAATTTTCTAAGAATTGTTCCGCTGTAGACTAGTCAGTGACACCCAGCGACAATCAGGCCCAGTGTCCAACTGTGTATCCTGTGGGAAAACGAAACCGTACAACATGTTTTGTTCCTGAACCATTACTTATGGTTAACGTCGAAACTGTCTTGCAGCTCCCATTACTATACCCGGCGTGAATACGAATGTAGACAATATAAAGTCGCTATTCAAATGCATCTTAGCACGCTACACTACTTTCCGTTAGTATTTTGCATTGTGATAGGGATTCTGTAACTGACATTCATTTATTTGTGGTTATTATTTGCCCTAAACCTAATAACAACAGAAAATGCTGCTCCCGACAAAAACAAGCATGTTCTCCAGGGAACTGAAAAATATATATTTAAATGGTTTTTAGTCAATTCATGAGGTTAACTATGGATGCAAGCATGTTCTCTCGCTGATTAACTGCATACACAGTGCTTCTTTACCTAGAAGCATATATTTTACCTTCGCTTGTAAGTATATTAACACTAGGTGGTATTCGGCATTTTTCGACGAATGCTAAGTCAATGGTTAGTGTCATTGAAGTCACGACCATTTACACCCAGAAACAGAATACGCACATAAGCGATAGCATTCATAATTCGGATTAATCTTGTTGCATTGATAATAAGTACAATTACTACTGGTGCCAACATATGGCACATAGTTTACTGATTGATCGGAAATATAATCGCTATACTCGCAGTTTGTTTACGCATGAGGCAGGAGTTGCCACATCGATACAATGTGATTTTAATGCCGTATAAGTCGTTGAAATGATGACAAACCTTCACTCATGTTGATGCTCATAATGCAGGGCATATTGGTTGTGTCATGATAGCAGATTTATTTTGTATTGTCAATCATCTAATAAAATGCCATAACGTTCCACAAGCGGCAAAGAATTGGACGATTAACATTGTTTCCCCGTCTCAAACCAATTTTCGCAATCCTTGCAGTTGGGGTTACTAAATAACGTGTCAAAATAATATGCTGTAGAAATTACTATGCCATATTGGAGATTGCACTATGTTTCAGGGCACTACGAACAGCCTTATATTCTCGGTTGCGATATGTGTCAGCATAGAAACTTGCTGCTTGCACAACTCTTTTTCGTATTATGCAAATCATTAGCGGCTATATAACTGAAGGTAAATTTAGATAGCATATGTTTGTCCCAAATGGCTCCCCAACTTCGGCGTGAAGCATTAATAAAAGGGCGCTTCTTAAACTTTCAGATATTCTAATTGTTGTGCCTCACGCACGGTTACAAGGCATTAATGCTGTGAATGCTCTCGTTTATCATTTTGTTCAGCTTCTTTAGCATTGGGCCAAATATGGAACACAATTAGGTACTCGTTGTGAAGCTGCAACACAAAGCCCGAATATAAGTGAAAGCGTTTTAACGCTGCATTTGGTCCTTATTTCCAAGATAATCAATCATATGTCAGAAATATACTATAACCTCGGAACCAGAGCTATCTACAATGCACATTTGGGACATATTAATTTCAACAACTATGTATAATTGAATACATGATCAGTATACAACGCGTACGTACCATGTAGTGCATTCTTATTTCAAGGTTCAGATTTACTGATCGTAGACATCTTTGTACAGGGTGTTATATTGGTTACGGTTAATCGAGCTCTGAATTATAGCCGAATTTCAATTTCATCCAAGGCTTAACCGAACAGCAGTGTAGCACGGTATAGACAATTAAACAGCAAATTTGTCAGTAGTTTTCTTCCAGTCGAGCCTGGTAATGACAAGACTATTTTTGTTGTTGCTCCATGCAGGGTGAGCTGATGCTGTGGTATATCGCAATACCTATTTGTTCATAACGGGATTCAACGAGTAACAACTTATGTGACTTCATTGACTTTTATGCAAAACAACATAATCACAAGGCTTAATGGGTGTTTAAACACAATTCATCAGCATCGCTCGAGCAAATTGAGCCTGATGAGTGATGATAAGAATAGTATGTATGATATATTACTCTTGGACATATGGTTAAAATAACTTATGCCATGTTCAACCAACCACCTTTTAAGCCTGTTGACCACAACACCATAACCTCAATCCTATCCTTTTGTGCTTTTGCAGATGCCCGCGTTGCTTGTGAAGAGAACAATTACATGTTTGCTATCTAGGCAGATTTGAGCTCGTGCGTTTTCGACTCTGGCATAAGACCGCCTATGGGGGGTGATAGGAACCGCTACGACAATGAGACTAACATTATCGCGTATTACAGTTACATCAAGTAGGCTCAATTCACTGGTTAGATATTTGTAAAGATGTCATTACTGTCAGACGTTGGAGTATAAAGAAATATCCATCGGACGGGTTACGACAATAAACGGTTGGCGTGACGAATGTCGAGACTTGGAGCTAATACCGGATAGAGTAGTATTTCTCTCAGTTTTTATTGCCATAGTCGTCATTTTATTGGCTTCAGGGTCCACTATAGTACGATAGCTATGATAACGAATTACTCCAGACAGAGTTGCGTGAAATATACTTTTAGTACACGATATTGTTTCGCAGTAATCAGGGATGCGAGGCTACGCAGAAGGTAGACTGCTTTCTAGACAACTTTGAAAAACGCCACAGCCGGCTATTTACGGACTCTACATCAGATCATAATAAATATATTAAGAGCTTTATAACAAGTGGTGTCTTCGTAATAAAGGTAACAATTAGAGAAATAACTGATTTATCATTGGTAGCTTAAGTAGAATGTATATGCTTAAACATTACGAAGGATTAGCGCGTGTACAATAGTATATCGGGACTGCGAACAACGCTACTGAAGAACACCATTGCCATAAAGTCAGTGTATTTAGGAGGGGCCGGGCACCTGCGTCCAAGTACAAATAAATAGAAAGTATTTGAGCTGGTTGAGTAATGAGATCGTGATTTGTAATCAGTAGAAGGTGGTCATGCATAAACTAACACTACTAATACAACGTATGAGGTCCTCGACCAAATGATAAGCGCTAAGTAGAACGAGGTGAATTTCGCTAGCTGTTAATATTTTTTTCCCAAAGTTCGGCGCTGTCTGGAACCTACCAAGCTCCCATAGTAATTTCGATGCAATGCACGTATGCGTAATGTCCATAAAATATCTTAAACTAATGAGGTCACAAAACGAAGTCAAATTCGTTTATCAGATATTGGCCATAATCCAGCACATAAACCGTTGGTGTAAGGTACCATTGTATTCGGGTGCAGAAATATGACCATTCCACGTTCAGTTCACAACGATGTTTTAGTTCTATTCATTGGTTCTACTAAGCAGTAATCATTTGATCGAGGACCTTATATGTTGTATATGTAGTGCGACTTTATGGTAATGGTGCTTTTCAGTAGTATTGCTCGCAGTCCTTACAGATGTTGTGACATCTATACGCCAATAATTTATTCTTATTGTAGTTGTAGCCTACCAATTTGTCGGACTTTTTGCGGTCAGCTTGCCGATTACTCGCATCTTAATACATGTTTATGATCTTAACATGTTTCACTTGCAATCAAACTCCGACATACTGTCCATGCTCCTTTTGGATGAAGCGCACAGGGGGATGATGATGTCATTACTGCGATTTCCTCCACACAATTTTTGTATGGTCGTGAAACCAGACGGAGGCAAATTGACATATCACCGCTGCAATATAGAATGTTAAAATTACGTTCTACATTTTGATGATTTAAGTCGTAGCTTTACATCGTAACGTGATTATGATACCAGGCGGCTCCGCCGAGCATATACTGCTATAGTCACATTTCTGGGGATCGGTGGGACGTGATAATGACGTGCGTCAACTATCACACCTATGACCGTTTGGTACGATAACATTTACAGCCACCATAAAGTCGATTTTGCACAATCAATTTATGACATTATGATGCAGTGTACATAATCGTACCACTAAGACACTGGGGCTACACTATGCCGGCACTGATCTTTGTCAATGCTATATATTGATATAAAGATACAGGCTTTGCACCAGCAATGTGTCTTTGAATCACTTTGATACATTTCTCAACAAATCAGTATCGCTGACTTTTTAAAGGATGTTTAAGTAGACACAGGATAGCTTAATTTCTTTTAGCGCCGTCGTTTTATTACTGCTTGATTAACAGGCAATCATGTTTTTTTTTTACGCCTATAATGGCATATAAGTAAAGCATTTGATCGGTAGTTAACACAAATTTATAACACAAATGGTGTTGATGCTTCAGGTTTCCCCAGTTTGCTTCGGCTTGCATTGATGAAGTTCTAAATATTTACCATTGCGAACCTGTCAGGAGACATACCATTGATAAGATGAGCAGAGTAGCCGATTGAGCTGTTATAAGCAATTGACACTGCCGCGCGCGAGAATCGATCCCATGAGCCTCATCGTGGGGTGCATATTCTGGAGCATTGGATAAATAGTAGGCCATGGCAAGCGGGTGAGTTCGAGTTCAATTGTACCACTTTTGCAACTAGGGATGCGTGACGGCTTATCTTATAGTAGCACTGCGAGCGTGATATCTCTTGAGGCGCTGCCGATTAAAGATCTCGTAAATCTACCGATCTGCGTTATAACTTTACTGACTCTGCTTGATTTTGTACTGTTCGTTTAGACGAGTGAGAAAAATGTACGAGTGAACAAAACCGCAGCTCAAGAATGTAAATAGTCTTCTACTAAAGCTGTTGTGTTGTGAATGTGCCATGTTTTCTGATATCCGGATGATATGGTAAACACTGCAATATACCATAAGCGTATGGACCTTAACAAACCTATAATAAAACATCAAAGACGAATAAGAGATACTCAAAAGATAAAGTATATGTAACATAAAGTATCACACATCTTTGAGGTAGATAACAATAATAGCGCATTGCATTGCAATGTAACTTGGACCCTTGCACGTGTCGCCGAACAACCGCCACAATGTTGATTCAAGTGTGTGTACGCTTGGCGTCGTGATGCCCGTCAAGCAACAACACAATAAAGCGAAGTTGCTGTTGGGTGCTATGACAAATATATCCTTCCTGACACAGAAAAGCTGCATCGAGTTGTGATATCCAGGACAACACCGACTTCGCAACTTCTATAAAGTTTGGCCAAATTGGTTAGTTATGAACAAACAACTTCTCGCCTGGCCTGATAGTTTGGTAGCACGCTGTACCAGCATGATTAATAATGCCAATTCAAGCAACCATTATAATTAACTAGTTGTTTTGCAATTACAACACGTGTTTGTATCGGATAGCGCTGTACAAAATGGTGCCTACAACTATCCACACTTCGAACCCCTTCACAGGCCACTTAAGGATTGTGTAAGATTCTGGCCATGACACTTTGTCAACAAACGGCAATTTATTGCTGTCTTTGTACATCTTTGTAAATTGCATTAACCTTGTTTCTTATTTCGAAGCCGCTCTTCTGCCTTTCTACCTTTCGAGCAATTGCATTTCTTGCACCGTCTGTAAATGTGTCGTACTTTGTCCATGATCTGTTGATGCTAGCTAACACAATGGGTCCGATTGTTTCGTCACAGAAAACGTTATAGCAATCATAAATAATATCATATTTCTGCACGTAGAAATTGGATGAAGTCAGCTATATAATCTGGCACATGCTGGTGAAACATAAGCAGAATGCCTTCCCGAGTGGCAGGGGACCAACAACATAATTTGTTTTTAAGTCAACTAACTTGGCTGTGAGGATGAATGAAATAATACTAGGACTATCCCGATTGGTTTTAAGAATAATGGTCTTGCCAAATGCGGCCAAAAAATGACCAGCGATATTACAATTTGTTTATGGTTTTATTGTTCATGAACCAGACAACAATGAGGCAAAAATTCAGGCGGTGTCATAAATAAAACTCACTGTCGTACGCCAGCGTCAGCACGGGGAAGAATATTTATGTCAATTAGTTGGCTGACGATAAGTCATCAAACGACGCCGGAAAAATTACCCGTCAACTTGACGTTGATAGATCAGCAGTGCTCTGACAATGCATACCAAACGATTGCCATATACACTTCAGAGCCATGAACAATGAACATACCTGATTTGAATATCTCCAAATTACTGATGCTCCCTTATTAAACTTTACGCATTGTAAGAACGACCAAGAGAGTTGGTAACGTAAAATTCACCACAACAGTATTATAATCGTAGAACGAGAAATCGTCTTTTGTGTATGCTTTATGAATACCATCATCAATAAACGCTAATTCTCGCATTCAGTGTTAGCCATAATCATTGTATCTTGTGCATTCGACACAAGATAAACAAGTGACATTTTCTAGATTTTATTTAATTTTTGTTTTTATGGCGCATTCCAATCAACAAAGTGAATTCAAGCTGATCCGTAAGGTATTTAAGACTTGTAAGGTATTTCCACCTTTGTGTTGGTCACCGGATCCAGCAAAGGTATGACAAATGTTGGAACACTCACCTAAATATGTACAGGAACACTACGCTGTCTGGCGATGTAAAAGAACGCAAATCTGTGTGATGAATATGGAGGTGTATAATTAGTCTCGACATTTATGACGAACCTTATTCGATTCTAATTTTTTTGCATATTCAATCTTATTGCGCCTGCGCGGGGTCATGGCATGTGTACTGTTAATGTAGGCTAAATATTGTCTCTATTTTTTAGGTTCTTGAAATCCGTCGTGAATGACAATCCATGAATAAGTTCCAGAACACAGTTGCCGCAAGTAGACGCAGCCCTTCATAACGACCCCAGCAATAGTAAGATCTTTCACCAACATTCATCGTCCTCATTACTCGCGAATAATGAAATACAGAAACATGGCATGGATCATGGAGCACTGTAGTAAATGACCACACAGCATTTATTATACTTGTTGGCAATAATGTAATCAGGCCAGGCTTGTTGATTGATACTGTACCATCTTACTTGCTAAGATTGGACCAACAACGATATATTTGCTTAAACGAGCCGGTAACAAATTACAATGCTTGATATGATTAGTTTTAGCAGCTACTATTACGCCGCTAATTGCAATAGCTGGTTTACTTATTCAACATGACGATATTATGAACCGAGATCGATTCAGCATTACGTCAATGAGAACGACACAGAGGGTTGACATGAGACTTTATCATAACAGATGCTTACATCGTAGAACACCTTAACATTCGGTTGAACATTTAACTTAACACATAGTCAAGTCAAGCACTTCGATATTGATCGCTTTTATAAGCGTTCAGCATACAACTGCATTGGTGGTATTTATGACCCACGAAGCGCTCCAAGACCATGTTGTTGGCTTTATGTGAAACGCAGCATTACTGCTGTTAACGCTGAAGCATGTGAGCTTTTGTTGTGTTACACGGAGCGAAGATGCCATCATCTTTGCATCACATGGCTACATTCCAAGCTTTGTATGTGAGAACATGCACCTGATTCACAATTTAAATCATGCTCGCGACACTACCAAGAGGTCATCGGGAGACGTTGATTGGACGTCAACTAAAACAAGTTCATAACACGACACTCAACCCCAGCACAGCCATATACTACCTATATTTAATTAATAGCACTAATGATGCTATTCCGTTTCACTTATATCATCTAAGGTTAACAACGAATACGTGCGTTGTATTGGAAACGCACAATCATAAGGCCATGGAATGAATAATCTTCATGTATATGAGCGTTGTTTCGTTCGATAGGAGAGTTTTTGATCACATTCATGGTATCAACAACCTCTTTTATCGCTAAACACATCACACTGTATGGTCTAGCGAGTTAGATCTAGGCATGAATTATACGACAGTGATTAAAATGAATACAAATACGTAAGGTTCACAAACCAAAGAAGGGTAACAGAGACCATCAAATACGAAGGCATTTGTTTTAAACTGTTGAATGATCTCTTACAGCTGGCAATGGAAAGTGTTATGGGTAGCTTTATTAAAATAGCAATGCAGAGAAACCGTAAGATGGTCTCACTTTTATACTGTATCGATCGAATCGTTATGTTTTTGTTGCTTCGTACTAGATACACATCAATGGAACAACCAGAAATCCAACCATTCTCTGCATGAATGATGTTCTTGCAATACAAGCATCTTTACATTGAAGTTATTGAACAAGTTGTGGACCATATTGTTGTTGCACAAAGGATTTTGTCGCTATTATTGCTTATAACATTAATTGTTTGTGTTTTTTGCTGTTCTTGTCAGTTACATGATTGTACATTGGCTCTTTTATTATAACTGCACCGTTTGGCATTAATTATTAACTTGATCGAGTCAACACTGACAGCTGAACCAAAATGTCGATTATAAATATTGTATATGTTTCCAAAACAATTACTTAGGTTGTTCATTTGTTACAACCGACAATTAAGGCCTTAACTGTACGTAATACTTGACGCAGGAGAAAGTGATTCCATCTATCTGTCTAAAACGGTTAATACTAGCCCGAGGAGAGGTGTCAAAGCTTGAAATACCTGTAATGTTTAATGTTCTCTTCATTCCTATCATATGGCCGCAAATTCAATAACGCCCTAAATCGCCCGCCATGATCCCAACTTCTCCATGCTCATGATCCAAAAGATTGTCGTAGTGGATCATTTTTATTTCGCTTTACCATGTTACGACGGGGACCTGTAACAACGCAGTGTGAGAACGTTGGTGGTTCCAGTGTGTGGCTCACGACCGTTCTGGTTCAAGTATTTAAGTAAGCATAGCACCATTCTCCTCATCACAAGCATAATATCTACATAGTAATATACTATTAGAACCTTGCGATTGAACCTCATATTTTATAATAATACAAGCAAGCAAGATATGAATAAAATGTGTATTTAATTTTGCGGCATGAAATGCATGTTTGGGTTGCAATTGCTATGATTAAGATTGTCTCAGGACGCAATATCGGTGGCTTTAATAAAACAGCGAGATAAACAGGGTTGAAGCCGAATAAACTCACATGCCTCTCACAGGCCAAATATATCAATGTGCTAGTGCAATGTTATCGAGCCAATGAATACATGGTACAGTGATATACAGACAAGTGTATACAGCACTAGTCTCATGTTTCTGATTAGCTTCTGACACAAAGTTAACCAAAGCAAAAGCCGTATATGCCTCCAACGCTTAGATGGTTATATTCTGAGCAACTCGTTAGCTTGAACTATCGATTTCGTGCCTCAAATGCGGAGCTTCCCATTCAAATGTTTTCGGCAAGTTTTTAATGTAAAGTGACAAGCACTTTGCATACGTGATTAGAATCGCCATTTGAATTTTCGTGCATTCATTGGTAATTTATAGAGCCCAGTAAGTTTCAATCGAACCAGTGCAAACCAATTTACGGATTAACGAAACGAAAGCGCATACTCTTGCGATAAGTGACACATTAATGTGTACGATCTTTCATTAGCTAGAATGTCATACACCAGCCTATTGTAAGTTCTGTCTGCCGGACTTGAAGAGGCATATTTAGGCGGATGGTTTCATTACTTATAATATCTCTGGCTCTATGCTATTGCGGAAAACTTATGGTATCATTTGAATGCATCAAAGGGCAATACTGCATCTCATCAGTCAAATTGGCATTATCGAATCGTGACGGCAGCAGACCACTATTGCATAGCTGGCTGCAGGTGGTAAGTTAATAATCTGTGCATATCCGCTGTGTCATCATAATGTCAAATTATTGGGTACCAGAACGCCATTCCAAGACTCATTGTGAGTGCTTGACTTTTAAGGAGCAGCATATTACATCAATAATTCATCAAACATCGTTGTACTTAGTATGCAGACAACTTGGGGTGGAGTTTAGGACCAAAATATGATATCGGAATATATATTATAAACTTTTTATTCCATATCCCAGATTACCGGAGAATAATATAAATGAGTCAATAATCAACTATTATGGAAATTGAGTAGTCATCCAAATCAGAGTTCTTATTAGTTCTTAGAGAAGTTAGTGGATCAAATAATGTGAAATTATACAGGCGTCTACGCTTAGTTAACTGGAGTGAAATGGTTCAACAAAATACATATTTGTTAATCATCATCCCTCAGTCACGCGTCTGTACCCTCAAGGATAAATGCCTGTCACTCGAGAACCAGTATGTATTATCACCGCAGCTGATTTGTACCACTAGGTGACGACGTAATGCCCCTAAGCCTAGTCTGCGTTAAAACGCATTGAATTACTCTCCCTTAGGCCTTCAGCATTAATGTGCTTGCACACAAGCCCTTTATGCCATAGGTACCAAGCTGAATAATTATAGACACGTCGGATCTTATCAGCCACTGGCATATGTCCTTTGACGTTGGATGAACATTTAAATCATGTATTACCGCCAGTATTTGCCTACCAAAATCATCGCACTATTGTGGATTGATGCAAAAACAACCCAAAACACTGCGACAACAAAACTGAACAGTGGAACTGCACGCGGTCATTTCTCAGCGCATAGCTACATCTCGTTGGTGATGAGGTTGACAATTATGGACTTACATCGAAGGCAGTAATCCAAACAACATTGTAACCTATGTTTTTATACATATATGCTTAACCTTACATTGCATCATCCCACCACAATATTGTGTGGGATTTAACGCTTCTTAGGACGAGAAAACATATATGTTCAGTCGTTGGCTACTTACGCTTAATATCCATATCAGAGCTACAGTTGTTCAGTCCTGGGAGAATGCAATCTTGCAAGCGTGTTGGTAGTAATCAGAACCAACATCGCTCTCATGTGACTAATTCCTCCCACATTATCCAATTTTTCTCCTAAAAACTCTATGTGTGCAAATACATATTTCATATTCGAATGTGCAACTTGCGCAGTTACAAACGATATATGTCGTTGAACAGTCAGTCAATGTCAAACAGATCGATAGGACGTACCGATTCATCTTCTACGCCTCCGGGAAACTTTAGACACTAATTGAAATGAGAGTACCTCGTCACTCATTTGTTTATATGGATGATAAATTCAGACCATTGCAGTGCTATTCAAGGGTTAATTGCACATCGTTCCCACTTAGGGCAATCATTTCAACGAAGATTTATCATATGTATGATATAAAAGCCTTCGACTGTTCGTCTCATTGATTCGATTTCCGCCAAGCAGCTGGTCTTAATAACGCGATCCTTTTGACAATCGTATGATGCACGATCACGAGCATGGATCAGTTTTACCGATAGGCAGCCATTCCTTTCCACAGGTTACCCGTCTGGGCTGGCAAATACGACCTTTGCATGAGTGAACAACACTCAATCGCAAAGGTACTATCACAATTCCCAACTATAATGGCGCGCCACTATCCCTACCTTTCCACAGTACACACCCCAACAGCAAGTACAACATCGCATAGTTTCGGTTCTGCGCCCATCTCGATGGGTTTAATGGTAAGTGGTCATCATTGACGACCTAATGGCGTGAAGAATGTAATCATAGGCTTGCAACGGACGGTCAATCAATCATCACATGAGCTGATATGAGAAAATATAGTTGCATTTACCATCGTAACCATCATTACCTAGCCGACACAGTGCCCAAGCATGAAATGATTAATTGTAAATGGTAATTTATAAAATGATATACTTGCATGCTGGTGCAACAATATTGGCCAATATATTAATATAGGGGGTGGGTATATAACAAATTAACAACACAAATTTGTCAAACGTAAATACGACAGATATTTTACTACATATTTGTCGTATTGTTCGATTCGAACCATAGCCGGCCAATAATACATAAGGTAGGAAGGTAATCGACATGATGTCTTCAATTGATTATATGCATGGCGCACATAATATCTCATATTCAGTGAGTTCGATACAGGATATGGGATGATAAGAGATGCTTACTTAATGGTTAATCGTACCGAATAGGATGAAAGTTGGATTAAAGACCATGTTTGTACTGCATGTAACACATAAATATAACGATTTGCTAACTCACGTATAAGCACAATAAAGTAACTATCTACTGGCTCTGACCACTCTTAACACTGGTTTTCGCTTGTTGTCCATCATTGAATTTCTGCATGCTATATGATTCAAAGCTATGCCTTAAGGGATATATGGAAGCATTCTAAAGTAGATTAAGCAAGAACAACAAGGAATATGGCACTTTTGTAACATTACTCACTGTATGATAACAAAAGGTGAAATATATTGATATGATATCAAACATGATTGCTACTTCCCGTATCACATGCACCAAAACACTCGCAACATCTTTTTATTGTTATGTGAGTGAAGGAAAGTCATCATTAAAAAATATCGGCTCGGTAGCACTTTGTTATTCGTGTTAACTGGCAGATCAGCATGTGTCGCTTGTTTATTAACCTCTTGCTTTCTACGATGAAATATAGAGCCACGTAAGGAACACATCAAGATCAGTAAATGATATTGCAAGCCTGGTTAGGATAAATTGAAATATGTTCCAGTTTGTGCCACTGGTCGTATGAAAGAACAATATCAACTTAACGATGTATTGAAAGGTCAGAGTTAACATTTTCGCGAACATAAACAAACTCCTCCGAAAACGTTTTATAATTGGTGAGCATTCGAGTTGAATAGAAAATTGGCCGCGAACTTTCCGAAATTCGAAGCAACTCGGCTGAAATCCTCCGGGCCATTTCGCTACGTTAAGTCGCTAGGGGGCGTACCGCGTGACGTCATTTCATCTAAATAAAGTTGGGTTTTTCTCGTGAAGCTGCTGGCACGTGTTGAAGCATCTCGCTGACACATCCTATCCTTTGCATTCGTTTTTTAGAATATGTTTTCATCCGATGAATACTGAGATACGCCGTTAGATACGCCGTCAGCGTACGCACAGCAATGGGTAATCAATATGAACCGCTGAGGGTCACACATAACAGTCAAAGAATTGATACCGAGTCAGAATCTTAGTCGGGTTTCGAGTCGGATACGAGCTCTTGATTGCAGCAAGGAGGCCGATGAGAAGCAATGTTTATGACATCAGAAAAAGAGTCGATTATTGCACCCAAAAATTGTGCAATACATGCAGAACTCTTTCAAATGTACGAATTCATACAGATGGATGGCCCTATTGGTGACGATACTTGCCCCAATGAGTAAGTCTTTTTTCATTGTAATTTTGTTGAGCAAATTATATACTTTCCATGATGCACAAACAGTCAAACAGCTATGAATATCGGGCTTTCATGTTCCAAAGAACATAGTAGATCAATATACATTGGTATAGGCTGTAGGCATAAGAGCTTGGACTCATTATTTATCCCATCCCAAAGTTTGTGTCCTCATCTCGGGGCACTGTAAACCCCATCTGTTAGGTTTTTTTCAGTTCAATAACACATGAACAATGGTATGATTGTTGATCTACATCTCTATAACTTTATTCGTGCAGAAGCTATTTGTGCTGACATAAGCAAAAAACAACACGTTACATTGTATCCGCTAAATGTCTTATGTATACAAAGTGTGAATGAAAAATCATCCAAAAATCTGCAACAGGAATTAATTTCAAAAGCAACATTCCATTGATGCGATGTATTTCAATATATATTACTATTATAGCACACGCTAGCACCGAGCCAAGTTAGACACCAACAAGGACTTCGAATAACAGAAACAACTTTTGAAAATTGAATGCAGCATAATTTATGTAAATGAATGTGAGCTTGTCAGTTTTCCTGCACACATTACATATCTAAGAACGGATCTTGCTTAATTTTTGCGGTAAATGAAAGACGCATTATGTATCAAATTTGATACATCATTCTTATGTCACGGAGAGTAAATTGTCAAAATCTTACGAAAGCCGACGAAATATGTGAAGTTTGAGCCCTGCAAAAGCCTTCTGAATATGTCTACAGAGACACTTAATAAAGTACTGCCAAAGAATAACCGTGGAGTAGGAGCGAAACTTATCAAGTATGTCTGCGCATCTGTCTCACTTGGTAATATCAATTGAGTATACATATTGTGGGGAAAGTACATGTGATATGCACAGGCTGTAACTGAATATACAAATTTGCCTTAATCAGCACGAAAGAGATTGGTTCTATCACGTTGCCAATCCCTTGCCTATTCACACATCAGTGTCACTATGCACCATCCACGACGTCAAGTATACTTTGACGATAATATAATGGTTGTATGCTCCCACCTCTACCCGTGAAAAATAACACGTTTCGGGGTGACACTAAATGATGGAGATCGGGTCACGGTTATTGTCACTACAGTGTCGGCTTTCACTGTCTTCAAATATAGGCTATCTGATGGTTTGTTTCTTGGGCAACTCTGCTAGAACCTAATATAGGCCATTTTTTTCACCTTATAAATAGGACGTCTAACCTTCCAAACATTCAATTTATGGGGAAGACTGGTTCATTCTCCTTATATTGAACTTAAAAGGAAAAACAATTTTAAATTTTCGTATGCAGAAATATACTCGGCATGTACCTTATCTCATGGGACTTTTTCGGTCCATCTAAAAACCGAACTAATGTATCATTATCGCAATTGCCCACCAGCGTCAATACCCTCATTCACTGGACCCCGGGTTCATGCATGGTTTGGAAAATTCAACAAGGTGCATAAATGAGAATTTCACTGTACTTATCATCATTCACTTAAGCGAAATGGCACGATTTAAATCGTGCATCGCACTATTATATGCTGAAGAGCCTGGCTTATGTTTTATTGGCGCTTTAATATTAAGACGAGAACACGATTATCTGCATTTACAGTTGGCAGACATAGAGCCCATATACAGCTAAAATGACTCGGCAATGCTTGAGCTGCGCTGTACTGTATCGGATTGGTACTTTTAACCAAACCATAAATGTAAGTGGTTCTCTACCATTGTCGAGTTTTATTGCAATGCACATAAAACGTAGCCTGCCTTAACCTATTGGCTGCGATGCGTTCCGAAACCGTAATTTTCGGAAATGTTTAAACACATTCCGTAAAAGAGATTTATTTTAATAATGGAGCGTCGTTAACTACAGCAGAAACGAAATCGCATATCAATATATCCGTAATGAACTGCGGTTTCCGAACTGTAAACATCATTGTACCACGCCATAAATTTCGCACAATTTGATCGTATGACGTCGAGTAGGTAGTTTACAAATCCTACATAGATAACAATGTTGAATTGTCAAGATATATTTGATGCCACACAACGTACACTCATGGGTAATGATACATTGTTGTGTTAGCAGTAACATTAATGCAAGCAAGCTTTTATAAACAACGCTGTATGTCATAAGCTATTTTACTGCGCATCCGTCAAAAGCAGCATATATGCAATATCCATCACCAGTACTCTACTGTTGCTCCAATAGTGTCATTAAGTACATTGCAACGTTAGACTATCAATGCATGACACAGTAGTATCCTTAACCACATTCTAACGAATGTGTTGAAGTAACGTCAGATTGGTATATTATACAGTAGGATACAGTTATGGTAGCTTGTAGCTGTTGGTGTAATGCAGACTTCTCAAACAGGCATGTGAAGTCCGCATGAATGATCTTTTTTAAGATGACCTCACCCCAACTTAGGAAAAGACAGAGCTAGAAATTAGTGATAAGTCTGCCCCCGACCCAGTCATCTGGTACCAGACACAGTTTAACCACCCTTAGCAATCCCTACTAGAATTAATGTGACGGGTATCTTTCAGATCAACGAGCTGGGTTTTGTTGCTTGTGGAAGCTCATTGCTTTATCAGTCTTCATGGATATTACGTCGGCGTGCATTGGATCAGAATATGCGTCGGTCTTAGTACGTTCTTTACAGCTTCATGCTGAGCAAATTCAGAGAATCACTGTTTTTAAAAGCCTGAGTTAAGAAATATTGAGCTGTAATCAGATAAGCATATGCTTCGTTTGAGAGACCTTGTTTCGTTATAAAAATACGCTTGTATTTTTTTAATACGTGCACATGCATTTTTATGGTACGGTTTACCACACAACACACATTCGTGCGAGTTTAAATTCCTGATCTGATGTTTGGAATGATTGCATCGGCATGGCAAGTTAACTCGTGGCTTATTAGGTTAATGAGAAACCAAGCAGTGGCACGCAAGTATATACACACATTGGCTGCATAAATATCATGTGTTGACTCCGAGCAAATGGCTGCTGCTGTACGAACGTGGGGATATCGCTTTACCAAATAATCTGATCGATATAGCACCTTGCATATGAAAACATTGCCCTACGACACCTTATCACGTATATCCTACTGCGTAGATAACTTGTAGTGGGTCGCTATTATATGTATTTGTCTCAGATGAACCCATCGTTCATTCAATACGGCCATGCATATTATAATCCCAGGGCAAATATGATCCAAGTAGTCAATTAGTCAGCTGCCAATTTAATTATGTAATATAAAGCATTATGTTTATATATGAAACAGCATTTCGTAACGTTTATGACTAATTATTTATCGATGAATCATCTCAATTGCAGCCTTTCTGTATTGATTGTCACTGTCTGCATAGTATCAACATCCGTATGCCGAACTAACATAGCACTTACTCCTGTTACTGAGATCCCAAGTGGACCAGGCATTTCTTCAATTATTATCATAACATACCATGGTGAAAGCAAATATTTTGTTATGACATACGGTATTCATAATCGAGCATGGAATAGGAATTCACTGAATGCATTCAAATAGTATTGACATTATATTTTATGGCATTCGGTATTCATAATCAAGTATGTAAATAATGACTGTAGTTAATAGGAGTTAAAAATGCATTCATATAGTGTGGTCAAGTTGAACAAGCAAGGTAATCAAAAACAGATAATATACTTACTTCTCACACCACGCTGTTTAAGATTCCTATGATTTAGATGTGACAGTCATTCTGGCCCTGAACCTCGTGAGATACTTACTGAATAGGGCGAACGGTTCAACAGAAATTATATTTAGAAGGCAACAGATGCAAGTTGTGAAAACATATTTAACACGGCTTCATATCATATTGCTTGCTGATAGCTAACTTTCACTCGTAGCTAGTAGATCCTGGCTGATATAACAGTATTTGTACAAGGTCCGGTTTTCTGCCTCTGTCATATATGCTTAAATTCTATTCAATATCTATTACGTTTCATGCTTGAATTAAAAGGTTGCTTTTTCTAGTTAAATGATAAACGGGCGTTGTGCCTTGATGAATTTTTAGGCCCATTATTGTTTTCAAACATCAAATTTGCGGTCTAATTGAAACATTAATTGGTGACTTCTCGGTTCATAGGTAACACGAAAAGCTACATATGTCTGTCCATACAACATCATTCTCACGGATTGAGACAAAACGGTTGTAGACAGTAAGTAGTGGCCATATATTTCGAATCATCCAGGAACATTTAGCACTTTTATCTAAACTTCACCAATTAAAGTTTCAGACTTTAAGACGCAAACAAACACCTCAAAGACACTCGTTAGGCGCTTATCGGATCATATTACAATGTTTGCTTGTTAGATTCTACGGCATGATGAAATTGATTTCTTGAAAAACGATATGTTCGGATAGATGCTCGGTTATTCTCGCTATTTAATATGGCGAGCTGCTGTTATTATATCAGAGGTAATCATAAACATATCATTGGTCAGTTGTTTGCCATACGCAAAGTATTATTGACTGCCTGGCCACTTGTACGATTGCTCTAAATGGTGGAAAATAATATAACATCCGTAAAAAAAATATATACTACCACGGCATATGCTTACGGCGATTGTTTAGTTTTTTGTGCGATTCCAAGCAACGCTGAGCCGATCAACTAAATTATTGTAACGTATTCAAACATTGACAAGAGTGTAATATATATGTGAGCAGTACTATTTTCATAACACGGAGTCAAAAGCCATGCAATGTAGTGGCTTACTTGGCAGAATCGGAAAAACACTTTTCCCCACTTACGTCATCAGTTAGGGATGAAATGATCGCTTGAATGTATTTGTAAGCACACTGACGCCATACACGCCGTGGATCAATTACGGAGCGTCCGTGAAAACAGTTAATGCTGAGACGATGTGCTGCGCCCAAAGATATAGTTGAATCCTGGATCAGTAGTTTACACACGGTGCCAAATGCGTCTGACGTTTTCATTACTGTGGAAAGATAGGCATGCTTATATAGTGGACTGGCTCACGACAGACCATGTCACATGGGATAGTGGTCCGTTAAGCGTGAGATGTAAATCACACTTTCGCTGCTGTGCTTCCATACACAACATGTAACTACAAAGCTATGCCTTCGGTAATCCGCATACATTGTCTCGGACTGTCTTTGAATCATATTGCATTAATACTGCAACCATTATTAAATGAGAAATGTTAATTCAGCTACTTTATTGTCCATTTATCATTCCGCCCTACTCATTGCATGTCAACATTCAGTGTCCAGGTTCATGAAATGGGGTCTCCCACACACTGCAGACCATAATGCATCCAAGTTAAAATTTAATTCGTAAAATAAAGACAGAACGGCATGCCGTGTCAACATTCATGTTATTTAAAAGCCAGCGTATGCAAAATATGTTCTTTATTTGCATTAGTTTCAGTAATATTTGATTGTATACATTAATTTGACCATATAAAAAAAATTGCAATGACACAACCCTTTGCTGATTCTTTTCTAAGGAAGCAATACGTATCACCAACAAAAAAGTGCTGACATTTTCATTTGTTAGTTGCGCAATGGTTCCTCTGATATTCTCATCATGAACTAGCCAGGACAGTGGATAAAGATCTAAAGTGAGATTGGATATACATTTAGTGATGCCATAGGTTTCGTGTACTGTATGTTACAGATTAAAAAAACATATTTAGATGCCGTATACAGCGCCAGGAATTTATCACAACCTGAGTAAGTGGGTATGCGATATTTTATATCCGAGCTGCCTGTCATTTTATCTAGTTTCATTGAGTCTTTTACTTACAGTTATAGTATTCAGAGGCATGCTGATGATAGCGCATTTTAATGAGTGAGTCATTTTCATATATTGTAGGCACATATCATAGTGAAAGTACAAAGCAATGTCCGTAATAGTGTCTGCCGACTCAATAGCGACTCGAAGCAATGGTTGATGCTATATTGCCTGCAGCTTTTAGGTTAAAGACACAGGGAAATAATGTTCTCCAACTACGATATATGCCACCAATCAATACCCTCTGACTGGTGTCAAAGCGTCATCTTGTTCAGGTTCCACTGATTGGTTTATCTTCCGCAGAGCTCCTGTCGAGCAAATTGATTTATCTGCCATAATCAACCTTGCAATCCTTGATCATGTTACCAAATCAGGTATTGACTAACTTAATGTTACTCGCATGTTCATCATCATAATATAGTATCAGAGATCTGTCAATAAAACCCTTTATATAAACATGGTAATACGTATTATATCGTTCCAAACCTTAATATATGAATAAACTCGTTATTATTATAATATATGTGTTAATTCACGAGGGGAAAGCAATGTTTTGAAATGCTTGGTCTCGCGGATGTATGCTCAAAAACAAGGATAAAATCGATTTGCAACTCGCCAACCATTCTCCTGCGCAGCTAAAGTGTGAATAATTGTTATATAATGGCATTGATGATTTTATTCTCGGCGCCAGTGACCGCTGTAAAGTGGCATTATTGCGTGCACCTTATGGCTAACGTTGATAAATGTGTCTCTTGCTTTTATTTTGCACGTGTCACCTAGATGCCAGTCATCTATGCTGATAAACACGTGGAACAATAGAAAATCCCTCTAGAAATTTAGTCATGCCAGTAAACGAAATATTGGTACATATTTTGAGCTTCTTAAACCGCAAATAAAAAGGATATTTATCAGTTAATGTTGCACATGTAATCGATATGTACAGGTTTCAGTTGCAATACAATATAGAAAGCAGCCATATAAACACTAAACGGTATAATCTAATCAAACAGCGGTCAACATTAACATGTATTAAGTCATAGTTAGTCACATAACTTAACATACGCAGCTATTATCATATCTCATTGGATCAGTCGGACGTAAAATTGAGATAAACAACATGATTTCGTATGGTCGAAAGAAGCTAACCAGCAATGCAATATTATTATCAAAGAACACCATTACCTTAATGACAAACGCTTCCATCGTCTCATTTCTGCATGATGAATAACCAGAGTTCTTTGAACAACTGAAATAGCATGAATATTGTTTTTTGTATGCTTCAAACCTCCGCATGTGCATTGCGTACCCTGTAGCCAGAAATAGTATATAGGCCATACCTTTGTGTAAATGTTCACAACAAAGCAAGCATCAAGCAAATTCCTGCCTATATCAAAACCACACATTTAAATAATGCAACAGATGAGGCGTCAAAGTTTTATATGAAAACTGAAAAAGCATTGAATGGTTGTAAACATGGATCAGTGTATGCTTTTGTGTATCAAGGCAAGCAGAGTTACCAAAAACATCCTTACTTAGATATATAACGCTTTTGGTGGTTTTGTCAATTAGACATTTCGTGCATTCATACCGCTCGCAATGGGCGTCATAAATGACTGCACAATTTTATGCATGGTTTGTCGCTAAGATATTCCTGGAAAGCATCGCGGATTATTCGGAACGTATCACTTACATGCAGCTCTATTGTACTTTATTTGCTAGTTAAGGATGGGTGTAGGATGTGGCAAATCTTGAACATTGTGCGGGTTGGATTGCATGGGGTGCTACGATTTATGATGATGAAATGACCAGAACTTAAACTTGCGTTGCACACATGTTATCCAATTAACACTAAGAACGCGTTATTTCGAGGGTTGGATGTCGTACATGGACCTCGTAAATCTACCAATCTGCCTTACCACTTGGCTGACTTTGCTTGATTTTGTGCTATTAGTTTCGACGTGCGAGAGGGATTTACGAGTTAACAAACTGTAGAACAAGAATATAAACAATCAGTTTTGCAGGGACGGGGATGCGACATTGTCGCAAATGAGGGCCTCTGTTTGTTCCCGACAAAAAGATATGTGGTAAGTAAGATTATCTGTCGTCGGTAGATATGGTTATATTACTTGCGCGTAATTTGCCTTGGAACGAACTAATCAACGCTGTTAATAACTAGCTTATAACAAGACCCGGTCGGAAACGTCGACAGAATAGATATTATGGACATTTGTTATAGCACGAAATGAGCAACGATACCTATTTGCGAATCACTTTGTTTGATAATCAGTCATTTTCAATTCAATGTTCTCGATGGTAATAACATGACAACTACAGAAATGGTATATACCCTCTATAATGTATACTGTTACGTCAATAATGCTTAGCTTTCCTGCGACATGTTCAAATTTGGGGCCCACGCGATTCCGAAAGCTAGTCGATGCTCAAGCTACGACAAATATAGCTATCAGCTTAAACACATCGCAGACGTTTTGGGAGATGGCACAATATCAAATTAAAAAATTGGATGCAAGAACTATCAAGCATATGAAGCGCAAATTATTAAGATTCTCTAAACCCAAATTTTCGCTGATATTGCTACCAGTAATGTATTAACCGTAAAGATAGTTAGAGGTAGCCTTGTGGCGTACTTATCTTTTCTGCTTATATTCCTACGATAACGGTTGCATTTTTATGTCTTTGAAAACTGTAATGCCCATAGAGAGGAAGACTTAAACCTTCGAGGGTAAACCTTGTCCTTTAGAGTAAATTATGAATTCGGTAAACGGACGCGATCATCGGAATAATGCATCAGAGGCTGCCATCACATGCTATATGTAGGTCTGCTGACGCAGGTTGGTGCTGGATTATACATGGCGTCGGATGTCGCTTTGAAGGTGAAGGAGACAATAGATAAGTCGCAATTAGTTAACTATTTTAAATATATGCACCCTTTGCGCCCTGGATCAATAAATCGCGTGTACCTTAATCATTACCAGAATGTATCAACGACAACTACGTTACTTTCCCATTCTGAGATTCATTGCGTGATACGTTATTGATTTCATAGCTCAATTTGTCTTTATGTTATTATGTTTAATAATCGTGCACAGTATTGACACAATCATCTTGCGCAAAGTACTTGGGTGTTGCTATTTCAATGATGACGAGCTGGAACGTGTCGCCAAGAAACCATTGAATGAACAATAATGCACGCATAATCAGGATTTGTCCAGATTTCTTCTCTTTTTAATTCAATGATGTGCTGCGGATATATGAGATTTAATAATTTCATTTGCCAATCATATAACAATAAAAGCATACTTAACACCAACAATTAATAGTATGAGTGATAAGCATTGTAATCGAGCGGCGCTGGGAAAAGAGAAAATATCAGAGACAGCTGAATAAACTGGACGACCTGCGTTGATATGTTTGGACGTGCGATTGTCAGGTGGTCAACAATATCAATTGATTATGTGCATTGGTGAGTCTCGAGATATCATATCCCGAGGATAACTAAGCTTATTAGATTGTAGAATACCAATTACCTACAATCATCCACAGCGTGCAATATATAATCAATGTTGCGTAACTTTAATTCACATAACTGTGAAAGGGATGGAGTGTTCTATTTATGACACGTTCAATTTCATCGTGGCTGTTGTTTGAGCTATCATCAGTCATTCATGTCTTTTGTTGCCGACTACTTTCACCTCGAGTAATCCATTTTAGACATTGACTGAGTGCTTCTCGGGCTACTAACCATATTATCATGACAGGAAGCAAAACAGAAGAATACTTTCATTGAAGTTATGGGGTTTTGATAAAATGGTTCCCCTAGTCTATCACACGAACAATTCATTGAGCTGCGACTTGCGCAAACGCGTATGCGAACCCACGCTTAACCTGAAGACCAATCAGAGAGGATGTTATACCATGCATTTTTACCTTTAATCATGGGACGGAATCAGTAAAGGCACATCGAGTTCAAACGAAATCTTAAAAAATATAGCTATATAATAAGCCTGCTTAGAATATGAATTGAATATCTGTCTCATATTGATATTTCATCATTAATTTTCCTTCTTGCAGTGATCAGTTAACAGCCAGACTACGGCCATTCTGCTATGCGAAGTTAATTTCATTTTCCTCAAGTCACGAAGATCGACAGAGAAGCTTACAGTACAGCTATTATGAAATGGTGCCGCAGTACAATGTTGTTCTGGCAATATGGAAAGGTTAAAATGGACGCCGCGTGGATGTTTTACTGGATAAAGGCATTCAGGTGGAAATATATATATGATACGCTTAGAGCGCTCACTGAAGACTCGGTCCGAGAAAAAATGCGAAGACGCCACGTGTTAGACATTGTTGTTGCTCTGTCATAGCGTCCCTTAAAACTACGTGGAATTCTCTTATAAATATGGAGCCAAGCATTTTACAAGGTCTCACCGATCCCTCTTAGTCGATCTTAAAATGAAGAGAGCAGCTCGGAGCGATAAATTACTACTGCGAGTTGTGGAATGTTTGGAATGTGTAATGAACTTGGTTACACGTCTTCACTTTATAATCTATCAGTTACAGCTGATAAAATTGTATTGCCTTGCTAGAAAACGGAAGAAAAAAATTTATGCGCACAATAGCATTGCTCAGACATTTTGCATGCCAAACTGTTATACAAGCGTGTCATAGTTTATCAGATGCAGCTATTCCGCTGAACATGCAGGAAAACATGCAAGTTTGGCTCGGTTGTTTTGTACAACTAAGTTAAGCCATGACTTTAATATCATAACTCCTCCAGATATACTAGAAA
Organism: Urechis unicinctus; assembly: GCA_034190875.2. Lineage (NCBI taxonomy): Eukaryota > Metazoa > Annelida > Polychaeta > Xenopneusta > Urechidae > Urechis > Urechis unicinctus. The sequence goes on from CM067356.1 coordinate 9,822,969, forward strand.
ATTGTTAAAACTCACGAAATATTGCAGGTACATCGTGAAAAATATATCACGAGAAATTCGCCCGCGGGCTCTACCGCATGGTTTATCTTGATCCCTCTGAAGTCTGATGATCTTACAGAAGCATGCAGGTATGGCTTGCGTGACATGTCCCGCTTATTCAGCTTTGGTTTGAACATCATAACTCATCCAGATATATTAGAAAATTCCTGAAACTCAGGTCCAACCTCATTGCTTATCTGGATCCCTCGAAAGTCCGATTAGATTGTGGAAGTATGCAGGTATGGCTTTGGTTGTGTGTCCCGCTTAATTCAGGCATGATCTGAACATCCTAACTGCTCCAGATATATTAGCAAAATCCTGAAATTCACGGAATCTTGCAGGTTTATCTTTAACAATATATCATACAAAATTCGCCCATGGGTTAAACCTCGTTGCTTATCTAGATCCCTTGAAAATTCCAATGAACTAAACGAAGCATGCAGGTATGGCTTGGGTGATATGTGCCGCTAATTCGAATATCAAAACTAATCTAGATCGATTAGAAAAACCCTGAAACTTACGGAATCTTGAATGTATATCTTGAAAAATATATTCTGACAATTCGCCCATGAGTTCAACCTCATGGCTTATCTGGATACCTCGCAAGACTGATAAATTTACAGAATCATGCAGGTATGGCTTGGAGGTGTGCCCCAAAAGATTCAGGCATGATTTGAACATTGTAACTGATCTAGAAATATTCGAAAAATCCAGAAACTCACGGAATCTTGCAGGTTTATCTTAAACAACATATAATCAAACATGTGCCCATCGTTTCAACTCCATTGCCCATCCGGATCCCATGGAAGTTCAATGGACTTACGAAAGCATACAAGTATGGATTGGCTGGTGTTTTGTTTGTAATGTAGACACAACTTAGGATAGAAGTAGCACATTATCCATTTTTTAATGACTTAAGTCTTTTTAGGCATCGAAAGAAACGGTGGCCCACATTAGCTAGCATATCTCGCTTCTGGTCCAATCTAACGTGGTAAAAACGAGTGACTGGGTCGGCCTATGATATTTCTGTAGACGAACTGCACTTTTGTGCAATAACCATGAAGAATAAAATGTATTTACTGTCTAAGGTGGCATTTTATTTCGTATATCGCCTTATGCGTCCTTTGCACGCAGCCAAAGTCGCAAACGCAAACTTGACCTCACTGGATACGTACCAAACATTAATTGGTTCTCAAAGCTAACGGTAAAGTAATATATCATCACTTATATGCTCACCAAGGGTATGTTTCGTACTATAAGTGTCAATTTGACCCAAATGAAAGTAAACTAACTAACGCTTCATGCCAAATTAGCTGCCAACATAATGCATTCGCTTTCCTTACTGCACAATGAATGCCTAATCTTGCTTTGTGTTGTTCAGTCAATACAAAGAAGTTTGTTTCTAATCAATGTGATTATTGCGGCACTTGCATTGCTATCCACTAATGCATGGTATTTGCATATTTCCTTTTTATATTTTGATTCGCAGACAACCTTTTGTAGGAAAATCAGCTTTAGGATAATCCTTGATACCACGGTGGAGAGGTAACTAAGAGGGATGCCCCTTAAAGCTTATATTCATCGCAATAACACAACATGCTCTTCATATCCGTGCATAATAGCATTTTGTTCATCTTTCGTGTTGGTCAGAATTCCAATCCGTCTTCAACAACGCGTTTAATGTGCAATTTTGGGTCCACGAGTTACTATAGGGGTTCCTTGAGTGTCCATTCTCGGGTTCATTTGATTCACTGACATGTAGAGTAGCTGATAAATTTCACACAAGATCTTTGTCCTATGTATGGTTATGTAACAAGCCACAAAACATGGCCCTGGGGAAAAATTAAATTACCTTTGCCATTAAATGATTGTACTGTCGATATCTACGTAATTAATGTCAAGTGCAAATTATCTTCGGATTGACACGGTTGGTTAATAACATTAACATAGAAACATTTAGACAAAACTGATGCTCAACAAGTCGCAGAAGTGCTTTTGCCTAGAATTTGCCGATTCTCTGAGGAAAAATAATTAATTTTTTTAAATATTGTGTCACCCTATGCAATAGTTATCAAGCCATTGAAGTTAGATTGTTTTCTCCCGAAAAAGGAGATCTTCATTTTTAGCATAATCTCCAAAATCCGAATCGATACCAGTTATGCTGTGAAGTCAAGTATTTCATTTGTTGTGGTGCACGTGATTTGAAGCTGTACCACAGTTATCATAAAGTGTAAATGGCCTCGTACAAAGAATTATGTAAAGGGTATTATACAGACCGAACGATGAAGTTCTCAGTAGGCAATAATTGAAGCTGCACAATGATGCAATGGTCTATATGTGCTGCCGTTTGGTGCCATATTCGTATCGACGAGTAAATGCTGTCATCTGAGGTGGCGATGGCGTCTTAGTCAGTCCCTAATTAGTTGCCATCAATGCTTCTCGATTAAAGGCCGCATAAGGCGGCCTGATCAAATGCATTCACATTCAACAAAGCTTGACTTAATGCTGTCTGCGTTAATGTTATCCCGCAAACAAAATGCTTGCCTCTACGACTGTGAATGGTGCTTTGCAACTTGCATTTCTCCGGTAGATCTTGCTGTTCTCATAATCGTTATCATTATCTGGTTGTCGATAATGCAGATATCCATGAGAAGATATATTTGTTGCAGGAATGCATTACTGAGTATCTATGAATAACTGAACCCGAATCAGTCAACATGATCTTTGGTTTAAAAGGGGTTGGCAAATTACAATGCGGCCAGATATTTACCGCGTTAAAAAGTGATTCGTGGCTGCGATAACGCACTAGCGCGTGAGTTTCAAGACCAATGCGACCAACCAAACGACGATCAAAGCGACTCGAACATTTGTACTAACACAATCGATAGGTCATCGGTTATGTCCAGAGCTGCGCTGCCTTTAAAGCTTGCCGCGCTAGTACGTAACAATCGGTGATCTAACTTAACCGAAGAGAAACGAGATACATCGATGGTTGATGCTTCCGAGGGCAAGCTGATTGTCTGTTTAAGCGTGTATTTTGCAGAGACGTGCAGCCAAAGCTTTTAATTTACTTGTCGAAATTAAGACTTAGCTGCCCTATTTTCCCGTAATACGGCCTTGACAGGAATAGAGCTTTCGTTATAACTGCTATGATGCCAACTTTCTATCAATCCTCAACCAAACGATTGACGTTGAAGTACTATTTATGTTAACTACAGCGATAAAGGCTTCTAACATACCCGGTGCAGTAATGTGGTATCAGAATAAGGTTTTAGACCAACCTGGTTCAGTGAGTTACGTGTATAACATCAGTTACAAAACAATCGAGTTACCGCTAAATGGCGATTAATCACGCAGATAATTATCTTGTGACATGCGTGGATCAGATCCTTATTAACGAAAGGGGAAAACGATACATGACATGAGAGGACGTGACAAGACAATTTACCTTTTGAAAAGTCTATTTTCGAAAATCAATAATGATATGCTTGTACAATTATGGGTGACGTAGGTTATACATGCAACAACACAAAGAAAACACGGGCAAGCAATGCTTTGTTGGTAATGATACATACGTACGCAAATCGCAGACACATTGATTACATCGAGTATTTGAGCAGCCTGAATACATACTTTCGCTCTGACCGTGCGACAGTACCGACGATCAGTCAGTACTAATAGATTCTATGGTACCTGACACTATTTCTCCGCTGTGAAATGCTTGTAACAGTATGTTCAGGATTTGCATGCACTGCCGTAAGCAGTTACTGGACTTTCAACTACCAAATTAGCAGCTAACAGAAATGTATCGTAACTTTGCAACCCAGCAACATAGCTTCGAAAACTGGAGATTCAGTTCGATAACACGAGCTAGGGACGCAAATGTTTTAAATGTTCAATTGTCAAGCGTACAAACTGTAGTCAATCAGCTGCCTAGTCTCCATATGAATATGCAATACATTATACCTTTAAAAAACTAAGGTAAAGCTTTGCTCTCGAATATGAGCTGGCATTACGACGGAACGGATGGTCGGTACGCTTGGGCATTGCCTCCTTCACACAGGCGCGTTGGCTTTACCAAGCTGCAAATCACTTGATGGACAATGTGGATTAAAGTACGTTAGATTAGGAAATAAAGTTACACATGCTGTGAGAAACTGCAAATGTTACGCAATGCTGCAGCACATTCGTGCGCGGAGCGTGTTCGTCCTGGGATCCATTGTAGTATATTGCCGCTGTTTATTGATTGGCCTCATTGTTAACCGTGAAGTACGTGTCCAATACAGACCGGTCATGCTATTGTAATGGTAATTAGCAGCATAAAAAACCATACACCACTTAATGATCTGATAGAACTGATGGCTTACTGGCATTGTGATATTGACCACTATACGTATATACGATTCTAATCATCAAAAGCTTATTACCGCAAGTCTATAAATGAAATTTGATACCTTAAACGACTTCATAATAATGTTATTCCACGAATTGCCTTATCAATATATGTGTGGATGCATGGTTATGCATGCAAAAGCCAACATGAACCCCAAATGATGTGACATCGATTTGAATCTTACAATTATTTCTTACCTTATGAACTTTTGCAAACATTCATTCTATTATCAGCCAAATATAATGTCGGTATTTACGTTTAACAACGTTTCACCACCAGAAATTATTCCATTTAGTGAACCTCATATCGATTGGCACACGCTATTGTAACAATTGCCATCTTATTTTATCAGCATTCATTGCACGGCTGACAACGTAACATGCTAGCTGCTCAAGCGGGATATGAATAGCGAATGCAAAGACCAATTATTGAGCGCAACCTGCGTGTCTTATTACATGCATGGTGGGCTTAGGTGCACAACGCGTACGGTTATGTCGCAGGATGTAAGGATTTCCGCGGAGCGCTAATGCGACATTAATGTCATCCTTACCGCTAAACAAACCAGTATATTGCACCTATACGAACTTGCCATTACGTATGAGTAAAACGATGACAGGCAATCTGTTGGAATAGCGTAGTTGATTGTAAATTTCTGAACGGTATATGCAGAACTGACACCTGATGTTTAACTGCTAATGTAATAAGCTACAGCCGGATCACGAGGCGATTCAAGCTTAGATAATCTGGTAACTTGTGACGTGATTGATTACATAAGATGGTCGTTTTTTTCCTGAAAGAGAATCAACAGTGTTTTGTTAGTCACGCTGCGTGTGTGTCGCAGCATTGTGTGGTCAACGGGCTTATTCCAGCCTCAGACCACAATGAGAGTTAACCATAATTCAAACCAATCTTCATCCAAAATGTGAATTTCCAAAATCCTTAGCAACAAGCTGCAACCGACAATTTTTTTTTCAATTAGCATGTTGCCTTATGTAATCCCTAAAACGCCTGAAGTTTTATTATATGCCATTACAAATAAATAAGCAAATCTCAATCACCAGGCTCAAGCTGTATTGTTAATGATATAGGTGTACTTTAAAGTAACCAATGAGCGAATAACATCACATTGCGTCTTTATCATTGAGCATCTGATTGTTTGTATTGGAACAAACGGCAACCAAATGACCCAAGAATATAGCTTATCTGATGTGTGTGAGTAGACGATTGTCTCCTATGCTATGAACATGATCAACTAACAGTTAACAAACCTTGATATGATCTGCTCTACAGCTTTCTACCAAACAAATAAATATTTCACGAATATATTTGGATCTGCTTGTGACAAGGTCCATGCGTCAAATAATTCGTTGTGAATGCAGCAGCGTATACAATGATATTAAACAAACCATCTTTTCTATGGCTGACCTATCGTTATTTTTACTACAAATTCGTGGTATCATTTACATAACCAATTGGGACGACAACATCCAAATGACATGTCAGAAAGGAGGATCTATTGAATCGATTCGAGACTTATTAAAGACAAAAAGCCGATGACATATTCAATGAAGTAGAAATGTGATATGAGATTGAACTTTCAAAACAATAAAGATGATTTAACTTGTGGGATTAAACAAGGCATGAAATCATTTTAAATGACAAATAGATTCATTTTAGATACTATTTAGCTCTATGAATAATGCGGGGTGTTGATAACGTCAACTCCGCCCATTTTATTTGCTCAATGGTGTTTAGCTGAATAATTAGTTAAATTGGTATGGTTCTGGAACAAACTGGTTCAGTGAGTTACGTCAACGAGTCGCCATTTACTTTAGTCTATCTCATGTGAAATATTTATGTGTTAATATCCTAGTTATACTATGACGCTCTGACGCTCTGGACGTCAATGCTTGAAATCTATTTTGTAGCACATTCTTTAACTGAGAAAAGCTGCGATTGAACTTATATATCATGCTTGATACGGCTGATATTGTTAACAATATTAGTGAAAACATTTGTTAATTGTGCTTTGGAGCAGGAAGTGCGTATTTTATTTAAATCGCTTTCATTACGATATTCTGTTGTAACTAACTTACATCACCAGCATACAAGCCATAACTACATTCCCTAAAACGCATTAACAGTAGCACTGATCAAACATTTAGGGTGACTGGTTTAAAACTCTGTCTCTTACAGGGCAAATAAAGATTCTGCAATGCTATCATGCCAATTGTAAATGGATAAAGCGACATGCATGTTAGTGGATCAATAAACTAGCGCTTGTTTCAGTGCCTGGCACAATGTGGTTATTCGCAAAACGGCATCTGTCAGGTTTTTCGCCTCTTAATTGTGCCCTTCCTATTCACGTTTCTCAGAGAGTATTTAAATGAATGTGCATTGTGCAACCCTAGTGTCATTTGCGTTACGCAAACTACAATCGCTGGTATGTTTTTTTCCTGTTCTTAGTAATTTACTGAGGGAGTTTATACCTAACTAATACAAACTAATGTATGGATGAAATCAACAAAAGCTCATGCTCTGTAAGAAATGTATTACAGTAATAATGTTAGGTGCTTAAATAAGCGCTTGGCTGATGAGAAATATATCTTAATTTCTGCCTGAGTAATAAACAAATGCTTTAGCGTCTTTGATGAGTTTGAGAATTGCTCTAGGTGCGTTGCTATGAACACGCATTGCGACCTCCTTTCGCACCATGATCAAGTTTTCGTTTATTTCATCTCTTCTCAGAACTTGCTTCTCGTGCTTTTTATTTATAAACTATGTAGAAACATAACGTTTTAGCGGACCGTCTGCGGCAAATCGTTCATTCAGAACTTACTATTTTTTGTTTGAGCGATAATACCCGGTGGTGCTCCCCTAAAATTTTATCTCACCGTAGGTAATGTTCCAATTTAGTGTCCAGTCCGTTCTGCGCTCTCTGTTTCATAACATTGTGAAGGGTGTGGTAACCTGGTATCATACCAGAAATAATCCAGAGTGCTTAATCTCAGATGCTTGAAAGTGTGCCGTCCAATATCAAGGAAATTATCGTACAGCAACAACGTTTATTCTACGTTGTAGTTTCGGTTAATGACCGTGAGTCATACAGCTAGTCATTCCTAGCTTGATCGTACCGAAGAAGTTAGTGTCCACAAGCAGTATGATACGATAGTTGTCTGCAAAAATCATCTAGAAATGCTAAACAAAATGTACTTTTTAACTGCACACCAACATCACGACCTTAGATGAATGCTCGTTCAAAGGTGAGGACGAATGGGTACTGCCGTTATACGACACGTCATTTATCGCAGTATCTGCTATATGATCGTATTCTGTTTACTGATACCATCAAATACAAATTGCGGGTAAAAGTTACATAGTTTAAACTCGGGTAAAAGCAGCGTATTTTTCGAGTTCATTTACCAATTAATTATGTTGTTTTGCATTCAGTTTCAGCATTTAATTTAATGGCAGCTGCGATTGTGCCCATTTGAGTCTAACCAATAGGTTCAAATATGTTGCTAATAGTCAGCAACATACAGCCTTTACTATACATCTTTCGGCACAGATACGACATCAGATAAGCATTGTCGTATTTTATTAATCAACATTACTTTTTCGGTGATTATTGCCTGTTTCTCGTCTCGTCAAATAGCTGATAATATGGATGGTTTGTAGAATTACATTCGCACCGATAGGGTGTCATAATGTTTTATTTGGGCCAAAGTTATACTGGGGCGCATAGCTTTGTTGAAAACATTTTTAGTCATCAATTATTATCTGCCATTAAATTGCTTGGGAGTAGGCAGCACGACGAAGCAATATGTGTGTTGCCATCGTGTTACTACACAATAGAGCTCTTATGAATCATGGTGCGAAATAAAGCTCAAACAGGTTTTGTTTTGTTTGCCGTCACAAAACCAGTGCAACTCCTAGCTGATCGTATAGTCTCTCTGATATGTGTACGATTTGATTAGACGGGATTATGACAATGACTCTTTGTCGATGTAAACAGTTGTTCTAAGTAAACAATAAGTTAGTTATATTTTCAACAAAGATGATAACAACGAGTGATCATGATGATAATGTCATTATTATGCCGCTGACCATGACGACGACATTTGCGATGATGATAATGATAATATTCGATAATTATGATGATGATGATAATGATGATGATGACGATGATAATGATGATGATATTGCTGATATCGACGATGATTGGTATGATTATGAAGAATATAATCCCATGTGGAAGTAGCAGGAGAATGGAGTTATGCAACAGTGGAATCATTGTTATCATATCTATGTTCAACTTGGTTTATCCAATTCAGTTGCTTTGCGCGTCACAAAACAATGCTCACTTTCAATTCATAGAATGTTTTTTTCATGGTTTTGGTGCCAAATGTATATGTGATAACGAACAGGTCATTGTCGTTATATTACTGGCTTATTATTTTCGAGTGAAGCCCGTAAATCCGTTGTCAGATAAAATAACGAATTGGAATTTTGACCGATAGGAAGAATCCAGTTGCCACCTAAACAACATTTCTCTCGCATACGCCAGGTATTTGATTTGAAGTGCAATTCATAAATACCACAGTATTCTTACATGATCAGGCAAGAGTAATATCGGTAGTGTACTTACACAAGTAGTTTGTATGTGTAAATGCCGCAGGTCAATCCAACTCTGAGAGCATATTATGTATTTTTGCGGTAAGTATTCAATAAATGCGACCAAAACTGAAATATTGCATGTCTATATTGCAGAGATATGGATATATTTTAGACAATATTCATCATCTAAAAGCCACCTTTATGGAGCAGATCATAATGAGTAGGTACATATTTGTGACACTGTCCATGAATAACATCTAGGAGCTTCTAGAGCTTCCGTGAGTAGCGTTAGTAATGCTGTTGTCGAATTGTGACGGTTACACTTTTTTTCCAATATCATCCCAGCCGCTACGAACGAAACACGACCAATGATATTCAAAACATAGAAGTTAGAGTATCATATTTTTCAGAACTTATATATTTCTGTTCAGACGTAAACACTGGTGATACCTATATCAACTGCTTACTCGTGGTACAACGGCAATCCTGTCTAACTGAACAGAGTAGCTGAAGTATACAAGTAACATAATGAAATTTATTGATTTCATACATCCTAGCATATAATAAATTTGTTGGCAAGAATATTAAACATAGTTGATATTTCACACATTACTATGCATAGAACGCTCTTCCCTTGTAGTTATCTAAGAGTGATTTAAGCTGCTTTAACAAAGAAAAGTAGCTAGAATATGACTCCTTCATCCACAGATAACTGATATATCTCTTATCCCATTCAGAGTAACAATGGATCAAATACGTAGAGGCGATATCAAACGTGATCTTCATACTCAAATTTGACTCAATATTGTGCACCGAAACGCTCACAAAATTTATAAATTGAAATGTAAGCAATAGCAAATGCATCATAATATGATATTGTCTCGAGAAACATGTTTTCATTCTTGTTAACTGGCGAGGCCGCACGTGATACCAATTTCAACCCTGGATAATCTTGCATTGCCACCTTTTAAGCGGCAAAATAGAGCGATATGGCTTGTGCCATTGTGAATTGCTGTCATTTTTCGATAAACGTCTAGTTTTCCGCATTCTGACGACGGATCTATGTATGAAACGTATCGATCAAGTGACGGACATGGTCAATTTTTAATGCATTTATAGACGAACATACTGTTTCCTCGATGACGGCAACGGAGACAATAGGTCATTGTTCTATATTCGGTAGCGTTTATCAAAAATACAGTGGCTGGTAACTTATGGACTCACCAAAACAAATTACTATTCATGGTGAAAGTGGTCTGGTTATCAGAGGCTGCTGAATTGTGCAACACGGAGCAGCAAATAATTACGCCGACGACCTTTTACATAATGCATATTGCGCTAATGAATTACAGCTAAGATTACATTGCTCGGCAACAATATGGTTAGGCAGTATGACAGGTATAACGGGATATTACCGCTTTGAGTAAATCAGATCTATGGTGTTGAGCATCGCAATAAATTTGATTGAGTTGGATCCATCGAGAGTCCCTAGTATAAAAAAAAATACAAGCACATGAATGGTCAAACATAATATTCTACACTGGACTAATATCTAAACTAGAAATAAAGATCTTGCTTTTGATGATCGACGCAGTTCAGTAAATGCTTAATTTCATCTGATAAAAATGCTTAAGCGTTTTTAGCGTTAGGATATGCTTCAGTCTTTCCTTTATTGCGTATAAATTATCTTGGAGATGCATCTTACAGCATGTCCTTGTAAATGATTTTTTTTTATGATGAATTCGGCTAACATTATTGTTAGTTGAAAGTCGAATCGTGATAGCTTTTAACCGAGCATTCTCAAACAGATAAACATTTGATATCTCGCCCCTGCAATGTTTAGACATAACACAATGTTGTGTCCTTCAACAGGGCTCGCTGAAAATTTGACATGCAGATAATTAATAGGTTCTGTCGAATAACATTATTATGTTAGAATATAAATATTTTAGTCATTATACCAGATAAATTAATATCCGTCTTATAATATACGGTCAATCACCCAAATTAATATCATTGTCATCGTTGTGTCACGAGAGGTACTAATGTGCACAATGAGGTTTGCATGTAAAAACAGACCAATTCAGATCGTCGACTAACCCTCAAACGTGTTAACCATTGCATTACGTGACATGCATCAGAGTCGAGAAGAAGCGGACACTGCAATATAGGTTGTCATTAGTACGCTTTCAATATTTCCACCCATGTAATCAAGATATATTCACTAGGTATTGACATTTCTAGATACTCCTAACCATCCTTAGGCGAGGGCGTGATAAGATAGGACATGCCGCTTGAACTAACTTGCTAGATGCTCGCTGCTTTTTTCAAGGGAATGCTGATCTTATGCCGCAATAACACCGAAAACCCATGTCGTCGATAGTTAAGCATTGCAATCTTGCAGAGCAATTGATTTTTGCTCTATAACATAAGTGTTAAAATCCACGTGCGATAACACTCGCTAAAAGGCTTGTTTTCCTTGATAACTAATACACATAGCGTGCGTACTGTCATACATTACTCCCCGCCTTAGCGGCTCGCCTTTGCTAGATTGCCATAAACGTGAATAAACTAAGGTTAACTTGTCTGCGATTGATTAAATTTTCCGTGTTTTTAGTGTAATATCAAGGTGCATAAAAAACAATCGCTCCTTAATATCCTGAATTCCACTGAATCTCCTTCAGCGCTATTTTTGATATTTGTACTAGTGTTTTGATGCTTCATGGGCTGTTGATTCTATCGCAAATAGCTCATGGCAAAGCATGAGCTGAATAGCGCAATCGATGTGCCATAACGACCTTTGATGGTTCGTGTTATTTTGTCGGTTAGAACATATAGCCGTTTATAGTTGATGTAATGTATTTACCAGGACAACTCTCAATCTGGCTACATGTCTCATTGTTAGACCAAACATGTCTATACGCAACTTTGCCAAAACAAGCCGAGTTAGCGGTCAATGTCTTATAGCTCATAATTGTGGCGATGAAAAAAATCAAGACCATTTATATTTGGCAATATTTGACTTACATGTTTACAGCTTGATTCCAAGCGGCTGTAATTGCCTGATATTAACCTAATGTAATACATCAACAACGTCATGGCAAAGCCATTATTATCGAAAGTGTAATTCTTTATTGTCTTACATCCTATATTACATTTCTAAAATATAGGCAATTAAATTGATTTCTCAAATATGTATGTGCAGTTTAGTACTTCCTGTCACAACAGTCAATTTGTAGAAATGAATAATACACCGACCCCTCTCAAGATAAATTGGCTTGGTTACAGTACTGTGAATTATTTTGCAATATTGTTAAGTCCCGCTCTACATTTTGCGTTAGACAAATTCATGACTGGTTGTGTGCTCTTATCATATAAGTAGGGTCAAATGAGCGCTAGTCGAGAACTCCCTGCGCTATTTATTATTTACACTGTAGAATATTATGTCCAGCAACAAACAATAACCGTCGCTGTCTCTATCCACTGGTGACCATCCCGCCCCTTGAGCTCCATTCCTTTCTTCTATTCGCGCGTACACCATGTTACCAACTTGCTGTCCACACGGCTTTACATACTGCTGAAGATTACGGAAAGTAATTGTGACTAAACTATTCCCTGGCAAGAATAGCTAAGCACGCAATCATCATTTACTACTTCTAAAATGGGAAGTACCTGCTCCCTGGTGGCATCCAGGTAACAGCATTAGACATTGAAATAGAAACATAGAGACTCCAAACGTACCCCAAGTCATTGGTTTTATTACACTCCAGGGAAAACACTGTGGTGACTGATGCAAACATTACAACGCTTTGTCTGTAGCGATAATGCCTCTCCTTTTATACTTCATTGGCTTGAATATTTCAAAGCTGCAACACACCATATGATGTATGTTAAAAATAGCCAATAAGTTGTGTATTTCTTCTGACACGGTACTCGATACGTCAGATATTCATCTTCAGTCGGTGACCTATTGGAGACATCGCATTGAATTATTTAACAAAAACAAAATATTTGAATAATTGCATTAAAACTACTGTCTATTTGTTAGACGACATTTCCATGGTCTCAATATCACCGGCAATCAATTAACCAGCAAATGCCTGAAGCTGAAGTACGTTATAATGTTGTAGCCGAGGGCAGTATTGCTATTGAGGGTAGATTTTTCTCCATACCAAACTATACCATCCGTTTAGACATCATGTCGACTCACTCAATATGTTAATTTTACCTAGCTATACAATGAATGATTACGTACACTATGACAACAACTGAAATACACATATAACAATTTCAATGGATTAAAGGCAATTTTATCTGTAGCTATATATGATATTGAGGATAGTGATATAAGGAACAGCTTCGACAAGCTTTTTTATTAAATTACGCACCTCATTGAACACTGTCATACCTAAATATAGCTTCGATTCCTGTGCGATGATGATTCATGCAGAAAACATTCCGTCCGCCTTGTGCGACTTGAAGATATGATAAATGATTTATATGGTGACACATCAAGTGATCAATATGATATCGATCGCTTGTGCCAAACGCTTATATGATGTATAGGCAATATAGTGTCGGTTAGACAATGTGTCAAATAACACATACTGCATATATATACCCAGGATAGGCACATATGGGGGTGGGGAAAGCTGGTTACGACAGATTCAGAATTTAATGGCGTGCTTTAAATATAGGAACAGATTGACGTCATACTGAAGAGGCGTTTTGAAGGTTTCGGGGTTACGTCCGCCACAAAGTTGTTGGTTTGCTTGGTGTTCGGTGCATTGTAGCATATGGATGTCACGACATGTACTATGATGCATACTCACCCATGATTTAACGATAGATATGTCGTCTGAGGGAGTTAATGGGCAAGTCTAGGGCAGGCTAGTACGGATGAAATCTTTTGCGCCTGGCGAGTCCGTTGTCATGATCTCCGTGACTATTCCCGCCTTTCCGCTACGTTGAAGCATTCATTTTGCAAATACTTTGTGTTTTACCGGGCCTCTTCCACTAATTTAGTCAGCGTGCGGCAATGTGTTGAGTTCTACCTGGTTCACGGTGAAGTAGGATGTGGGAGGTAGCCGTCCTGCGCTCACACTTTTTTTTAATCCTGACTTGGATAGGTACTGTTATGCATTTGCTAAGCAGTAGCCTAAGACTCGAACCATTCTTCTGTCACAAAATGACAACCAGCTGACATTGATTGTGGCTCGCAGGTTGAACGAGTGGCGTCATTTATTAATACTGTCTAAAAAGACCTAAAGCAATGCCAAAATTCCTTTTCACTATAACATTGTTAACACGTCGACTGACATTTTGGCGATGCATGCAAGCTTAGATTAAAATTCTGACCAATCAAATACAGAGTAGGTTAATTTTCTTTGCATTCGCATTTACTTCTAATCTCTTGGCAGGACATAGTATTCGTAAACTCTCCAAAACGTACATCGAATTAACGTATTGTCACGTACAGGGGAAAAATAGGAATAGGCCAAATAAATGGTTATGGTTTGAATAAAAGCATTTTCGCAACTATTACGAATTGATGTAGTCATATTGTAAAATTCCCTTTCAAAGGCTGAAGTACATCGGCAGGATTGTGGGGATTTATCCCATCTGTTTAAATTTAAACGTGTTTCAAGCTAACGGGGCTATGTAGGAGACCAGGATGGTCCCACAGCGGATATGGTTTTACATAAACATATATGATATTCCCTATGATGTTAGATTAACAGACCGCATACATAATTGGCGTTCTAGAGGCTAAAAAATCACAATAACTGTTTATATTCTATTTAAGATGGTGAATAAGCAAAACGGCTTCTTACAACAAGCACGGATGGATAATGAAAAGCATTTTTCGTGCGGTTTGCGAATGCAATACATATTACCTTTGACAAGGATTTACCAATTTATATGGGGGACAAAGCGGCTTACCAAATACGTCGCCTAACCTTGTCAGGCCCAATTGATGTTTTGAGGTTTTTACAGTCACGGTTGGATAAAAGAAGTCAGACATAAGCACACTTTGTGCACAATACTGTCTGATAGACTACGTTTAACTTGACAACGGCCTTTTTCTAATATAAAAGGGCATATGACGCCTGGGTATTTTCGGTCTATAGTCACACACATTGATCAACTACCGTCACTGCAAAGGGCACCACAATAATTAGCATTAAAGCATAAATTGGATCTCCATGATGATTGAGTATTATAATGCAAGGGCATACAAATATGTGCAATAATTGACCATTAAACATTATTTACTGATTAGCCACACATTTATTTTGCTGAACGGCTGCACTCCCCCTCATTCGCTACTTACTGGCCTTATATGATCCATCACCTAGCTATAAATAGATTTGCTTTTTCTCTGTGACACATGAAGCATCGTGAAGCAAAAGTCATGCATACTAAATAAATAGCATCGCTTTTCCGTCGAGGTGTACTTCGCTTTTATATGGTACTTTTGGTTACAACATATGGCTATTTATATGCTGAATTGAGATGTATATTTTCTAGGCATATTGACTGATCAGACAGATTGTGAAAGACATAACCACATTATTTTACTTATAAAGCGACCTAATACGAACGTCTTGTTGGTTTAGGGTTCTCAATGGGTGGCATTGCGCTACCATTTAGCCTTATGCACAGCAACCCCTTTTACAAACATAGTATGCGGAGATTGTCCGACAAAATATTTTTAATTAGTGCATTTTTATATCGTCCCATGAAATGATCACAACTGCACAGTTGCAGTTATACAAAAATGGCTAACTCTGCGTGCATCTCAAATTGCTGTACGAGTTGAAATCCAACATTCCTAATAAATCAGCATCTTGACAATTACATTTTCTTATCCATATGAATTTTGCAATAGCTTAACGTTGAGTGGCCATTTCTAGACAAGTTTCCTGTTGTTGTACCGGATGAAGGCTTGCGCCAAGAACAGAGCAATTGGTCCGACAAAATCAAAGGCAACCGAACAACTACCGGTCCTCGACAAGATAAATAAGGAACTGAAGTATTTTCAGCTGAACGTTCTTGCGGAAAACGCCTGTGGCAGAAGCCAAGTTGCAGGCATCATAACGTAGACTTATTTTTTATGTATGATCTTACGTCAGTATATCCTCCAATACGTTGTTGGGGCGATACCACCATCAAAACAAACGCGTTCTAGTTAATCCACCAAAGCTAGCATTATTAGTGTCGGAGCCGGCGCCATTAAGATTTATTTTATTGGCCAATGAAAAAGGACGCCATGGGTCACATAATAACCGCTGATATTTTTAGTGACAAATTATAATATAACTGCGTCATATTCGAAACAACACAAGACCTCAACTGCTTACGCTGTGTGTTTGCGTTTGTCTAAAACATAAGGGGTTATGTCGCTAACAGCTACCAGCTAAAATATTGTCGAACGAAGCTCACAAACTCCACATTTCTATGGCCGTGCGTGTGTGTTTGAATATGTTTGAATGTGTTTGGGTGTGTGCTTGTGTGTGTGTGTGATTGTTTGTATGTGTTTAAAAGTGTGTGTGTGTGTGTGTGTGTGTGTGTGTGTGTGTGTGTGTGTGTGTGTGTGTGTGTGTGTGTGTGTGTGTGTGTGTGTGTGTGTGTGTGTGTGTGTGTGTGTGTGTGTGTGTGTGTGTAAGCCAACAGATAAACGAAGCGCTAGAAAGTGACATTGTCATACGTTATACACCTTTACTAATACTTACCTGATATTGAGTGTATATTCATGCGGTATTTGATCATCTAAAGTGAAATATTCCATTTCCTGAAACGCGGTACCGGAAGAGGTTTCAGAGCGTGCAGATATTATGAAAACATATTCCGGCCGCATGGGGCGCTACCGTAGGCAGCAAAGGCATCAGAACGACGACAGGGCGTTATGCTAACAATACAAACATGATTTGCAACAATGCAATCTTTGTATTAAAACAGTCGCCCAGAGTATACATAAAAACGGTAGTCTTTACTTATTGTTAGTGGCATTGGTCCAAGTCGCCCAGAGCATGATACGTGGTGCCGTATATTTGTCGTTCTTATTCGCCTGAAAAGCAACGACCATTTTTATGGAATGTAAGAGATTACAGGTGCGTGAAAATAGCGCATGTGCGACGCATCTGACATTAGTCGATGCTGACAGAATACTCAAAATATAAGATAGTATTTTATAAACTCCTGGATCCTCTACAAGCATCCATTAGATCTAGTTTTTCTGGTCTGTGCTCGTGCAGCATGGACCGACCCCTGTTATCCTAACTGCCACTGCCCTAACATTTGCCTGGCCTGGCCGATATATCGGAAAACATTTATCCCTGTAAGATACCTGCATTGACATTGCGAAGCAAATTCCGACAGGTTTAGGCTATGAATAGATCAGGTTGTTAACGGTTCTACTCGGATTATGATTGAGCTTTTAGAATCAAATGGCAATTTGTACAGCTGATGGACTCAGAAATCGATACTTGCAGAATCAATACATGATTTTAAGACCATTTTAGGACAAAAAGTAATCTATAGATGGTCTTCCATTATAATATCTTTGATCATTTAACTAATAATCTAACCGGGCAGACAGGCAGTGTTTGACAAGCGTCTAGTAATGCATCATTAACGATGTCAGGCTCATAGAGGAGGGTATATGGTATAATCACGGTATCATATGAATAAAACATCCCAGTCTGTATAAGTTAGCAGATATCAAACTAACCTAAACAATAGTACAACAATAGGTGTTAAGCACGATAAGGTCAGCGATAAGAAACCATTCAAAGAACATGTACCATAGCTAAATCTTCAACTGATGGAGAGCAATGGCCGGAATATACATTACGAACCTGAATATTTAAGCGCGGCGCCAAGTTCGCCTTTTACTTAGATATTAACAATTCAACTTTCTCTGTAATGGTGCGATCATGTCTTATTTGTAATTACAACTCAAATGTATAACGGTTCTACGTATCGGCTTAAGGGCAATCTATGACCGCAGAATAGGGAGTAATTTAGCAACATAATAAGAATAATTGGACAATAATGGAGTTGATTGAGATCTGGATGAAGCACACGGCGCTATATGAACAACTATACAGTACAATGCCAAACCACACTGTCTAGACATTATAATGTGAAAAGTGAATGTATTCGACATTATGAATTGTAGATCAATCAAACGCCTCGTTTCCTGGTCACCAATCGAGTAATATGGTTCAACAATGCTGATGACGGGATAATTCATAAATGGTTCCAGCATCAATTCCCAAAGATACAATTTAAGACCACTTCATATGTATGTGCTATACATTATGACGTTTTTATGGCGGATGCTAAAATTATGTGTCGATAGTAGCATGGCTAATATTAACATGGCACTTGCGCTAGAATAGCAGTCTTCTGATGGCCTTTATGCACAAATGAACACCTAGATCATACACACCATGTACCATTATGGTAGGTAATGTTGAACCAATTAACTCAATGCCACTGCAAAAGTACCGATCTAGATGTATCGTTTATAGTTGCCCTGCGTCATTGCAAGAGGGGGATTCCATTCCATTGCTGTGAGGCAATATGAAGGAGCTGTTGGCGTATATAACGATTAGATATTAGTTCAGGCGGCGTAAAAAAATGCTGTAAAAGTGGTGTGCATAAGGTCCGCAAAGCGTGCCCATCAATATTTTAAGGCGATAGATGATGGATGTGCTTTGTAGAGTTGAGAATGTTATCAATGATGCTCCTTGCACACAGTAACCCGATAGCATAAAGGTTGATCAATGCTCTCACTTAACGTAGCTCATGCAACATTTAAGCAAACAGCCTTAACTTATGGTTACACTGTACTGAATATGCACAAGTGATAACTCCGCTATGGATCACACAAACGAGTATCATTCATCTCCCTCTGTACACCTCCGTCGCATATTGACGATGAATCATGTATATTCCGCTGGTTCCTTTTGAAATCGTCCCATCAGCAGCAACTAGGGATAACTAGATACCAAGCCAGAGATAACTAGATACCAAGCCAGTAACAAGGGAGATAATACCACAGTTTCTTAGTGCTACCATGCCGACACTTTTGTAAACCTGCTAAAACAGCTCACAGTTTTTCTGCGTTCCAAAGAGATGACCAAACATGATTAACACAGGTGTTTCATAATAGTTAACAATCATTTTATCTTGAGGATTACTAGTCAGTCTAACGCTTACTCGGAATCGGGCACACTTGCGACATCGATACATCGATATCCAAAAAAATTGAGTTCTCACTATAGAATGTCAAGCACTGTCAATTTGCGGAGCAGTGGCGCTTCACTGCGAAATTCGCTCACTTGTTGATACAGTTTTTTAGCCATTTATGGTGTAAGCTGCAAAAAAATGGGCACGTGAAAATAATATGAGAGACCGGGGCTGCACCTATAGCTTGTGCGTTTCCCGACCAGACTGCATCCATACACAAGTGTCAGCTAATTGCAGGATAACCCGATCTGTCTGCTTATGACTCATTTCAGTAGATAAGAGGAGTAGAACATTGATTCATTTATGTAATTTTGTTATTTCTATCTTAATCATATGAAATTCGCAGCATTACTGATGGCAAGGGAGCAAGTGTTTCTTGTGAAGCTTGCCTATTTTGTCATAAGCTCGGGGGTCATACAACTGGTTAATGCTACATAAACAACCGTAAATATTAATAACGTATTTTGTAGTCCAGCGCAATATGCCACATTCAGTTTTACGCTTAGAGGAATTTGAAACGTGTAATTATATATATTCACTCTAAGTCAGCATTCGTAACATCAATTACTTTCCGTATAATCACATCTAATGAATATTCATGGACTTTTTGTATCTTATATGGTTATTGCCGCTAGACATGGTCGTTAATACTTAGTGCGCCGTTTTTATGACTTAGAATTAAATGCGAAAGTTTAATCTAATATGCCCGTATGTCGACTTTTGTGTCCCCCTTGGCCACATTAATGACAGGAATCTGTATTCCCACGTGACCGGGAACAAACTAGACGCTGGCCTATTCCGGCTGCGCATCCATTAAGGGGAACTCTGTCAGATGGTGTACAAGCGACTTCATCATTGGAAGCTCAGTCAATGAAAAACTGGATCTTATCAACACTCGTCTACCTCGCATCTTACCAGCAAACACAAGCAAAAGGATAAGAATAGATACTCGATCGAAAGGGCGGTATTTTTCTCCGCTGGAGGCCAATGTTTTCTATGCGCACAAAAGAATATGTTTACTTTTGTTAAAATGTGTGACCTACTCAATTCGCTTGGCACATAATTAAACACAATATGTGGTGCAGACGATGCTCCTCGTCCGTCACGGATGCAGGCTTTCCCAGGTAGGTACCTTTTTATTTTTGTGAGCGAACTTGTGGTCGCTTTTTGCAAATTTTGCAATTTGATACATGCTTATGCGTTGATTGTTAAGTCGACAATATTTCAAATAACCACTTTTGTGACACCGGCTCTTATTTCAATCATTTGTTATGATACCTTGCTATGGAGTATAATTTTCCCAGCAGTTTGGACGGTCACGCCTAGGATGCCGTCGTCGATAGGATATTAATTTACTACCATTGTGTGCTAAAATATGTCATGAACGGAAAAAAAACACAACAAAAACTACGACCAGGGGGCTATAGGACCTTCGAGTTTTGACCACAAATCGTTCGGTTGTCTCGTCATGTTTTTGTCTCAAGGAGATACTGCATCTGCTGATATGATGACTGCTGGGTCGGCACGTTTATTGACCACCATAAATATCATATCGGTCGCCATCCTATGCTAATTTCTATGATGCTGTTTGGTGAACCATTGAGATTGTTTAATCAATTAGCTGCTTGGTGTTGACTGGGTGCTTTTCCCTGCATGCAAATTTCAAAGGAGTACTTAACAGAGTGGCATTAGATCTTTCGTACAAGATTTTGGGAGCCATATGCGTCCGACTATAAGCGATCCCGTTCCCATGGGAACAACACTATATGTATACATTCTACTGTAGTGATAGTAAGCACGAGACGCCATATGAGGGACATTGCAAAGTTAGTACGACGAATTGATGCAAGTAACAGCCATGAGGAGCGGGTTTGATGCTTACCATTCGCCAGCCTGTTATGAACGCATAAATTCTGTCATGATGCGTATTATTGGTTTAGTTGAGAGTGCAATGTGTGTCGGTGCGGCGCAATATTAGAGTGTCATCAACATATCCCAATATTCTAGTGCATGTTGTGAACTTTGTTTGTTAGCATATTTAAATGTTATATCTCAGGGACTATTATAATACATGAACAATCTTAAGCGGATCGTGTGCTTGTTTTTCACGCTGTTTAGTAATTTCCACGGCATTTACTAAACGAAAACGTGCCATATATGTTTGTGGTGCAATTCATTTGTCACAATCATGTGTGAAACCATATGAACTGGTCATGCATGATAATAAACACTTGCCTGAGTTGCGATATTTATTGAGTTTCACGTGAAAGCAAAGTCAATGGGTCCACTATTTAGGTTGAAGTCAAACTTTTATAATCACAGAAATGCAACTGATATATAGCAGGATCACGCCATTTGAAGTGTGCATAACGAAGCCAGCGTTATATACCTGGTCTTCGATTGTTCATGGATCGAAGTAAGCGTCAACGGGCGTCTGCCTTGCGATTGATTACCACTTATCTCGTAAGAAAATGTGTGATTACATGCAGACTTTAAGGATGAAGCAACTGATTTGTTTTAGATGTCAGATTGACCATTCCTAGTGTGCATGTCGCCGAATGTAAAATGATTCCTAGAAATATCCTAATTGTCGTTAATGACGATGATCTCATCACATTCAAAACGATACACAACTTTTCAGTTTCTGATAACCTGTTTTGTACATATTTGACAATTTCTCTCACAACACGAGCAACAATTAATGGTTAATTAGTCATGAGGAATAATTCCATTTTGTGTCAAGTACACATGTTGTACGACGTTGCCTCATACACATGGGAGAAAATCAATAGTCACGCGCTCATAGTATAACTTTCACGCCAACTAAATCCACTTTGCTAATCATCTCGACCAAGGTGTCTATGGAGTAGTAGTTAGTCAGAGCCTCAACGTGGCCGGCGTTGTTGATTGTACTCCTATCTATGAGTTGATGTTCGATTTCGGTAGCTATAGCTTCCATTACGAACAAACGAATGCCATTTTACATCGTCAACAGCCACAGTGAATTTAAATGCCTTTCAGATTAAAGACAATGATTTCGAATATCCTACGGATTAAGGACACTGATTAAGGACAATAATTTTAAACACCTTACAGATTATGGACTGTGATTTGCCGTTTATACTTCTTTTTCACCATTAAAGGGAGAAAACAGCTATTGCTCAACTGGCGAAATTGAGCACGCTCAGACCTCAAACGTTCTAACAAGTTGTCTACAGGTTAAGGCCGCTCCCGCCGCAGTGGCGGTAGGTCACTCAGAGAGTTTGGCTGTATTTTACGTAAATACAAATGATAGATGAGAAACGATGAGTTTACAAAGCTTCAATGACTCTATCCTCCAGCATTGGACCATGTAGGATAGCCTTCATTCCCACAACATAATTAAATGCGGACACACAGCGTATATATGACACCTTAAATCCAGTGTGAAGATTAGCGCTACTTTTAGGTGCAGACATATTAAAGACAGGCTCTCAGTTTGCGACAAACTATATATATATGACGCTATATATTTAGTGAGAATGGATCCTTTGTAGCTCAGCAACACAGTTTCGTCCTTTGTTATTTAAATAATACTTTGAGCCTATTCCTAAAGTCGTGGCTAGAACTATGAAGTTATCTCAATTGCGCAATGTGGAACAATGCTGAACACCTATGGTATTGGTTGATTATAGTTGTACATAATGTGACAATGCAAAGCATTAATTTTCATGATGACATACCACGCCCTTAGAGGCGCGTTTTGTGAAACTACGGAAAACTAGTTAAGTGTGCTTGTTATATTTTGATTCAAAGTAAAATTTAAAGTTACGCCCTGCGTAGTGTTGGTTGCCTTTTTAAATTCCTCATAATTCCTCACAGTAGCAATTAGAAAAAAACAGTAAAACTTGAATAGGCACAAATACACGGCGATGGAAATAAAAAGCAAAATAATGCCAGCCGATTGGCTCGTTATATGGGTGATATTACAAATTGTACCAATCAGGAAGAATGATTAAATATCTGTAGATCACTGAGATTAGTAGACAAAAGCACACTAAAACATCGCCGGTTCATGTGGAGATGCCATCAAATAGATACATTCTTAGTATCCTATTACCCGATAAAGATAATCGACTATAATACATTAGAATGCTGCAGACGTTACATACAGCGTGGATGGAGCGAATCATTACTTCCCTATCGCTGGTACAGTGATCCAACTTTGGTGGATCATGAACAATTAATTGATCATCATAATGTGGATCACCAAATATGAGTTATTAGCCACATAATGATATTGGCAATAATAGAAACTAGCAATTTGTTGTAGGGATATAAAGATAAAACGCGTCATGAATCTAGCTGTGCATATGTAGCATTTAGCCTAATTGACTTTGTATGGTAAGTGTCGCAAAAGCTATTCAACATTGAAATAGGAAACTTGGCGGAGGTGATTGCAGTAATGGGCTTTAATTATTCATGTCATATAATATATTAGAACGAGA
This sequence comes from Urechis unicinctus, assembly GCA_034190875.2. NCBI lineage: Eukaryota > Metazoa > Annelida > Polychaeta > Xenopneusta > Urechidae > Urechis > Urechis unicinctus. Next base: position 9,846,765 of record CM067356.1, read on the forward strand.
GTCAGTCCCTACGCAGAGATATGGAAGCAAATGGTATATAGCCTCTAGTACCGTATCTCTGTGCCAGTCATCAAGCTGAGAACAACCGGATGAGCTGCACCGATAACTATGCGTTGATAATCCTCATGATTGCATATATCACTACAACTTGTGTTCCAATTGCTTGGTATTTAAAAAACACACACGGCATATTTAACTTTATCAGGGTTGTCTTCAACGACGTCCTAGGTTGAAATTAGTTGTTTGCTGACAAATGCACACAAATACGGCCATTTATATGAATCCACATAAAGTAGTTTAGTAGAGTCCGATACATCGAACAACTGAGCAAATCTTTGTCCTACCTAATGTACATATAACTTGAAAATCGCATCTCTTAGATTTAGGTGAGCACATCAACCGCTTACTAGCAGGTTTTAAATATCCCCTCCTGCGTCATGATCCAAAAGCATAAGACTTTTGATGACGTAGCTGTAAGATATTGGCTCAAAGTAATATCTTTTTGGCAATTCGCCCAAGACCATGGTGCCTTCCTCGAAACATATGAATGGCAATTTTGCAAACGACTTCATTTACACTTGGTTTTAACAATCCATCGCTATATCCTATCCTTCGCAGGACACTTAATTTGCATCATTATACGTTAAGTTAAGGGGATATCTCTGTCGTTTACTGCTTTGATTCTCTATGTGAACAGTGATAGCTGCTAATTAAAAGTCATAGGATGTTCTATCAGATTTACGTTGTATTCGAGGAGTAACGATGTATGAAAGTGGATTGGCTTGGGGTGTAGCTACACACTGACCCATGATGAAAAGTTCACAGGTGATATGCAGATACATATATAAGGCAGAATAGGTGATCATCATTCTTGCCAAATATATCCCCGTCTGCATGCGCAGCGCAATTAGTGCCAGCGTAATTCCGCCACTCACAAACATACAATCAGCCTTCTCATATTGTCGTTATAAGGTATCGTTTCTACAGTAATTAGGGCATTGAAAAAGAAACAACACAATTTCTATTATCTAATAGAAACAAGACGATTTCTAATATATAATATCGCCCTGGGGAGATAAGTTATTGTTGCTGATATGAATTCTTCTACAACTGGCCTGCACTGTATGTGACTCATTACTAAAGACGGATAAAGAACTTAAGGTCTCTAGGGGTCGCCCCTGGGCTAATTATATCAAAGTAATTTGGTAGATAACAACATTCATAACACAGGTGAGGTATATGCAGTGGAACGGGGTGCTGCAAATAAACGGACCGTACATAATACCAATACAATACCAAATTGTTGGCATGTTAACAACCATGAAACGAAACATCAAAGAGCATTTATATACCATGTTTCCCTTGATGACGGCTTCAATACATGACCTTGCGTATATCAGGGCGTTGTATGACGCAATGGCGTGTATGCAAATTATATAAGATCACGCTTGATAACAGCTGTCCATCTAAAGCAACTTGGCAGCGGCATTCAAGATGACCAGGATATATTATCAAACTTCATGGTTTTGTGAGGACATGCGGGTTAAGTATAACGTTTTGGAAAGAACAATGTCACAATTCAACTTTGAAAATGGCTGTTTGTGTTTTCTGGGATGATCGTTTGGCAACGGGTCTAAAGATGTGGACGATGATATGACCATCAGAAAACCATCATGTTGATCAAACAAGATTATTATCTAAGATGACTTTATTATCATCTTGTAAGCATGTCGTATTTAAACGACATGCATCAGACCAGAGGGTCTATTAGAACACAGAACGCGACAAATGGCATATTAAATACTTCTGAATAATAAACGCAATGATCAATTGCATGTGTGGGAGAATTGGCCGGATCTATGTGAGCTGAAATAATCATGACTTTAATACGACCAATCAGTTCTTGCTATAATGTTTAAGCTTACGAAGAAGCCGTGTATTCTTTATTATTCACGCTCACCTGTCATACGCAATCACCGAACAATGATTTATGAAATTGGAAGGTCCAAACATATCAGCTAATTTTTATGCGAAAGGACTAGCAGCATTATCGTTATTTTTGGGGCTGAGTTGCAAGAAATAAAATGATTATTGCTGTCAATGATTCTCTTTGCGTGCCTGTACCAGGAAAAAACCGGCCGTAGGCATTACGACACAAAGGAGGAAAATAAAGAGAAGGAGGTTTGGATACATCAGTCAACACTGTATCACCTGCCTGAGAATGTTAGGCTGTCTTTTTAAAGGTCATGGGGTATCTATAGATTACACAGAAGATACCATGCATTAGGTAAGTATTGCAGACGTGACCCCACGAAGTCAGCAGCTGTGTAGGCCGTTACCTGTAGTTTATAATCACTTGGGGCTAGAGATGCCATGCTAATCGTTTAGGCTGTTGATCTGATTTGGTTCCCGCTGACAAAGAGAGGGAAGAGATGCAAATATTAGATTGTTCTCTTTTGTATTTGTTGTATATGTGCGATTATTGCAGTCACCGACTCGGCAGACCTGAGAAGCACAAACGAGTTAATATTTAATCATTTTGAAGATTGCCAGGGTGGAAGTTTATGGATTTATTATTCCGCAAATTGGGTTTATCAAAACCGAGAGCTGGTGGCCTGTGTTCTTTTCTACCCTCTGCATTTAAACAGTTAACAATGCCATGAAGGAACGGCCAATCCGAATTAAAATAGACGCACCACAATATTATAAACTGATAAAAGGCTTTTAACCAAATTGTGTGAATTTATCCAATGTACACAATTACTACAAAATAAGGTCCTGATTATTTAAGTATGGTTCCGGTATAGACTTTTCAGTAAAACCAAGCATCAACAGAACCTTGCGACCAAATGTGTATCCTATGGGGTGTCGGAAATCGACCAATATGTTTTTTTCCCGCACCATTAAATTTAGGTCACGTCAAAACGTTCTTCTTGTTCCGTTACAATGGCTGGAGTAAACACGAATGTAGGCAATGTAAAATCGTTATTCAAATATACCTGTCACGCTTCCCCTTATTTCTTATATTAGCGTTTTTGATTGCGATAAGGATATAATATGATATTCATTTCTTGTGAAACATTATCGATCTTATAAATTTCTCTATTTGCAACCATTTTGTGGTAATTACCATGGTCTGTAATGACAACAGTTCAGAGGGCTTAGATACAATTAGGTCCAATGTTCACGTTAATTCTGAACGTTTGTCCATACAGCGCTGAATGTTAATACTATTATTAGGCGGTATTTGAGACGAAAGCATGAGTATAGGTTACACACAATTCATGAATGTCCAAAATGTCTCCCTAGCTTTGCGATAAGTTAACGGCGAAAAACATTAATAAAAAGAGTTTGAGATATTGTAACATCATCTTCCAAATCTGAACATTCTATTACAATTGTTGCACCTTTCGTAGGAACTTTCTAGCTCTATATGACCGATTACAAGGCATTATTGCTATGAATGCTCTCGTTTATCACATTAGTCAGCTTCATTAGCGATAGGCCAAATATGGAACGTGCCCGCTGTAATGCAGCAAAAAGAAGCCAGAATATAAGAGAAAAGGCATTAACGCAGCATTCTTACCTTATTTCCAAGATAATCGATATTGTGTCCAATATATAACATAGATTCGGTGTCCACAATGCATATTGTGAATCATATTAATTCAAACAATTATGTATTATTGAATACGTGATCAGTATAATACGTGTACGTATCTAAAGTGCATTCTTATTCTAAGGTGTTGTTGTACTGACCACAGACAACTTGATACAATTGTATTGTTTATCATTAACCTTGATATGAAACATAGCCGAATTTCATGCTCACCCAATGCTTAAAAGACCAGCTCTGCAACACGGTATAGCCAACTAAGCGGAACAATAAATCAATAAACTTCCATAGTTGGCGTCTAGTGGAGCTTAATAATGACAAGCACTACTTTTTGTCGCTCTAAGGGTGGAGCTAACGCTGAAGTAGTTCGCAATATTCATTTGCTCGACACGGAATTCATCGCGTAACAGCTAATGTGACTTCATTGTCTTGAAAGCAAAACAACAAAATCATAGGCTCACGGGGGTGTCTAACATAATTCATCAACAACGCTGTAGCAAATTGATATCGCTGAGTAGTTGATAAAGTCGAGCCAGTGGATTGGTATGGTTCGATGAATGGGCATAGCAATACCATTTTACCAATTATATACAGTAGTATGTATGACTCTTGCAAACGGACATATGATTACAATAAATTACGGAATGTTCTGCCAGCCGTTATTTTTCTACTTTACCCGTTCGTGGATGCCCGCGTCTCTTCTGAAGAAAACAATTACATGTTTGCAATAGAGGTTGAAATATAAACTCATCCGACCCTACTAGATGTCCATGTTAGCTGTATTGTAAGGTACACTCGCGTTATATTCGTAGAGACTGTCAAATAAACGATCTTCCGTGTTACATTGCCATTACCACTATCATGCACTATCGGTTACATGTGACGCCCAGAACCTATCATAAGAAATTGTTGCTACATTTGTAGGTTTCAGTAGTTTAACGAACAGAGTACTTAACTACCAACTTTCGAAGAGATCATTCTCAATTCTCCGATTAAATATTTCACGAAGCGGGATGATATAATCAATGTTAATGTTTGTAATAGACACAAAATAGTAGGTATCAACGCCCCCCACCCCTAATCCTTTCCAGCCTGTACATATTACCGCCGCCCCAGCCATCAGATAAATGAGGGATTAGGCAATAAACTATGGACGACAGGGAAACCTTTCCGGAAGGGGTTCCTTATCTTCATTGGTCTGAAATGGCAGCTCATTGTTTATGAAGCCCAAGTTTGTAATCGAAAGAGTCTAGGCTAACCAGAGAAGATAATATTTTGACATTTTCCCACGCCGACATTAGTAAAGATGCCATTACTGCCAGATAAATATCCATCGGACGGGATACGACTATAAACGGTCTGCGTGACGAATGTCGAAACTTGGCGCAAATACTGGATAGAGTATTTTTCCTTTCCGCTTCTATTGCCATGGTCGCCATCGTATTGTATTGCGAGTTGCGTGAAATATACTATTCGAACACGTACTAATAATTGACTATGTTTTAGCATGTTCATTATTATTATGCTACCTATGATAATTCAATTATTTCTCGAGTAAAACTATTTACCTTAATTAGGAAGAGAGAACTTGTTATTATGCTCTGAAATCGTTATTACGATCTTATCTAGAACCCGTAAATAGTCGGAGGTGGTATTTATCCAAGTTGTCGAGAACGCAGTCCGTCTTCTGCGTAGCCTCGCGTCCCTTATTACAGCGAAACCATATCGAGGGGTAATCCAAACGTTATTATTTATTCTGCATAAATAGTCCGTTACTCATGCGGAAAATCAGAAATCGATAAAGGCGGTAGCTTAGCAAATTAATGTGCAAATGCTTCATCCTATGACATGTAATGTGCGAAAATATCAAAGGGCCGCACTGCAAATAAAGACGGGAACTAGTAATTTTTCATCATTCAACTGCGACTCTATAATGTTACATTTTGTGAAAAACTGTCATTAATTATATGGTTACCTCTAGACCAAAACTTGTTTTCTGCTGCTACACCTGGGGTTAGACACTAGTTTTAAGCAACGAAATCATGCAAACTTTAAGGCAGACTACACGACAAGCATATTATTAACAGCATGTTTTATGTCACTGATCTGCCCGACTTTTACACCTTACTCAAATGACGATAACGCCGGTAACAATATTTGAAAGTACCTTCACTGAATGCAAGGTACAATAAGAGGACCTATAATCACAATTGAATTACATATTTAATCGCGCAAAACTAGGTCTGTAAGAGTATTATTACAAGTAGGTGTGTGTCATGAACAATCTTTTTTGACCACGAAACAACACCTGCACGGAGGAATAATAGCTTGCCCGATAACTGCATCGATACACTTACGTCATCGTCGATTCGGTAGTCCTTTAGATTCTATTCTCACCAATACATATAACTTACTTTTCATGGGGCTGGGGCTGAACTTTCGCTTATTATTATTATGCAAAATCCTTCATTAATGACGGCATTAAATCCTTTAGATGTATATTTACGTGGGGTCTCCACATCAGCACATGCTGGTTATTTCCTTATTTCAGGCATCTGTTGAGTTTAAGCCATAATTCTACAGTAACGCAGTAATTGTGATAATCATGCACTATAATATATGTTATGCGAAACGAATATCTGGTAGAATATAATAACAAGTACATTGTAGTATATACTGGCCAATTGTGACCATCTAATATCATCTGAACAATGTAGATAATAATAGCACGCTGGTTATCTGCTTCGATACGCTCACTTCTTTATCGACACAAATCAGGTGATGTGGATGTAGAATTCAGAGGACCTGTACACTGTGTTAAAAAGCAACATGATATCGTCATTCGGCACATAAGTAGTGTGTACATCAACGGAATGAAAGAAGCCGGAATGGTAATCTCGACTACCGATTGATAGAGCATGCGGTATTTGCTGTTCGGTGCATTTAAGGATAGCTCACAGCTCATGCACGTACGAAAATAAAATCTGAGCTGATATATAACTAGAGCTGACTGTCAAATACCTCTAAGGTTAGGTGTGAGACTTGGTATCGGCCACATACCAATATATTACGAGAGTCGGGCGCTGAGACTGAGTCTGAACTTCCGCTGATTATCCTATTGCATCACCATACAACACTTAAGGTTGCATGAAATCCCCTTGAAGTGTATGGGCGTGATGTCTTCTCTTCAGCGCATTCTGGTTAATCCCCTATTATAGGCACGACTTGAATTGTAGCCGTTACATCTGGGTCAATAAAGCAGGTATCCACAGCTTACTTCTGTTGTATTCCGAAAATCAGACAATCTTTTTTAATGATAACTGTAAAGTATTCATTCATTTTGAGATCAAAATTGCCTGCACTTTTTCGTCAAAACTTGGCGGGCAATTTCAACAATCACTATATTCGTTGATGGCTATCATTTTACATACATTTCACCATTCGGTTATATCCCTGAACCTCGAGGAGGATTATTTAATTTTCGAATAATTACCGGAATTCAATTGATACGCTCAAATCCAATGAACACAAGTGTTATGGATGATAGTCACATCTGTATTGCCGGATAAATTTCTACTGCCCATCAATGAATAGTCCTGCACGTTTGTAGATGGTTGATTTAGGGTTTTAGATCAGTATCTATGCAATTTTCATTTTACCGTCTTTGTCGAATTTACATGCACTCTCCATTGCAGAGGCGGACAACATATATAGTGTATAATTGGATATGATCGTGATCATAAGTTTTTAACTAAATATCATTAATTCCTGATCGGCTTCAGGCTCAATACGCAGAGATAGTTCACAATGAACGAACTACATACTTGGTTCTGGTGGAGCTAAGATTCACCCCTAGATACAGGAAAATAGCACTAGGCGATGCCATGCAGGTTTATTGCATTTTATCATAAAAGTTTTGGCTTATCCCCTAAACCCCTCCTGATTACTTCAAAAATGTATCATACACTCATTTTAGGCAATCTACAAACTTTGCGTCTACTCTTCTAATCATTAAGCCGCTGCAAGACCGATTTTTGGTTTTTTTTCCCACGCAGCGTTAAGACTACTTTAACAGGAAATGATTTTGGCAATCAAGGACAGAGTACTCAGTGGTGATATGAATGAGCACGTATCGAATCCTCTGATCTGCGTTGATGTTAAATTATCAGGGGATTTTTATATTTTGGTATCAGTAAATCGCTGCTTAATGAGTTGATGAGAAGCCAAATGAAATCTTTACCTGAAAATACTGTATTCTAATGCCAACAGATTTTCATTGCCATCAATATCTGCATCGCAGCTAAAATAAGTGTACTTGATTTTGTCAACAAAATTACAATGGATTTTATGGTCGTGAAGCCAAATGAAGGCAAATTGACATTACCAAAGCCTCGGCCAAATCACGCTATCTATGTCGTTGCCAGTTATTCATATTTAGATACAGATTATGCACTATCAACGTGTCATTGAATCCCGTTGATACATTTATCAACAAATCTGTGTTATCCGATTTTATTAGCGATTAATTATTAAAACGATTTTTTATTTGACAGTGGATAGTTTAATTATTTTTTTTTAGCGCCGTCGTTTTACTGCTTGCCTTGTTGGCGGGCTATTTCACTATGTGATCAAATACATATTCTTATCACATGGCTCGCAACACAGTCCACGTCCGGCAGTTAACTACCATAGGCACTAAATTGTGGCTACAGTCAATCACTAGACCATTCGTCTAAACCCGAATGCAATTAGATAAATATATGTGATGGTACAATCGATAAGCAATTCGTTAAGCTTAGGAACATGTTGGTTACAACCGTCCATTATGGCCTTACTTGTTCTTAAGATTCAATGACCTGATCTTCAGTACTTGACGCAAGAGAAAAGGGTTTCATCGATATTTGCATAGTATTTGTATTAGAGCCGTAGGTTCCGAAGGTACGCTACCTATCTGAAACCGTAAATTCTAGCCAGAGGGGAGGTATTAAAGATTTTAATACAGCAGCTGAAAGTTTAACTGTGTTACCATTTATGCCTATCATATGGCCGCAAATGCAATATCGCCCCGACTCTGATCCAAATGATTATCGTAGTGGTTAATATATATTTCGCCTTTCTATGTCACGATTTGAACCTGTAACTAACGCAGTGTTTGAATTGTTTCCGTGTAGTTTTGTTCATGACCGATCTTGTTAAAGTATTTACGTAAGCAAAGCACCTATTTCCTCGTCACACGTAAAAGATGTACATATTTATAAACTCATAAAACCATGTTAACATGCTATTAAAACCTTGCTGTGATAACAATCGTATTTTATACTGAGCTACATTACCAAATATGGATTTATAATGGCATTCGCTCAGGACGCAATATCAGTGTTTTCAATAGAACAGCCCGATAAACAGGCTTGAAGCTAAATAGAATGTCATGTCTCTCAAGGGACAAACATAAAAAAAATTGCTGCTACGATGCGATCGTGTCAATGAATGCATGATAATGTTATATACAGATACGTGTGTACAAGACTCCCATTTTTCTGATTAGAGTCTAGCAAAAACATGATAAGCATCGGCTCAAATGAGAAGCTTCCAATTCAAATGTTTAGGGAAGTTTTTATGTTAAGTGACAACCCCTTGTGGCATTTGCGTTACGTGAGGAGAATCGCCATCTGAGTTTGTGCGCATTCCGTGGTAATTTATCGCGCTCAGTTAGCTTCAATTGATTAGGCGGTGCTAACAAATAGGTCATACAGGTCTAACTTCTTCGCTTTGTTTGAAAGTTATGCTGCAAACAGTTTGTTCTGTAATTATGCTGGCCCTATGCTATTACGTTATGTTTATGATATCCATTGAAGACATCAGCGGGCAATACTGCATCCCACCGGTTAAATTAGCAGTATTGAACCTTGACGACGACATGCCACCTTTATATAGTTTAGTTGTCGGCAGGTGGCAAGCTAACTCTCGGTGCAAATCTTTGTCATCATAATGTCAAAATATTGGGTATTTGAATGCCATTCCAGGACTCATTGTGAGTTTTTTCATCAATAATTCATCAGTATTGTTGCACTTTGCATGCAGACAACTTTGGCGGGAGTTCAGGGTGAAAGCATTCTATCGAAATATATATCATGAGCTAAGTGTCAATCTTGATCGACTCAATGGTAGGACTCCAACTTAAAGACTGTTAACCTGCTCGTTTCTGCTGGCCAGTGCTAGTGCGTCACGATCTCGTCGCTCTCAAAAATCTGATATGATGATTTACGACCCTGTGCTCGGGTATATTGCTTCTGTTCGTACCAGTTCGAGGAAAAACGACATTGTTCATCTTGTGTCCTCTTTCTTCTCCGCTTCATTCATCGATGGAGCCAAGAAAGAACTGTGGGGGAATTGTCCCAATGACGTGATTGGTCCTGTCTGCCGCCGAAAGGATACTAGTGATAGATCGAGCAAGGTCGCTAACACTGAGGACATCCTTGAGGCATTGCGAAAGTTAGATGAGTCATCGGCCATGCCTCAGTTCGCGGTACGGTCTGATTATCTGTTTCTGATACCGAAAGTGAAACCCGGAGAGCTACTGGAGCACTCTGTTGTTGAGAGACTGTCACGTTTAGAGGATACAGTGAGTCAGCTGAGTGAAACTATCACACAGGTATCAAATGAGAATGCTGCGCTACGAAGCAGACAGAAATCAGCCTCGGCGCCGAAATTGACAGTGACCCCAGCCTCTCCTCAGTCAACGGACCCATTGGTGAAGGAGACGATTAGTTACGCAGGGAAGGTCAAACACGGACAGAAACAACAGAAGAAAGCGCGGTCAAGGTCTTCTCTTGAACGTACCGCTAAAGAAATGGATGACCTTGTCAGACTTCTCCAGCACCAGTCTGAATGGCAAGAACCACCGCACGTGACGCGGAAGAAGAAACAGCAACAGCGTCGTCGTCAGACCACAGTGGAGGGTACCGGTACTGCATCAACGACACTTCGTGCTGGCAGGGAACCAGATCGTCAAGTCTATATTCAGCGTGTTGCCAAAGACTGCATCACATCGGATATGAAGGACTATTGTGCCACCACATGTGGCCTAGAAGTGCGCAAACTGGAACGGAAATCGGATCCCGAATGGATTACTGATTCTTTTGTATTGACTTTACCAGTGTCAAAGCTGAGTAAAGCATTGGACCCGTCATTATGGCCACTGGGCATACGTGTTAGACGTTACTACCCCGCACGTAAAGCTCAGTCTGATGATCTGGTGACTGACACGGACAGTACGGCAGTTCTACCGAGTGACGTAAGTGCAGTGAATTCGCCCGTTGGTGACACCGACAAATAACCCACATGGCTATAATCTGTTTATTTCTATTTGTAATCATGCTTAACATTGTCTCTTACAATTCCGATTGTCTTGGACCGGACAAGGTTGAGTACATAGGAAAGTTGTGTAGCACTGCTGATTTCGTTTTTATTCAATAGCATTGGCTCATTGATGCAAACTTAGATATTCTCGCCTCTAAATTGCCAAATGTCTGTTGTCATGGTGTATCAGACATAGACAGCACCACTCTTTTGCAGGGTAGACCACACGGCGGTTGCTCTATACTTTGGAATTCTAATCTCCAATGCAGTATCACTCCCATTCAATCTGGCAATCGTAGATTGTGTGCGGTGATTGTGGATACGGCAGATATGAGTGTATTACTTTGTAACATTTATATGCCCACTGATACGAACCATTGTCTTGACAATATGTTGTGCTACGATGAAGTTTTAGCGTCTTGTAGTCTTTTAGTGTCAATTCAAGGTTATTGACCATATTGTAATCGGTGGTGATATGAATACTGATTTGTCCCGATTATTTTCTCTTCATACTCGATCACTAACGCGATTTATGTATGATAATGATTTCCATTCAGTTGTTGACTACACATTTGATAGCAAAATCAATGGTGAAAGATCTATCATTGATCATTTTTTCGGCAGTCAAAACTTGTTAGGATCTGTATCCAATTACTTTGTTCGACATGATGGCGACAGCACTTCTGACCATGAGCCTTTGTTCATTTCGCTTTTGATTCCGATTTCCAAAGTTCAGTTAATCGCCCCTTCACGCCCAATCACTCGATTGTGCTGGCGGGAGGCTACCGATAGTTCTATTGATACATATCGTAGTAGGATACGAAATCGCTTACTATCTATTACTGTCCCTATCGATGCTATTCTTTGTTCAGATTGTCACTGTACATTACATTCTGATGACATTAGTAACTATTGTAATCAGCTCGAATCATTATTAGTTGATGAGGGACTACGTTCCGTACCGACAACTAAGCCAGCTGGAACTAGAATACCAGGTTGGAGCGATCACGTCCGTCCGTACCGTGATGCATCCTCGTTTTGGCATTCAATTTGGGTCCAGTGTGGGCGTCCAGACAGGCTGGGTGTCCCAGATTCGTCGCCACACCAGGGGTCAGTACAAATGCGCCCATAGGAAAGTAAAACGGGATAGACACACATTGACCGCTGTCAAAATGGCAGATTCTTTGAATAATAGCAGTTCGAGGGATTTCTGGGTTGAGGCTAAAAAACTTTATAGTATACGGAAACCAAGCCCTTCCACGGTTGACGGTAAAACGGGAGACGGCCCCATAGCAGACGCATTCGGCGGGAAATGGGAGAATCTTTATAATAGTGTATCCTTCGATAGGGACCGTCTTGAGTCTGAGGTCTGTGACAAAATTGAGACTGAGTGTTGTTCCTTGAACTGCTATTGTTCTCATACTATTTCTGTATCGAACGTCCGGGGAGTCCTGAAATTACTAAAACCTAGTAAATGTGATGGAACGCTAACCACTGATCACTTACTAAACACATGTGATGATTTTTTTGTTCATATTGCCTTAAAGAAGTCATTAAATGACTCTTCAAACTACCGAGGGATAGCGCTCAATAGCCCTTTTAGTAAACTCTTTGAGCTGACTATACTCGAAATACATCGACATAAACTTTCGACCTCTGACTTGCAATTTGGGTACAAGAAGGAGTTATCAACCTCGGCTTGTACGTTTGTTGCAAGTGAAGTCATCAAGCATTATTTAAATGCAGACAATGACGTGCATGTCATGCTCTTAGATGCTAGCAAAGCATTCGATTGTGTTAGCTATACCATGCTTTTTTCTGAACTGCTAAGTAGGGGCCTTTGCCCACTCGTTAGTCGTTTACTCTTACATTTACATGTTTGTCAGACTGCCCATGTTAAATGGAATGCCACCTTGTCTGAGCCATTTGCTTTAAGTAATGGTGTGAGACAGGGGGGCATTCTATCTCCTGTTCTATTTTCCATTTACGCGGAAAAATTGCTATTCGCTCTTCAAAATTCTGGAGTGGGCTGCCACTTTGGCCAATTGTTTGCAGGTGCACTGTCATATGCTGATGATATAATTCTTTTGGCACCATGTAAGTCAGCCCTTTCCCGTATGCTGGATCTCGCAGCTGAGTGCGCGGTGAGTCTGAGTCTCAAGTTCAATGAAGCTAAGTCTCAGTACCTCTTGTACTCTGCTCGAGGTCGGACGCGGACTGGGGGTTCTATTGACTTTTGTGGTACCAATGTCCCTTTATCGGAGAGTGCTATTCACCTAGGTAATCTCATGTCAACTAACTCTAAGTCTAGAACAATACATCGGTGTACCACTGATATACAAAGTCGGACCAATGTATTGTTGTCACGTTTTCATTTCTGCCCTCCGGGGTTTTGATACAAACTTTTTATATCGCATTGTGTCATTGCCCATGGATCTCAACTTTTGGACTTTGATAGTCGCTTTGTTGATGAATTTTTCACATCTTGGCGCAAGTGTGTGCGACTGGTCTGGGGGATCCCTAACATCACCCACTGCAACTTACTTCCCGGGATCTGTGATGACAGAGGCATTGAATCCCAGCTATTAGCAAGATCTCTTTCTTTTGTGCGTGCTGTCCTCTCATCTACAAACGTTCTATATAGATTAAGTGGCTGGCTAGCCCTAGCTGGCAGCGGCTCAGCCGTATCTAATACGATTAGTTACATTGCTGACCCCACGCCATACAATAGGATATGGGTCCCTGAATATTCCAGATGCTAATGATGCCATTGAATGGTCACAGGAATCGGGAATTCGTAAAATATCATTTTGTCGATATCCAAAAGTCTTCTTTGTACTGAGCAAATTGAAAACACGATTAAATTGTTCTCTTATCAGATTATATAAACAGTAAATATTGATAAGTTAGCGGATCAACTTTACAATACGTAAATCTATGTCATATTTTTATGATGAAATAATATAAACTTAGGGCGCATAAGCTCAGTAAAACGGAGAGAATGGTTCAACAATATTCATATTTCTTCATTATTATTCTTTGGTCAATCGTCTGCCTGTCCTTTGGTAACTGGTATTTATTATCCACGCAGCTGATTGTAAGCAGCAGGTACCGATTCAATGTACCCAGACCTAGTCTGTATTAAAACGCACTGAATTACAATCCTCCAGGCCACAGTTAGTTATCTGCTTGCACAAGCCCCTATGCAACAGGCACCACAGATGCATGGACAACTCTGATCCCATCACTCACAGGCACATGTACTTTGACGCTGACATTTGTCCTACAGAAACTTAGATGAATTACACAGTTGTCCACAGTTATCACGTTCTAATCACCCCATTCAAATGAATCACAAACAGTTATAATACGTAGTTAATGCTAAATTTTACGGTACAATAACCAAATGATTATATAAGAATAAAATTATATTTTTGCAGCTTTGTTCGATGCACGTCTATCAATTCTGTAATTTACATATTTTGATAAAAACATCAATTACACCTCAATCCGTACGATTGATTGCCTTAGCTACCCGTTCTGGTTATCTACAAAGGAACCGTTAAGTCAAGCAAATGTCGACCATTTACAGTGAACTAATTTTGCGTTCCAAAATTGCAATTTGTGCATTATTAGCGGAAATTGACTTTAATATTTTAATTAGATGGTGTTTTTGCATATATTTCTGATATCAGGGAAGATGAAATTTACAGCCATATGTATCTTGTTCCGCATCAGCCAAATTTCCAGGCTCGAAAATGCGTATGTAACTGTGGGGAAAGATATTAAGATATCGAGCAATTGAGCCTGATACTTTTGTTGCCATGCATGCCTTGCAAAGAACTGTTATCCCGCAGCATGCATCAGCATATACCATTTAAGCATTATCTGCATACATTTATGACGATTTACCGGGAAAAGCTAGTCCGACACAGAGAGCTAAATGCTAACGAGTTATGTATGAGTCATATCATCATTGCAAAACGTTTGCATCCAAGCAAGTAAGCAGTGTAGGGTATATCAATAATGAGCCCGTTTCATTTAGCTGCGGATGTGTCAGCCACATCAATATCGCGCGCAGAGATATTTTAGGTGCAAAGCACGGTGTTCGAATAACGATCAATGCACATTAGCGGGACCATGATCGGGTTTAAATAGTAAGGACATTGTCTATATGTTAAAGATATTGGGATATTCATATCCAGAGCATTGTATTAAGTAAGCGTGATACTAGAAATGACCCAGTCGTTCCGTGTGGCCAGTAATTTGGGAGGTGGGGGGGGGGGTGGGGGGTAGGGAGGGGGGATTGGTGGGGAAGTTCACGCTATTATTTCGCCATCAGTCGGTATAATAGATCTGGAAACTGAAGCATACACCGTATGAGACGATTCATATAAACATTAGTTAAAATATATCGGTGTGCCTACAATATTCATCACGTATCGGTTAAATGCAGCAAGAAAAATTTACCATGCTAGACATAAAAATGATATTGAAATATATCTCGTGGTTATGCTGGGATCGCCATAAGTTAAACTGCCATTGCCTGGATTAGCCTCCATATACTAGTTGTATGTGATGATGCAGCCGCGGCAAGAGTTATAAGTGCTGTCACGGTGCATGTTTATATTGATGCGTGACTTTAGATTGACGAATGTGATTCATTCTGTAAGGCTGCTATTGTAAGAGAGAGTTGTGGATGGTGGGTAGATAATCCATTAGATTATCTGGGAGGTTGGGGCTTTTATCGTTCACCTCCCTCCGTATGCAACGGTCCTAACTTGACACCACCTTTGTCTCGGTAGGCGGGGTTAAAACCTAACCATTAGTGAGCCAACAATGCACGGATGTATACATACAATAGCCATTTAAAAACCAAATACCGATTTTGGAAATTGGCACAATTGCTAAAAGCTAGTTACAACTTATGTTGCATAGCATGCCTTAAAAGATGTTTTCATAAACATAACGTGTCCATTCTGTTTGAAGTCAAACGCTTTATTTGCGGTTTTTGCCATGTCGTTGGCATTCGGAAATGTAGGAGAGATACTTACTTGATCGCCAATCCCGCAAATAATATCTGCCAATTGTTGAACCCAAAATCGAGCTGCTTCACCTCTCAACGTCACTGCGAAATGCATGAAAGAATGAAACGAGCACTGCAATGCTGCGGAGCATCATTTTTTTATGCAGCATATTTATTTAAGGTATCCAGAATGATCACTGTATGCCGACAGCAATTCCAGCAGCTGGAAAAACCTGCCGCTAAACGAAAATTAAAACCGAGAGAGAAATATAATGCGACAGCACAATATAGCAAGATGAGCCAGAAGAGAGAATTATCAGGATATAACCTGAAAAAAGTTAATGACGCAGCAAAATTATACCAAAGTGACATCAATACTCAGAGTATATTGCATGTTGACGGCCAATAGAGCTCTGCGGCTCTGCCATCCACGTTCTGTTATTGCCACTGGAGCTTAACCTAGCAATAATCACACGCGCGCAGGGACGGCCAACAAAGCAACTTGATTGTGCACAAGTGATATATTTATGCTCATGTGGTAGGTTTATGTTCCGCGAGTGAATGCGCACAACTATTTAGGCTTAACTATTGCTAAAAAATAGTTATATCAATATTTTTCAAAGCTTAGTTTTTTCTAAGAATGACAAAACCAATCGGTCTCCTGTTCGCGCTTATCATCCGATGAATAAGCAACTATAAAATATGAAAAGTATTTTTATTTCATCTAACAGAAAGCTCTTACGGAGATATTTCATGCCATTCATACTGTTTTTATTTTCGCGGCATACATCATACGTTACAGTAAATGTATACAGTTACACATTGCGATGCTGAAATGATGGCGACAATTTGACAATTATATGGCACTAAACTGACGGTCAGTGTTGCTAATCGGAGGCATAAATCCAACTGTAAATATTAGCTTGACATTTGTCTCGTCTCGTGCATAGGCAAACTATACATCTGTCAAACGTATTTGCTTGACATTTAGGCCGTCTTTTATTTGTCATGAGCAAAACATAAAACGCGTGCTTCGACTTAGCTTATTTATGTGATTTAAACCACGCTTTACCTCCAAATGCGATTATATAGCATCGTGATTGCCTATTTGCTGGGGTAAAATAAATTAAATAATGACTTCTTCATCACTATGCTGATTTGGCACGAATAATGATAAAAGCCAGCCGTAATTTGGTTCAGTTAAAATGGGCGATATGACTGCAATAGAAACCTGGGTATTCCGATGGATTCACAGTTTACGAGAAAACCGCATGCCATGAAATCAACTCAGTATCTCTTTCATCAGATCAGGCAGCATAAGAAAGTACCTGAACCAATCCACAATTGAAATACTTGTTCACGCCTTAACACCATCTCGGCTTGATTAATGCTATTCGCTGCTGTATTAAGGTCATATGCTCATAATCACAAAACTGCAACACGCACAGAATACTGCCGCCCGCGTTGTTGCCAGAGGAAAGCACGGGGATAACATTCAACACATCATGCGTACCCTTCATCGGTTTCCTGTGGAACAACGCACTATGAAGAAAAGTCTTCTCACCTTTAAGGCTGTAAATAGAACCGCCCCAATCTACCAACATGAACCTTCTGCCTAATTACAGCATGCAAGGGGTCTTGGATCTATGGACAGTATCTGCTATAAGCCCGCAAATCTCAAAATATGTCTTCATACGGTAGCAGAGCGTTTAGTAATGCCGAATCTAGTTTGTGAAGCGCACTTCGTATCGCCGTTCGTAGGTTGAATACGCTTAATGCATTTAAATCTAAACTCAAGACGTTTCCTTTTAGTCAGTGCTATAACAATAAACTGCCTGCTTAAGCACCTCTGAGAAGGATTTTTCCTGGAAACACGCGCTATAAAAACGCTTCCTCTGTATGTATGTATGTATGTATGTATGTATGTATGTATGTATGTATGTATGTATGTATGTATGTATGTATGTATGTATGTATGTATGTATGTATGTATGTATGTATGTATGTATGTATGTATGTATGTATGTATGTATGTGTATGTATGTATGTATGTATGTATGTATGTATGTATGTATGTATGTATGTATGTATGTATGTCATGTATGTATGTATGTATGTATGTATGTCATGTGTGTGTGTGTGTGTGTGTGTGTGTGTGTGTGTGTGTGTGTGTGTGTATGTGTGTGTGTGTGTGTGTGTGTGTGTGTGTGTGTGTGTGTGTGTATGTGTATGTATGTATGTATGTATGTATGTATGTATGTATATGTATGCATGTATGTATGTATGTATGTATGTATGTATGTATGTATGCATGTATGTATGTTGCATGCATGTATGTATGTATGTATGCATGCATGCTGTATGTATGCATGCATGTATGCATGTATGTATGTATGTATGTATGTATGTATGTATGTATGTATGTGTATGTATGTATGTATGTATGTATGTATGTATGTATGTATGTATGTATGTATGTATGTATGTGTATGTATGTATGTATGTATGTATGCATGTATGTATGTACGTATGTATGTATGTATGTATGTATGTATGTATGTATGTATGTATGTATGTATGTATGTATGTTTGTATGTATGCAAGCAAGCATATCTGTATGTGTGTATGCATGTAAAGCGTAAATAAAAACATCGATAATGCATAAGATTCGTAGAGTGTCCATGCAAGTTTTGCCTCTTGGTGTTGTGTCTATTAGTTTGTAACTAACGCTTACTAATTGGTGGGCAATAAATGAGAATACAAATGCAAGAGTCAGTGTATTTGGTGTCAAGCTGTTGAATTGCCAGCTAATTATTTCGTCTTCAATCAGAGGGAAGCCAGACATACATTAGCTGTAATCTTATTGTCGTTGCCCATGTCATTACAATCAATTGCAGCACACTCATGTAAATATGAGCTGTTTCAATTGTTGCACATCTCTTCCATCAAAGAGAAAGTGTGATAGATTTGTCCGGCGACTTTTTCTGTGGTGATATCACTAATCCAATATTAGCAAATGTACATGCAGGGATCCTATATGACACATACTTTTACACCGTCCGTGTAAAGATGCCGTACATCAGTCAGTAAAATAGTGTAATACAACGGTATGAAAAGGGTCTTCGTGTGCATAACCGTAAGCTGTCACTGCGCTATCGTTCATCACCATTACTTTGCGACGGAGAGGGACATACTTGAGGGTCAGTTGCTGACATAAATACTACGAATTGGCAAATGCTGTAAGAAATGTTATCAATCGGTAATAGTCTCCCTAGTGAATAAAATGTCACTTGCAGAAGGTTATCAGTTTAATGTACAGATCGAATATGCGTTGCTATCGTGACTGCGAAGAATACGAATGGTCGAATTTGGTTTGGATTTCATTTTTTACTTACAAACTCATACTATGACCAAAGAGAAAGGGAAGCAAGAGTCGGCAAATATTCGCTGATGGCCGTAATGTCTATTTCAGTGTTAGCGATAAAAGTGTAAACTTTACGTTAGTTTACAAAATGCGGATCAGACCAACATGCTTTATTCCTTCTTGTGCGATGCAATTTTCATCGAAAAACGAACCACGCACACATAGTTTAAATAGCAGTCAGTCTGAATAATATTGTTGTAATGGTACAACAACAAATCTGTTTCCTTCAATACAAGTTATATTTTGTTATCTTACTTGCTGTAACTAAGCATTTCATTGTTAAGAAAGGACATCAATGTGCCACATTATATTAATTGATGAGGCCCGACTTTGATTTTGACGGGTGAGTGAGCGCAACTTTCCCACACTACTATGTACATTACATTAACATTATTCTTAACATTGCTGCAAATATGCGATGTTGCGTCGCCGTACTTAGATGACTGGTGTTTTGCCAGGTGCTCACACAAGCGGCCCAAATTACGATTACGATCCCAAATGTAACTAGCACTGTTCCTTGCGGTTAGCAAATACCACGCCAAGTGGTCTTAAATTAGATTTACGACTCTCTGATCTGGCAAGATCACAGAGCGGTCAGCAAACCAAGTTATATAGCATTGTTTAACGCGATTGATAGGCAGCTGGTAAACATGAATGCACTTCATCAATGCCTGTATTTAGGGCGCCGATCATGTCCCGTATGTATTGATCCTCCTGATATGTGGGAGACATCATAAATCAGGTACATTGTCCTAATTAGCAGTGATTGTCACATCCACCGTCATGCGTATGACGATAAGCAAGTCTATACATATGTCTTTCTGTTGAAGTGGACAATTTGATAAGAGTGTTATTCCCATATCTGAGGGAATTGCGACTCCTCGGCAGCTTCTTGTCACGTCGTTATTGTGGACTGATCAAATATTCAAGGGCATCTCCTTTACGCCTCGCAATGGTTGAAGAATTACAAGAGTGAGATGTGGTTGATCAGTGATATCACGTATCTGAAACCATCGACTGATTTCACAGTACATATAACCTACTCATTGAAATTTGAAAAATGCTTTGTCGTGCACTTATTTCGGTTCATACCATTTCCTTAAGTTATCGCTGGCGTCGATCCATGATACTAGCCTACGTCTTATTAATATCGAACGTATACTGCTACACATGTATTGAAGGCGAACCTAACCGAACTCACGCAGCCGATGCTTCTGTGTTAATGCATCAATTAGTGTACAAATTATCGATGATATGTGTCATTACAGAAACGTTATCGTATAGCAATTTTTATCTCTGCTTCAACGCTACGTAAATGCAGCCCGAGATAGTACTAGATATTGAACATATAATTAATGCGATTTAACTGACCGAATGAGCCCACCAGTGTTTTGGTCTAATCCCTTTGCTGAAGGGCCTATCAATGTAGCCTGTTCCTCTTTTGGACATTTTGCGTTCCGTAAAATTAATACACCGAGCAATGTTGCCAATGGTTGTGCAGTAATGTCATTAGCACCGTCTGTTCGAAGAAATGCAGGAGTAAAGGGTGTAAACGTGCGTGATATTCTAGAAATGTTTCAAATTTCTGTGCAATGTCCTGACAAACAAGGTGTTTGGTATGGGAACGTTCCACCAGGTAATGGAAGATAGTTATGTGTGTGTTGAGGCCGGTCATATTATGGCTGTTACAAATAGGCTCTGCTTCATATGCGTAAATTGGCAGGGGTATGCCACAGGGATCGTGCACCTTAAAGCAAACATCAAACGTTTACAATGGAAACAGCCATTTACATAACTAGATTTAAACCAATGCATCCCGTGCGCTGTGACGGAGATCGGGTCACGGGTATGGTCACTATATTGGTAGCTTTCACCATCTTCCGTTATATGGTATCGGATGTTTTTTCTTGGACAACTCTGTTAGTATCTTATGTAGGTATGATGTCCTTGTGTTGTGTTTTCAACCCTTTTTTGGTCATAATATTTGGTAATGTTTTTGTAATTACCAAAGATAATTATAAAAAAGACTACATAAATTGGAACGATTAGTTTATTTTCCTGATATTGAATTTGAAAGAAAAAAACCATCGCAAAGAACAGCGAACAAACTGTTGTTCCCTCTTATGTCTTGGTGCAGCCATTAACCCTGTCTCGTAGGACTACTTCCATCTGTCTGACTACAGAACTAGTGCATCATTATTGCGATTGCCCAGCATCGCGGTACCGTTGTTAATTCAACCTTGGGTTCATGCATGACTTGGAAAATATAACGAGATACATTGATTGAGAATTTCACAATTCACTGATGCGAGATTGCAAGATTGTATTCGTAAATAGCACTATCAGATGTAGGAGAAGCTCCCGGCTTATGTTTGAATGATTTGTCTTTTTTGCTTTAATCTCAAGACAAAAACAAAAGTCTCTATATGTAAAGTTAGCAAACAAATAGCCAATATAGAGGTGAAGTGACTCGGGGATGTTTGAGCTGCTGCTGTCCTGTAGGGATCGTACTCTTAAACAAACGATACATGAACATAAAAAATGCCTTGCATTTTCCCATTATTAATATAGTGAGTTTTGAAAAATTTGGAAGCATTTTCCGTAAATCAGATTTATTTAAGAAAAGGTGCATTGCTAACTAAAGCTGAAACGATAAATCGCATAACCTTTCAAATTCGAGTCTTAATGATGCGCGGTTTCCAAACTGTAAACACCATTTTAACACGCCATATATTTCTCACAATTAGATCGTACTGATGTCGAATGGGTAGTCAAAAAATCATACTGGGATAACAATGTGGAATTGCTATGATATAATTGATGCCGCAAAACGTACACTCATGGTAGATGATACATTGTTATGTTAGCAGTAACATGTGTGCCAACAAGCTTTGAGAAACAAACGCGATGTGCCATAAGCTATTTTACTGCGCCAATCTGTCAAATGCAGCATATATTCAATATCCATCATAAGCACTCTACTGTTAATGCAAACACATAATGTACATGGCAATGTATGAGACTGTAATAAGCTCAACCACATCTTCACGACCATATGGCTAATTGAAGGGGTTCAAGATCCATTATGCGGGAATTTAAATATAGCGTTAGACATGTTTTGTTAATTGTCGACGTAAAACATGCGAGCTCATAGTAAGGGGGTTTATGGCAACCTGAGAACAGAATCGCATCGTATGCTATTAAGATATGATATTTATGGCGATATTCATTCATTGTTCAGCCTTTCATTGTGAGAGATTGCCAATATCCATGGAATCTTTAAAACGAAAACTGATTGTCGTTTAGCTTTAATTTTTAAGCTACATTTGCATCTTACTCAACGAGAAGCTTTAGCCCGCATGTCAGATAGGTTCGTGTTTATATGCATAAACATTGAACCGTAGATACTCCGTGACTTTCGTTTCAATTGATATTTGAAATGCTGTTTCGAAATGTGCAGTGTATATTTTAGTACATGAACTTCATTTACAGTATGGCAGCATATGTATGTCGTGCTGGTTAATGCTTTATCGAGGTATGATCATTGCAATTAATGCCTCCTCGAAACTGGAAAAGGAGTTCGATTAGCTGGAGCTTTGGTTGTGCGCTTATCATGTTATTTAATAACTTGCAAATTGTTGGGTTTTGTTCCAGTGTGTATGGTCCATGTAAATAAACGAAAGACAGCGTGGAGTAGGTTGTATCAACGTCAACTTACCATGTCCAGCTAGTCAAGGTCCCCTAGCCTGATGGCTGCGGGCGATGTTTACATATTACTTATATTCAATAGTCTCGCCTTCAGGTCTAGGTGAGCTTAATGTCTTGAACTGGCCAGACATCCCACATATGGGATGGTCCAATCACAAGCCGTGTCTCTCGGTCACTCTCGGGTACTTTTGAGTCGTTGTCTCTCATTGTTCTACAAGTTCTGAAGAACTTGTCCAACCGGACGCGTGTTTTTTATGAGCCGGGTACACATTCTACAACACTCCGATTTGTTGTTTCACGCTAAGTGGCACTGTTAATCACACAGTCGGCGAGAGAAGCAGACACACAACTGGTTCTTTTTAACTGACTATAACGTAAACATACTATCGTGCAGCTTAGCGATTAAAGCGTTTGTTGTGGTGCCAATTTGAACTTTTGAGACGCCCCATAATTCCAGAAGACATTCAATGTGTTCTCATTGGACGCAGACCACTACAATGTCCATGACGTCACATAGAACGGAGGGTGCGTATCACAAGCTAGACACGCGCAATTAAGGTCAATCCGGGTCACAACCTTTGCGTTGATTGGTCACGAAGATTAACGAACGTGTCTAATGAATATTCGGACGCGCCAGTTTAAGACCTTATCTTATCGTAGACTCTAGGGCGAGAAGCGTAGCGGAACCCCTTAAGCCTGGGACGCAGACTAATGTCCAGCCGTCCAATATGTTTTTCTGTTCGTGGCTTTCAATACCAACATATAGCGAAAGCTTTTCATACCACATAATGTATCGATCGAACATGCATAGATGACATCATTTGAATTAAATCGTTGTGTTTTTTATCGGCTATATAATGCAGCTTTTGTGTGCTGTATTTTTTTCTTTGAGTAGCACTTTACGGTAACCAATATTTATTACTATCATTACTCTTACATTCATAATAAATAGCTACGGCTAGTGCATGAGATATTCGTTATCATTAGGTAAGAACCAATCCCTTCCGCCACATGTGTACATACTAATTTATAGTTTAGGGAAGTAAACTCAGGAGCTTGATTCATTGTTTTCATACCCGTCCATAATTTCTATACACGAGACAAATACTCTTGTTAAATCTTTAAAATGTAGCATCGATTCACATTCAATGCTACTTAAATGCTAAAGCAGTATAGCGTATCTTGATGGTACAATTGTTCCACCAAGACCAAACGTTGGGCCAAGGACATATCTAACGATTGTACAAACACCTTAAAACATCTGTTAGTAGCAGAATCAACTAATATATTAAATTTGTTCTTTATGGGGTGCATGTATGCAGCCCTCTTTGAATATTTAGTTCCTGTTGTCTTCAGATGTTGGTTGGTATGTGAAAAATTAAATTGCATTGATCATTGCATTGATCGACACCAAAAAAGGCTAGCAAAAAGTTCGAGTTGGTCCATTATTCAGCGGGTTCGAGTAGCGATAACTTGTAGCTGTTGCTGTTCCTTCTCTGGTATGAACGGTTGTCGTCATCTATTAATGAATTGATTTATGTGCGGGGCAGCCGTAGTGACTATTCCGGGCAAAACTGTTAGCATAAGTGGACCATCGTTGTATACTACTAGCTATTCGGTAGGATACATGGCACCCGCCACGATCATTTGACCGGAGTTTACTCACATTTCCGAGACCTATTTTTCTATGGGGGTTTAAGGCGATCGCGTCTAGAGCCTGTGCTTACATGCTCGGGGTTGAATGAGCAATATACAATCAACAAAACCCGCTATGAGATATCTGTACCATCTCAAAACTTATTGTACAGACCTTTTCAGACTCCCTTTGCAGTGGTCGCAAAGCAACGAATCATAACAAAATCATTTGGCATTTGAAGTGATATGCAGGCAGGAACATTTGTATGGCCAGCATGTTTATAAAGTTTGTTACATCGAGCGGCATAAGCACAAACTGCATGGCATAGCTGGACTTTAGATGGAGCCGACCCAAGTACAACAATTAAAACTGCGGTTACAAACAATGTCAGCTCCTGTCTGGAGTAGTGTTTAAATCCATTGTACGTTGAATTCATCAACGACTATGACGAATTACTGTATACAACATAAGTAAAAGGAAAACCCATCAGACAATGAATCTCATAGATAAACCACACATAAAACGAACCCTGGGTGACACATATATCAGGGTGGAGAAAACCTTTGCGGCAGCAATATTATAAGTGTAATCACTACACCTTAGGAGGCAATAGAAGGTAACCCCACACAGCTCATATGAGTTGCGTGTTTTACTCAAGTAGCGTGTTGCTAAGTTAGTGGATGCGATGGTGCGCGTGCTCCAGGCCGTTATTACCAGGCATAATCTCGCTCGACAATATGTGTGTTATTATATTTCAAAGACAAAAGTATGACCACACACAGCAACAGTAGCTTCATTATATTGCATAAGACAAGACAAGAACAAAGACACTTCAAGGACGTATGCGACAGCAAGTTGCCTATAATAAACAACACCAGGAATTGTGTTTCATTTTGTCTCACAGATATAAGACATTGTCAATAAGTAAAGTACGAAGATAGTATGACTAGATACTGCCATGTCGAATCAGGTAGTATTAGCCATCGGCTTCGCTTATTGAAACGGGTGGTCAACATTAGTTACAAAACGCCAGTGTATTTTCGCACCATGTCCAATTGGCGTGCGACAACGTATACAAATCAGCTAAGGTATATTGCGTGTATCTGACTGCACTTGCCAGCATTCGTATATTTCTCTGACTTGACCTATGAGGGAAAACAACGGGTATCTTGTACGCAATAAGCCGTGGAACAAGGCTTATTGAGTTAAATGACACACATTCAATATGAAAACGTAAGGAACTACTTGTATTATGGTATCGTCTGGCAAGAAAGCGTTCCATGCTTTAATTAAAACTGGTAAACATATAAGCGGATATGGAACTGCTCGTTGGCTGCCCTGGTGAAGGACTATTTGCGGGATGAACAGTAAGCTGCTCATACTAAGCAAAATGTGACCGTTGAATCATCGTCGGTGATGATCAAAATTATATACTTTGTCTGCTGTGCAATATTTTTTGTTATAAGCATCAATTATGTAATCTACCAAATCGGCAATGTCAAAACATATACAGTTCGCCTCGCTGCACCTTTGCAAAGGAGATTGTTGGCCACATCTGGAGTGACGATGAATCCCTTATGATTAAATCATAACAATTACGGGCTCACGCGGAACATTTTCGTTTTCATCTACCATTAAAAGGAAATAGGAAATCTTTACGGAAAACTTACTGCACTTGATGCCTAATACAAAGTAGTCACACGTCTATGTCGTTTTGAAGCCACGCAGCATGCAATTCTATTGCTTCGCTGCTCCAAGAGAAGCGCCAAAAGGGATGACGCAATCGCTTTATTTGTCAGCATATGAAGATATCGGTAGCCATGACTTTCATACCTCATTCCAGACTGATGGGTGAAGATACCATGCCATTGATGTATCCCCAGTTATCAAAAATGCACCTAGCCAACCACTGATGAAAGTTCCAAATTCATATTACATTATTCGTTCCAGCACAGCTTCAATTGCCTCACCAGCGCTATTGTATTGCTCGTTCGCCCCATAGTATATGTTCTGCGAGCAGTAAACACTCAACAGCGAAGAACAATTTGACCTTTGTTCCCGTAGAAACAGATGCAAATCAAAACTAAATGCATACTGGAAAAAGTACCACGTAGTACCCACCATATGAAAAACTTTAAAATGGACCGGATTAGCTAATTACGTGTCACGACCTATCAACTATGTGACTAAAAGAGAGTAATGGGATACCCCCATTATTGTGCCACCCGAATGTTAGAGTTTATACCGTTTAATCTGTTATGTGTAGTTTGTAATCAGCTGCTGTTCTGCTAATTCACCTGATGTTTTGATGCAGAATTCAAGTCGAGTTGTACGCATCTCCTGAATATGCTGCTATTAGAACTCTATCAAATGCGTGGCCATGCAACCCGAAATGAATGCACTCATGTCAGCACTATTCCTCCCCAGCTATATGTAAAATGTTGGCGATACGTTTAGTTGATGCTGTACGATTGCTGTCAATCATCCACTACGCCTCATGTTTTTCATAAAACATACCACGTTCTTGTTCGAAATTTAAAACCAACAGTCTATGGTTCTAACAGACTTACTCAGTGAACATGAGGATAGGGATGAATTGCAAAACATAATATTGTTCATAGAGTGTGCAGACAAGTGAGTTATGTGATGTGCAATTAGACGAGGAGTAAAAAGATTGTAAGGCAGGATAATATGGTCAATCTGTCACTTTGCATTGTGGCAACGTGACTTTAATCATCTATTTTTCCCTTTGCCTCTTGTTTGGTATAAATTTCAGGTCAAGTG
Organism: Urechis unicinctus; assembly: GCA_034190875.2. Taxonomy (NCBI): domain Eukaryota; kingdom Metazoa; phylum Annelida; class Polychaeta; order Xenopneusta; family Urechidae; genus Urechis; species Urechis unicinctus. Next base: position 9,874,318 of record CM067356.1, read on the forward strand.
ATTAATTCGACGTATACTGGATGTAAAAGTAAGCAATACCTTTGTAAAATGCTAACAATTTGTAGCATAAATGTCATGCAGCGTTAGATTGCCTCGATCTGGACTGCTGCAAGGACACAAGTAGTATCATCCGGTCATCAGCGCTGCCAAACAATATATATCTTTACAGTTGATAATGAATATGCGTTGCGTCATATAATGTTTAGACAAGCAACGCAATCAGCGGAGACACTGCAACCATATAGGCAGCAATTGTGTATGTAAATCAAGAATGGGTAACAATACATTCATAAAAACAGATTACTTTATCTTTGAATTACTATTAATGAGAGCATTTCGGTATTCATTGTATCAACCATTATCGCTCGAGCAGCCAAATAAAAGCCACTAATCCAACTTTAAATCTGATGATCATTTCAATTTATGATACTGAAGAAGGCACCGTTAAAAATGGATAGAGTGTTGCCTTCAATAAACTGACGTTATACAACACAGTCGCGTGCATATTATTGAGATGATACTAACGCACAACAGCATGCGTTCAGTAAGGTGAGTTTGTTGTGGTTAAAAATGGGCAAACATAGCAAGCATGTGCGTATCAAGATAACGCGAGTCAAGATGTTGGCATTAGAGACTGAGCGACATTATAATCGTGTACTAGATGTATATTAATAACTACTATTTGAGCAGTTGTTTGTGGAAAAACTGGATTGCTGGATCACAAATTGCAATATTTACTGTTATATTCCTAGCAGAATATCAATAATGCGTTCATTACATATGCATTCTGCGCCGCATTATATTATGTGTTGAAACACTCTTTGAAGTTACATTACATTAGTCAATACCCATTAAGTGGGGACAGTTATTTATTTAAATTACAGCTTTTTGAGCGATTTTTTTATATTGAACAAATACCTGATGCGAAATCCTTACGATATACAAGCAGTATATGCGACAGATTAAAAATAATTATATAAGAACGTCAGTAAACGTAAACTGTTAATAACATAGAAGAAAAGGCTGAATATTCCAGCGCAATATGTTGCATTAATGCAGTGACCTCGAATCATGCAACACGGGCGCAAAACATATTGCATTTTATGCTACTTGTGTCGCGCATGTGCTATCTTCACGCACAATTTAACCTCTGGCATATTACGCATTCCTCTTAACGTGAAGACATAAGATAAATACAAGTCTTATTAGTGGTCAGAAACAATAACATTTTCATATCGCACACACACGTCAGGGTGTTCGTGAATGTCATAAAAAAACTAATCTGGTTTATACAGTACAATCAACGCGATAAGTATGCTCCATGACGATAACTCAAGCCTTTCGACTAACTGTAAATTACTTGTGAGCAACAAAAGCAGCATCAATATTTCCGAGACGTAGCTGAGACCATAGTTAAATTGCAAAATGGGACTACTCGATCAAGTTGAGGTATTTTATACCTGTTGACAAAAAGAGCGTTCTACAACCATCTTCGACGGACAGTTAAGAGTGTCCCAGAGCACCATTTTCTTGTTGTTCTAGGGGATTTCAACGCGCGACTCAGCGAGGATGATGCTCATTTCACATACAATAGCTACCAACACTCTATTCCGCAAGAAGAGAGGGAAGTCGTGGACCTGGAAGTCGCCATATGAGACGCTACACCAGATTGATTACATCCTAGTAAGGAAGAAGTGGCGCATGAGTGTCATTAACGGCGAGGCCTACAGCTCCTTTAGCTCCCTGGGATTGGAATATCGAGTGGTGGCAGCTACCATTCGGCTCAGACTGCGGGCAACGCGTAAGGAGATGGCGAAGATGGTAAACTAACAATGAAGCCGGCTTACGATGGTCCCTAAGCTGCAGCAGCAGTATAAACTGGAGATCAGGAACAGATTCCAAATACTGCAGGTGGACGAGGACATCTCTGTAGGTTACATGCGCTTCGCCGAGGTCAACCAAGCAGCTGCTGAGGCATGTCTGGCACAAGTCCCCAGGGTGCGACGAAGGAGCAGTGTTTGGACCCTAGGGTCGTAAAGGCAAGAGAGGAGATGAAGACCTCGTACAAGAGTTACCTGGCAAATCGCAAAGTAGAGGAGTGGAGAGAGGCCTACAAGCTGAGAAAAGAAGAGCTGTACCACGTTTATTCAGAAATACAACAGCAGGAACTGACCCAGAAGATCAAAGACGTGGAGGAGGCACATATGAACCATAAGAACGGACAAAGCTAGAGACTCATAAACTAGGAATCAGGGTGAAAATCAGCTAAATCATCCATGATCAAGGGGCCGAATGATTAGGAGAGAGTGGCTGCGTGGCAATCCCACTTTGAGAAGCTGATTGGCGTGTTATATTTGTTGATTGCTTGAGAATGTTCGCTTGGTGAGAGCTGACTTTTGCTGCCAACTTTGCCATCTGCGCCATGCTTGACCAGTGCAATACCATCGCTGTAAAAGTCATTGAGTTCGCGAACGTTGTCACTATTATACCTCTTCTTGCAATCCTCCAGCCTTTTATTGTTTGGTTTATAGTGGCTTTCAGGTCAATACACCGATTATCCGTTATGCTATTCTTCCAAGCAGAGTGAAACTAAGCTCTCACTAGATGCTGAACCAGTATTTAACGATACACAAATTAAGCATTATCGAATAATCATATTACAAGTGTATGGTTTATGATTCGACTTAGTAGGGCTAAAATTATTACTGTTATATGATGGCATTACCATATCCGTCAAATTACAAGTCTCCCTCATGTTGACAAGCGCAAGTACAATTTCGTTTCAGTTCTATCAAACGGCGCACACATCTAGGCTGGTAATATTAACAGGCCGTACAACCAACGCTACGCGATGTACTGGAAAGGAAATTCCATGTATACATACTGCATTGTCAAAATTACAGCAATATTGATTGAATTCAATCATACCGCGGCGTTCTGTGATCGACTCAATGTGTCGTTGGTAATGAAATCACGTGCATTACGCAAGACACGTGTGGTGGGACTTTATAAACGGGCGGTTATTGTCATGCTACAATCGAAAACCGACAGAAATGCATTGCGGGAAACAGAGTCTGATGTATAGAAAGCGTTGACGAGTGCCATGTCTTAATCGTTTCACTAAAAGCAGTAGCTAAGTGTTGTCGGTAGATTCAAATATAAACGACTTAATTTGCATAGAATTGCACGCAACATCGTACGTGCAATTATCAATCATGATTATCGACATGATGGCGCAGAGGTAGCTAATTAGCGAATCTGATGGCACCGATAACTGAAACACAAGCATATTTGATGCATGTACCGCCTCTCCATTATTGCGCAGGTAGATATTCTAAGTCATGAGGTATCGACATGATGGCGCAGAGGTAGCTAATTAGCGAATCTGATGGCACCGATAACTGAAACACAAGCATATTTGATGCATGTACCGCCTCTCCATTATTGCGCAGGTAGATATTCTAAGTCATGAGGTGAGCCATTCGCAAATCAAACCTGTATCCTATTTGTTGTCATTCTAAAATGCCACATGTTGCTCCCTTTAAAACAACGGGCCACATCGTGAGTTTATCATAAACATGCCATAAGAGAGCTGTTTTCCTTTAGCATAGATGTGCTTGACTTAGAGCGCACCTGATTAGCATCTCGGCGGGGCCATGTGAATGATTACCCTTAATAATAGAAAATATAGCAACTCTTAAGCAACTACACACTTCTATCGCAAATACTAAGGCGATACCATAGCTATGACTATTTATTTTTCGCCCAAATCCAAATTCTGGTCACCCAAAACGCTGTAACGTATATAATCATAGATGCATCGTGTTATTCATTTGAGAGCAGCATTATTGGCATAACACGGAGACAAAAGCCTTGCAATGTAGTGGCCAACTTGGCAGAATCGCCAAAGTACTTGTAATGTGTATACCCAAAAACATTCTTCTCTACTCACGTCATAGGTAAGCGCATAAAAATGATAGCTTGAACGTAGATACGCGTCCAACAGTGTTTGTTCATTCGTTGTGCTGACTAACTCCATACATCCGTGAATCAATTAGAAGTCTCAGTGAATACAGTTAATGTTGTGACGATGTGCTGCGCCCAAAGATATCCTCGAAGGTATACTTTCAGAATCTTGGATCAGTAGTTTACACACCATGCCAATAGCGTCTCTCGTTTTTATTACTGTTGTAAGATTGGCATACCTATTTATTGGATTGACTCACGCAAGGCCATGTCCCATGGGATGGTGGTCCGTTAAGTGTAACATGTGAATCGCACTTTCGCTGTTGTTCTTCTGTAGAATACTTATATATATACTTGTATATATACATATTTATATATATATATATATATATTTATATACATTTATATATATATATATATATATATACGTATATACATATATATATATGCATATATATATACATATATATTTATGTATATACAAATATATATAAAGACATATATATATATATATATTTATATATATATGTATATATATATACACATATGTATATGGATATATATATATATTTTTATATATATCTATATAAATATCTAAATATATATACGTATGTATATATATAATATATATATGTATATATATATGTACATATATATATATCAATATATACAAATAAATATATATATATATAGAATAAATGAATATATATATATATATTTATATATATATAAATTAATATATATAAATTTTTTTTCTTTATATATATATATGTGTATTTGTTGTGTAGAATACATATATATTCTTATATACAACCAAATATATATATATTTATTTATATACATTTTATATATATAGATACATAAATATATATCTCTATATATAAATATATATATTTATATATATATATTTATATGCATATATATATATGTAAATATATATACATATATATTTGCATATATACATTTATATATATATAAAGACATATATATATACATATATATATTTATATATTTATATATATATATATACACATATGTTTATATATATATATATATATATATATATATATATTTATCGATATAAATATCTTAATATATATACTTATGTATATATATATATGTACAAATATATATATCAATATATACAAATAAATATATATATAGATAAATGAATATATATATATATATATATTGATACATATATATATCAATTGTTTTTCTTCATATATATATTTGTGCGAGTATATATATGCACATATATATTCATATATATACACACACATATATTTTATGTATGTATCTTTTATATATATATATGCATATCATATCTATGTATATATATGTATAAATAAACACATATTTATTCATATATATATATATTTTATATACATATATATATATATATATATATTCATAATATATGTATTGATATATATATATTTAATTATAGAAACATGTAAATATATATATAGATATATCAATATATGTAAATGTATATTCATATATATTTATAATTATTTATATATCGAACAATGAATGCAAATTGATTTATATGCCATCTTATCAACTTAACAATCCTTGATCAGGCTACCAAGTCAGGTAGTTGACAAAACTCATATTGCTCTCTGGTTCGTTATCATCATATTGTATAAGGTGACCAGATATCTGTAGAAATACATTTTGTTTAAACTTGCCAACATGTGTAATGTTGTTATTGTTCAAACCCAAATGTATGCGTGAGCAAACGCGTATACGCCCTCGTTATTATCATTAAACTTTATTAATTATGGGGAGGAACGGTATATTCATATGTTTTCCAATGCTTTGTCAGGTGTCTCGCAAGGCTATGCCCACAAACAAGGATAACATACAATTTGCAACTCGCAAACCATTCGCCTTATCAGCATAACGTTACGCTAAGTGTGACTTATATTTATCTAATGACATTGATGATATTATTCTCGGAGCCACTGACTGCTGAAAAGGGTCAGTCTAGCGTGCACGTTATGACTAACGATGATTAATGTGTCTCTCGCTTTTGTTTGGCACGTGCTACGTAGATGTCAGTCATGTATGCTGTTTGACACGTGACGAATACGTTCATCTGTTAATGTCGTTCAATAGAGAAAAAACTCTAGCAATTTTGATATGCGGGTAAACGAAATATTAATACCTATATGGAGCCACTTCAATCGCTTGTATCGGGGTTATCGTTCAGATAATGTTGCACATACACTCAATAAGTAAATTAAAACGATTGCATTGGCGCAAAATCTATACCAATACTGCAACGAATAGAGAAAAGCAAGTGTAATTCGTATCTCAAACGCATCTTATCCAATTTTCTTTGAGGACATCAACATAGCGATATTTTTCTTTTGCGACTTAGTTGCCCCAAATCAAAAGCACGTCACTGGGTGACTACATTAAACAAGCTTTGATACAAGCTGATGAGACTCTGGGACAAGGATAACACGCAATTCTTCAGCTGCTCTCGCTCTTTCGTCCCCCGGCGGGGAATTACCATGACCCGTCGTACCCGAATAAATCCAACAACATTTTGTATCGTTCTTATTTCATGGTTGAAAGCCAAAAACCATGTACCCTCTGCAACGTTTGCACTAAGTTTAGTCTATGAATTGCCGTTGCATACATAAATTACTTACATCAATATCGTTTTTCCCGTAATCATCATCACCAACCTACACCATATGATGTATGATAGGGGACGCATTGGGGCAAGTATTTTGAACCCAAATATATTGCAAGCGAATGCAACCGACCCTTTGCGGACTTATGGCCTATTTAATGTTTCTTGTGGAATCTGGAGCTTTTGTTGATATTACAACGGCGAGCTTTGCATCGAAAATACCGAGGGATTGCGGTAAGTTCTAGGCTACCTCGCACTCTTTTCGAATCGCTGTCACCTCAGTTCGAGCTAAGCGGCTAAGCAGACAGTGTTCACGCGGCCCGAGTGATAGGACCGTGATATATAATGAACAACTGATTAGCTTTTTAGGTAGCTATGAATCTAATTTCAACAGGTACAGCAAGTGTTTGTTTGCTGAAAAGTATATTCATAGTGCATTTATATATAAATATGCACTTATATAAATATATATATATATATTTATAAATATATATATGTACATATAAATATGTGTATATATATATAAATATATATGTGCATATATATAGTATAGACTATGAATATACTTTTCAGCAAACAAACAGTCTCATCAGCTTGTAGCAAAGCTTGCTTAATGTAGTCACCCAGTGACGCGTTTTTTATTTGGGGCAACTAAGTCGCCAAAGAAAAATATCGCTGCGTATATGCATTTGCTCACGCATACATTTGGGTTTGGAACAATAACAACATTACACATGTTGGCAAGTTTAAACAAAATGTATTTCTACAGATATCTGGTCACCTTATACAATATGATGATAACGAACCAGAGAGCAATATGAGTTTTGTCAACTACCTGACTTGGTAGCATGATCAAGGATTGTTAAGTTGATAAGATGGCATATAAATCAATTTGCATTCATTGTTCGATATATAAATAATTATATATATATATGAATATACATTTACATATTTTGATATATCTATATATATATATATTTACATGTTTCTATATTTAAATATATATATCAATACATATATATATGAATATATATATATGTATATATATATATATATATATGTATATATATAATTATGTGTTTAATTAAACATATATATACATAGATATAATATGCATATATATATATAAAGATATATATATAAATATATATATATATTTATAAATATATATATGTACATATAGATGTGTGTGTATATATATAAATTATATGTGCATATATATACTGTTAATGGGTTGCAAGGCCAATTCGTTACGCTTAATACTGTATACAAATGTGGCGTGGCCCGAAAACGATAAACGGACATTATCAGCGTTTGCTGAATATAATATATATATATAGTATTTATTTCGTACATATTAACGTACAGATTTGTAAAGAATCAGTGCATGAAAGAAATGAAGATTAACATCGTAACGTGCAACTTGTGGACAGGAGCTCGTCAATTTCATGTGGGGTAAGAATAGAAATTGCTCGCCCATCCCGTTGCATAATGAGCTCTCTTAATAATGAAATAGTATTTAACACATTAATGTCTATTTCATTCTCACTCAACCTGAGTAGGTACTCATTAGGCGTGATTTCTGCTGAGAAAATAGCGTTAGTACTAATACCAATTGTGGACATGACAATTCTCAGATTGCAAGCAACACTGGAATAACTAAAAGCGCAGAGTCTGCTCACAAAGGACAACACATTGTTACCACTGCTTATGCATTTACATTAAAACATAATATAGCGCTTCATTAACTGTTTAATGATTGGTTGTTGACCTGTTAAAAGATTTAAGTATATGGAACGCGTTTGTGGATGGAGCGTCCAGATACGTCTAATACATTTTCGCCAAGTTCGGCAAAACACCTCTACGCGTCGGTGGTGTTAACTCCATAAGGGAGAGCAATAAAAACTTGTACAGAAACTGTTGAACAACTTGTTTCTCACATTTACATTGCAAGCCCCAAACCTTGACATCAACAAATGTGTTTGTGACACTAAATTAGAACATGCTACATTCATATTATCAGTAATACAGTCCTTACCGACATAGGTACCAAGATGCAAAGCATTTTCCCTAATAGGAATAGTGCAACCATTTAGGTTTAAATCTACAGCGCACTGGCTATCATTAAAAACTAATAAATTGCTCTTCGCTGAGTTGAAAACGACACTATACTCAGCCGCAAATTGCTCACATTATCTTGGCGGCGGTCAATGAGGGTGCAATCAACGACAGATCATCTGCAAAACCAAGTGCCCCAACAAATTCATGACCAATATGACATCCAACTTTAGTGTGTGACAGACGGATGAGTAGTTCATCCATATAAACACAGAATTGAATCGCAGACCGAACTGCGCCCTGCTTCACGCCGTTTGTACAGCTAAAGCTGTCCGAAATTTCATTATCCCATTGCACGCGCAATCGCTGCTGCGTATACATGTTCAACATCATCTTAGCTGTGGTAAGACACATGCCTCGTTTGCGTAACAGCATAAACAGTTTGATATAATCAACGCGATCAAAAGCCTTAGAAGCATCCAATAACATTACATAACATGGAGAGCCATGACCAACATAGTATTCAATTACCTCTTTTAGAACAAATGTACATTGCGCCGTCGAATGAGATGGTTTGAACCCAAATTGCAAGTTACTTGTCTGAAGAATATCAGCATAAGATTCAATCAAAATATTGTCAAGTAATTTCCCTACTACGCTACTGATGGCTATGGATCGGCAGCTTTCGCTAACATTCATCTATTTCTTCCTATTCTTGGGGATAGGGACGAGCGTGGATAACAACATGCCCTCGGGGAAATACATATGTGACATCATAACGCTAAATAACAATGACAAATGGATATGCAGTTGATCACAGCCATTTATGATATTATCAGATGAAAATGAGTTAATTGCATCCGATTTTCCTTTCTTTAGCCTACTCACTGCCCTTTTCACTCGATCTACATTA
>CM067356.1:10616558-10619058 GCA_034190875.2 Urechis unicinctus
TAGAATATATAAGTGACAGACAATGTACCATCGCCCATGTACAGCGGCTGAAATATAATACGTACATCATGACCAAGAAGTCCACATCGAGTAGCGGATGTGCGCAGCTGGCGACCAAGATGATATGCGGCTATAATGACTAGCTCATGCTGAATATATATTCAAGTGACTTTTACGCACTGAAAGTGAATGAATTGACATGCTCAAATATCGGATCGCGTGCAGGGATGAAAGGTTTCCGCTTTCTGCAGCTAGCCGCATGGGATGAACTTGCTAAGGAAGTAAAATAAAGGAGAAATTACAACTGTTACATATGAAAGGGATATGATCAGTATCTGGAAAGATCTCATATATAATAGAATCATTATTAAGGCTACATTTGCAAGCTCATGGTCCGCCCCAGATGAAACGTGCCAAGGGGGTACAAAAAGCCAGCTAAATGCAAATATCTATCGAGGCTTACTCAGGATCACTCTTCTCATTAATTGTTTTGACAGCTTATCATCAGTACCAATGCATGCTGCTTTGTTGCTGCTTAACATTCTTGAGCGACGCCCGGCTTAACGCATCTCTAAACATATTATCAGACACTAACTGCATATGGATAGATATTATTTCATATTGCAGCCAGGTTCATCAGGTAGTTAAAACAGGTACCCGTGCCTCTTTGTCATATAAACACAACCATATTCAATATCAATACAAAAAATATAAAACTCAAAGTTGCTCTAAACATGCATTTGGGCTAAATAAACGAGACTACAGGACTTAAAACAGAACCCTCTGGAGATTAAAGCTATTAACATGTGATAAAGGCTGTATATTGTTGCGGCGTGTCCCAACGTGGTGACCCCTATTGATCTACAACACCTAGGCGTAATATAAATTTACTTTCATACGCTACTAACCACTTTCATATGATACTAACTCCTGAATGCGGACCAGCTACACTGAGCGTGTCGTTAAAGACAGAACACGTGGGCATTATGGCCGACAATATTGTCGGAATTGCAAGACTAACTGCGCCGTTCAGATACGAGAAAGTTTAGTTGTCAGGTCACTACTTGATATCACTGAACAAACATAAATGCATGATAGCAGCTAAAACTACCACTGGCATGGGTGACTGACTACTAACTACCTACACCATGCTACTTTGATAGTCACTCTAGTCCACTTAAACTGATGTTAATCATTTGTAAATGAAATATTTGCAGACTATCATTATTGTAACTATGTTTGTAATCATGGTGTATACGTCAGGTTATGGGAACACATAATAGCGATTTCAACGTTAATAGGTAGTATGCATACACTTCAGACAAAGAAGTGTCGAATTACGAGTGAAGCATTATCCGCATACAGTAAATCGTCACAACTTGTATGGGTTTAGCAAAGCATGTGTTTGGCTTTGAGAAAGCCAATAGACGTTGACATGTTACTATTCAAACGCCACTCGTTGATGTTTTAACCAGCCTCATTTTATTAACATCGGTCATTCATATTTCCACAATAGCAGCTCATTTGTTTGATTGACAAGTAAAGTTAATGAAGATATGTGTGTTGAATAAGTCAAACCAAACGAGCAATGCATTATATGTCTACGGCAGATGCATGAGCGCAGACTCTCCTGCGCAAATCCTGTACTTATATAACGCAGCACTGTCTCATGACAGTTCGGTACGTTATTACTGGACCTGAATGTATCGTAGATATATGAATATATGTATGTATCTATATGTATTTATATACATTAATGCAAATGCATTTAAATATACATATGTATATAAATAAAAATTCTTATTTATATATATGTATAATCATTAATATATAATTATACATATATAAATATCTCTACATATATTTTTACATATATATCGATGTTGATACATAAATATATGTTTATATAAACATACATTTATATAAATATATTTATATGCATACATCTATATATATACATATATACATATATATATATAAGTAGCATATATTTACATATATTTTCATAATAAATATATATATGTATATTAATTAACAAACATATATACATTAATACACATTAATACATATGTTTAGTGATATACGTATGTTTGCATATGTATATATATATACATATATATGTATAGTTGTTTGTTTATTAATATATAAATATATACATGTGTGTGTGTGTGTGTGTGTGTATGTGTGTGTGTGTGTGTGTGTGTGTGTGTGTGTGTGTGTGTGTTTGTGTGTGCGTGTGTGTGTGTGTGTTTGCGTGTGCGTATCAATGTTTGCGTGTGTATACGATTGAATTCTAATAGATGACCCTTCAATTTAACAGCGCTTGGAACTACTGTGAACAACGCCCATTTTTGTGTGTTTAATGTATGAGTGCCCCCACATTTTTTTACTAGTATGGTGGTTAACCTTTTGCTTACGCTAGTAACAAATGCGTCGGACATCCAGCCTAGCGCGGAGCGTATATAAGGGGCTACGCGCTCTATGTTAATAAAAACTTGCG
>CM067356.1:10624058-10684058 GCA_034190875.2 Urechis unicinctus
CATGAATGATGATTTTGATTATCGACCTGGTGCGGCTTTTATTGGTCCCTTTATGCTCACGGTTTACATGTGCGGCCTCAACGAGGACTCGCCGCCTGTCCTGTGTTTCCGGGCGCTCATTCGCCTGGAATCTCCAAGCGACCCCCTTCTTCGTAGAATAGCATCAAAATGTTAAATTTGGCATCGAGGTTGTCATCACATTCAGCAATTATTTGCTGACTAATCTGCTTCGAGTTAGCTTGTCTCGGGTTGTACCAAACGACTCGCAGTTTGAGGACATTGTCAATTATGGCAATTTTTTTCTCCTCCCGGAAGCCCGGTCCAGCGCAATAGACACGTGGGGGCCCAAATCATCCATAAACAGACACAATTAAAGGGACGACAGGATTCATTCATTATGAGTATACAGATTGTCACGCCGACTATCCTCGCGCCATTGTGTCGTCAAACAATTTCAAATGTAATGTGTATTTGCTATGTAATATAAAATAGTTTCCTGTTTCCCAATGTCCTGCTTGCAATCACCAGCGAGGGCAAATATAGGAGTCAGTGAAACTCAGTTTCAGTCTGCACATATATAAACATTTGACCGCGCTTCCAACCACGGCTTATTAACGGAAGAGGGGCCATGTGCCCACCTGTTTTGCCAAGTGTACTGTTTCCTTGATCCTAAGACAGCTGCTAAGACATAGTTTGAAGCTGGTGAGTAGTCGTGGACAGCCGTCATGATAGACAAAGACAATTGGCCTCCCACTGCGTCTGTGCTGTCTAACACTCTCGTGCATTGCACAATCGTGAGTTGTCTGCTATCAGGGGCACCAATGGTTGAACATATAGGTAAACTTTAAGCCCTGTTCGTTTGGAAATGACGAGTTACTGAGGTGTACAGGAAATCTGGTGAGCTCGGACTGATTAGTGAGCATGATCGTATTATTGATGTCTATGTTGTCTTATTTTGCGCACTACTCTTTTCTTAGCCTCACGCTGAGACCCAGGTAGCCCTTTTGCAAGCAGTGTTGGAATGGAGAAATGTGTCAATGTTAATCGTGTGGATAGTGCGTGTTGTTTTCCATTAATGTGCTTCACATGGATCTGCCTTTGATCCAGCACAGCAGAAAACAGAAATACAAGGATCCTGCTAATCGTCAATTGAGGTACCTAGAGATGACTTGGCGCGATGTTGTTCTGCTTCTATGGGAAATTTATTTTGTTGGACAATAATCGTTGTGGTGGGTGAATTAATTTTTCAAATGTGAGCTCTTCTCAACTGGAGTGGCTGGTGGCGTACATAAATCAACTGTGACGCTGGAAACAGTCGCCTTGCGATCATTAGGCAAATGATTCGAGACACACACAAGACCTAGTTGCCAAGTATGGATGGCAAAAGTATGGTTTTGTGCTGCTCTTGATTGTTTTTTTTTCCTTTTGCTGGTCCCCATTTTCGTTTTGTCACTGGGTTGTACTGATTGATATATATGTTCCTCTGGTCAAATAGCCGTCAGAAGTGACATCGATCAAATCAATCACATATACATTATAGGCCTGTCGCTCTTATTGCTCGACATTATCCAATGCTGAACATTTCTGGCTGTCATCTCCACTTTTCATGGGCAGACGTAGTTGTTTGATTAATATATTTATTTGATATCTATTTGTGTGATAATCCGACTCTTCAACAATAACGCAATTGTCAGAATGAAATGTGAAGCATCTTTTTGCTGGGTTCCTACTCCACTACAACTGTCCTCTGGTGCTATTTATCTTGATTACATTTTGTTGTTCATCTGCAGAGAGTGGATGCTTACGATTGAAAGGGGAGAAAACATCCATCCATCACGCCGGAAGGTTCTTCATTCATTTCTTTCAATACCTCTGTGCGACAGTAGCTCTAATATAGTCTTTAGAGTTAGTCAAGATACTTTTGGTTCTTGCTTTCAATGTTTCACATTAATTTGCAGTTATTGTTCTTTTGGTCGGGGCTATCGGTTAATTTTTTTAGGCCTGCTTAAATATGTCCAGAATCAATCACTTCATCCATAAACCATCACACTGTTCACCAGACAGACCCCTGGGTACATTGCTTATTTGTTTCAACTGCCTGTTTCAAATGCGCAGGCATGGTTTTCTATCCTCGTTTGATCGATGGGTAGAAATTCGCCCTATAATATTCCATCAGGGTGTGTTGAGCTGGATGATCACGTTAAATGGCGTTATCTGGTGGTCCCATCTCTGACAGGCGATGCACCCGAGGAGGTAGCTCAATGGCAGCCCTGTCTGGGCAGCGTTCTTGTGCCAGGTTGGTAAAGGCACCTAAGGAGAGCTGTCCAAGCATCACAATCAACCTCATCCATCATCGTCCCAAATATCACCTTGATGTTGAAAATGACGTTAAACCCCAATATTGCCATTTCTTTTTTGGCATCAGGCTGTCTTTTGAAATCGATTCTTCTCCAAAATCTTGACAAATACCTATGTAGACAAGGTCCATCATTGCCGTTTTCATCGTGGCAAGATCGGCAGAATGGTAATTGACAGCGTACTTCATGGTACTGGGATCGATTGTATCAGCAGCAATATCATGTGTACAACGGCGGGATAGCCAATAGTCAGGCTGGTCCACTGTATCTCTGTTCAAAGTTACAGGAGTTTCATGTGAGGACGAATTAATCATGCTATTTACATAAGCACGATTTTATTGTCTGTCGGAAAATAGCATTTAGACCCACGGAATGAAAACTGAATTTCTTTCATTGTGGATAAATGCATATGCAGTAATTACATACATAAATGTTGATTGTTGTACTTGGCATGAGAAATTGTTCATTAAGGTAATAATGTACCATAGCACCTGAAGGCACCCTCAGGCATTGTTAGGCTGGATCAATGAATAAGAGTGGGGCTTTTCACTACCACAGTTCGGACATGGGATGCTAAAAACAAGTGTTTTTATTTGCAGTTTTAAGTCCACCAGCTGCCAGGATATGAGACTGAACAATAGTAGATGGTGGTCGCATACCAGGTGCACCTTGTATAATTGTTTGCACGATAAGGATAATCTTCAGCAGCAACAGCTTCCTGAACTAAGTGTAGCTGCTGACACTGATTCGTTTTCTAAATTGTTTATTGTGAATAGGTGGCGGATTACAAACAGCATTTAAAGTAATAGCACATTAGCAAGTTCGTTAGGCATAAGCTTTTCTTCCAGGGTATGATAACCTATGAATGTATATGAATAGCAGTCCGGATCACACGACAAAGAAGAATAATTATGTGTACTTGCGCGTAGGTATTGATGCATGCAAATCTTTACCCCACCCCCTCCCTCAAGTAATTTTACCATATCATTATTGATCTATAAATTGTGCTGTGTGACATTTACATAGGCTTCACTTAAGTCAACAGATATGTTCGCTGCTGAAGTGTAATAATAATTTATCAAGTACCGAGAGCCGACAGATAATGGTGTTAGTCCCATGTGCTTTATTTGTTACAATCTTCACATCTTTGTTTGCTGCCATTGAGTCATAAGGAAGCATTCCTTGGTTACATAGCGATTCACCAATTGACTATTGTCATTGATATAAGCTGTCGGTGTGCGGTATTTTAGTCTTACAGAAAAGACGACGGGCTACCCTAGTTTAAAACAATCTCCACTAATTGAAATAGCAAATAACCACTTATTTTTAGCAATTATTCTTGCATTATATTTTAGGAGTACCATTCAGTTGGCGCTTTCCGCTGGCCTTATGATATAGTAATTACATGCTATAATCAAGCAATCCATGCTTACCACAAACACCAATAGTTGGCCATTTTATGTGAATTATATGAACAACAGATAAAGATGATGCGGGATGATTCTCGTACGACCATAAATTTCACTGGCGGTACATGTTATGAGAAAATACGTGTACATTATTCACAAATGCACGTATTGCTGTAGCAGCTGTCAACATATGGATTATCGCCGTGTACCGTTGCGGATTAACTGTAAGTAATGATATAGTCTGGTGGTTCACTGTAAATATTATTGAATGGAGTTAATAAAAATCATACGTCAAACCCCGCCATCAATGATTGTATGTACACATGTACTACAGACTTGAGTCACCGCATTTTGTTAAAGCCTGAGATGATTGGGACTGATCGACTTCGGACGTGAAGCTGAAGTCCACTGTAAAGTGAAATAATTATACTTTTCTCCTGCTACATAATAATGCATTTTCCGGGAGAAAGTAAATTAGAATGGAATGGAAGATGAACAGAATAAGTGCCCTACACAACCAAGCCTGCGGATATGGTTTCAATTTGGCGGAAACGGCAGTTGATGCCATCGAAGCAAGCCAACTGAAATAACAACTTAAAATAAGAGATGTCAATTCAGCTGACGGAGCTTTGCCAACGAGACGAGAGAACGGTGGCTATTAGCCATTCTATATTCAACAAATGCTGACAACAGCAGCAGGTGTGTCATTAATCTAGGCTTCATGTGGAAGTAAAGTAACGTTCACATAGCAGACGTACAAGGGTTGTATCCGTAACATCTCTCAAACACATAGCGATATTTGAAGAAGCACTCTATATCGTGCGGAACGGAGGCTATGGAATACGTATATATTAATGATTTACCAGGTGTCAGAGTGAGGGTGGCAATTTGCGAACGTAATATTTTGCTCACTGGGAAAAAGGTTATGAAAGACTACATGAGAAAGACCATATCAATGTCTGCAAAGCAATCCGTAAATGGTGTACATATTAGGGATAAATACTAATTGAACAATATGTAAATGAAGAATCCAGATTGCCAAATGTAAAAGCTTAGGTAGATGTCTGCAAATTAATTTCCTCACCTCACATAGATTGCAGATATTTCGAATCTTACGTCATTTAATATTCTAGATAAGTTGCACACAATCTACCATCGCCCATGTACAGCGGCTGAAATATAATACGTACATCATGACCCAGAAGTCCACATCGAGTAGCGGATGTGCGCAGCTGGCGACCTAGATGATATGCGGCTATAATGACTAGCTCATGCTGAATATATATTCAAGTGACTTTTACGCGCTGAAAGTGAATGTATTGACGTACTCAAATATCGGATCGCGTGCAGGGATGAAAGGTTTCCGCTTTCTGCAGCTAGCCGCATGGGATGAACTTGCTAAGGAAGTAAAATAAAGGAGATATTACAACTGTTACATATGGAAGGGATATGATCAGTATCTCGAAAGATCTTATATGTAACAGAATCATTATTAAGGCTACATTTGCAAGTTCATGGTCCGCCCCAGATGAAACGTGCCAAGGGGGTACAAGAAGCCAGCTAAATGCAAATATCAATCGAGGCTTACTAAGGATCACTCTTCTCACTAATAGTTTTGACAACTTATCATCAGTACCAATGCATGCCGCTTTCTTGCTGCTTAAAATTCTCGAACGACACCCGGCTTAACGCATCTATGATATGCAGCTCTAACCATATTATCAGACACCAGCGGCATATGGATAGATATTATTTCATATTGCGACCAGGTTCATCAGGTAGTTAAAACATGTACCCGTGCCTCTTTGTCATATAAACACAACCATATTCAATATCAATAAAACAAATATACAAACTCAACGTTGCCCTAAACATGCATTTGGGCTTAATAAACGAGACTTCAGGACTTCAACAGAAATCTCTGGGGATTAAAGCTATTAACATGTGATAAAGGCTGTATATTGTTGAGGCGTGTCCCATCGTGGTGACCCCTATTGATCTACAACACCTAGGCGTAATATAAATTTACTTTAATACGATACTAACCACTTCCATACGATACTAACTTCTGAATGCGGACAAGCTACACTGAGCGTGTCGTTAAAGACAGAACACGTGGGCATTATGGCAGACAATATTGTCGGAATTGCAAGACTAACTGCGCCGTTCAGATACGAGTAAGTTTAGTTGTCAGGTCACTACTTGATATCACTGAACAAACATAAATGCATGATAGCAGCTAAAACTACGACTGGCATGGGTGACTGACGACTAACTGCCTACACCATGCTACTTTGATAGTCACTCTAGTCCACTCAAACTGAGGTTAATCATTTGGAAATGAAATATTTGCAGACTATCATTATTGTAACTATGTTTGTAATCATGGTGTATACGTCAGGTTATGGGAACACATAATAGCGATTTCAACGTTAATAGGTAGTATGCATACACTTCAGACAAAGAAGTGTCGAATTACGAGTGAAGCATTATCCGCATACAGTAAATCGTCACAACTTGTATGGGTTTAGCAAAGCATGTGTTTGGCTTTGAGAAAGCCAATAGACGTTGACATGTTACTATTCAAACGCCACTCGTTGATGTTTTAACCAGCCTCATTTTATTAACATCGGTCATTCATATTTCCACAATAGCAGCTCATTTGTTTGATTGACAAGTAAAGTTAATGAAGATATGTGTGTTGAATAAGTCAAACCAAACGAGCAATGCATTATATGTCTACGGCAGATGTCTGAGCGCAGACTCTCCTGCGCAAATCCTGTACTCATATAACGCAGCACTGTCTCATGACAGTTCGGTACGTTATTACTGGACCTGAATGTATCGTAGATATATGAATATATGTATGTATCTATATGTATTTATATACATTAATGCAAATGCATTTAAATATACATATGTATATAAATAAAAATTCATATTTATATATATATGTATAATCATTAATATATAATTATACATATATAAATATCTCTACATATATTTTTACATATATATCGATGTTGATACATAAATATATGTTTATATAAACATACATTTATATAAATATATTTATATGCATACATCTATATATATACATATATACATATATATATATAAGTAGCATATATTTACATATATTTTCATAATAAATATATACATGTATATTAATTAACAAACATATATACATTAATACACATTAATACATATGTTTAGTGATATACGTATGTTTGCATATGTATATATATACATATATATGTATAGTTGTTTGCTTATTAATATATAAATATATACATATGTGTGTGTGTGTGTGTATGTGTGTGTGTGTGTGTGTGTGTGTGTGTGTGTGTGTGTTTGTGTGTGCGTGTGTGTGTGTGTGTTTGCGTGTGCGTATCAATGTTTGCGTGTGTATACGATTGAATTCTAATAGATGACCCTTCAATTTAACAGCGCTTGGAACTACTGTGAACAACGCCCATTATTTGTGTGTTTAATGTATGAGTGCCCCCACATTTTTTTACTAGTATGGTGGTTAACCTTTTGCTTACGCTAGTAACAAATGCGTCAGACATCCAGCCTAGCGCGGAGCGTATATAAGGGGCTACGCGCTCTATGTTAATAAAAACTTGCGTTTGATGGGCGCGTTGGATATAGCTGTTGTCTTGATATGACAAACTCTGGTCTGTACGTTGTACGTCTATCTTTCCGCCGTGTAGTTCGTCTAAAAGTAAGATATATTCACTTATACTGCCTGTGACATATGCTGAACGTTTCACATGCGCGTATGTCTGATTGTTAATTTTCGGTATTGGCGTTGCTGTTGTAATTGGTTGATTCTTAGCTCTTATGGCTTGCTGGTGTGACATGATAAAGATCCATCCATTGTAATGAATGTGATGCGATCGGCCTGCGAAGAACAATCGCATCTATAATGTTGAGCGTGAACGACAACGCGCACGTGTTTGCTTACTTTTGTAAAATTTCACTATGGTACGTTTAGATTCACATCTTATTAAACTATGGAGGACAATTTTGCCTATGATAATACCTTGTCCCAATAATTTAATGCTGTGTGGACTGCACCCTTCTATGACTGATCATCTTCATTTTTTCTAATGTTAGCTTCTTTTTAGCTAGAGGTGGCCAAGGCAAACCTTAGCAATAGATAGCATTTTGTGATAAGTATGAGTTCACTTCACGTTTTAAGGCGAACAACTGGAGCTTTATTGTGTGGTAGCGATGAGATGTAGCACTACAAACAGTGTCTCAGACCACATATCATTAATGGCAATGAACCTATACTGTCCAGCAGTGAACTGAAGTATCATTCTATTATACCGTGACGAATTTCCCCCATGCAGGCTGACTCATGGGTTGTTTTGCCACTAATTTGTCATGTAAAAGCGACAGTAGCTTGGCCAGCCTGTGTACCAGTGATCACTATTGATCCTTTAATACTGATTCCACTCACCATCTCATTCTGTGCTTGCAGATGTGACTACGCAAAGCCAAAGGCATCATTAAAGGATCAATGTCCACTAACAGCTTTTCCAGTGCCGGAACACATGTCACAGGCATTTTTCACAGTTTTTCCAGATCATATAAGTCACCTAGGTTTCCCTCCGACAAGGTGCAAGACACTTTAGGTGAGGGTGACCTAAAATCATGTCTGTTGGCACCAAAGCGATTACTGATCAATGTACTTTGTATTCGAACCCAGATCTTCCTAACAATCCTACGGCTCATCATTCAGAAGACACATCTCAATCAAGCAGTTTACTTGTCGATAAGAGCCAACAATTTATTAGTTTTGGAGAAGTCATTGATGCAGTGTTAGCAATGATGCGAAAACAAGAAGAGAGCTGTAATGTGCGTAAATTAGATGATCCAGAATCGTCGCAAACATTAGGTGTGCTAAAAAAGTTGTCGATTATTGAAAGCACCTCCCCAACAATAAGGAGGCAAGACAGGAACCAGCAACAACATTATTCCTGTTCTGGGTCGATGTCAATCAAACTGCATACATTGTACGGAAAGGTACTTGACCAGGAGCGCGAGCTGAAGACGCTCGTTTCATTGGCACAAAAGAAGGAGAAGGAGAAGCAGATGATTGTTAACAGAATTAAGAAGGTCCAATCGGAAATGACCAATTTGAAGTCAACATTAAACGAGATCAAGGAGAAAGTACAGGCCTGCGCTGCTAAACATATATACAACATCGATGGATCTGGTGATGGAGATGTGTGTTCGAATCAAATGAGAGGTAAGACAGCACCAAACCCTGGAATTCAAGACCTTACAACCACGCCACATTATGAATTAATATCTGATCTCATTAGAGAAACATTAATGTGGACGTCGCAAACAAGAATAGCTTACCTTTGACAACTCATCCGTGTACCACTCAACACGATAACCAACAGACAAAGTGCAAATTTGTGCCAGGAAATCCCCCATGTCTTCAATAAACAAACCTTGCATCTCTGTCACCACAGATACTGGAAACATGAATGATCCTAGTGCCCCACGACAGAATGAGCAACATACATTCCTACAACCCATACAACCAAAACCACCCCCTATCTCGATACCAGTACAGCTCTTCAATAAACCAAATGGCGACTAGCGCAACGTAAAGCAAGCAAAGTCCATTGACCAACAGCTGGAGCCTTATGTACCTGTTACCGGTGCAGTTGGCAGCGATTCAGGTGATAACTACACTTGCCAATATCCGAAACAAAATCAGGTACCATTCATAACATAGATATCGCAACCTATCATGCTACAGGCCCAGCCAACCGCGAAAATATGTGGCCCAAAGCAAATGGTCGAGAAAACAGCCGTGTAAAATTTGGACAGTCAAACCTAACATTACACTTACCACATCACTCTGCGTCCAACGCTCGCCACCAAACGGCCACTGAGGTTTGTCGAAATCTAAAGCATCCCTTGTCCGCCACCATGGTGGCAAGCTCACTAAAATGTAGGCACTCAAAAGATTCGTTGGAAACCACAGGGTCTCACGATAACACGATGATTACCAGTGAAAATAACATTCCTCGGCCTGTAGGCAAACAACATGGTAGCCGTTACCGAGAGGCATTCGGAATTTATCCCCCTCAAACGGTCAGAATCTAGGGCCAATCACCGTGCCGATTAAACCAGTCTTTCCACATTATAGCTATCCATTATTATTGTTGTTAACTTCCCACCTAAATGTACCTTGAACATGTGACTATATTGTATAGGTGAGGCAAGGAGATTGGCTATGCTATACAACATCAACAGCTTGTAAATAATGAATACCCATTTGAATTGTAAGATTTGATTTATCTTTCTACCTCCTCCAAAGATTATTAGACAGCGAGAAGTTCATGGCCAGTGCTCGGACAAGAGCATAGTTATATCACTGCCATCGGATTATGGGAGTAATGTACGTCCTGACTATGTGCAACTTCATCGAAAGAATTATCTTTGTGACCATACGAAAGTTCGTCAGTTTATGGTGCTGATTGTTATATATGAATATCTAAGTATAAACAATTATAATCTGTTATCAAAGGCGTTCCATTAGCATTATGAACACTAAATGGAAGTGTTATGTGATGGATTCGAGTTCCGTGGTACAATGGGCAAACCTGATTAATCTTTCTCAATTGTTGGTCCTCAACAACGATATAAAGATGTTAATAACCCGTGAATTCGTGTGGAATAAGAAAGGCGTGCTTTGAACACAGGTCAAGTCAAATTTGGAGAAGGTCAAGTATCAACGATGTATCCCGTATGTCTCAGATTGTGTCTTCCCCATCTTATCAGATAGCAATAGATCCAAACAGACAACCATCTATTGCAGTTCAGGAGACGATTGGCGCCTTCCTGCATCCCAACAACCTGCTCACTATAGCCGCAGCTGGGTGAAAACACCCCTTCACCTCTCTCAAACAGTACTTTTGACAACGATCTGGTCGCACCTTAGTAGCATCGAGTAGACTGTCACCACGCCAAGTAACGCAATGGTCAAGACATATACCGACTCGACAGTATTGAGCACCAACGACACTAAAGAGCCGATGGTGCTGTGCAGCGCAGCAGCTGTCATCCAGGCCCAGCCTTTCAAGGCAGCTGAGCTCTGTACACTCCTTTACGCCGCCCCAATCAGCTGGTGGCCAAGGGGAGGGTGCTTGCTTATAAGTGGTTGGGTTACATGTCAAGGCGAGAACCACGATTGGGATGCCCATCCCGATCGCAATAAGGATGGGTGCGATTATAAACCCCTAGTCTCGGAACAAGGTGTGTATACGCTCGACTGGCGTTGTGTTCACATGAATGATGATTTTGATTATCGACCTGGTGCGGCTTTTATTGGTCCCTTTATGCTCACGGTTTACATATGCGGCCTCAACGAGGACTCGCCGCCTGTCCTGTGTTTCCGGGCGCTCATTCGCCTGGAATCTCCAAGCGACCCCCTTCTTCGTAGAATAGCATCAAAATGTTAAATTTGGCATCGAGGTTGTCATCACATTCAGCAATTATTTGCTGACTAATCGGCTTCGAGTTAGCTTGTCTCGGGTTGTACCAAACGACTCGCAGTTTGAGGACATTGTCAATTATGGCAATTTTTTTCTCCTCCCGGAAGCCCGGTCCAGCGCAATAGACACGTGGCGGCCCAAATCATCCATAAACAGACACAATTAAAGGGACGACAGGATTCATTCATTATGAGTATACAGATTGTCACGCCGACTATCCTCGCGCCATTGTGTCGTCAAACAATTTCCAATGTAATGTGTATTTGCTATGTAATATAAAATAGTTTCCTGTTTCCCAATGTCCTGCTTGCAATCACCAGCGAGGGCAAATATAGGAGTCAGTGAAACTCAGTTTCAGTCTGCACATATATAAACATTTGACCGCGCTTCCAACCACGGCTTATTAACGGAAGAGGGGCCATGTGCCCACCTGTTTTGCCAAGTGTACTGTTTCCTTGATCCTAAGACAGCTGCTACGGTTGAACATATAGGTAAACTTTAAGCCCTGTTCGTTTGGAAATGACGAGTTACTGAGGTGTACAGGAAATCTGCTGAGCTCGGACTGATTAGTGAGCATGATCGTATTATTGATGTCTATGTTGGTGACTTACTGTCAAAAAGCACACTTGTCTTATTTTGCGCACTACTCTTTTCTTAGCCTCACGCTGAGACCCAGGTAGCCCTTTTGCAAGCAGTGTTGGAATGGAGAAATGTGTCAATGTTAATCGTGTGGATAGTGCGTGTTGTTTTCCATTAATGTGCTTCACATGGATCTGCCTTTGATCCAGCACAGCAGAAAACAGAAATACAAGGATCCTGCTAATCGTCAATTGAGGTACCTAGAGATGACTTGGCGCGATGTTGTTCTGCTTCTATGGGAAATTTATTTTGTTGGACAATAATCGTTGTGGTGGGTGAATTAATTTTTCAAATGTGAGCTCTTCTCAACTGGAGTGGCTGGTGGCGTACATAAATCAACTGTGACGCTGGAAGCAGTCGCCTTGCGATCATTAGGCAAATGATTCGAGACACACACAAGACCTAGTTGCCAAGTATGGATGGCAAAAGTATGGTTTTGTGCTGCTCTTGATTGTTTTTCCTTTTGCTGGTCCCCATTTTCGTTTTGTCACTGGGTTGTACTGATTGATATATATGTTCCTCTGGTCAAATAGCCGTCAGAAGTGACATCGATCAAATCAATCACATATACATTATAGGCCTGTCGCTCTTATTGCTCGACATTATCCAATGCTGAACATTTCTGGCTGTCATCTCCACTTTTCATGGGCAGACGTAGTTGTTTGATTAATATATTTATTTGATATCTATTTGTGTGATAATCCGACCCTTCAACAATAACGCAATTGTCAGAATGAAATGTGAAGCACCTTTTTGCTGGGTTCCTACTCCACTACAACTGTCCTCTGGTGCTATTTATCTTGATTACATTTTGTTGTTCATCTGCAGAGAGTGGATGCTTACGATTGAAAGGGGAGAAAACATCCATCCATCACGCCGGAAGGTTCTTCATTCATTTCTTTCAATACCTCTGTGCGACAGTAGCTCTAATATAGTCTTTAGAGTTAGTCAAGATACTTTTGGTTCTTGCTTTCAATGTTTCACATTAATTTGCAGTTATTGTTCTTTTGGTCGGGGCTATCGGTTAATTTTTTTAGGCCTGCTTAAATATGTCCAGTATCAATCACTTCATCCATAAACCATCACACTGTTCACCAGACAGACCCCTGGGTACATTGCTTATTTGTTTCAACTGCCTGTTTCAAATGCGCAGGCATGGTTTTCTATCCTCGTTTGATCGATGGGTAGAAATTCACCCTATAATATTCCATCAGGGTGTGTTGAGCTGGATGATCACGTTAAATGGCGTTATCTGGTGGTCCCATCTCTGACAGGCGATGCACCCGAGGAGGTAGCTCAATGGCAGCCCTGTCTGGGCAGCGTTCTTGTGCCAGGTTGGTAAAGGCACCTAAGGAGAGCTGTCCAAGCATCACAATCAACCTCATCCATCACCGTCACAATATCACCTTGATGTTGAAAATGACGTTAAACCCCAATATTGCCATTTCTTTTTTGGCATCAGGCTGTCATTTGAAATCGATTCTTCTCCAAAATCTTGACAAATACCTATGTAGACAAGGTCCATCATTGCCGTTTTCATCGCGGCAAGATCGGCAGAATGGTAATTGACAGCGTACTTCATGGTACTGGGATCGATTGTATCAGCAGCAATATCATGTGTACAACGGTGGGATAGCCAATAGTCAGGCTGGTCCACTGTATCTCTGTTCAAAGTTACAGGAGCTTCATGTGAGGACGAATTAATCATGCTATTTACATAAGCACGATTTTATTGTCTGTCGGAAAATAGCATTTAGACGCACGGAATGAAAACTGAATTTCTTTCATTGTGGATAAATGCATATGCAGTAATTACATACATAAATGTTGATTGTTGTACTTGGCATGAGAAATTGTTCATTAAGGTAATAATGTACCATAGCACCTGAAGGCACCCTCAGGCATTGTTAGGCTGGATCAATGAATAAGAGTGGGGCTTTTCACTACCACAGTTCGGACATGGGATGCTAAAAACAAGTGTTTTATTTGCAGTTTTAAGTCCACCAGCTGCCAGGATATGAGACTGAACAATAGTAGATGGTGGTCGCATACCAGGTGCACCTTGTATAATTGTTTGCACGATAAGGATAATCTTCAGCAGCAACAGCTTCCTGAACG
This sequence comes from Urechis unicinctus, assembly GCA_034190875.2. NCBI lineage: Eukaryota > Metazoa > Annelida > Polychaeta > Xenopneusta > Urechidae > Urechis > Urechis unicinctus. The sequence continues at coordinate 10,638,111 of CM067356.1, forward strand.
AAGTGTAGCTGCTGACACTGATTCGTTTTCTAAATTGTTTATTGTGAATAGGTGGCGGATTACAAACAGCATTTAAAGTAATAGCACATTAGCAAGTTCGTTAGGCATAAGCTTTTCTTCCAGGGTATGATAACCTATGAATGTATATGAATAGCAGTCCGGATCACACGACAAAGAAGAATAATTATGTGTACTTGCGCGTAGGTATTGATGCATGCAAATCTTTACCCCACCCCCTCCCTCAAGTAATTTTACCCTATCATTATTGATCTATAAATTGTGCTGTGTGACATTTACATAGGCTTCACTTAAGTCAACAGATATGTTCACTGCTGAAGTGTAATAATAATTTATCAAGTACCGAGAGCCGACAGATAATGGTATTAGTCCCATGTGCTTTATTTGTTACAATCTGCGCATCTTTGTTTGCTGCCATTGAGTCATAAGGAAGCATTTCTTGGTTACATAGCGATTCACCAATTGACTATTGTCATTGATATAAGCTGTCGGTGTGCGGTATTTTAGTCTTACAGAAAAGACGACGGGCTACCCTAGTTTAAAACAATCTCCACTAATTGAAATAGCAAATAACCACTTATTTTTAGCAATTATTCCGCTGGCCTTATGATATAGTAATTACATGCTATAATCAAGCAATCCATGCTTACCACAAACACCAATAGTTGGCCATTTTATGTGAATTATATGAACAACAGATAAAGATGATGCGGGATGATTCTCGTACGACCATAAATTTCACTGGCGGTACATGTTATGAGAAAATACGTGTACATTATTCACAAATGCACGCATTGCTGTAGCAGCTGTCAACATATGGATTATCGCCGTGTACCGTTGCGGATTAACTGTAAGTAATGATATAGTGTGGTGGTTCACTGTAAATATTATTGAATGGAGTTAATAAAAATCATACGTCAAACCCCGCCATCAATGATTGTATGTACACATGTACTACAGACTTGAGTCACCGCATTTTGTTAAAGCCTGAGATGATTGGGACTGATCGACTTCGGACGTGAAGCTTAAGTCCACTGTAAAGTGAAATAATTATACTTTTCTCCTGCTACATAATAATGCATTTTCCGGGAGAAAGTAAATTAGAATGGAATGGAAGATGAACAGAATAAGTGCCCTACACAACCAAGCCTGTGGATATGGTTTCAATTAGGCGGAAACGGCAGTTGATGCCATCGAAGCAAGCCAACTGAAATAACAACTTAAAATAAGCGATGTCAATTCAGCTGACGGAGCTTTGCCAACGAGACGAGAGAACGGTGGCTATTAGCCATTCTATATTCAACAAACGCTGACTACAGCAGCAGGTGTGTCATTAATCTAGGCTTCATGTGGAAGTAAAGTAACGTTCATATAGCAGACGTACAAGGGTTGTATCCGTAACATCTCTCAAACACATAGCGATATTTGAAGAAGCACTCTATATCGTGCGGAACGGAGGCTATGGAATACGTATATATTAATGATTTACCAGGTGTCAGAGTGAGGGTGGCAATTTGCGAACGTAATATTTTGCTCACTGGGAAAAAGGTTATGAAAGACTACATGAGAAAGACCATATCAATGTCTGCAAAGCAATCCGTAAATGGTGTACATATTAGGCATAAATACTAATTGAACAATAAGTAAATGAAGAATCCAGATTGCCAAATGTAAAAGCTTAGGTAGATGTCTGCAAATTAATTTCCTCACCTCACATAGATTGCAGATATTTCGAATCTTGCGTCATTTAATATTCTAGATAAGTTGCACACAATCTACCATCGCCCATGTACAGCGGCTGAAATATAATACGTACATCATGACCCAGAAGTCCACATCGAGTAGCGGATGTGCGCAGCTGGCGACCTAGATGATATGCGGCTATAATGACTAGCTCATGCTGAATATATATTCAAGTGACTTTTACGCGCTGAAAGTGAATGTATTGACGTACTCAAATATCGGATCGCGTGCAGGGATGAAAGGTTTCCGCTTTCTGCAGCTAGCCGCATGGGATGAACTTGCTAAGGAAGTAAAATAAAGGAGGTATTACAACTGTTACATATGGAAGGGATATGATCAGTATCTCGAAAGATCTTATATGTAATAGAATCATTATTAAGGCTACATTTGCAAGTTCATGGTCCGCCCCAGATGAAACGTGCCAAGGGGGTACAAGAAGCCAGCTAAATGCAAATATCTATCGAGGCTTACTAAGGATCACTCTTCTCACTAATAGTTTTGACAACTTATCATCAGTACCAATGCATGCCGCTTTCTTGCTGCTTAAAATTCTCGAACGACACCCGGCTTAACGCATCTATGATATGCAGCTCTAACCATATTATCAGACACCAGCGGCATATGGATAGATACTATTTCATATTGCGACCAGGTTCATCAGGTAGTTAAAACATGTACCCGTGCCTCTTTGTCATATAAACACGACCATATTCAATATCAATAAAACAAATATACAAACTCAACGTTGCCCTAAACATGCATTTGGGCTTAATAAAGGAGACTTCAGGACTTCATCAGAAATCTCTGGGGATTAAAGCTATTAACATGTGATAAAGGCTGTATATTGTTGAGGCGTGTCCCATCGTGGTGACCCCTATTGATCTACAACACCTAGGCGTAATATAAATTTACTTTAATACGATACTAACCACATCCATACGATACTTCTGAATGCGGACAAGCTACACTGAGCGTGTCGTTAAAGACAGAACACGTGGGCATTATGTCCGACAATATTGTCGGAATTGCAAGACTAACTGCACCGTTCAGATACGAGAAAGTTTAGTTGTCAGGTCACTACTTGATATCACTGAACAAACATAAATGCATGATAGCAGCTAAAACTACGACTGGCATGGGCGACTAACTACTAACTACCTACACCATGCTACTTTGATAGTCACTCTAGTCCACTCAAACTGATGTTAATCATTTGTAAATGAAATATTTGCAGACTATCATTATTGTACGTAAGTCAGGTTATGGGAACACATAATAGCGATTTCAACGTTAATGGGTAGTATGCATACACTTCAGACAAAGAAGTTTTGAATGACGAGTGAAGCATTATCCGCATACAGTAAATCGTCACAAATTGATGGGTTTAGCAAAGCATGTGCTTGGCTTTGACAAAGCCAATAGACGTTGACATGTTACTATTCAAACGCCAGTAAAATAAACACATTTCACTCGTCCAGACCATGTTGATGTTTTAACCAGCCTTATTTGATTGACATAGGTCATTCATATTTCCACAATAGCAGCTCTTTTGTTTGATTGGCAAGTAAAGTTAAGGAGGATATGTGTGTTGAATAAGTCATATCAAGCAAGCAATGCATAATATGTCTACGGCAGATCCTGCACAAATTCTGTACTTATATAACGCAGCACTGTCTCATGACAGTGCGGTACGTTATTACTTGACCTGAATGTATTGTACACACTGAACGTGTGATTTGTGTAGAGGTATCCCGGGCATCCATGCTTTATGTACTAGCGTTTATATATGAATATGTATATATATATAGATATATATATATATATATATATATATATATATATATATATATATATATATAGATATATATATATATATATATATATCTATATATATATATATATATATATATATATATATATATATATATATATATATATATATATATATATATATATATATATATATATATATATATATATATATATATATATATATTGATATATGTAGGTACATATACATGTATTTATATTAATATCTATACGATAATGCATATTAAGTATATATATACATGTATATATTTATAGATATATATATATAATTATATATAAGTAAATATCAGATATACGAATATATGTATGTATCTATATGTATTTATATACATTGATGCAAATGCATTTAAATATACATGCGTGTATAATAAAAATTCTTATTTATATATATGCATAATTATAATAAATATATAATTGTACATATATAAATATCTTTACATATATTTATATATACATATCGATGTTGATACATATATATATATATGTTTATATAAACATATATTTATTTAAATAGATTTATATGCGTACATCTATATATATATACATATAAATATATAAGTAGCATATATTTACATATATTTTAATATATATATATATATGTATATTAATTAACATGCATATATACATTAATACACATTAATACATATGTTTAGAGATGAACGTATGTTTGCATATGTGTATATATATATATGTGTTTATTTGTTTGTATATTAATATATAAATATATACATATGTGTGTGTATACGTGTGTGTATCAAGGTTTGTGTGTGTATACGATTGAATTCGAATAGATGACCCTTCAATTTAACAGCGCTTGGTACTACTTAGAACAACGCCCACTTTTTTGTGTTTAATGTATGAGTGCCCCGCATTGTTTTACTAATATGGTGGTTAACCTTTTGCTTATGCTGGTAACAAATGCGTCCGTCATCCAGCCTAGCGCGGAGCGTATATAAGGGGCTACGGCTTTAAGTTAATCCAAACTTGCGTTTGATGGGCACGTTGGATATAGCTGTTGTTTGGATATGACAACACTCTGGTCTGTACGTTGTACGTCTATCTTTCACCGTGTAGTTCGTCTAAAGTTATATTCACTCATACTGTCTGTGGCACATACTTATCGTTTTGTACGCGTAGGTTCCGATTGTTAATCCTCGGTATTTGCGATGCTGCTGTGATTGGTTGATTCTTAGCGCTTATGATCTGCCGATGTGACATAATATAATCCATCCATTGCGACGAATGTGATGCGATCAGCATGCGCAGAACGATCTCATCTAGGGTGTTCAACGTGAACGACAACGCACGCGTGTTTGCTTAATTTTATAATATTTCACTATGATTCGTATAGGTTCACGTCTTATCAAACTATAGAGGACAATTTTGCCTCTGATAAAACCGTCACATCGCAATAACTTCCTAACCTAAGACTGAGCTTTCTTGTTATTCTAATGTTGGCCTCTTTTCAACTAGAGGTTGCCAAGGCAAACATTAGCAATAGATAGCATCTTTGTGATAAGTATGAGGACACTTCACTTCATAAGGCGAAAAACTGGGGCTTTATTGTGTGGTAGCGATGAGATGTAGCACTACAAACAGTGTGTCAGACCACATATCATTAATGGCAATGAACCTCAACTGTCAAGTAGTGAACTGAAGTATCATAATATTATAGAGTGCACGAATAGCCCCCATACAGGCTGACTCACGGGTTGTTTTTTCCACTAACTTTTCATGTAAATGCGACAGTAGCTTGGCCAACCTGTGCACCAGTGATCACTATGTATCCTATGATACTGATTCTACTCACCATCTCACTTTGTGCTTGCATATGTGACTATGCAATGCCAATGCCATCATAGAAGGGTCAATGTGCTACTAACAGCTATATGATGGAGCTTTCCGAGTGCCGGAACACAAGTCACAGGCATATTTCACAGTTTTTTTCCAGATCATATGAGTCACCTAAGTTTCCCTCCGACAAGGTGCAAGACACGTTAGAAGAGAGTGATCTGAAAATCAGTGATGAAATCAGCATGTATGCTGGTACCAAAGTGATTACTGATCAATGTACTTTGTATTCGAACCCAGATCTTCCTAACAATTCTACGGCACAAAATTCAGAAGACACACCTCATTCAAGCAGTTTACTTGTCGATAAGAGTCAACAATTTATTAGTTTTGGAGAAGTCATTGATGAAGTGTTAGCCATGTTGCAAAAACAAGAAGAGAACTGTAATGTGCGTAAATTAGATGATTCAGAATCGTCGCAAACATTAGGCGTGCTAAAAAAGTTGTCGATTATTGAAAGCACCTCCCCAACAATAAGGAGGCAAGACAGGAACCAGGAACTAATAGCCATTGTTACGCCCAATGATGCACGAGAACAAAACACACAGAATGAAACAAATATCAAACTGTCAATCAAATCCAAACCAACAGAAACTGTTGGGATTATGAGCATGATAGAAAGGTCTGAAACCATGACCCAAGTGTTCGAGACAAGTACTGGGATCTCTGACTTTTGCAGGGAAATGCGAACTAGTGTCCAGAGCAACCACGCAGAAGGGACAAAAAAATCTGGCGCCACTATGACATTCAGAGGTACAAACACAGCTCCTATAGCCCACACAGCAGCGCATAATGCTAGTACTGTTAATATAGACGACAATACCAAAATAGATGCGAATCAAAGCCTGGGCCTTCAAAATTTCGCCTGTTCACTGGTCAAAAAGTCGTTCTCCAATTCGATGCCATTGGTGTCAGTACGTAAAGATGGCTTCGATACCGTTCTCTTGGCAAGAAATTTGACGAAACCCACTGACGATTCGAAAAGTATATCATCAGAATTCCAGATGGATCAAAAAGCTCAAGAGTTGACTTGTAGTCGCATTACTGAATCATGCATGAATGAAACTTCAAAGGAAAGTAGTGAATTACAAGTTCGTCAACATTCAACTGACACCATGATTGAGTCCTGGGGAACTCATGCTTCATCTTTTGCAAAATATGTACCATTTATAAATGTCCAACCCAAAGAGAGCTCAGTAAGTGACAAGACCAATAACGTGCAACAACATTATTCCTGTTCTGGGTCGATGTCAATCAAACTGCATGCATTGTGCGGAAAGGTATTTGACCATGAGCGCGAGCTGAAGACGCTCGTTTCATTGGCACAAAAGAAGGAGAAGGAGAAGCAGATGATTGTTAACAGAATTAAGAAGGTCCAATCGGAAATGACCAATATGAAGTCAACATTAAACGAGATCAAGTAGAAAGTACAGGCCTGCACTGCTAAACAGATATACAACATCGATGGATCTGGTGATGGAGATGTGTGTTCGAATCAAATGAGAGGTAAGACAGCACCAAATTCTGGAATTCAAGACCTTACAACCACGCCACATTATGAATTAATATCTGATCTCATTAGAGAAACATTAATGTGGACGTCGCAAACAAGTATAGCTTACCTTTGACAACTCAGCCATTTACCACTCAACACGATAACCAACACGACAGAACAGACAAAGTGCAAATTTGTGCCAGGAAATCCCCCATGTCTTCAATAAACAAACCTTGCATCTCTGTTACCAGAGATACTGGAAACATGAATGATCCTAGTGCCCCACGACAGAATGAGCAACATACATTCCTACAACCCATACAACCAAAACCACCCCCTATCTCGATACCAGTACAGCTCTTCAATGAACCAAATGGCGACCAGCGCAACGTAAAGCAAGCAAAGTCCATTGACCAACTGCTGGAGCCTTATATACCTGTTGCCGGTGCTGTTTGCAGCGATTCAGGTGATAACTACACTTGCCAATATCATTTCAGTAAAATTTGGACAGTCAAACCTAACATTACACTTACCACATCACTATGCGTCCAACGCTCGCCACCAAACGGCCACTGAGATTTGTCGAAATCTAAAGCATCCCATGTCCTCCACCATAGTGGCAAGCTCACTAAAATGTAGGCACTCAGAAGATTCGTTGGAAACCACACGGTCTCACGATAACACGATGATTACCAGTGAAAATAATATTCCTCGGCCTGTAGGCAAACAACATGGTAGACGTTACCGAGAGGCATTCGGAATTGATCCCCCTCAAACGGTCAAACAGGGTATCGATATGCTCAGTTTGGCGTTTGTCAAACACCTAATCGACTATTTCATCACGAAACTGATGCACCCGAGATAGGTCTTCAGCTAGTGATGTCTCAGAGAACAGAGAACCCACGATTTTACAATGCTCCCAGGTATATATATATATATATAGATATATATATATATATATATAGATAGATATATATATATAGATATATATATATATATATAGATAGAGATAGATAGAGATAGATATAGAGATAGAGAGAGATAGGACATCTAGAGATAGATAGATATAGATACAGATAGATATAGAGAGATATAGATATATCCCTAGATATATATAGAGATATATCCCTAGAGATATAGAGATATAGATATATAGATATAGATATAGATATATATATATAGAGATATATATAGAGAGATATAGATATATCTATAGATATAGCTCTATATAGAGATATATATATCGATATATATATATCTATATGATATCTATATATTATATATATATAGAGATATATATATATGTATTTATATATATATATATAGAGATATATATATATATATCTCATATATATTATATATATCTATCTCTATATATATATATATATATCTCTCTCTTTTTCTCTCTCTATTCTATATCTATATCTCTATATATATATATATCTCTATATATATATATATATATCTTATATATCTATATACAAATGTAGTTTTTTGTTTATAATTATATATCTATATATATATATAGAGAGAGAGAGAGATTAATATATCTTTACACTATATGTAATGATACATACTATATATATATATATATATATATATATATATATACAAATATAGTTGCATATATATAACCGTATAGATATATATATATATATATTTGTATATATATATATATTATTATATATATATATATATAGGTTAATATATATATTTACACTATATGTATAGATACATACTATATGTATATATATATATATAAATATATACATATATATAAATATATATATATATAGATATCTCTCTATATATATATATATATCTCTATATATATATATATATCTATATATATATATATATCTATATATATCTATCTATCTATATATATATCTCTATATATATATATATATATACATCTACATCTACCTATTATCTACATATATTTTTATGTAAGAATCTATGGCCAATCACCGTGCCGATTAAACCAGTCTTTCCACATTATAGCTATCCATTATTATTGTTGTACCTTGAACATGTTACTATATTGTATAGGTGAGGCAATGAGATTGGCTATGCTATACAACATCAACAGCTTGTAAATAATGAATACCCATGTGAATTGTAAGATTTGATTTATCTTTCTACCTCCTCCAAAGATTATTAGACAGCGAGAAGTTCATGGCCAGTGCTCGGACAAGAGCATAGTTATATCACTGCCATCGGATTATGGGAGTAATGTACGTCCTGACTATGTGCAACTTCCTCGAAAGAATTAGTTTTGTGACCATACGAAAGTTCGTCAGTTAATGGTGCTGATTGTTTTATATGAATATCTAAGTATAAACAATTATAATCTGTTATCAAAGGCGTTCCATTAGCATTATGAACACTAAATGGAAGTCTTATGCGATGGATTCGAGTTCCGTGGTACAATGGGCAAACCTGATTAATCTTTCTAAATTGCTGGTCCTCAACAACGATATAAAGATGTTAATAACCCGTGAATTCGTGTGGAATAAGAAAGGCGTACTTTAAACACAGGTCAAGTCAAATTTGGAGAAGGTCAAGTATAAACGATGTATCGCGCATGTCTCAGAACAGACAACCATCTGTTGCAGTTCAGGAGACGATTGGCGCCTTCCTGCATCCCAACAACCTGCTCACTATAGCCGCAGCTTGGTGAAAACACCCCATCACCTCTCGCAAACAGTACTTTTGACAACGATCTGGTCGCACCTTAGTAGCATCGCCAAGTAACGTAGTGCCCAAGACATATACCGACTCAACAGTAATGAGCACCAACGACACTAAAGAGCCGATTGTGCTGTGCAGCGCAGCAGCTGTCATCCAGGCCCAGCCTTTCAAAGCGTTTGCATTGAGTTCAGCTGAGCTCTGTACACTCCTTTACGCCGCCCCAATCAGCTTGCGGCCAAGGGGAGGGTGCTGGCTTATAAGAGGTTGGGTCATATGTCAAGGCGAGCACCACGATTGGGATGCCCATCCCAATCGCAACAAGGATGGGTGCGATTATAAAACCCTGGTCTCGGAACAAGGTGAGTATATGCTCGACTGGCGTTGTGTTCACATGAATGATGATATTGATTATCGACCTGGTGCGGCTTTTATTGGTCCCTTTATGCTCACGGTTTACAGATGCGGCCTCAACGCGGACTCGCCGCCTGTCCTGTGGCTCCAAGCCACCCCCTTCATCGTAGAATAGCATCAAAATGTCAAATTTGGCATCGAGGTTGTCATGACATGCAGCAATTATTTGCTGAATAATCGGCTTCGAGTTAGCTTGTCTCGGGTTGTACCAAACGACTCTCAGTTTGAGGACATTGCCAATTATGGCTATGTTTGTCTCCTCCCGGAAGCCCGGTCCAGCGCAATAGACATGTGGAGGCCCAAATCATCCATAAACAGACACAATTAAAGGGACGACAGGATTCATTCTTTATGAGTATACAGATTGTCACGCCGACTATCCTCGTGCCATTGTGTCGTCAAACAATTTCAAATGTAATGTGTATTTGCTATGTAATATAAAATAGTTTCCTGTTTCCAAATGTCCTGCTTGCAATCAACAGCGAGGGCAAATATAGGAGTCAGTGAAACTCAGTTTCAGTCTGCACACATGTAAACATTTGACCGCGCGTCCAACCACGGCTTATTAACGGAAGAGGGGCTATGTGCCCACCTGATTTGCCAAGTGTACTGCTTCCTTGATCCTAAGACAGCTGCTAAGACATAGTTTGAAGCTGGTGAGTAGTCGTGGACTGCCGTCATGATAGACAAAGACAATTCGCCTCCCACTGCGTCTGCGCTGGCTAACACTCTCGTGCATTGCACAATCGTGGGTTGTCTGCTGTCAGGGGCACCAATGGTTGAACATATAGGTAAACTTTAAGCCCTGTTCGTTTGGAAATGACGAGTTACTGAGGTGTACAGGAAATCTGCTGAGCTCGGACTGATTAGTGAGCATGATCGTATTATTGATGTCTATGTTGGTGACTTACTGTCAAAAAGCACACTTGTCTTATTTTGCGCACTACTCTTTTCTTAGCCTCACGCTGAGACCCAGCTAGCCCTTTTGCAAGCAGTGTTGGAATGGAGAAATGTGTCAATGTTAATCGTGTGGATAGTGCGTGTTGTTTTCCATTAATGTACTTCACATGGATCTGCCTTTGATCCAGCACAGTAGAAAACAGAAATACAAGGATCCTGCTAATCGTCAATTGAGGTACCTAGAGATGATTTGGCGCGATGTTGTTCTGCTTCTATGGGAAATTTATTTTGTTGGACAATAATCGTTGTGGTGGGTGAATTAATTTTTCAAATGTAAGCTCTTCTCAACTTGAGTGGCTGGTGGTTAATTTTTTTAGGCCTGCTTAAATATGTCCAGAATCAATCACTTCATCCATAAACCATCACACTGTTCACCAGACAGACCCCTGGGTACATTGCTTATTTGTTTCAACTGCCTGTTTCAAATGCGCAGGCATGGTTTTCTATCCTCGTTTGATCGATGGGTAGAAATTCACCCTATAATATTCCATCAGGGTGTGTTGAGCTGGATGATCACGTTAAATGGCGTTATCTGGTGTCCCATCTCTGACAGGCGATGCACCCGAGGCGGTAGCTCAATGGCAGCCCTGTCTGGGCAGCGTTCTTGTGCCAGGTTGGTACTGGCACTTAAGGAGAGCTGTCCAAGCATCACAATCAACCTCATCCATCATCGTCCCAATATCACCTTGATGTTGAAAATGACGTTAAACCCCAATATTGCCATTTCGTTTTTGGCATCAGGCTGTCTTTTGAAAACGATTCTTCTCCAAAATCGTGACAAATACCTATGTAGACAAGGTCCATTATTGCCGTTTTCATCGCGGCAAGATTGGCAGAATGGTAATTAACAGCGTACTTCATGGTACTGGGATCGATTGTATCAGCAGCAACATCATGTGTACAACGGTGGGATAGCCAATAGTCAGGCTTGTTCACTGTATCTCTGTTCAAAGTTACAGGAGCTTCATGTGAGGACGCATTAATCATGCTATTTACATAAGCACGATTTCATTGTCTGTCGGAAAATAGCATTTAGACGCGCGGAATGAAAACTGAACTTCTTTCATTGTGGATAAATGCATATGCAGTAATTACATACATAAATGTTGATTGTTGTACTTGGCATGAGAAATTGTACATTAAGGTAAGAAATGTACCATAGCACCTGAAGGCACCCTCAGGCATTGTTAGGCTGGATCAATGAATAAGAGTGGGGCTTTTCACTACCACAGTTCGGACATGGGATGCTAAAAACAAGTGTTTTTATTTGCAGTTTTAAGTCCACCAGCTGCCAGGATATGAGACTGAACAATAGTAGATGGTGGTCGCATACCAGGTGCACCTTGTATAATTGTTTGCACGATAAGGATTATCTTCAGCAGCAACAGCATCCTGAACAAAGTGTAGCTGCTGCTTCTAAATTGTTTATTGTGAATAGGTGGCGGATTACAAACAGCATTTAAAGTAATATCACATTAGCAAGTTCGTACCCATTCTCGAGCTTACACTCTCAACCATTGGATAGTGGTCACTTCGCCTTACATTAGCACCCATTGGGTAGTGTAAGAAGGCCTCGCTGTGCCTATGCCCGACAGCCTTTCATAAACTACCGCACGTAGGAGAGTGTAAGGAGAACGGTTTGGCATGGGGCGTGAAATAAGGAAGGATCCCTTTTTACCGAGCTTCATCAGCCCAAGATGGCGGACATACGGTCAGGTGAGGATGCTTCGATGTTTTAATTGTTATTAAATCGTCAATTATGTACACTAACCGAAGATGGACTCAGGTGTAAGCACCATGAAACTTGTCAAAGGGCACCTGTAGTAATATTTGTTCCATGCTTTAATGTTATAGTCACTTGTTTCATATTTACACGCTCTCTATCTTAGGTTACGCAATATATTTCGATCAGTGGAAGGGTTGTCTTGTTTATATTACCGTCGTGTGCGGCTAGGGAGGGGGGGCTTTGCTTCCCGCAAACGTTTATGTCATGCCTATATTATCGACAATCTGATATGATGATATGGAAATGTACAGCGTTCCTTTTATCAGCAACTAGGCAAAGAATCTCAACCTCTGACAGCTCCGCTCTATTTACTACTTTCGATCTCACATCCGAGCTTTAGAGGCGAAGCGCAGCCAGTGAAATTACGGAGCTTCTGAAGTCCAAACGACCGATGAACTCACTAAAAACTTACCAAAGCCCTCCAAGCAAAACAATTTGTGACAAAATGCAAAATTATATCACAAAATCACACGAGGACTGTTTATATTACTACAGTTTTGTCTACTTGTTCTGTTTGAGCACTAAAATACGTAGCGCGCACGACGGTAGTATAAAAATATGTCAATTAGAGTTGTCCACGGCTATAAAATATGGCACATCATGAAACTTTGTTAAAAAAAACAACACATGGTTGACTCCCATAATGCAACATAACTGCGTTAATTCTCGTTCATGTTTTCGATTGCACGATAGCCATGTTGGACAACAATTTTAAAATTGTGTTGGATTTATTTGATTCTGTTGATTAGAAGTATGACTGTTGTTGGACACTAGGCAAGATTGATGATAAGACATTTGTTGATATGAAAATGTATATTTTTTTAACTGTCCCTTGTCTGCGTTGCGAGAAGGAGCAAATTTGCTTATAACGCTCACGATTCTGCATACGGACCGTCGCCTCTTAGGTGGCATCAGATCATCAAAACACCAGGGGCGAGTTGCCTTGCCTAATCAGCAACCACCTCCACTTTGTTCGTTGGTAGTTTGGGGGGTTCCTGTGGCAGTTGTACAGGCTGTTAATTGATAGCATTATCGATAGCTATAGACAGGATAACGAAATCGGTGAGGAGACGTAAGTTGAGAGAAAGCTAAATAAACTGAATTTGATGTTTATTTTGGCACTTTTGAAGGCTAGAATTTCTGCAGATACAAAAATATATGTGAAACTTTTGTTTAAATGCAGACCCTGAGAAGGCATTTGATAAAGCCGCTGCTAAATTACTCAAAGCACTTCGCCAAGCTAAGGCAAAATCTTCCCGTCTTATTGTTAACTCTCCACTGAGGAGTACCTCTGGTATAATACCACATGGAGTGAAGCGCAAGCAAACCGCAGCTTCTTCAGCCAGACTAAATAATCATGGTACCTTTGTTAATTATGAAATATTCCAGAAAAATTAATTTCACAAAATTTACTGATCTCTAAGAACACATTCAGGTGCATCCTTTGCTTGTGTTACAAACAGTTGATACACTTACTTCCGTAGAGGCCCTTATACAGGAAAATCCTATCGGTAAGATCATGATATTTGTGGAGAGTTGCTACTGCATTTTTTATGTTCAATAAAAATTAAACATGAATTAGTAGTTATAGTGATAGAGGGTAAATTTATATGGAGTTATCTTCTGACGATAGATGTTAACTGTGTGAAGGAGACGATTTAGTTTCTGACATTTGGAAAAACTACAGCCAATTATCTGACCCAAGTTCAAGATGACCATGATGATAGTGAGCTGACCGATTGGCAAAAGCGAAAACTGGAAAGCCAAAATCTTTGGGAGACCCAAAGGCAATCGGTAGTTGACTCATTGCTAGCAAACATGGCACCATCTGCTCAAGAGCCTGAATGTTGCCTGTGTGCAAATCCATCAAAACTACAGTAATGTTACGCAAGTAATATTGTAATATCTATCTATGAATGACCTTTTGTGCACTAATGTGTAACTTTCATATTCAGGTGTCTCCAGTGCCAAATGTTTATGTGTGAGGACCATGACAAGCCCAACACCTTTGTGAAGGATGCCATGACAGGGAATGGTTTCATCTTGATTTCTACTACCCACTCCCTACTGAGATGCCAGAAGATAATCCCAAGGCAGGATATAATCATTCAAATCGATTCCACCACTATACTGAATAGATTGATATTTTTGCAACAGGGTACCTGAGAAACTTTTGCCAAAATACTGCAGTCAGTGTGCTTATTCTGCCTACACTGACAGTGCGGTTTTTTTATATATATGTCTAGTGAAAGAATAATAACTAATATTATATTTTGGAGCACAAAAATAACAAATGTTTAAAGGTTATCTATATAAGATGCTATAACAAAACTTACTTTCATTGGATCATTGTAACCACAGTTTTCACAAATGAAATTTGGCAAGTGAAGATCATATCTCCCTGCAAATGCACATTGGAAAAAGTCACAATATGTTATTGTAGCATGTTATATGGAAGATTTGAACATAAGCGTAATGCATTGTGCACTTAAATGCAAGAAAAGTTCACATTACAGCTAAGAAGGTATGAGATTTATGATATATATTTGGTTGATGAACTTATTTATAAGTATGTAGTGCCCTTTAAACAGCATCGTTAAAATGAAATTGTATTTATTATAAATATTATGTTCCCAGTCTTATGGTGAAGAACAGCACAAGTTCTGAAAGTGAGCTTGTTTGACAGGGCCAAGTCCTACAAAAAGATCCATAACAAGTGTCAGGCAAGATGTGGAGCTGACGATGACTAGTATTATGAAACACAAGATGCTCATTGAAAGGAAGGCTGGTAATTATTCATATTTCACTTAAACCTCCAAATTTTGTGGCCATAAGGATCAAATACTTTTGTATCTGTGTACTAGACAGCAGCAAAAGCGCACAGGTCATAGGACAAAACTCTCTGCAGAACGCCAACGATGGTCACAGCTCCTATCAAGTTACAATTGCCTTGCCACAATCTTGCATGTCCCTCTTCTCAAGGGTGTTCCTGAGAGTCAAGACTCTTTGCTATGGCTGAAGGTTAGCAGTTCTTGTATCTGATATGCTCTTGCAAAAACGATTTTGAATTATATTCTCATTCGATTCTTAATGAATTGTGACAGAACTGATACCTCTTAAAAAACCGAGCTCTGGTTGAGTAGTGGCTTCGCCTGCAACGCTTCAAAGAAGAAAGGAAACAGCTGGCAAATGAAGTCAACATCTACTTGACCAACTACAAATTCACTGCAGAAATCTGGCAGACATGAACCAATTACAGTCAAGTATGAATTATTTCTAACATAATTTAATATCCTTATATAAAACTCCAGACTGTTTACCATTAATAATATGTCTGTACATTTCTCCAGGCATGGAGACATAATTCGTGGCAACAGCAGGCAAGCTTGCAATCCTACAGAGGCACCACCATGACATAACATGCATGAAAAGAATGCTCTTCCTGGCTATTGCTCAAGCAGTTGGCAATTCTGGGATAAGTACAGATATATATGTCAATGGTATGACAGAACCTCCCGTGTCATCATATTCTGAATATGGGTCTGATGCATAGAAGTCTGATCTCCTAAGAAGTTACATTACTTGAAATTTCAAACCAATAATACTTTGTCCAATTTAATATATTTGTGAAAGTAACTGTACATGTATGTATTGTTTTTTAATCTTTTTGATATACTACATGTAATGAGCACAACATTTATAAAAACTTGTACTCATTAACAGGCAACTGTATTACACCATATCTTTTGGAAATAATTACATGCACTTGAATGATTTGATTGCTGGCACTGATTGTTTGTTTCTTCAGAAATTTACCATGCCCTGAGGATAAACCAATTCAGTACAATAATGGTCAATTGTAGAGCCATGGAACCCAGTGGGACACTTCTGTCAGTTATTATCACAGAGATACACAATTGTGCAAGAATGTTTTTTTTACGAACCAAAAAATATTATCTATTGTTCACAATGTAAATGGTATAAACATATTGATGCTTATCCCCAACATTTAAATTCTCCACTGATGGGGTTTTGAATGGTGACTCATGTCTGTATTATGTTTTATGCATGCATTGTTACTAAGTCATTATGCTGTTCGTCATGCATTAACTAAGGTGTGTTTATCCTGGGGGAAATTGTTTGTCATCGGTTCTTTAGCTTGGAATAAATGAACATTATGCACTATGATCTAAGTCTGAACTTTTTAATAAAAGTATTGATTGAAAGTGAGTAAGAAGCATGTTGTTGATGTAATTGTAACTTCTCAGTTTTTAAAAGACCTTAAAACATGGATGGTTAATACCTCACAACAACTAACTCAGCTGGAAGTCATGAAATAAAGGGGGAAAAAAGTCTTTTTGATGCCAAGCAAGATTCCTTGAAAAATCCTGTACAGTTCGCATGCGAAGTGAAATTCCTCATAATGTCCTATACCTAGTCTTGCTGTCAGTTATCGTAAGTGTAAAGAAAAGACTACAAGCTAATAGCAATCAAGCAGTTTGTCCCTAGGACAAAATCAACCAAATGGTATCCAGTTTCCCTAAACACCCACGGAATATACTCATTGGAATTAATATCGAGCCTTATTAATAAAGCAAAGTTTGGGTCTTGTTGCATCGGGACTATCGAATAGACCAGCAAATTTCCGCGTTAACTTAGTTACTACATAAACTATCGCCATATTGACTGCTGCCAAGCAAGTGACATTCTCCCATGCTACTACACTGTAGCCGCAACAACACTATGCAGTTACATGGAAAACACCTCTGTAACACCTTGCCCCTGACCATTAATTACGATCGGATTTCCCCATAATCTGCAGACAAAAACAATCGCGAAGATGTAACTCGCTTGCGCGACATATACATGTATTGACGATGTTCTGTTATTAATTCATGTTTCTTAAAGAATAGATCGCGTATTCCATGGGCAAATAAATGTCACCTTGGACAGCGTCCGTGCTGATGACTAGTATTGATTATCATGTCCATGCTGCCAAAATGCAAACCATCAAGAGCGAGGTACCTTACTCACTCATTCAAACAGTGAAACATGCAAGCTAGAGAGTCGACTATCAAAGTGTACGATATTCACTTATCTCAGTGTCTAACTCTTATCCCGACTCTTATCACATCTAAATGTCCCGAATATCTATTCATGTGTCGCTTAGGTAATCCGATGAAGCATACAGAACAGTTTTACTCCTTCTGCCTTTCCCCTAAAGGGTACTGAAACACCGTTTAAGTGCGTTCATATTAGTTCAACTAGATATCGGTAACATATAACCGAATAAATGCGTTTCAAATATAACTATTTTGGTATCAGATGTTTACACAGTCAAACAATTTGACAATGCATATTGCGAATTGAAAATTTCATCTTAGTGTACAGAACTGAGATCGGAGGAATCGATAAAATGTAACATTTAGTGATGTTATTGACAGTGCCAAACGCCGAGTGGCGACTTAAGTCGAAAATTAACGTACGTTTATAACGTTTTATTCTGTAACTGGGATTTATGTAGGACAGAAGCATTATAAAACATGGTGTGAGATGTAACGTAACCGTTATTACATTATCTGCTCCAATGCATATAATGCATTCTGCGCTGCGATTCATCTCGCATTGAAGTTACCACTGACTAGTGTTACTCCAGTGGTTTTTAAGTGACACGTCTTTCCTTCTCGAGTTAACCGACTTTTCCCTCTAATCTAAGAGCAATCTATTTGACAGTCTTGTAGTGTACAAACAGGACACTAGTCTTATTTTGTACTAGCAGACTATATATCTAGCCCAACAGACCAACAGTCGATCGGGTACTCCACTTGGTTCATAAGAGCTATATATATATATATCTAACTGTAGCTACCCAATCTTAACTAAACCATATCTAAAAATGACAATGAATTGCGGTTTGCTGGATTACGGGATTCCTTCCGTGACCAAACTTTTATCCCTACCCCGGGTCCCACCATGACCCTATTAACCCTAATCTCCACAACTTTATCTCCACTGCGTCCCAACCAAAAACCCTGTAGAACCTGACGTTCCCCACCAAATGCCCCAAGACGATATGCAAGTCCGGTGTTTAATCCTTGATATGAAGTTAAAGATATAGCCTTGAATGCTTATAGCCTTGAATGCTGATAGCCTTGAATGCAAAGATATTGCGCAATATGTGATCCGCAGCAGAGATCCTCAGATCACCAGTATACCGTCGAGTGCGGTCGTTGTGGAGAAGAAGGTTGACGACACAGACAAAAAAGACAAACCATTAGCCATTCAGTCGATCGAGTACTACCTTGTCAAGAAGGTGCAAAAGCTCAAGTTGTTTCAAAGAACTAAAACGAAACAAAAACAAGCAAATATTCACTCTAATGTCTTCATTCAAATAAGTCATATTTATTCTATAGTGAAACAAATCTATCCGAGTCGATTTGCTAAACCATTTTTGTATGAATTCTTGAAAATTAATTACTAATGGTTCAATAGGACCATGTAGTTTCCTTTGTGAAGCTTGATTAAAAGCTGAATTATTCGAGAAATCATTTCAGGTTAGAGCGGGTTTTTTTGCATATCTAATGGACCATCGACATTTCCCTCATTGTATCGTTACTGTCGCGGTATTGTCCTCAAATTTATCTACTGCCAATAATAAATCAACCCCTTTTTCAAACATACAACTCGGCCTGGCAATAGGTCATGCAGCCTTATACCCTGTTCCTTCTTTCGCACATTGTAGCGGTTTTATGTCTACAGGCGGCTGCATCCACAGCCATTGCGTTCACCTCGCCGGGATGACCTAGATAAAATTGAGCTGCTGGTAAGTGCGGGTGTCCTTGTTTTCACTTCCGATATAAACAAAACAATTGATCTGCAGACCAACTAAGTGTCAAACCGCCATCGTCGTTCCAACTCTCGCATTCGTGGACAAAGCGAGGCACAAAGAACTTAATTAAGTTGACTGATGAATCGAATTACGCAATTTTATCGTATATTCATGTTTTGGGTACGATCTTAGTGCGATTTTGAAGATAATGCATTAGAAGTTAGTGCTAGATATTATCGGTATCATGTTATCGCTCATATTTACGTTTGAACACGTAGTGATGCTGACTGTATCTGTTCCTGTGTTTCGATGTTTAAATATCAGTTGTATCGGATAGTGTCCTCACATTTTGTGTTTCGATCGATATGATTACATACATATGATAGACCTCTAAATATCATCGCAATTGATCAGCACAAGTCTAACAAGAGTACGTCTGTTTTAGAAGGTGGATGTGGATGGTGTTCATCATCACCTATAGTACAGATACTATCTTTACAATTAGTGATGACGAACACCAACAACTCCCACCTTCTTCAGTGAGATGTTTCAACAGATATGCATCTTTTCTCATCTAATTTCATACATATATCTAAAAGCTCCCACTGGTGTTGTTGTTTACACGGGGGGGGGGGGGGGGGCACTTAAGTGTATAGAGGTAGTACATAAGTGCCGCGCAACAGGGTATGTTTTTTCGGCCTCTCGACTTGTACGACAGGTTTTTTGGCCTCATACTTGTATGAAAGGGTTTGTTTTTCATCTTCAATCTGTATGAGGGGTTATACATTCGCATAATACCTTGTACGACGGGGTATGCTTTTGGCCATTTTGACCTTGTACGACTGGTACGGGTTTTCGAGGTCCTGCGGCACACCCCTATCCAGAATAAGGCCAAGTGCCCCCCCAGGGTTTATACTAAGATGATGATGAAGTGAAGAAATCCATGATGTGGACAGATGATCTGAACATTTTCATATTTATTGATTCTATCCATTTGTGACAAATCTTAACAAACTTAGTGGGATGTCATCTTCTGACACTTTGTCGTCCCACTTTTCATTTCCAGGAGCTGAAAAAATACAAGAAATTGGATGACTAAACAAACACAATACCTTGTATATGTATGCACAGAATTTCCTGGTTTATTTGGGATATCCATTCACCTAATCTGAAGATTGCATTTTTTTCACTATAAGGCCTTAAAGGTTAATTCTGTTGAAAATGATAATTTAATAGTCCAACAACCTGAAGGTTGACATGTGGTTCAGCAAAATATAACGTAACCAATAAAAGCATGCACTTTCCAACTGAAATTTCGTTTGTTTGTCATCTGAATCAAATCAAGTTTGTACCAGGTTATAATGATGTCTTTCCATTCTAGTTATATTATCATGAAAGAGACATCCATGTATGATCACAGAGCCAATAAAAGTATTACACTTACCAACAAGTCTACTGAGTTCTGACTGGTCAGCTGAATAAAATAAAGCATACATGTAGATGCTATGGACCAATCATATTTTATCTGGGCGTTTTGATGATATAGCCAATTCTTGTATGGATTATTGAAACAATAAATGCATACACCTACCAGTGATTCTCTTTTCACTCTCCGCACCTGCATCACGTATATACTTCAGTTACATTTAATCAAATGGTTATTGCAGTTAGAGAATTTATATTTTGAAAAAGCCATATACTTAATATGTGAACTATTTATATACTCTGTTCTTACTATCATTGACAGCTGTTGATTGAGGTTGGCCAACATAATTCATCTGTTTCTCTGAAAGCCAATGAATAGAACCCATAAAAACAAAGCATACATGCTAGTTTTACCTATCATATAGTTGGCGCCTTTTTAAAAATCAGCAAGAGCGAGTAACCACCTGGCAGATGAGTGACATCACAACTGTATAGGGTATCAGACAGGTTATTGAATAATGTCTTGTAAGTGCAATGTGAATGTAAATATACACATTGTATGTTAGCTGTGTCAGGAGTTAGAAAAAGTTTATGCACGCACTTACTGCGTGATAATCATTTTTGTTTTTGTTCCATGTCACTAATCACATGCAAGGTCAATTTGAACTTAACTTGCTGTCAAATGCATATAAGCTTACCCTTGTTGTGGTATTCCACATAAAGTATTTTGCTGTAGACATCTTTTATATAACTTCGGTGGGATGCCAGCCCTGCAGCAACTTCATCACTGCCAGGCCTCATGGTAACGTGTACCCGCTTTCTTGCCCCTGTAGGCCTGGCCAGGAAGAGACAGTCAAACGCAGCCCCCTTCAGCTGTGCCATCTAAACACAAAAAAGGCAGCCAAAGTTTCTTAACCAATCAGTGCATAAGAACCTAATTGAATATCAAAAAAGGTGTATTTGTGTAAGATGCTACCCCACGTTCACTGAATAACGACCTCTAGCCTATTTTTCGATTAAATTCATGATTCTGTAAACATTGCTGTGGTGCATATTGGCCCCCTTTTTGATTCTCTTTTCATTTGCTGATGCCTGCCTTCTTTGCAAATACTCCCTGGGGCTTTACCCACTCACATGAATACCTTTTGGAGTGATTCAGTGATGGAAAAAGTGTCTGGAATATTTTAGTTTAACCGAAAACCAAAATTACCAAAACTTTTCCATTAAGCAACATTGATTTACAATCAAATAATAAATGCAACTGAGCTATGAAAATCTAGAAACAAGTAACGAGTGATAACAAAATCATAGTAAGTGTAGTTGGAATTTGTCACATGATTTACCAGAAACATTCATTCACTTAGGCAAGGCAAATTGATAAATTATCCATCGGTACATCACTTTTTATGTATTCGGAAAACGGCCTGATATACTAATTACACTCGCTTTGAGGACAGGGGTTACCTTTGGCCCGGCCGCAGTCTCTGGCATAGAAGATAGCTGCGACCGAGCCAATGCTAAACCCTGTGGCTGCTACCATCCCCTGTCATACGAAAATCATTTGACCTTTGACACTAACAGAAATGACCAAGCATATGTTGTCACGCATAAATGTATTTCAAACCCACCATCATAGGACGAGGACATGCTGTCAGTCACGATAAACTATAGCAGAAATATAATATATATATATATATATATATATATATATATATATATATATATATATATATATATATATATATATATATATATATATATATATATATATATATATATATATATATATATATAAATTTAAATGGAGATTTAATTTTGAGTATGCGATGTTTGAGGTCAGATAGAGGCTCAATCGTTCCGCAGGGACCATTTATTTTTTCTCAAATGCGCCGCCGGGCGCAGCGTTGCATGCTGGAAATGTGAACGAGTGCAGTGCAGCGGGGGTTGAGGTGGATGGGGAGAAAGGTGTGAGGCTGGGCTTTGGGGCTTTGGGGTTGGGGATTGGTTGGAGCATGGGCAGTGCGAAAAGGTGTTCAGTAAAGGGCGGGGGGGTTTAGATAGAAAGATATAAATAAAATAATTATCGATATTGGAGTATTCCAGAGAGAGAGAGAGAGAGAGAGAGAGAGAGAGAGAGAGAGAGAGAGAGAGAGAGAGAGAGAGAGAGAGAGAGAGAGAGAGAGAGAGAGAGAGAGAGAGAGAGAGAGAGGGGGGGGTGGGGGGGGGGGGGGGGGGTTAGCGGACACGTACTGTTGGAGAGACGGGGAAGAAAGCGGTTGCGACGATGAGATTAGTGGGGTCTGAAGGCAGGAATTAAATTATAAAGTTCATACAATGATATGTTGACGTGATGAGCTGGGGTGGGTGGGGGGGTGGAGGGGGGGGAGGCGCGTAGGTGGGGAGAGACGAAGCAATGAACGTGTAGTTTGTAGCCAGTGGGGGAGCCTGGGTTAGGGTCGGGGCTGTTAGTCCGGGTTTTTGAACGTAATCTAAAGTTAAGAGAGGCATGGGTGGTACATGATGGTGGGGAAGGGCGGGGCGGGGCGTGGCATGGCAGGGCGGGGCGGGGGCGGGTAGGGATGTGAAAGGGGGGTAGGAGGAGGGGGGGGGGGAGGGTTGTATGAAGTAGGATAGGAACGTTGGGAAGAAGGTTAATCAAAACGGAAATGCATGGAATCGGGAGGGTGATAGGTTGTTGAGAAAATAAAATGTCACACTGAAAGAAGCGAATGGGGTGGAATTTAAGGAGGACGGGGTGGGGTGGGGGAAGGGTTTTGCATTGGAAGGGTATGCAGTTGTGCGAGAATGAGGAGCGAGAGAGGCAATCGATCAAACAGATTGGATTTAGAGGGGATGGGGAGACATGGGAGGAAAAAGTTTGATTTTTATCTAAAATTGTTCATAATTTATTTTATTTTCTTCAAATTATCAAAAAATTTCAGTTTTTAACAAATATTACATTTTTTTTTAAGCTGCGGGCTACTAACATTCTATTGACGAGCAGCGCCGTCCGCATATACAGCCGTTAGTGTGGGATTCCTTATACTATCCAAGCTATGATATTGTAAGGGGCATTGACCACTATCCTATGGTGGAGAGTGTAAGCTCGAGAATGGGTTGAATAATTATGTGTACTTGCGCGTAGGTATTGATGCATGCAAATCTTTACCCCACCCCCTCCCTCAAGTAATTTTACCCTATCATTATTGATCTATAAATTGTGCTGTGTGACATGTACATGTGCTTCACTTAAGTCAGCAGATATGTTCGCTGCTGAAGTGTAATAATAATTTATCAAGTACCGAGAGCCGACAGATAATGGTGTTAGTCCCATGTGCTTTATTTGTTACAATCTTCACATCTTTGTTTGCTGCCATTGAGTCATAAGGAAGCATTTCTTGGTTACATAGCGATTCACCAATTGACTATTGTCATTGATATAAGCTGTCGATGTGCGGTATTTTAGTCTTACAGAAAAGACGACGGGCTACCCTAGTTTAAAACAATTTCCACTAATTGAAATAGCAAATAACCACTTATTTTTAGCAATTATTCTTGCATTATATTTTAGTAGTACCATTCAGTTGGCGCTTTCCGCTGGCCTTTTGATATAGTAATTACATGCTATAATCAAGCAATCCATGCTTACCACAAACACCAATAGTTCGCCATTTTATGTGAATTATATGAACAACAGATAAAGATGATGCGGGATGATTCTCGTACGACCATAAATTTCACTGGCGGCACATGTTATGAGAAAATACGTGTACATTATTCACAAATGCACGCATTGCTGTAGCAGCTGTCAACATATGGATTATCGCCGTGTACCGTTGCGGATTAACTGTAAGTAATGATATAGTGTGGTGGTTCACTGTAAATATTATTGAATTGAGTTAATAAAAATAATACGTCAAACCCCGCCATCAATGATTGTATATACACATGTACTACAGACTTGAGTCCCCGCATTTTGTTAAAGCCTGAGATGATTGGGAATGATCGACTTCGGACGTGAAGCTGAATGCCACTGTAAAGTAAAGTAATTATACTTTTCTCCTGCTACATAATAATGCATTTTCCGAGAGAAAGTAAATTAAAACGGAATGGAAGATGATAAGAATAAGTGCCCTACACAACCAAGCCTGCGGATATGGTTTCAATTTGGCGGAGACGGCAATCGATGCCATCGAAGCAAGCCAACTGAAATAACAACTTAAAATAAGCGATGTCAATTCAGCTGACGGAGCTTTGCCAACGAGACGAGAGAACGGTGGCTATTAGCCATTCTATATTCAACAAATGCTGACTACAGCAGCAGGTGTGTCATTAATCTAGGCTTCATGTGGAAGTAAAGCAACGTTAACATAGCAGACGTACAAGGGTTGTATCCGTAACATCTCTCACATAGCGATATTTGAAGAAGCACTCTATATCTTGCGAAACGGAGGCTATGGAATACGTACATATTAATGATTTACCAGGTGTCAGAGTGAGGGTGGCATTTTGCCAACGTAATATTTTGCTCACTGGGAAAAAGGTTATGAAAGACTACATGAGAAAGACCATATCAATGTCTGCAAAGCAATCCGTAAATGGTGTACATATTAGGGATAAATACTAATTGAACAATATGTAAATGAAGAATCCAGATTGCCAAATGTAAAAGCTTAGGTACATGTCTGCAAATTAATTTTCTCACCTCACATAGATTGCAGATATTTCGAATCTTAAGTCTTTTAATATTCTAGATAAGTGGCACACAATCTATCATCGCCCATGTACAGCGGCTGAAATATAACATGTACATCATGACCCAGAAGTCCACATCGAGTAGCGGATGTGCGCAGCTGGCGACCTAGATGATATGCGGCTATAATGACTAGCTCATGCTGAATATATATTCAAGTGACTTTTACGCGCTGAAAGTGAATGTATTGACGTACTCAAATATCGGATCGCGTGCAGGGATGAAAGGTTTCCGCTTTCTGCAGCTAGCCGCATGGGATGAACTTGCTAAGGAAGTAAAATAAAGGAGATATTACAACTGTTACATATGAAAGGGATATGATCAGTATCTGGAAAGATCTTATATGTAATAGAATCATTATTAAGGCTACATTTGCAAGCTCATGGTCCGCCCCAGATGAAACGTGCCAAGGGGGTACAAAAAGCAAGCTAAATGCAAATATCTATCGAGGCTTACCCAGGATCACTCTTCTCACTAATAGTTTTGACAACTTATCATCAGTACCAATGCATGCCGCTTTCTTGCTGCTTAAAATTCTCGAGCGACGCCCAGCTTAACGCATCTATAATATGCAGCTCTAACCATTTTATCAGACACTAACTGCATATGGATAGATATCATTTCATATTGCGACCAGGTTCATCAGGTAGTTAAAACAGGTACCCGTGCCTCTTTGTCATATAAACACGACCATATTCAATATCAATAAAAAAATTCAAAAAACTCAAAGTTGCCCTAAACATGCATTTGGGCTACAAAAACGAGACTACAGGACTTCAACAGAACCCTCTGGGGATTAAAGCTTTTAACATGTGATAAAGGCTGCATATTGTTGAGGCGTGTCCCAACGTGCTGACCCCTATTGATCTACAACACCTAGGCGTAATATGAATTTACTTTAATACGATGCTAACCACTTCCATACGATACTAACATCTGAATGCGGACAAGCTACACTGAGCGTGTCGTTAAAGACAGAACACGTGGGCATTATGGCAGACAATATTGTCGGAATTGCAAGACTAACTGCGCCGTTCAGATACGAGAAAGTTTAGTTGTCAGGTCACTACTTGATATCACTGAACAAACATAAATGCATGATAGCAGCTAAAACTACGACTGGCATGGGTGA
Source organism: Urechis unicinctus (assembly GCA_034190875.2). Lineage (NCBI taxonomy): Eukaryota > Metazoa > Annelida > Polychaeta > Xenopneusta > Urechidae > Urechis > Urechis unicinctus. Next base: position 10,665,038 of record CM067356.1, read on the forward strand.
CTGACTACTAACTGCCTACACCATGCTACTTTGATAGTCACTCTAGTCCACTTAAACTGAGGTTAATCATTTGGAAATGAAATATTTGCAGACTATCATTATTGTACGTATGTCAGGTTATGGGAACACATAATAGCGATTTCAACGTTAATGGGTAGTATGCATACACATCAGACAAAGAAGTTTCGAATGACGAGTAAAGCATTATCCTTATACAGTAAATCGTCACAACTTGATGGGTTTAGCAAAGCATGTGCTTGGCTTTGAGAAAGCCAATAGACGTTTACATGTTACTATTCAAACGCCACTCGTTGATGTTTTAACCAGCCTCATTTTATTAACATCGGTCATTCATATTTCCACAATAGCAGCTCTTTTGTTTGATTTACAAGTAAAGTTAAGGAGGATATGTGTGTTGAATAAATCATACCAAGCGAGCAATGCATCATATGTCTACGGCAGATGCCTGTGCGCAGACTCTCCTGCACAAATTCTGTACTTATATAACGCAGCACTGTCTCATGACAGTGCGGTACGTTATTACTGGACCTGAATGTATTGTACACACTGAACGTGTGATTTGTGTAGAGGTATCCCGGGCATCCATGCTTTATGTACTAGCGTTTATATATGAATATGTATATATACAAATATATATATATATATATATTTATATATATATATATATATATATATATATATATATATAATATATATATATATACATATATATATATATACATATATACATATATATATATATAAATATATATTGATGTATGTATGTATACATATACATGTATTTATATTAATATCTATACGATAATGCATATTAAGTATATATATACATGTATATAATTATAGATATATATATGTATTACATATATAAGTAAATATCAAGATATACGATATATATGTATGTATCTATATGTATTTATATACATTGATGCAAATACATTTAAATATACATGTGTATATATGTATAAAAATTCTTATTTATATATATGCATAATAAATAAATACTTATATATAATTATGCATATATAAAATATCTCTACATATATATTTATATATACATATCGATGTTGATACGTATATATATACATATATTTATTTAAATAGATTTATATGCATACATCTATATATATATATACATATAAATATATAAGTAGCATATATTTACATATATTTTATTAATATATATATATGTATATCAATTAACATACATATATACATTAATACACATTAATACATAATTTTAGAGATGTACGTATGTTTGCATATGTGTATATATATATATATATATATGTGTGTTTATTTGGTTGTATATTAATATATAAATATATACATATGTGTGTGTGTGCGTGTGTGTATCAAGGTTTGTGTGTGTATACGATTGAAGTCGAATAGATGACCCTTCAATTTAACAGCGCTTGGTACTACTTAGAACAACGCCCACTTTTTTGTGTTGAATGTATGAGTGCCCCGCATTGTTTTACTAGTATGGTGGTTAACCTTTTGCTTATGCTGGTAACAAATGCGTCCGTCATCCAGCCTAGCGCGGAGCGTATATAAGGGGCTACGGCTTTAAGTTAATCCAAACTTGCGTTTGATGGGCACGTTGGATATAGCTGTTGTCTGGATATGACAACACTCTGGTCTGTACGTTGTAAGTCTATCTTTCCGCCGTGTAGTTCGTCTAAAGTTATATTCACTTATACTGTCTGTGACACATGCTTATCGTTATGTACGCGTAGGTTCCGATTGTTAATCCTCGGTATTTGCGATGCTGCTGTGATTGGTTGATTCTTAGCGCTTATGATCAGCCGGTGTGACATAATATAATCCATCCATTGCGACGAATGTGATGCGATCAGCATGCGCAGAACGATCTCATCTAGGGTGTTCAACGTGAACGACAACGCACGCGTGTTTGCTTAATTTTATAATATTTCACTATGATTCGTATAGGTTCACGTCTTATCAAACTATAGAGGACAATTTTGCCTCTGATAAAACCGTCTCATCGCAATAACTTCCTAACCTAAGACTGAGCTTTCTTGTTATTCTAATGTTGGCCTCTTTTCAACTAGAGGTGGACACTTCGCTTCATAAGGCGAAAAACTGGGGCTTTATTGTGTGGTAGCGATGAGATGTAGCACTACAAACAGTGCGCAGACCACATATCATTAATGGCAATGAACCTCAACTGTAAAGTAGTGAACTGAAGTATCATAATATTATAGAGTGCACGAATAGCCCCCATACAGGCTGACTCACGGGTTGTTTTTTCCACTAACTTTTCATGTAAAAGCGACAGTAGCTTGGCCAACCTGTGCACCAGTGATCACTATGTATCCTATGATACTGATTCTACTCACCATCTCACTTTGTGCTTGCATATGTGACTATGCAATACCAATGCCATCATAGAAGGGTCAATGTGCTACTAATAGCTATATGATGGAGCTTCCCGAGTGCCGGAACACAAGTCACAGGCATATTTCACAGTTTTATTCCAGATCATATGAGTCACCTAAGTTTCCCTCCGACAAGGTGCAAGACACGTTAGAAGAGAGTGATCTGAAAATCAGTGATGAAATCAGCATGTCTGCTGGCACCAAAGTGATTACTGATCAATGTACTTTGTATTCGAACCCAGATCTTCCTTACAATTCTACGGCACAACATTCAGAAGACACGCCTCAATCAAGCAGTTTACTTGTCGATTAGAGTTAACAATGTATTAGTTTTTGAGAAGTCATTGATGAAGTGTTAGCCATGTTGCAAAAACAAGAAGAGAACTGTGATGTGCGTAAATTAGATGATCCAGAATCGTCGCAAAAATTAGGCGTGCTAGCAAATTTGTCGATAATTGAACGCACCTTCCCAACAATAAGGAGGCAAGACAGGAACCAGAAACTAATAGCCATTGTTACGCCAAATGATGCACGAGAACAAAACACACAGAATGAAACAAATATCGAACTGTCAATCAAATCCAAACCTAGAGTACGTAAAGATGACTTTGATACCGTTCTCTTGGCAAGGAATTTGACGAATACCACTGACGATTCGAAACGTATATCCCAACCCAACAACAGCTCAGTAAGTGACGCGACCAACAACGTACAACAACAACATTCCTGTTCTGGGACAATGTCAATCAAACTGCATACATTGTACGGAAAGGTACTTGACCATGAGCGCGAGCTGAAGACGCTCATTTTATTGACACAAATGAAGAAGGAGAAGGAGATGATTGGTAACAGAATTAAGAAGTTCCAATCGGAAATGACCAATATGAAGTCAACATTAAACGAGGTCAGGGAGATAGTACAGGCCAGCACTGCTAAACATATAGACAACATCGATCGAACTGCTGATGGAGATTTGTATTCGAATCAAATGGAGGGTAAGACAGCACCAAACTCTGGAATTCAAGACCGGACAACCACGTCACATTTTGAATTAATATCTGATCGCCTTGAGAAACCGGCTCATCGGAGAAACATTTATGTGGGAGGTGCAAAGAAGAATAGCTTACCTTTGACAACTCATCCATGTACCACTCAACACGATAGCCAACACGATAAGTCCAGAACAGGCAAAGTGCCAATTTGTGCCAAGAAACCCCCCATGTCTTCGATAAACAAACCTTGCATCTCTGTCACCAGAGATACTGGAAACATGAATGATCTAGTGCCTCACGACAGAATGAGCAACATACATTCCTGCAAACCATACAATCAAAATCACCCCCTATCTCGATACCAGTACATCTCTCCAATAAACCAAATGGCGACCAACACAACGTTAAGCAAGCAATCAGTTGCCCTACAACACCGAACCCAAGAGAAGCAGCGCAAGGTGCTGCCACAAAATATCTAAGGAAGTCCATTGACCAACCGCTGGAGCCTAATATCTCTGTCACGGGTGCTGTTGACAGCGATTCAGGTCATTACTACACATGTCAATATCAGACACAATATCAGGTACCATCCATAAGATTGACATCGCAACCTATCATGCTACAGGCCCAGCCAACCGTGAAAATATCTGGCCCCAAGCAAATGGTCGAGAAAACAGCCCTGAGCCATATTGGACAGTCAAACCTTACATTACACTTACCACATCACTCTGCGTCCAGCGCTTGCCACCAAATGACCACTGAGCTTTGTCGAAATCTGAAGCATCCCTTGTCTTCGACCATGGCGCAAAGCTCATAAAAATGTATGTGCTCAGAAGATTCGATGGAAACCACAGGGTCTCACGATAACACGATGATTACCAGTGAAAATAGTATTCCTCTGCATGTAGGCAAACGGCATGGTAGCCGTAACCAAGAAGCATTCGGAATTCAAACCCTTTCATGCGGTCAAAACAGCGCATCGACATGCTCAGTTTGGCGTTTGCCAATCACCAGATCAACTATTTTATCGCGAAACTGATGCATCCGGAATATAATTTCAGCCTGTGATGTATCAGAGAACAGAAAACCCACCATTGTACAATGATCCCAGACCAGTCTCTTGAGCACGAAATCGATGGCTACCTCAGCAGTTCACACAAACGCTGGAGCAATATGGTGCACCCCTTTAGTATATTACCAATAATGTCCCATAAACTCTGATAAGCCTTTAATGATGCCTTCATCTCAACGGTAGACCACAGCTTCATTTTGTCAACAACCTATGCAAATGAGCTTGGTTTGGCATAATACGTTACCACATATATATATATATATATATATATATATATATATATATATATATATATATATATATATATATATATATATATATATATATATATATATATATATATATATATATATATATATGTGTGTGTGTGTGTGTGCTTATGTCGCTATGCAAAGTATTGAGCAATAACAACATAACCGCCTTGTTACTCATATAAAAGCACTACATATCCTCCAGGTGTTGGATTCAATGCTGCGTCCATGAAGAAACACTTTTACTGGTTTTACAACCGCATGCAACCGACATGGCATCGGTCAAATCCAAGTCAATCCAGACGACTATACCATACTCCCCTGGCGACCGACTAACGACAAAAGTCATTGACTGCAAAGACTCTCAGTTGAAGCCTGTAGGATTTATTGTCGGTTCGCAAGTGGTATGCGGGTGTTACAGGCCACCGGCACCTTTTCTGCGCTCAGGGTGTGCTTTCGCACCTTACAATAACGAAATATGCGGTCACCTGATATAATGCTTTAATTATCATTGGTACCGATATATGCTCCCAATGAAAAGTTTGATATATGTAATTTACCAAATATTGTTTCTGGAGCTTTGTGTGCCAGTCACCATTGACTTCAGTAACCTTGTTATTGTAGAGTTACAGAATGGAATACGATATGATGAGTGCAATCCTCATGCCTCTATAATATTGTTCAGTTGCACTTTCAATGAATATTTTTACGCTGTGTGGCTATGTTCCAACATAGCGACTCTCCATTCCATCTGTGACTGCTCAATCGTTCTTGCACAATGCTTCTACTCCTGTAATTAAGCTGCAAAGAAGCGAAACACACACATTCACACACACACACATAACCACAAATATACATATGAGTTAATATCATGTATTTAAATGTATATATATAGATGAGCATAAATGTAGATTAGCATATAAATCTATAAATATTGTAAATATATATATTTATATAAACTCATTAATATAAGCATAATTATTAATATATATATACATATACATATATACATGTACATATATTTATATATATATATATATATATATATATATATATATATATATATATATATATATATATATATATATATATCTCTATATATATATATATATATATATATATATATATATATATATATATATATATATATATATATATATATATATATATATATATATGAAGGGGATGGTGCTGGGTTATAAGTGGTTGGGTCACATGTCAAGGCGAGGTGACGGATGGGATGGGCATCCCAATCGTGGTGCTCGCCTTGACATGTGCCCATCCCAATCGGAACAAGGATGGGTGCGATTATAAACCCCTGGTCTCGGAACAAGTATGCGCTCGACTGGCGTTGTGTTCTCATGAATGATGATATTGATTATGGACCTGGTGCGGCATATGTTGGCCCGTAGATGCTCACGGTTTACATATGCGGCCTAAACGTGGACTCGCCGCCTGTCTTGCGGCTCCGGGAGTCATTTCGCCTGGAATCTCCAAGTGACCCCCTTCTTCGTAGAATAGAAACATAATGTTAAATTTGGCATCAAGGTTATCTTCACATTCAGCAATCATTTGCTTACTAAGCGGCTTCGAGTTAACTGGTGTCGGGTTGTACCAAGCGACTCGCAGTTCAAGGACATTGCCAATTATGGCTATGTATGTCTCCTCCCATTTTCGCCCGAAACGTGGCGCGCTCTCTCGCACTAACCTTTGGCATAACTCGTTCTAAGAATCATGGGATTGTGCCGAAAGTAGTTCCAGCAAGATGGCAGCGTCTGTCAATGTTTGCGGTGTTTCTGATCGGGAAAATATCAAGCCTGCCGTTAGTAAGCAATTGTCGAATCAGTTAATTTGGGAAGAATGAGCGATGAAATAGAAGTACGCCGCATCGGTGCATGCATATGCCGGTGTGGTTGACGCGGGGTCAGAGGGGTTAGGGAGGGGAAAATGGTAGTGTTGCATTTTTTCAGTGATTTCTACCGGCATTTACATACGCTGTATACACACTAGGGTTCACATGGTCATTCATGTTTACTGTCCTGTCACCTGGGGTCCACTGGTCTGGTTCTGGGTCCCATGCCCTCTCATAAATTAAAGCCTACTTGTTAGAAGTGTTGATCACAAAATCTGCTAGAACAAAGCTGTTCTTCCTTACTGAGTCACAATTCATAATTTAAAATGACTGTACAATTTTATTTTATAAAATAGTATTCATTTGTTTGTGTCCATGCTTCAGAATTTCAGACTCCTAAGAAGATAACCTTGTCCAGGTTGAGACCCTATCATCTATGCTTTTCGTGTGGGGAGGACAGGACGCCTCTGCAGATAACCTACATGAATTTGTTGAAGGATGTATTTCTGATAGAAATGGCCTATGACTGTGAATACAAATTATGTGAATATTGTATCAATAGATTGACCAAAACACTTCAGTGGAAAAGAGACGCCATTTCCCGGCTGCAGTCGTTACAGTGCCAAAAGCGACCTATTAGTGTACTTGAAACTCCATCACCCAGTCACAAAATCCTCAAAGAAATGTGTCCTGACGATCCCTCCTATGTACGATCTAGGATTAATACAATGACTGAACAGTGCCGGAAGAGCATTGAAGACTCGACTTCTAGGGTCAGATGGGCCCTGGAAATGACTGGTGGCCACTCTACTTTCTTGTCTGCCATCAACCTCTGTGAGACAATTGAGCAGCTTGTTTTAAAAGTTGTTTCATATGTACCTTTTCGCCAACTCCTCGAAGACTACATATTTTCCAATATGAATAGCCAACTTCAAACACTGTGTACCATGGGAAGTTACGGCATCATTCTATCTATGAAACTCGATGGTCCGATTTCCTCTCTGGCTGAAGATGCTACAGATGAGCTAAGGAAACGAGTACCTTTCTTGATGAAAGTCCTTGTGATGGCTACATCATCGATTACTAGCAAAGAAAGCTATTCCTTGTTTGCTATTTACAGCATCATAATGTACAGCCGCAGTCAGAGGATGAATGCCATGCAGCGACTGTTGATGGCAGCATGTGTTAGATATCATGCTGGGAACCAGGTGCTTAGTACAGTGTTTCAGCTTATGATTATCCTTTCATATTTCCTATTAATATTAAATGCGTTTAGCAAATATTGCTCTTCTCTTGTTTCAGTTAATTGAAGTTTTGCACCGCCTAAAGCTGTCCTTAGCAGATAGTACCAAGTTGTACTTTTTGGACAGTGTGGCTCAATCTTATAATAAGAAACTTCTTGGTCATCTGTCATCAAGAAATTGTAAGGTCACTGTGGACAACATTAATGGACGCATGCTTGCTAACCAGGTAAATTAAAACCCCCATGAAATTATGACTATTTTTTGTGTATGATAATGAGCCCTTATGTATTGCTTGGGTAAAAAATGATAGAAGCATTGCAATGTTCGCCTCTGCTGTGTATTCAGGTCAGAGTCAGCCGGAGTAATCATGATTACCATTTCACCCATTGGTATGTACTACCTGACCAATTCTCAGATGGAGACATGCAGCATATCGAAGACACACCTACACATGCTGACACACCCTTTCCCAGTCCAAGCGTCTTCAAATGTAATGAAGAAGAAGAAGTTATCAAGTATGATATATTTTGGGAATTATATCCAATCATATTAAATAACTTCCAAGCAGCTCAGATATTCCAGACAGTTTTGATTCTTGGGCATTTTGTTGCATATTCATATTATGAACAGTGATTATTAACCTTACTTTTTCACACAGGCATTCCTATGCAGTTTTGGTAGCAAGAGTTCTTTGTGAAGAAATAGATGGGCTGCAAAGTATGAAGAATGCTCTGCCAACGGCAATACAGCACCCTTGGACCCATGTAACAACAAGGAAGTCTGAAGTGTTTCCTCAAGAGGGGATTTTGTGTCTGTGAATTATAACAGTTATAATTGATGGATTGTTTTAATCACATCATTGTTCGAAGACAATATGAAACTATTTTATGTATAAATATATAAATCTCTCAATGTTACAAAACTGTGTGAAAATTATGGACCACATTTCACATGGTCTTGGTAGTTTATTAACTGAAAGAGGAAGAGGTGAAATAGATGTTGCGGCTCTTGTTATGATATACTAACTTTTATCTTGTACAAGTTGACATTTCCAAATGTTTATTGTATTTGCATGTGTTTGCTTGTTTTACTGAACAATTGAATATTGATGACTGCTTAATGGATTTATTAACATGACATCAGTTATCACATTATCCTGAATGCAACTGACCTGCTGTTAATTTATGCTACATTATATTTTTGATGCTAATCGTCTGGAATTCAAAAAATTGGCTACACATAAACCCCAATTGGGGAGTCATTGAGTGTGGTCTAAAGTTAAATTATATTATATAAATAGGGCATTTTAATTCTGATGGATAGGGTTAGCCTCCTAGTCCTGGCCATGTATAACTCAACAGTCTTGGCTGGCTGTCTCTTAAAAGCTTTTGAAATGTATTGATGGGTAGTAAATTTTGTAATCAGGTAAGGGAAATGCATTTTGAATGATGCAGTGTTTTCTACTAACATTCTGTTTCCGTTTGTTATTTTGTATTATTAAGCATACATATATGATTGTTCACTTTATATTTACTGTAAATTGTAACCAGTCTACCTTCTCTCTCTCTCTCTCTCTCTCTCTCTCTCTCTCTCTCTCTCTCTCTCTCTCTCTCTCTCTCTCTCTCTCTCTTTAATAATGTGTTACAACCAACATGTTAAAAATTATTCATTATAATATCACTAGTGCCACATGTCTTAACACCTTTCACAGCTGAGAGTGAGCAAGATCATAAAAACTGTCTAACACGGTAACAGTGAGTTATTGCAGGACAGAATGTACAGCTTGTTTATAGCCCACTTTATAGGACGCTTTATGCAGAATGAAACAAACTTGAAATTTTCTACATACAACATGTAATTTATTCCCTAATCCGTTACAGGAGAGGATTATGAGGCTGGCCTTCTCAGAGTCACAGTAGGTGGGGATCAACTTACCCGAACACACTTAGATTCAACAAAGCATCTACGAGCTGGGGCACACAGTTAAATAGAACGGCTGGAGCATCTGACACCTGTTGTAGAGGAATTGTTTCATGTGCAGCAGGACCTTTTGGAGGCAAGTGTTATAATGTTTTATCTAGCTTTCCCCTGTGCCTATCCCATTCATTATCAGCACGATATGGCCCACCAATAGCGTGGGTTGGTCAAAGTCCTCTGGGAAATCGAACTCCCAGAGCACGATGTGGCCAGCATCTAAGGGTCACGGGAGAGCAAACCAGCTGACCCTCGGGACCCTTTATAAGGACCACAGATGGGTCAGTCGCGGGGAGATCATCTAGTCAGGGACAAGATTCAGACCGTGAGATTCCAGGGAGCTTCATTGTTGAAACTTAATAAACCAAATAAGCATCTTTACTCCAGAACTCGTGTTATTTATCTGGCTAGTCCCTACTCCAGCAACCACAGGCAGTGAGTAACCTTACTAAAACGAAGGAGTATCAAAACAAGAAAAACCTAGAAAATAAAGTTTAACACAAGTCCATTTTAATTTCAATTGCGGCCTAGTTTTGTTACAAATCAACTGATTCTAGGTGTCACAGACATCACAGCAGGTTGATTTGTTTCTTGTTTCTGATGTTTTATGTCCAAAATAATCTAGCATCACTTTCCGTCTGCACTGGTTTGACTTTTCGCAATAATCGATAATTGCACGTGTAACTCCTGGTCTATTGGATCGTACATCAGTGTTATTCCAATAAAGGGTTGCCATTGCTGGTTGGCCATCACGTCCGGCTCTTCCAGTTTCTTGGAAATATCGCTCAAGCGATGTTGGTGGCTTGTAATGAATGACATGACGGATTGCAGGAACATTAAGTCCCATCCCAAGAGCTACCGTTGCAAAAACCAGCCTCACTCTGCTTTCTTCTTTGCAAGTTTCTGAAACAATGAATTGCTTCATTTTCTCGGTGTACTCTTTGTGGTATTGTGCAAAGAGGCGATTTTCAGGGCAAGGCACTTGTATGTACTGGTTCTTACCCAAAAATGTCTCCATGAACGAGTAACTGTATGCTATGATCGAAGTATCAGTGTAAATGTGATTGGGTAATGATTCTGCCGATCTCTCAAATCTGTTCCCATCTTCGTCAAAATATCATCCAGATGATCCTTTGTGTCCTGTGATGCTGGTCGTTCTATGGACACATATTTTATATTCTGACGAACAGGATTCATTATCACCTGCTCTGGTTCACGCAAATTATAGGTGCGCTGGAAAACAGTGGAACAACTTCATCCCCTATTCGCTTGAAATCTTTCCTGAAGTCATTGCCCCTGCAAAACGACCATTTATTCCTTCATTGATTCGTATTATTATACAGCTTTCATATTTGGGTGCACTGAGCAGTGTGAATGTAGCAGGAAACCGGAACACCTCCATGAACCCCATCAGCTATTTATTGTTAGTTATATTTTAGTTATCAGTGTGTATCTTTTCAACCTCTAAGTGGCAAGTTTGTATATATATGCTTTCAGAAAATCTTCAACTAATTATACGACAGTGCAACAGTACGACTAGGTGAGATTTCTTATATTACCTTGGGGTTTATTAACCAGCTATATGACATTAAATGACACATAATTTCATTGCTTTGAGCATTTAAAATTAAAGTGAAAGCCACAATGTTGGGGAATTCACTGTAACTAAGAGGATGTCTTTCAGGATGCTGATTGTTGAAATGTTCCTGGGGGTGTTTGGCATGAATGATGTGCACCAGCCGGTTAATCTCCCATAATCAACATAAAGACATGGAATACATCCAAGAAATACCAGTGGATTCTGGAATTTGTACAACCTGTTGTGGAATTGATTTTCCTACCTTACCAAGAGCCTAACATGGATCCAATCTGTTTCAATGTGAATTATGAGGAACGTGATGATAGCTGAGACTACCTCCATCGTACCGGGGTAAAACATATGATATGTTGATAAGGGAGGGAGTCCTGCTGCATGTAGCTATTCAAGGCGAACCTAATATTGTTCCAGAAACAACTGATGAGCTACACAATTATTCAATTGGATTCTTGAGAGTGATGATGGACTTCATGTTGCTTGATGATGTTATACGTGCTGGAGATCCTGACAGATTGACTGTCAGTCTCAAGAGACTACTTCCAACCTTCATAGGACTTACATTTTTTCGTAGTAAATACGCAATAGAAATTATCAATTTCGTGACCAAAACTGAACATTTCCTCTCGCCACGTGAAAGTGTTGATGTTAAGCTGCGATGTTTTGTCAATCTGAGTGGTAGGGATGGGGGTAACAAAGCTGCTGATATGCAGCAAGAAAACAACATTAAACTTGTGAAACAAGTGATGAAAGGGCTTGGGGCAGGCAAGACTGATGCTGCCATGGTACGTGCTACTAAAGCAGCTCCTATTCTTTCATCTGTGGTGGAGGAATTCAGAACCTCTGTAAGTTTGAGGCCATCAGCCCTCCCCTATACCCATGTGAAAAAGGACGGCACACTGGATAAGGAATGTATTTTGGCAATACTTCGGGACACAAGAACCTTCAGCGCTCAGCCACTGAGAAGGATTGGATTGCAGACTATTGTGCATCCATCTGCACCCCACAAAGTGGACAAATTTGAACTACATACTCATATAATTAGCAATGCAAAGCGTGCAGTCAATCAGCTTGACTTATTAGATGATGAGTAGCTGCCTTAATGGCATGTTTTAATCATTAAGTACTGATATGTATTATAATCTTTCACCATTATTGTAACAAATATGCATGTGACTTGTAAACGTACGTTTGTGGTGTATATATGTTTTCACTGATATGAAGTGATTAATATCATTCCAGTTGGCACCATGCCATATCTAATACATGTTGATTATGTGTTAATATGTATATGAATATCAAGCATGCTACACAGATTACATTCTCTTGAGCTCTTAAGTAGTGATGTAATGCTATGTGTTTTTTGGAATACTATGCATGTACTTATCAGTGCTTATGAAAGATGATGATGCTTACCATTCTAGAACGATATAAGCTTCATCCACAGCTATTGCACTCACTCTCCCTCTCATTGACCTCATCAATTGTCTGCCTTCCGAACGTAGAAGTGATTCTGGATGAGCAAATACTATGTTGAAACAACAGGCTTCAATGTCTTTCAGTGGGAAACTGCTTTCCATTTCCCCTTCCCAATCACATCCTTCCCTGAGCATATCATAGGCCTGAGCAGTTTGGCTGCAAAAATTCCAGATAGCAGGCTTTGATACCTCTGTCCCTTAGTTGTCTGCATTGGTCCATCATTATGCTATTCAGTGGTGTGATGACAATTATTGTCTTTGTTGTCTCTGCACCTAACTTAGCTGCTATGAGGAATGGGGCTGCCTGAAAGATGAGACCTTTGCCATAGCCAGTTGGTAACACTGCAACCAAGTCACGATTATTATAAATGGCTCTGAGACATCGTAGTTGTTCCACTTTCCATTCGAAGGATAAAATCAGTTTCAGCTGAGTTTCAGCTTCTTTTAGTGCACAAGAGAAATCCATGTTCTATGTATTACACACACAAAGCATAGATATTAATATTGGTAAATAAAAATAGCATGATATTATCTGTGTGCATGATTGGTCATTCAGTTGTTGAGAAATGCAGATTCAACATGCTCATAATTAAAATGTTTTTATGGAGGCTTCTTATTTCTGTCTTTTAATATAGTTGGGAGACATAGCGATTGTTAATGTCGTAATGTTTGGCTTTTTCTTGATTTATAATTGTATGTTGCTCATGTGATCTTTTGGCCAACAGCTTACCACCCTGCGTGGAGGTCACATGACTTTTAACTAATTGCTTAGCCGATAGGGACGATAATCACTTCCTCCGGTGGCTCTGTTCCTTTTCCTATCCCACCCTCCAGTGTTCCTGTGTTGTTGTAGTTTATTTAAATGTACAACCTTTTCATGTTGTGGTGGTTTTTTTCTCCCCCACCTTTGCTGTGTGCAATGTATTTTTGTTTATTCCATTTCTTACATGCACCTGGTTTAAATAAACAAGCCCATTTATCAACTCTTATCATGTTTTATCTTTCACAGCAAACTATTTGCAAGGTTTTTGTTTGAACTCTTTTAACTCTTTTAACTCTCATAACTCCTACAATTTCAGTCCACTTGATTTAACTATATGACGACCAATCATAAAATATTTTGTTCATGATAGTTAGATTTGTCCATGTGTCAATTTCCCGGAACTTTAGAATAAAGATGGCTATGTGTTGCACAACAGTGAACTTTGGTAATATATTCTCACCATAATTTTTTCCCTTCATTTATTTAAACAATTATTTCTTCAACCCAAAAGGTAAATATGAATGCGAAGTACTCGTGATTTCTCTAATATTAGCATCGGTAATTACAAGGTATTAGAATCATATGAAGAAAACTGTTTTCGCGGACCTTGCAGCGAACTGATTGCGGTGTAAAACCACGTGCAGAATTTGACTCGAATGTTTACTTGTATTTTTAGAACTATGTTTTTGGCGTAAGGAGACTCCCGAGAATATCGGGAATGGTGAATCAGTTATGAGAAAGGGGTATGTTGTAAGGGACAGGAAGCGGCCCCTTGCGGGAAAAAATGTGTCTCCTCCCAGAAGCCCGGTCCAGCGCAATAGACACGTGGGGGCACAAATCATCCATATACAGGCACAATTAAAGGTACGACAGAATTCATTCACCATGAGTATAAGGACTGTCAAGCTGACTATCCTCGCGCAATTGTGTATTTCCTATGTCACATAAAATAGTTTCCAGTTTCCCATTGTCCTGCTTCCAATCACCAGCGAGGGCAAATACAGGAGTCAATGAAAAAGAAATTTAATACGTGTTGCGGTTCAAAACATGTGACGAGATAGAACAGTTCAAACTACATGGCTCCTTGCCATAAACGCCAAAGAGGTGGATCAAAAACCTGAACAGCACATTTAAGTACATTAAGGCCAAATAGCAATTAAGAGCCGCTGGCTGTACAGGATTTTGCATTGGTCTGCCGGCATATATATATATATATATATATATATATATATATATATATATATATATATAGAGAGAGAGATATATATAGAGAGATATATATATAGATATATATATAGAGAGAGATAGATATAGAGATAGATAGAGAGAGATAGAGATAGAGAGGCAGAGATATATACTTATATACATATATCTACTTGTAGACATAAATAGATTTATTCATATATATACATATATATATATACATACATATATACATATATATATAAATATATTTAATATATATATATACACATATACATATACTTATATATGTATTTATATATATACGCATATATATATATATTTGTATATATTAATATATTAATATATATATATATATGTACATATATATATATGTTTATATATATATATATATATATAAATGTATATATGCATATATATTTATGTATATATAAGTATATATATATCTACTTATATATATGTATGAATATACGTATATATGAACATATGTGTATATATATTTATATGCATATATATATGCATATATATATATATGTATATATAAATATATACATATAAATATACATATATATTCATATATACATACATATATGAGTATGTATATATACATATATCTATATATATATATATATATTCATATACAAAAATATATATATATATATGTGTGTATTCATATATATGTATATTTATACACATATATATGTGGTTAAATATGTATATTTATATATAAATATATGCATAAATATATATGAATAAAAATATATATATTTATATCTATATATATATATATTTGTATGAATATCTTTACATTTATATGTATATATATGTATACATGCATATATATATTTATATAAAAACATATATATACTTTGATATATATATATATATATATATATAACTCTCTCTATATATATAAATAAATACATATATATATATATGTAGATGCATATATGTATGCATATATATGCATATATATAATGTATATATATTTTATTTATATATATATATATATATTGATATATATGTGTACATATATATACATATACATACATGTACATACATGCAGATTCCATGCAAATGAGCTTGCAGAGCTGCAGGACCTACGGAGTGTCGAGTGTCCGTGTAGAGGCTGCCTCTGCAATCTGCGGAACGCAAATTAGCCGCATCAGGGAAACGATTAACAGACTCCTTAACGAGGTCAACGCTAGCTGAACGTGTACGCACCCTGTGCTGGGAGCAGGGCGTAACAATCGCCTCCATCCTCACTGCGATTGGATTGACAATCTCAACCCGGGTAGTTGCTTTGACGGGTGGAGGGAGCTCTAGTGCAGCCCCTTCACCAACACAGACGCCAGCTGATAAGCCCGGTGTAAAGGAATGGATTAAAAAACAGCTGACCTATAGCGATTCCGCCTACAATAAGAGCGGTTTTCTCATCCTCCTACGTCTTTCCTACAGGTATATCGGCCACGCCGACAGGGGCTGGGCCTCGAGAGGGGACTCCCATATCTGCATCTTGTGGAGGATCAAAGCTTCCTCTGTCTGAAAGAGCAGCAACCGCGTTGACATCAGTATTGCTGCCGATTTACTGTTCCACAGTCGCGATGGTAATCAGATTGTTGTACCCAACAACGTTTCCTTTGGCGAGGCTCATATCCGACGGAGCCATGTACAGGCCTGTTCCAAACACATAATCAACCTTTGAGGAAGCATTCGGGAGGACGTTCTGGTACCGGAGGATGGATGACGGAATGTCCACTGGGGAGTTGATGGCATCCTCAACGTTGGCCTGAAATTGCTTTTGAGCATCAAAGGACGTGCCAACACCAAGTATCTCTCAGCGGGTCTGCGCCTGAGCACCAAGAATGGCCCAGACATAGGTCATAATGCTGTCGTTTATCCGTGAGATACCTGGGGATGTGAACCCCTCCGGTTTTTCCAGAATGAAAGTACTCCAGGCGATGTTTGCCCCATGTTGGTTTTGTTTTATGAAATCAATGTGCAGCTGGCCACCCTGGAAAACAACCCGTTGGATGATTTCTCAAATGTTTGCCTGACGGATTTGTAGAGGTTCATGTCTCCGTAATGAGTGGTGACCCGTACCTCGTGAGTTTCGGGGTCGGTGAAGTAGATATGCCCTAGACCCTGGTTGCCGCCCTGTATCCTCCAGTCGCTGTTTTCGTCAACCTCAAAATCGTGGCAGAGCTGGTGGTAGATTCTCTTGTTATGGGTGTTGTTGGTGGCCGACCATGTGGCGTCGTCCGGCAGTGCTATTCTCATTTCGTCTTAAAGTCTCCGAATGGTGTAGTAGACGTGGAACTGGTAGAGGTTACTTAGTGCTGGGGAGTCAGATTTGAGAAGGTCCGGTGCAGAAACTCCACAGCCGCTTGTTGCACACCATACAACAAAGTTTACCTGGTTCTGCCAGTATTGCATGTGGTTGGTTCTCCAGCCAACTACAAGGCTGTCGTCGCTTATGTCCGGTACTAAGTATTTATCAAACAGGTTGGAGAACTCCACCCCAAACGCATCTGCGATATTATCCGATTTCACCTGGATGAGAAGATGTATCAGATCCTCGGAGGCAATATGGGGTAGGTATACCGGGCCGGGTTTGTACGTTTTATTCGTATTGAATGTAAAGGCTTGTTTATCCATAGTGCTATGTATCACACTCTGTCAAATGTTCAAAGCGGCGAGGCTGTGTCCCTGCAAAATACTATTGACAATAATGCAGTTGATCTTTGCGTAGGTCTTAGGTCAATCACGTATACTGTGGGTTGGTATAACATTGAATCAGATCTGCGCATTAGAACGAGGCTAATTTCTCCAGGACGACCAAGGGATAGGGCCACTTTGCCCACTGGCCTCTATACCTCAAAAATTCTGCAGGATCTATTTACAGCTATGGGTCTTACTTTGCAGGTTAATGCTCATGATGGGACTACCTCCCTCTCAATTCCTGATGAGTGGGCTTTACAATGTGACGACGGTGTATTAAAAATGTTGGGTCTTGATGTGGGTCTGGGTGGAGGATGGATTCCTTCAGGTCGTCACGATGCCCCCCGGCCCGTCAACTTTAGCGTCTTTAACCCACTTTATGTCCACCTCGATCAAGTCAGTACCACGCACAACATGCATGATGGTGCGCCCACTACGCTTCTTAATGTTGTGGGCTGTGGGGGCGGCTCTTTTGGTGATATTATGACCACAAACATCGCTAATCATGTGTTAAAACGTGTTGGTGCTGGAGCCGTGAATGAGTTAAAGGTTCAGATAAGAGATAATAAGGGACGTTTATTGAACAATTACGACCTTCCTATTGGCGTTGTTCTTCAATAAAAGGATAAAGCTGGCGGTACTATGACTGGACACCTTGAAATGGGAGATCATAAAATCGTTCAGCTGGGAGACCCAATTTCGCCAAAGGATGCTGCTAATAAAAAGTATGTTGATGACAGACATAGGCAACAGCGCAGGGACCTGATACAACACCTAGCCGGAAAAACGGGCAGAAGCAAGTGGCGGTCTTCGCACAGGATATGAGTGGTCGTTTGGTGATGGGGCCAGGGTCAAACCTCTCGAAACTCAAACTGTGGATATACAATGTTATCCAGTGGTAAAATCCTTTGTATGTGTTTGTCTTCTGGTGTTGGCGCTGATACTGGTGTTATGGCAGTCGTTTCTGTTATAAATGGGGTAAATTAATCGATAGGGATACACAAGCCTGCTGACCAACGAGCTGTTGTAATATCTTTAGACCAACCTTTACAGCTGGAACAAGGTGACGTTATTAACTTTTCTACAACCTCTGGAAACAGACGGGCAACTTGTTCTGTAGTATCGTTCCTTATTGAACTTGACTTATAAATTTATGTACCTATAACGGTAGTATGAAACAACAACCAACTGCGCCGCCTGATGAGAATCCAGGCCACTCCTATCGGCTGAATGAGATCAGTCTAAAGAAGCAAAGAAATTGAAAAAAATGGTGCTATTTATTAACAATATAAGTGTGCAGTAAACTCAATGGACGCTGTAGACACTGCTTTAGTGTGCTGTGGGTATGTGTCTTGGCGCAAGTGGTGCGGGTCTGATGTCTACGGTGGTTGCTTCCCCTATTGCTTCAGTCTTGGGTGCTACGGGGGCTGTGTGCGGGCTGGTTGCGATCGCAGGAA